>OX463755.1:158467357-159667357 GCA_949824845.1 Rhingia rostrata | reverse complement strand
ACATTATCGTGAACAAAAGCAATATTTTCCGCAGTACGAGCTGTACGAGCACGCACTGGTGTTTTCACATCTCCTACAGACCCAGTTTGCTCAAATTTTTGCACGATTTTTCCATTTGCACGCACATTTGAAAGAAAGCATTTTGATTTGAACGCCCATTTTCATAATAAGCCTATGTAACTTTAGCGCGTTGCTCGATTGTGTATATTTCCACTGTTAAAATTAAATTAGTCTGAAATTGATAAATGTCAAATAAAATGCAGAAAAAAACTTGACGTTTAGTAGTAGTTCACATTCAACATCGGCCCTTAAAATTTAACCACCCGTTATTACCTAAAGCATTTTCTGTGAACTGATGCGTTGTACATTCTATCGAACGCTGATAGTCTGACAGTTGAGATCTAATTGACTATAAGCCAGGCCATGTACTCAGAGTAATAGTTGTCATTTCCGTTATCGACGCTACTGTAATCGATTACGTGTCTGAGCCCATCATTGCCAATGTCACTTGTCACGTTGTATCAAAGGTATTTCTTGATTTTCCAAATTGTTTTGAGTAACTTCGATCCCCAAAAGTATAAGCTATTCTCTAACACTGTCAAGTTGAAGCATATTCCTCGGTAAAAAAATCGTTGGGCATTCTTAGTAATCAACATCATTGTAACGAAGCCAAGGTTATTTCGGTTAACAACTTCAAGCTCATGTACGCTAAATCTTTGAATGAATAGGAAAAAATCACTAATAACGAAGCTAAACAAATCTAATAATGTCGCCTTGGTCTCAGAATCTTTAGACAAGCAGATCCTTCTTTTTTTAAATCCCTTTTCTCATCTTTCACGAAAAATCAGTAAAGTTAAAGGGCTATCAAAATACAAAAGAAGAAAGTGTAGCGTTTGGACACTTTTACGAGTTGGTCCAAAACATTTATTTTTTGTTTAATTTCTTGAAGTAGCACTAGCAACGTCCCCTACCTGCGCATCAAGTTGTTCATATAACAACCACAATGTCTATTTTAATAAGCTGTACTACTTTGTTGATTTTGCTAAGAAAATACATTTATATTCAAGCCTATTAGTGAAACGACAATGGCTATGATTAAAGTTGTACACAGCGCTTAGATGGTTATGAAAGCGCTCTTCATTATACACTTCATTATTGCTTTCATTAACCACGAATGCCTTTGATGTTAGGATCAATCTGGATTTGTGTTGAGAATTACTCTTTCGTTCCAATATAATCAATTGGAAGAACCTGATATTAGTGCGATGAACTGCCGCGCAGAAGGTCTGTGTTCGATTCCCAGCCGCAGCAACACCTAAATGATTTTCACTGGCCGTCCTCTCGTGATGATCTGACAAATCGTCCGAGTAGTATCAATTGTCAAGAAAAGCTTATCTCATATTCGCCGTTCGGAGTCGGCATAAAACAGGAGAACCAACCATCGTACAAAGAAGTACACACGCACACATGATTGGTTGTGAGAGAGCTCGGCCCTGGGTACTACTAACGAGCCTGTTGCGCCAAAAAAAAAGTTTTTTTATTTTTTACTCATAACAAGCCTGAATGTTTGAATGTGGTTTTCAGATTTCAACCGGAATTCTAAGAAATGTCCTTGATTTGTGGCCACCTTAAGTCGCTTTATACGAGGAATGCTACTACTTTGTTTTGCCGCCATTTTGGTAAACATTAGTCTTGACAGTTCATATTCGGCAGTCGTGAAGAAGTCACCTTTGCATCCATTAAAAGTTATAGTCTGGTGTGCAATTCGGTCAGGAGGTATCATTGGACCTTAGTTCTTTGAAAATGTAAACGGCATAACGGTAACCGTGAATGGGGAGCGATATCGTGATATGATTTGAAAACTTGATTAACTTGTTAACAAGACGGTGCCACATCGCATACAGCCAGGATTACAATGGAATTACTGCGAGACCTCTTTCCACAACAAGTTATTTCAAGAAATGGTGATGTTGATTGGCCTGCATGGTCGCCTGATTTGATTGCTCCGGACTTCTTTTTGTGGGGATATATGAAAGATTTATGTAAACAAACCAGAAACGCTTGAGCAACTCAAACAAAATATTCGTGATGAAAGTAAGGAAATACCGCGTGAAATGTGTGAGAATGTAATGAAAAATGTGCCTAAAAGTGCTCGCATTTGTGAGACCAACAGAGGCGGACATTTACCGGATATTGTATTCCATACATAATTGCCTACATAAAATAAAAAAAAATTATAAACAAACAAAGTAGTATACCTTCCCGGCGGACAGGACATATGATGAGCTATCATCCAACAAATCACACAATGGAAACTAAAACATTAAACCAATTAATTAAAAAAACGTATAACTCACTCTTTTTGTTAGCGCGTTTCATTAGTCACCCTATACTTTGTAAACTCTGCCCTTTTATTGGAAGAATAAACTTTTATCTCCAACCCAGGCAATTAAATCTACAGAATAAAACTCAATAACAATCTAAACTCAGCTCCACGAAATCAAACCCATTTACATCGCCATTAAAACCAAAACATTTCACTTCAGCTTATCCGCTGTTTGCATGCTTTCAGCGTTAGTATTCTGCTGAAAGCACACGTTGACAACGACTCCTCGCACTACAATTTTATGGTTTCCGTTAACATAGAGCGCACTAAAACGAACCAAACCCACCATTGCATGCACGGTATTGTCTGCTAGGAGTTCATTGGTTGCCATGGTCAGTGAACTGTTTCCATTATAGTCTCGAGGATTTGATGAACAATTTACTGTATTTGCCTGCATGCCGCACTCACAATCATTACCCGACGTTAGAGTGTCATTAATGCAAATGTACTATTCAGTGATTGGCATCAGTGTTGTGTTTCGTACAATCGCAATTAGCTACATGCATGCAGTAGCAGTATGCTTTATATAAGCCAATTTGTCCCAGGACAATGAACGGATAACGCCCACATACTTTCCACTGAGGATTGAATCACAATGCGCACTAACCTTGATTTAAGTTGAGATTAACATTTTGCGTGAGTGTTTCGCTCACTGCGGTTTCGAAAGATGAGTTATGCATTGCAACCGCAATCATTCATTGTGTCGCGCCCTATGTATGGGTTTTTAAAGGTGATTGCGTGCTCCTCCACTACATTCGTGCTTTGTGAAATTGCGATTTGTGTTGACTGCATCAGATTAGATTAGAATGTTGGAGCATAAACTTCCTGGCATTCCTTGTGAAAATCAAATTCGAAAAATCGATGCACGGTGATTATGTGGTCCTGATTTATTGTCGCAATAACTTACTGACAGCCTGATTTTGATGTACCCTATGTGATTGATGATTTAAATGTGCAACCAATTGGCTGGTCCTGCAGACGAACGTCATCCCGAAAGTGATTCTCTGCGCATTGGACGTGCAGTAAATTTATGTGAATCCATCATGATGCTTTTATTATTCAGCAAATAAAAACAAAAGAATCCGCAGAGTGGAAGTACGATTTGTATGGTGGTACGACAGGGCTATTAGGTTCACTTATTATTCCATTTATATGCTAATATTTAACAAACCAGAATCTTGAAGATTTATTTTGGAATTTGGGATTAAGGAGAAAAGGTTTATTATCTGGTACCTGGTAGCAGCTTCACTAATTTATTGCCTTAGTTTGCTTTTTGTATTTGAAGACCAGTGAACTCAAAGGATTTGTAGAAGATTTATCATCTAAATAAATTTTTATAACGGTTGTGAATACCGAATCAAAGTTGGGAATTAGGGGTTCGTGGCAACACTTTAAGTAAATAACAGCATTTCTGAAATGAGTTATGAAAATGTCCTTAAAAGCTTGACAGTGTTAAAAAATTTAAATATCTGTAGTTAGGTGACTGACTGGTCAGCAACAGAAATGGGTTTAGCAGTAAACGAGGGTAAGACTAACTATATGCTGCCAACATAAAGGAACACACAACATCAACGAATTGGACAGAACGTCACCATTGACAAATATTACTTCGATGTAGTACGGGAATGTAAGGCCTCTCTCCCTACGCTATTAATTCTGATGTTGTTATCAGAGTTAATAGTGGAGCTAAGAAGGCAATTCATTCGTAAAGCCCTCACTCGAACTACTAAGAAGAACCTATAAGGACCCTAATCATACCATGCCTGATGTACGTCGCTGAAGCATGGACCGTGGCAAAAGTGGATGAAGAAATCCTCGGTTTGAAACGGAAATTCTTCGAAAAATCGTCCGTCATATTTACGATGACGGATGATAAAGACGGAGATTCAACCAAAGACTATAGAAGCTGTTAAGCGGCGTTTAAGATGGATAGGACATGAAGAACGAAGAGATACCAAGACTCTGGCTCGCAGAGTCTCGGATGACCATTTAGACGTCGGACGCAGTTCGCAACATGTAGCAGTTAGCTATGGACCGGGCCAATTAGAGGGGTATGTTAGTTTAGCTCCAGGTTCATTCCAGACTGTAGCGCCACTTAAGATTTTAAGAGCTGATTTCCAATCATTCTATGAAATTTTCTAATTCTGTTTTGAATTAATACCTTAGAAGAACCAATGAGAATTTTTTTTATAGTTTCAACGTCCTTCTTGACTAATTCCCCGCTGATGTTCTTATATGATTTGCTGCATTTGCAGCATTAATTGTATTCTAGGACCAAAGAATCACATCTGAAACCATTTTGATTTCTTAAAAAAATCTATTCAGGTTAATTATACTGACTGAAAAGCGTCAAGACGGTTCCATAAGTTCAATGTGTTATTTGATTTGGGATAGAGTGTAACATATGCAATAAACGTTCTTATCAACTGTGGTCAAGGGAGGGTTGACGAGCGGAAAAGTTTAGCTGTGTGTTTATTACAATTTTACGAAATTCGAAGCAACCAGCGCCGGCTAATAGAAGAGGATTTGATATTTAATAAGAATAACGCCAGGTCACGCACACATCTACAGTGAAGTGTCTCCCTCCAGTCTCCAGATCCTATTTTATCTGTGACGAGTCCGTACCTAATATTATTTTCTTTCTTGATGTGGCTGCAGTCAGCGACAGAGAACTAAATTTATAAATTTTTACTTTTACATTGAAAACATCATCAGCAAAGGAAACTCCGCACTTGTGTTTGTAAAACGCTGGTCGAAGGAATTCTGCAACATTTATGTCACAAAGTCTGTCTTTTTCGCAATTGTTAGACCTATATTCGAATATGCTAGCTAAGAAAAGTCGCCTTACCACAATACCCATTCCCTCCGAATTGAGACTGTCCAACGCAGATTTGACCTTTAAATTATCCTCTATGAGGAATGTCTGAAACTAAAAAATATTTCTATGGAGTGTTCTCATGCATCATAGTGCCAGACTGCCAGAAACCAGCTACTCAGCATAACCAGTTCTTGTCGATTCTGGAGTTCTTATCAATTATTTTCTGTCAGTTAAATATTTAGCCCGGGTAGTAGATTGACGAGAATGTTTGGGGAAACTATGAGGATCTATAAAAAAAAACGTTTTTATAGATCGCAAGGTTTTGAAGCAAAAGGAAGAGTATAACTGTGAATAAAAATCCATTCGCGAACTAAAATTTTGGTTTTGTTTACAAATTCTGAGGTATATCCCCTGTTCGTGGGGGTATTATTAACAAACGATTTAGGTTGGGCTCGAGGCCCCTTTATGAGTTCGTATATACTTTCGGTGTTTCTGTCCACTCTGCAGTCATTGGCCACTTGACATTTCTTGTTGAAAACTTGACATTTTATCCATATATACATATCCTATGTTTCATTCATATTCTTCCATTTTTCAACTAAGCGCAATCCAGTTGCAGCTACAAACATCGTTGTCATTTTAACGGGTGTTTTTTTTTATAGGTTGGTTTTTCGAATAAAGATAAAACTGACAACTCTAATGTCCTTTATGTTCAGTTTGGTTCGCCAAATGAACGACGATTGCGAATCTTACAAATTTATTTCGAAAATAATGGTTCAGTTCGCGAAGTTGGTCGACAAAATCTTCCATCAGAGCAATTAATTCGGTTAACCATGAATCGTTTTCGCACTACGTTTACTACGCATCCGCAGAGACATCGAACAATGCTCACCGAAGAAACAATTGCCGCTGTAGAGCATAGTGTTGAAGGGAACCCGCATGAATTGATTCGCCACCGTGAACAGCAATTGGAGCTTTGTCCATCAACTTTATGGAAGATTTTGCGCAAAGATCTTGGCTTACGACCAAGACCCAGATCGTGCAAGGATTTAAACCGCGGTACCATGCAATGCGTCGTGATTTTGGTGTATGGACCAAAAATAAGATTGATCTCGATGCTGATTTCCATTGCAGAATTTTGTTCAGTGATGAGGCTCATTTTTGGTTGAATGGCTACGTCAACAAGTAAAATTGACGCATTTGGAGTGAAGCGAATCCACATGAGATCCTTGAGACACCATTTCATCCACAAAAACTGACTGTTTGGTGTGCTCTATGGGCTGATGGAGTCATTGGGCCATACTTCTTCAGTTAACCGATAGCCGACTGTTTTGTTCCCGAATTGGACGGCATGAATGTGGATTAGATGTGGTTCCAACAAGACGGCGCTACATGTCACACAGCGCACGTCACAATTGATTTATTGAAGGAAACATTCGAGGAATGGACCTGTCAATTGGCCATTGGGGATGTGTAAAGTTGCTCGTCTACGCCAACAAAACAGAAACGTTAGGGGATTTGGAAGCCAACATTCGTGGCGTTATTGCCGACATTCGACCCCAAATGCTCGAAAAAGTGGTTGAAAATTGGATCTCTAGACTTCATTCGAACCAGCCTGAAATCATATTTAATGGCATTAAATTATCCTTCCAATTGATGGACATTAAAACGATTTTCTTGTGTTTTATTTCAATGCAAAGTTCTATACCTCTTAAAAAACACCCTTTACCTATAGCTGGGTCGTCAATAGTGATATCATTCAAGGCTTCTAGTAACAGTCTTCTTTCTTTAACCCAAAAGTTAACCTTATAATACAATGTTCAACCTGGGGTACCATGTGAATTGTTTTAGATATCTCAACCACAGAATTAACGATGCCGTTGGTCATTTTAAAAATATGTCACCATCTCTATTCAAGAGGCCTGACTAAGTCATGAAATTGCTATATTACCTGTTTTCCGATTTTGTCTGAGCAACTCATGCATGTTGTATTTACTTGCAATTACTGTTTACGAGAATTGATTTGCAATTACTTGAAATTTCGAAACATCTCTAGATACTACAAGTATTGAGGCTTTAATTTCATCAGTGTAGAGCATCAGAATCTGTTTTGAAAGTCCATTGGATTTATCTTAACCATGGCTATATCGAAACCCTCTCCCACTGCCAATTACACTCCCACACAACAAATTTGCTGTTACCTCAAATGCTCCTTTCACTAATTATCCACTTGAGTTCGAATGATTGCACCCTTGTAACAAACTGTCACTTAGCCCTCATTCTGATTATATTGCAGATGACGATTACGGCCAAAAGACCGTCTCTGTCCTAGTTGATGGCATCGAAACGGATCTGGAAATAATTGACCATCCAGCATGTGAGATGTCGGTAAGTCTTGTTTTAATAAGCATAACTGCCTCCATCATCGCTCTCAATCACATGTCATATCCTTGCAGACAGAGTCATTCTGTTCGACATACAACATTGACCTGTTTGTTGTGGTGTACTCAGTAGTAGATAGGACATCATTTAAGGCGGCCGAAAAAGTATTACACTACTTAAAGGAGAGCGAAATGCTATTGACACGAGGCGCAATACTGGTTGGCAATAAAACGGATCTGGAACGCCATCGAGAGGTTACCAGACAAAGTGAGTATTCCAAGGTGTATGCCAATACCTCAATTAACAATAATTTTTCCCTCTTATAGACGGCCGAAAGCTAGCGAAAGAGATTGCCTGCAAGTTTATTGAAACCTCCTCCGGCCTTGATCACAATGTAGACGAACTGCTTGTCGGTACTGTCGCTCAAGTTAAACTCAACCCGCAACGTATATCGAATCTTAGCGAGAAAGACCGCGAACGGTTAAATCTGCAGACAACCATTCAAAAACATCGTCGCATGCACATGCAGCCGCGCAAAATTGTCCGTCAAATTAGCATGTGCCAGGAGCAGGAGCCCGACGAAAACTCATCCACCCCAGCGAATCGCAACAAATCGGGACCAGTCCGAAAGACAACTAAACGTACACTCAACCTAGAGAGCATTCTAAAGATGGGCGAAAGTGAAATCGAAGACGATGATGAGGTATATCGCATGAAATCGAGCTCCAGAAATAAAAAGGACCACTTCAAGGTAATGACAACAGTCTTAGGCAATGGCGACAACACATTGACGAACAGTTGCAATTCGTCGCCTAAATCGCGTCATTCATCATCATACGAATCAGGATCGAATTCTGGCAGCGGCAGTGGTGGCGGAGGAGGTGGTGGTGGACGAAAGGACTCGTGCCACGCTGAGACAAGCCTCTTGGAGGACTGCAACAAAAAGACGGTGTCAAAGTTGACAAATCGAACGAAAGTGTTCCTGTCATCGGTCTTGAAGTTCAAAAAGGCCATCAACGTTAAACGAAGAAGTTCGAGTAGTTGCAGTGATTTGTTTGTCATTTGAATGGACCAGATGTTGGAAAGAGGGTGATAGGGTCGAACGACAATAAACAATAGAAAAGCGGGATAAGTTAGAGTTGCATGTCTATATCAAACAAATCACAAATGAGCTTCTTAAAAGAGTTTTTTTTCTATCAGTCTACCTAGGGACAATATACATTCGCCAGGTTTCAGATGAATATATACACACACACAATATATATAGTTTGTCTACCAACAAGGACCTTTTTCTACGCACTTTCTAGATGAGTTGTATTCTTCTTCTTTTCAATGGTTACAGGGATTCAAGACATTTTACTGTCACTACTGTATGGATGGGTGTAGTAGGTGTAGATAGATAGATATCGTAGTATTATCTTAGGCTAACTTTGAAACAAAAGGATATTGTGGATATCATCTGTCCATCTTGTCATCGCATTGAACATATAGAATTGTACTAATATTTAGTGTAGAACTGGTGATTTATATTAATTTTATATCAGGTGCGTGTCTTAAACATTCGTCATTATAAGGTCGGTGAGTAAAATCAATTATTCCCATGAAGTTTCGTACACATTTCCTGATCCTTTCGGGAAGTTTTCTTTACAAGTATAACACTTTGTTTTATTTTATTAACATTTTTTTAGTATTAAGGGGTTGAGATTGAAAATAAGAGCTTAGGCTCGTTGTTCATCTATGCATTATGAATAATTGTTTTCAATTTTCATCTTAATATCGTTATTTATCCAGGTAGTTTGGACTAAGCTTATTTGCGATAAGTGACCGTTAAGATTAGCCTGGAATGTGAGAACATTAAACAGCAGAGGTGCAAGCGAAAAACTAGCGCAAGCCCTAAACTGCTACAAGGCAGACATTACTGGCATCCAGTAAATACGATGGGATGGGCCGGGCCGGGCAAAAAGAGGATGAAAAACTGTGACATCTACTACGCACCGAATTATATTGAGCAGAAACAGCGATTATTCGGTTGCTGATTTGTCACAAGTGCCAGACTTATGCAAGAAGTCTTATATTTCCAAGACATTAGCGAACGCATTGTAACAATCCGCATCAAGGCCAAATTCGCCAACATAAGCCTTATATGAGCTCACGCCCCAACGGAGGAAAAATATGATATAGCTAAGGATTGCTTCAATGAGCTCCTTGACCAAACCCATGAGCTACTACCGAAGCACGATGTTAAAATCGTGCTGGGAGATTTTACCGCAAAGGTAGGAAGAGAAGACAAATTTAGCAGTATTGTCGGAAAACATAGCCTACACGACAACACGTCTGGTAACGGACTTAGACTGATTGACTTCGCTTCGGAACGGACTGCCACTAAAGCCAGCACACGGTTTCCTCACCTCGATATCCATAAGGGGACAAGGCGGTCTCCAGATCAACCAAATTGATCATATTGCGATAGACAAGAGGCACGCATCTAGCATTTTGGATGTCCGAACATTCCGAGGAGCTAACATCGACTCGGACCACTACCTTGTTACAGTCAGGAAGACCGAACCATTCAATATTGGCAACCACAGCGAAAACTGTCAACCACCCGACCTGAGTGAAGTGAGGATATCAATATCTAAACTGAAGCTTAATAAGGCTGCCGGAAATTAAGAATTTCCCGCCGAGCTTTATAAAGCCGGCGGAGATGACTTGATAAGTGCCATCCAACAGATCATAAGCCAAATCTGGTCGGATGAAAGAATACCTGAAGAATGAAACATCAGCATCGGTTGCCCGATCCACAAAAAACTAGACCCTGCTCAACTACAGAGGCATAAGTCGCTTCAACATCCCCTAAAAGATCCTTTCTGCCGTAATATGTGAACGCCTGAAACAGTTTACCAATAACCTGATCGGCCTTATCAGTGTGGTTTTAGGCCAGGAGAGTCCACAGCCGATCACATTTTCAGACTTCGATAGATCCTGGAAAAAACCCAAGAAGTCCAAATCGATACCCACCACCCATTTATCGATTTTCAAGCCGCATGCGACAGCATTTATAGAGATGAACTATACAGAGCCATGTCTAGTTTTGGTATACCGCCCAAACTCGTCCGTTTGTGTAGGATGACGATGGAGAATTCTCGCTGCCACATCAGTCTTCGATTCCCAGCCAGACGTCGGACGCAGTAGAGGAAGACCTCGCTTTAAGTGGCGCGCACAAGTAGAAACCGACCTCAACCAACTTGGAGAGGCATATTGGTTGAGGCCCATTTTTATTTGGACTGTAGAGCCACTTTAGTAAGACCATTAACATAGTCGGCCTGGGTAAGGTGTTAGATGCAGATGGCAATCCCATTTTGTGAAGACAAAATGTGTCTTTCACATTGACAACGTCAAACAAAGACGGACATTGCTGATCGTAACTGACAAAAATACAAACGACAAATTTTGGGGGCAACAGGTTCGTTAGGATAGCATAGTTTGCACGGCCATTCATGTTACATGCGTACTTTTGCACGATGGCGACACCTTCTATTTCGTGCCGTTCGAAACCCTGATTGAGATTGACACTACTCGGAGGACTTGTCAAATCATCGAGAGACGACTGTCACACAAGGACAGGTATAAGTCTATTTCATCCCCCATTTTCTTGGACAACACTTTTCTTTGGTCTAAAATTGTGAATATAAATTGGTGCAATCAATTTATTAAACTGCGATTTAAACGTCAGAACGGAAAATATGCCACTTAATCCAGGAAAAGAGAGACTTTTTTCAAGAATACTTGAGGTGATCGCAATATGATAATTACGTTGATCGAATGATGATCGAGACAATACTATCGCACCTGGTTAATGTAATGTTTCATAGTTCATGTGCTTGGTATAACTACGCAATTTCGTGTAGGCCAACTCTTCTACTAAATACATCCTTGGTGTTAAAATGGCTGAAAATGATTTAAGCATTTGATGATTTAATGTTTTGATGAGAAGCTAGTCTAGTCTGGAGGGGATGAATGCAGACTTATGTTCATAGTAGAGTATGCAGGTAGTATTAAATCTGCTTCCGATAGGAATCGCTATTCAAACGAATATTTTAACAAAACCACTCGATTTTTAAATCTTAATACAACTGATTTAGTCCTATAAAAGACCTGAATCAACGGTAGATGTAGAAATCCTTGGCCGTTTAGAAATAAATTCTTCAAAAAGTCGTTGGTAGGATATGTAAAGCGAATACAAATCGATACTCCGGTTTCCAAAGTTTTCGATTCCCAACCAGACGTCGCGTCGGTCGCAGTATAGGAATACATCAACTTAAGTGGCGCGCACAAGTAGAAACCTATTCGGAAGGTTCTCTTTTGGATTACTGTGTTCATAAACCTAAATGCATTTGCTGAATGGCGATTGTTATTCTGACTTAAGGGGCATGTATTGTTTGTAGTTTAATCGAATCGATAGAAGTCCAAAGGCCATCCATCCACCATCCCGGTGACTAAAGATCGAGGCGCGAGATAACAATGATCATTCAAACCCTTCTTTCCAGACCAAATTCTAAACCTAGGAGTGACTTTTCGGCATGCATTTGCTGGTGGGTTATTTCTTCAGTATTCGTATTGTTCCGAATCCGACAACTTTGCTAAGGATGCTTTTACATGGCCCGTATTATTGGTTTAGTGAAAAAAAATAACTAGCGATTTTCTTTCTTGCGGAAAATTGGGTCCGGCAGCTATGTCGGTCTTTCAGCTCTTTGGTCTGTTGGTCTTTCGGTCTGTCGCTCTGTCGGTGATTGCAGCCAGAGGCTTACGAGCTAGACGGATATACTTCAAATTTGATATATAAGGCCCCTTGTTATTGGCACTATTTTTTTATAATTTGCATACCCTTTATCTATTTTTTCACAGTGTGGGCGCAAAGGAAATTAAGGATAAGTAAAAATGAGGTACCGATGCATATTTGTTTGCCTTTAAGTTATAACGAAAAGGGAGACAGAGGGAAACATTCCACATTCGTGTTGTTCGGTTTATGTACGAACTATAAAGCCAAAACTACTATAACACCCAAAAAAAAATGGTTCTAACCATTTTGTTTAAACTTAATACTTTCTAACAGACATATTGTTATTATAAAATAATGTCCATAATTTTTCCAAAAACTCGAAGAAGGGTTATTGCAATTTAGGCCAAATTTTAAAAATCGATTTCAATTGACAGCTAATTGTATAAAATTTGAAACACAATTACAATGACTTGTTATAAGTTTTAGCCTAAAAGTATCTTGATTCAATTTTCAGTTTTGGTTACTAATGAAAAACCAAAATTTTCGGCCACATGTATCTACGCTTTAACTGATTTCGTTTAAATTTATTATTAAGTTCATATAATCATAATTTAATGTCAGGCTTGCAGGGAACAAGTACGTTGTGGTTTATTATGACTTCAATTTGGCCTCCTTACGTCAAATAGTCTACTCGGTACGCTGACGGTTTTAACCTTGCAAAAAACAGCTGATTTTCATTCCACCTGTCATGAAGATGCTTTTGATTTTAGTAAAAAACCGGATTCTATGGGTTTATTTACTTTATTTTTGTCTATTTTCTCATAAAGAATAATTATTCTGAATAGATAAAATTTATTAAAAACATTAAGTAATATTTTGCGTTCCATGTTATCTTACCTCAATTTATTAGTTATAATATGAAACCAGGAACATGGCCAATTCATTATAGCATTTACATACTCACAAAAATTTTAACATTGCTAAGGCCCGGTTTTTCAGTGCGAGATCATCCTAGTTTCGGGATAAAACTCGAGTTAACTCGAGAAAGTAATATTTCAGTCAATTAAAACTAGAATTAACTTTGAGTTAGCCCAGCAATTTTGTGAGTTAACTAAATGATCAGATGTTTTTGACAGATGGTAAAATAGCAAACAAACTACTTGAAACTACTTAAAATGTTACTGTAAAAACAAAAGTGTACACACTTGCCCCGAACGACTCTATACGATATGTTCATATGCACTCGAAACTGTTTTAAGAAGAAAAATTCTTGTAAGATCGCGACAAAAGCATTTTCATTTTTATGAAGAAAAACAAGCCAAACATCTGATAACAGTGCTGTTGCAGATTCTATACATTTCGATAACTTTTCGACATCAAAATTGATAAGTCGAGAGTGCTTCCAAAAAAACCTGCTTCATTAGATTACTCTGGATTAAATTTATTCTAGTGTAAGATAACTCAGGGTTATCTCAGTACTGTAAAACCGGGCCTAAGATGGGTTTCACATTTTTGAAAACTAATTGAGGCTTTTACACCAAACCGAAAACAGGGTACTCATTTCGTAACTTTTAAAATAATTAGCGTTAACGATATTGTAGAAGACTTGCTATGTGTCTACGTAGAGAGTAATTGTTATATTGTGTGCTTGCACATGTATATAAATCACACGGTAGGTACCCGAAAAGTGACTTTCACTACCTTTCGTTATCATTTCAAAAAATAGTCCTCTTTGTTCAGACATGCACACATTTAACTGTTATTCATACTTAAAGGAGTATTCACAAATTGCATGTTGCAAATGTTAAGGTCAGTTGAAAAAATATTTTAGGTTGTTAATTAATATTATCGATAATAACAAAATTGAAACTGAAATGTTCCAGTGAAAAAAAGTAACTTATTTTGTCAGCTGTTCCGTAGGAACACAAGTATGGATTATTCAAAGTGCGAAACACAGTTTTCGGTTCGGTGTGAAAGGCGTACAAAGATCTGTCAAAGAAATGTTCATACATTGACAGTTATCAGTAAGTGTAATTTTATTTAGTCCCGAAATTACGATTCTTCCCAATTAAACGGATGCATTACGAAAAATCGAATAATGTCAGTAATCATTCACAAAAAAAAAATAATACCTGGCGTTAAATACTCATACAGGGCCTCAAACCTAGTTTTTTCTTTTATATATGAACGCTAAGTTAATATTTTTGACACAAAGTAGAGGGGAGGTCCTTTTAAGCCGTATTGATCGGCAAATTTGAGAAGTCTCATTAGAAAAGTGTTGCTCTTTTGCATGTTTGTCAGTCTTTTGCAACAGGCAGAGCAGTAAAAACGCATTGTTGTTGACTCCGCGCTTCTGTCATTAAACCCAGTAAGGGGTGGCAATAACCATACTTGAGGCAATTAATATAGAAGCCAAAGGCTTTAAGTAAAAGATTAAATATTTGAAAAGGAAAACCATTTAAGTGCCATGTTAAACAAGAAATTAACAAAATTTGTATAATCATCTGATAAGTGATTTGGATTGCATTACCTCATTTTAGAATGTGAATTGTATCCAAAATGACTCTTATTTGACTCAAATGACGCGTTTCCTCTCGGTGAAATGAAAATGTACTATAAGTCACTTGGATTGCGTTTCATCCAAACAAAGTTTTTGATCATGTCAAATCGTTTGCTAAAATGACTCACATTTGAAATCACGTGTTTGTTTCAAATGGAGGATTTCGCTTTGGTGGAATATAATATTAGTAAATGTAGTTTTCCTGACAATATATTCAATTTGCACTTCAGGTCGCTTTGTATTTGAAGGTTAGGGTCGAGGTTAACTTACTTTATTATTTATTAATATGTACCGAATATACATTTTTTTTTACTGCATAATTTTCCTGTTATGGTTAACTGCGAACACTACAACCATCGCGACCTTTTACTTCAATTTTTTTAATAACAACCATTCTTATTTTAGAAGACTGCTAGATTAGACAAAAATTCCCTACATTCTAAAATTTTAAGAATTTACCTCCACTTTTGATTCATTTTTCATCAATAGTCTATTTAACAAGTGTTATTACTTAGAAAGTTTCGCACAGTTTTTACAGATCTTACAGAATTAAAAATTGATATAACTAGGCGGATTAAGAACTGCTTAAATGCTTAATGCTCCAGCCGTCAAACAAGTATGACATCATATACTAATTAAAGTCCAAATGCACAACACTATTAACATGCAAGACGATTTGAATATTTTTTTCATAATCATACAAAAAACCTAATACGGACCATATATACAATTATAGTTCAATATATAACCTGCACAAGATTTATAAAACAAAAAAGTGCATAAACATAAAAGTAAACAAATTAATGGAACGCATAGATAACTATATATGAAAAAAAATAATAAGAAATATCTAAAACAATATATGGAGACTGAATAAAGTAAAACTATGGAAATCAAATAATGTATATGCAAACAAGTAAATGAAAAGTATATATGTATGCTCAACAAAATTTTATATAATTTGTATGCATAAACACATAAATAACATACATACAAACACGTTTTTCCAATATAAAGTAATAAAAAATACTATAACACTAAAAAATAAAATCAAATGTAAGCTTCTTCCTTTATACAAACAATTTATATTCAATAATAATCAGAAAGAATAATGAAAAATCATAACCAATTTAATATATATGTATATATATATATGCTCCTCGATTAATGTTTTTTTATATACTTTTAAAATTTATTACAATTGAATGTACGTATGCTTAAAAAATTAAAAAAAAAAACATTATTCACATTACAAATGTGCTTAGTGTAAAATATTTTTTACTTGCTTCTTGAATAAAAATAAAAAACAAAAAACAATTTACAATTTGTATAGCATTGGTATAAAAATAAGTTTATGTATGTGTTATTAGCTATAATAAACCAAAAAAATGTAAATCAAAATTTATTACTGCATTATATAGATATAACAATATAACAGTAACGCATATAAGAATATTAAAAATAAAATCTTAACAATTTTAGTGTGCTTTTTAATGCAACATCTAGCTAAATTAACCTTAAGGGGTTATTAACTTTCTCATACAAAGTGAAAATTATTGTTTTCGAAGTCGAGATTTTGATTGATTCTTAAATTACGATGATGAGGGAACCCAAAAAATTGTTTTGCAAGATTTAAATTAAATTTAGTCCGTCAAAAAAAAAAAAATTTAGTCCGTCTCTCCGCCCGTTTGTAATAGTATCTCCAAACTAAACAGCCTGACCCTTAAGCTTCGTATCAAAAATTGTAAATTGAAGGAAATTTGTATACTTCTATTACTGTTTGCGAAAATTCCACATAATTACATTTGCCCCTAAACGGAATCATCAATTTTGGCCAATAACGGAAAATCATTATTATTCACATAGACACCGAATCCTACGAATTCTGGAATAAACGTTCATTTTTATCATTTTAAGCATCAAAACTCAAAATGTGTATTATTGTGTATTCTGCCCAAATTATAAAAATCGTCAAATTTTCTCATACTTGGGATTTGATCTAACGCCCAACTCGCTGTTTACCGGCGAAGATATTAGGAACTCGTGGCGGAGACATATTCACCTTAACGAAATTATAGGCAGGTAAGTATTGCAATTAATGTTACAAGAAGTCGTCTAACATAACACAACATAACACTCACTATAACTGCACGTTCCTTTTCATCTTCAAAAACCAAAAAAGGAAGGGCCGACAATTCTTAGCGCCGACACCGTAGCCCTTTACTTTATACGAATAAAGCTGCTTTTGATGATTGCGTTTCTGATTTGTTGCACTCTAGTAGCCCTATTTACCCTTTGCATTCAGATGAAAACAACCTTATTCCTAAAATAAAATATTGGTAAACGTTTCAAAGCACTCAATCACATTATTAAAGCATCTGATTTGCATCCTGGAAAATTTATTACAGTACCGATTAAATATGATAGGGTTGCAGCAAAATATTTTTGCGCGCTTATTAGGATCGTCACGAACATACTGATTAACACTCCCCTCCCTACTTTTTCAACCGTTCTTGATGATCTTAGTCGTCAGATCCTATGGTTCTTCCAGTGTCATGCCGCCGGTCTCTTCCAACTTGTTGACACATATTCGAATAAGAAGTATGGTTGCGGCATCATTGAAGTAGCGAAAACCCCGAATGTTTCCAAATCTTTTTTTTTTAAATCTCGCACACACAACACACGTTTCACTTACTCGAAAGGCATCGTAGCGGCATATTACCCGTGCCCCTCAAATAACTTGCGTTCATCCGAGAAGTCAAAATCAAAACGGACAACCTATTCATCGATTTCAAAGCGCATACGGTAACATTTATAGGGACGCACAAACTTGTTCTTCTGGTGCATGATGATGTAGGATTCTTACAGCTCCATCATGTTCGGTGCAATTCCTATCATACTCAACGTGATGTCCCAGTGTATAATAGTATGACATGAGATCGTGGAACGTCACCATTCGCAGATACTGTCTGCCTTTCTGCCTCTTCAGAAATAAACAGATGGGAGGGCTACAATGCGCTCTGCGGATCGTTGAATACCCCATCCCATCCTTGGAATTTGACTAAAAACCTAACAGGAACGAAACAAAGAAAATTAAATTGGACGTGGTTTTAGATTTCCCAAGCTAACTTTGCCGATGCGCTGTTCTCATTAGTCAATCGCCCATGCCACGTGACTAAAACTGCTCAATTGACCAATAAGAATAGCGCATAGGCAAAGTTAACTTCGTTAAACTAAAATCCGGAACACGGCCATTGCCGTGTTCAGATAATTAGTTTCTAAATCATTTTTGGTTGGACCAAAAACGTAGTAGCTGTGGTTTAGGGTATACAAATCGATTTTCTGAGAAATGCCCCAAAAAGCAACGTTTTTTTTTTAAATGTGGGCGTGTTAGTGGGATGATTTTGAAAATTTGTATACTTTTTCTGTAGGCACGCACAAGGATCATATAAACAAAATTTTATTATTCGTTCGGACGGACGGAGAGACAGACAGATATGGCTAAATCGACTAAGCTATAGCTATTCTGAGTCGATCCATTTACTTTGAGGTATATACCTATATACCGCTGTGGGATAGGATATAGAAAGAGGAATTGCTCTTGCCACCTGCCGTTTCTGTTCGGGCTAAGAAGCCAAATTAGTAGTGATCCTTCACTCAAACTACTAAGGTGATCCTATATAATATCCTGATTATTCCAGTCCTGACGTCTTTGGTCGTTTTCAGCGAAAAATTCTTCTAAAAACCTTCAGTCCCTTTTGCGTTGAAAGCTATGCAGAACAAGATTAAACAGAGCGAAAAAGTAAACAAAAAACTACGCATAAGACGTTTAAGATAGCTAGGACATTTTGGTGATTTGCCTTAGCAAATCTATCAGCATACAAATAAATACAATTCTCGCTGACAGCGTATCAAATTAATTAAAGTTAGTAACCTACGGACGTGGAATTTTAACCACATGAAATTAAATATATGTACGTATCCAGAAAAGCGATTCCTCTCCAACAAACTTTAAAAACTGCCCCCTGAAAATGTCCTTTTCAATAAATATAGCACAGATATTAAAAAACACAATACTAACGGCAAACTAACGAACGGTGTTGTGTCTGTTCGTGATGTCAAGGAATAATACAAACGGTACAGCAGGCGGATTACAAGCATTCACTTTTTGTTTACAACACGGGTTCATTTAAAAATAGTTACAAAACGCATAAATAACACACTGCGAGGGCACACAAAATATTGTCCTTGCAACACAAGTTTCCAATGTCCGCTGACATTTCCTGCCCCACGCTTATAATCCAATACTCATAACATTCAGCCAGTGTCCTCTTCTGCATACATTCGATAGCTCTAACCTATCTATAGGGCATGCGAACTGTACTCACACTGTACTCAGTCCCGATCCAGGCCAGCTGCAGATTGTACGTATGTCCCCAGCTGTGGAAAATTACTAAACTTTCTCGCCCACAATCTCGTTCTGGCCCATTAGCTGCACTTGATTGCCAACCACCAGTGAGTGCTACAATATATGGATACTCCCAGCTATACCTCTGTCAGAGCCTTCGTGTTCCTCGGTCGATGGAGGGTGCTCTAACACTCATAAATTATTCATTTAACCAGCTTCCGGGATAGGTTTTTTTTGTGTTTGTGTCGCACGTTATCCTCATGCTCCTGTTGGCCGATATGGCTTTAGCTTTGCCCAGTCCGAGTTTATTTTTACACCCGGCATTCACGTTAATTTGCGATTTCATGATATTTCCAATGAGAACGAATTATGTTGCTCCCATGTGATTGCGAATAATCGTAAAAGTTTGTAGCTGGAGTTTAAGGGTTTTATATTGTTTGACAAGTTCAAGTGATGTGGTTGAATGAGTTTTGTACTCATTTACGCAGTAGAGGAATTAGTGTAAGCAGGACATTCGTATCGATTTATGTGAAGATTACAATTAGGCAAATCATCAGGAGTGACATTTAACAGTCTGTTCGTTTTCCTTGCAAAACCTACATTTTCTAGGTGATATAAGATCGCAGCAAGATTGTTTGGTGAGGTGCACCCATAACACTAGAAGAGCACCATTAGAGGATGCTTTTAGATGTTTAATGACACTGTTCATCGATTACTGTAGCTAGAAGAAGTCGAAGTTAAAAATTGCATAAATACGTCTTCTAGGGATTCATTCCATTGTTTGCTTGTTCTGTAACAAAAAGAGTTTGCTAATGGCGTTGTTAATGTCGTTGTTAAATGTAAACTGCAGTGCGTGTCTTGTAGGTCGTATAAATTCAATAAGTAATAAAGAGACATATCTTGAACGTATTTATTAAGAGTCCAGCAAGTTCGGTGTCCAAACATAAAAACAATATGCAAGTCCAGGTCGTACTTTGGCTTTATAGAGAAGTGTATGCTGGGCTGCTGAAAATATATCTTAGCTCTTCAAAATTAACTTTGTTTAGATTTTATATGTTGTTTCCATTATAGATCTGATCCAAATGTGATGCCCAGCAGATTCATGGAATCTTCTGATTTGTGTTCTCCATTTCGATTTGTTGAACCGTCGACCAATGGGCAACGACTTACGATCTTTCTTGCAAATGCTGTACGCTACATTTCCTTTTAGTTGAAATGAACAATAATTTTAAAGGGTCTTTCAGTACGCGCTTCCTACATTTAAATTTCAATAAAACAAATTGTGTGTTAGATATCATTTTATTCATTGCCAATATCGACTAAAATTTCCGCCGCGCCTTCTCTGGGTGGCGCGCATCTGAAATTTACAATTTTCTATGACTCTGGCTCATAAATCATGTGGCCAGTTGACATCATCTCTACTTGATGTTACCATGTCATCGAATCCGTCACACAGAATTTCCAATGTGACGTGAGCCGTGTAGCCGTTTTGTTGAAACTGTATGTGGTTGTTGTCCATATAACTTCAGGCCAAAAGAAGGTATCGACCTAAAGTGCTCGCTGTTGACGGTGATGGTCTGCCCAAAGTCGTTCTAGAAAGTAGTTTGGACCGATGACGCAGCCAGCACAAAATTCACAGCAAAACCTTTTCAGGATGTATTGGACGCTTTTGACGCGAAATCGAATGCCTCGTATTCTCCTGCAAACTCACAACGCCTTTCATCGACGTATGGGTGTTGGTATATCGTTTGCTGGACCGTTGGACTCAAATTTATTCACCACATAGTAAATAGTCGTCTGGGTTGGACGATTATGCCGACAACATTTATCATTTGCACGTGTTGTTGAACGCTATGACCGTCCATGGTGATTCGACAAAAAAGAATGAATAAGTGACAGCAATTTACAGATGTATCTGCAACAATATCGCCGCAATCGACAATCAAAGTTCGGAAGTCCCTAATGGAAGACCCTTTATAAGCGTTTGTAGGTATTCGTTTATAGAACAGAATACTTGTTATTCTGTTATCATGTTGCAAAATGTAGCTGATCAATGCCAGGCAGGTAAGAATCGGCTCAAAGGCAATTACTCTTGACCTGAGTAAGCTACAAAACGGTAAGCTCCATACAAGGAATTCGCATTTTAATATGCGCAGCCTATGGTAACAGCTGTAATTTAGTTTTCGTTTTCGTAGTCCTGAATATGTAAATCATGTTTCCCGTGTCGGATTAGTGCCTGAACTGTACCGCACGACAACAGATTCATGCTATTGAATACACTCTTGGTGCGTACGTTCTAGCAAAGAGTATAGAACTACATAGAGTGCGCATCTCATACAATGAAAATTTTCTATCTGGGGTACTGATATTGATACCCAGTTACCCCAGCATCAAACAACAGCATAGCCGACGCATACGATCTGCGAAATCTCCCCTTCGCACTTACCACCCGCGTCTGAAACGGCTACAACATTTTTAGCTCTGATGCGTACTCTATGTAGTTCTATACTCTTAGCTTCTAAGTACATACTCGTAAGCCGTTGCCCATACTAATTGTATTTGGACGAAATTTGAGGGCAACTGTTATACAATGCTGTTGTTCCTCTTATAACTAGATACGTGGTAAAGATGTTATCCGGACACCGACAGGTTGTATCCATTTTTTGAGTTTCTTCTGAATAATAAAATGTAATAAGCGAAATCATTAAATTATTTATCATGCTAATATCTTACAAAAATAAAATCGGTGTCACTTTAATATATATATATAAGCTTATGGTTTAATTTTTTAAATGAATAATTATGTTTTCCATAAACCAATCTATACTGTACGATAAGTGTTCACCCTCGACTTCAATAAAAACCAATTTTCCATTTGCATCCAATTGAGACAGTCCCAATTGGTCCTGAATTGAAAACAAACATAAATGTGTCATTTATGCAATCTATTACCGATACTTCAATTTACCTCAAGATACAATTTGCTCCTTCGAAGCGGCAATATCTCTTTGTCCTGTCCGGGTGTGTAGAACTCGATCCAATGAGTCTCCTTTGGTTGCGTCACAGTGTCGTTGAGGAATTTCACCATCACAAATCTGCGTTTCAAATATAAATCAATTTTTTTTTTCAAAATCATAAGATTGGCGACCGTTTTTGTGAAGTTGAAAATATAACGGTTTCATTTGCATTTTGGAATGGGAAACTGTATATCAAAACTACACTCATTGAACATAACTGATAGCGACATTATATCCATGCTTACTTTTCCAGTTTTTGAAGATTTCGCAAATATTCTTCATTTTTTCCCCGTTCATTATTTATATCGCTCAAGAATGTACTTTGCAATCTGTACATTTCTTCATTAAAGGGATCATGCCAATAAGTTGCAGGAACCAACAGAGTTTGTGTCGAACTGAATTGCAAAGAAAAAATATTTCTAGTGTAACACGAGAATTAGTAAAATGTCATACCTTTTATAGGCTGTTATGTAAAACAACTGCCGTATTATTTCACAAGCGAACGTTTGCATAGACTGACATCTTGGCAGACCATAGACACCCTGGTGCGGTGCACCAAGTGTTATTAGATTCTTCATTGGTGGATCCGGGCAACGTTGAGCTACAGCTCGTCTTGTCAAAGGTTTAGTAAAATATCATCTACTATGTGCGAAATAAATTTGTACTTACATAAAAATTCCACCTTGTGAAAGACCGATTGCATTATAACCTTTAGTAAGATTTGGATCATTTCGTATTTGAGTGCAAGCCGATGAGACCTTGAAATAAAATAAATTTGTTTCAAACTATTTTTTATTGTACTCATTGTCATGCAACAGGACATTTTTTGCGTACACTTGGCAACCATACAATAAGATCATTATAGGAATTTAAAGGATGATTTTGAATAAAGATAAGACTAACATTTTGTGGTCAAATCGGTCAACTTTTAATGTCGTTTATGTTCAGTTTGGTTTGCCATTCCATCATGAACAGGTTGACGGATGAACAACGCTTGCAAATCGTGCAGATTTATTTCGAAAATAATGGTTCAGTTCGAGAATCGGATATCAGAGCAATTAATTCGGTTAACCATGGATCGTTTTCGCACTACGTTTACTGTATGTGTTAACACGCATCCGCAGAGACGTCGAACAGTGCGTATCGAGGAAACAATTGGCGCTGTAGAGCAAAGTGTTGAAGAGAACCCGAATGAATCGATTCGCCACCTTGCACAGCAGTTGGAGCTTTGTCCATCAACTTTATGGAAGATTTTGCGCAAAGATCTTACGACCTTACAAGATCCAGCTTGTGCAAGAATTAAAGCCGCAGGACCGTGCAATGCGTCGTCGTTTTGAGGTATGGGCCGAAAATGAAAGTGACCTCGATGCTGATTTTCATCGCAAAATTTTGTTCAGTGATGAGGCCAATTTTTTTGTTGCACGGCTTCGTCAAAGTTGCCGCATTTGTGACACACTTATTGGCACGTACTAGTGTGGCTCTCGGCCCGGCAGATCGACCAAAGACAAAATGTCCATAATACGCCAAATCACCTCCTTTTCATCGACAAAGCCGCATATGATAGCATCCAAAAAAGAGCTTTCCAAACGGGATGGTGGAATTCGGGATATCATCAAAACTGGCAAGCTGTGTAGCCTAACACTAGAGGACACGCGATGCACAGTTCAGTATGGAAACAAATTATCTGAACTTTTCAAACATGACGGGCTCAGTGGCGCAATGGTTAGTGCAATTAACTACTGCGCAGAAGGTCTGGGATCGGTTCCATATGGTGCCGTAGAAACACCAAAAATGACAAATCATCCGATAGTATATACTGTCAAAAATAGCTTATGTCAACGTCGCCGTTCGGAGTCGGCATAAAAAAGGAAGTCCCTACATCATGCAGGTACACACTAACACATGAATGCTTGGGTACTTTCGAGCCTGTTGCGGCAAAAATTTGTATTTGTACCGAATTCCGACAAGAAGATGTGTTGTCATTTGATATCTTCAATCTCGTGCTGGAACAGTTAGTGCGTAAGGAAGTAAATTTGGAACAAATCCGTCCAGCTACTGAAGTACGCAGACGACATCGATATCATTGCCGTTGTAGAAGCATTTAGGGCCATTGAGGAAGAGGCGAAACGCGTTGGTCTTGCAGTTAACGGGGGCAAGACAAAGTATAGATATGCTATCAACAAACAAAGTACCCACTGTCGTTTAACCTTGGACAAAATGTCATCTAGAGTTCATCTACCTCGGAGTCAACATCAACCACACCAACGAGTGAAGTGGATATACAACAAATGCAAATATGATTAAAACTTTTGTGCTCAAAGTCCGAATGATTGTTCTACAGGACTCTCATCCAACAGTCCTACTTATAGCCGGCAGCGAGCGCTAAACAATAAGCGGATCAAATATAAGGATCTTTCAAAAGAAAATTCTTCGTCGAATCTTTGGTCATGTCATCTGTATGCGAGGAAGGCAAACGCAAAATAACATACAACCGCAAACTTTATAATCTGTACCAAGACGTCGATGTAGTACAAAAGGTTTAAACACGTGTGGTCATAAAGTGGTCATGTACCAAATCTAGTTCAAAATTGAAGGCCCAAAAATCGATGATACAAGGCGAATGGACTGACAAACATGGCTAGATCAAGTTATATTTCGTTACAGATTTGATCCATTTACCTACCAATATACTCATCTATACCCATCTTTGTTAGAAACCTTATATTAAAATTAATATAAGGCTTAGGCAAAAGCTAGAAAAAAGAAAAGTAAAAGCTACTTCCACATATTGGTACTGCTATTATAGGAGCAGAATTCTATCCTGGCGTTCAACTTAGTTCAACCTTTTATCGCCGAATTGCTAAAGAGCTACATTCCCTAGGATTGTATGGAAATGAAATTAAATAATTTAATGATAAAAATAAATGATAGAGCAAAACATGACAAAACTGCTCTTGACATTTAAAATCTTTCTTGGCAATTCTTAGTATTTTAGTACAACTCAAGCCTCTGAAATAACATATTTCGAGGCAATTATTTTCTGGTGGAATATAGATAACAGGGTTTTTTAAAGCTCTATTAAACAAACTTAATGTCAGTTATAATAAATAAAATGTGTTATGAGTCAGAATACGTTATTTACTATGCAAAATTTAGATGGAAACTCAAAATCATTATTATCTATAATAATTAGTATCGCTTATTATAAATAACTGGCTTAAATTAAAATAAAATGTCAAAACTTACCTGAACATCAGGATGCAAAAAAATAGAATTATGAATTTGATCTATTGGACGTGATCCAATTTGAATTCTTTTCACGTAGGTTCCATTAATGTTCTCCTGTATGAGTAACATTATCGACTTTGGTAAACCGTCTGTACTGTCACCTGTCAAATTGTATATTATTTAAATTCATAATCAAATCACTAGTAGATTAAATAACTACCACTTCCATGCCATATGACTACGGGCGTTGGAGTTCCATCGCTTAAGCCCCACACACATCTCCAGAATCCAACGAGTAGCCAAAAATTGCTAATGGAAGTCATTGGCCGTAACTTTCAACCTGATAAAATGCTCACTGAGTACTAAGTGATTCGACAATGAGTTATTGAAGACAATTTATTACATTCCCTATGGAGACACAAAATAAATGGATAAATACAAACAAATAATAAAAGTATTGTTTTTCAATATTTCTTTTTAACGTCTGACAAGCGGTTGGGAAAGTATGTATTGACATATTTTGGGTTATAATTG
This sequence comes from Rhingia rostrata, assembly GCA_949824845.1. Classification (NCBI taxonomy): domain Eukaryota; kingdom Metazoa; phylum Arthropoda; class Insecta; order Diptera; family Syrphidae; genus Rhingia; species Rhingia rostrata. Next base: position 159,641,244 of record OX463755.1, on the reverse strand, counting down.
TAGGTGTCCATTTTCAGAAATGTGTGCCTTTAGGTTAATATTCTTTTTACATGATTGCCAGATGCTTATAAAGAAAATAAGTATTCTTTTATTTGCAAAGCTGAATGTATAATGAAAATAATTTAAATTCACAAATAAGGAAAGCACGTAAACGAAATTGATCAGATGGCAGTCTGATTTGTGTACTTTTAATTGCATATAGCTTCTTGAAATTAAAAGTTGTAAATTGTTTGTTCTGCTTACTAAATTATTTATGTAAACTTTCTCTATTTCTCATTTCTATTTCACGGAACTAAGTAATGATGATCAACCGGCGAGTCCATTTCAACATATTTTCGAAAAGGTTATTCAACAGAACGCCATCCAAGGGACAAGCTGAAGAGCTTACCATCATTACCAGCTTGACTTAAGAATCTAATAAATATTCAAGATGTTCAAACCAATTTCAAAACATTTCTAGTTCATATATTTCTTACCCAATACTACAATTTGTAAGTTAGTAGGAAACTCAGAACTCACTTGAATAAGAGCAATCCTAATCCTATGAATTTACAAATTAAGAAATTTCGGAGACTTAAATCAAATTTCTCTGAAGATTGTTATTTGAATGACATGATATCGATTGTAGTGTTAATGATTTTACAGAGAGGTTTTTAAAAAAATTGGACGTTGATCTGTCAAGTTCTTAGGCTCATTCAATCGTACAATTCTAAAAAAAATACTATTTGGTTCTATATAAGAATAAAGGACAAGTCCGATTAGGTAAGCCGAGCAATCGCGAGCGTGCCCCTTTTCATCAGCAACGAAGATGCCTAACTTAGACTCAGAGCAAATGGTCATGGTTGGCCACTTGATGCTGGAGAGAAGGTCACGGTACACTTGCGATTGCTCGGCCTTACTCATCGGCAGGAAGTTCTGCCCATCTCAGCTGAACAAACAGTTTTGTTTGTGCCAGAATAAAATAAAAAAAAAGAAGAAAGTTACTCTTTGTAACGCACGGATTGTAAGACTATAAAAGGAAAAGAATTGATTCTAGAAGAAGCTGAAAATAAATAATCAAAAACGTTTATGTTTACCAATAAAAAACAACTAGAAAAGCTTGTTTCCTATATTTCTCAGCGGTATAGATTCGTCACCATCCCAAAATATGCTGGGGGGTCATTCCGTAACTTTGAAAACGATTATCACTCAGACGGTAGTCGAGACCTCTTGACAAATCGCTCAATAATCGTCTGTAATTTGACGATTATTGTTTTAAGAGCCGCCGAGAGTGCGTATCTGTATCTGGTGTCACTGTCAAAAGGGAGAAACATTTCTTGCATGAAGTTGCCCTCCATCCCACTGCAAGCTAAAGATTCACGAAGATTCACATTATGTAAGCGCTTACGGTTTGACTTGTTTTTAACTTCTGACTCAGATTGAAGCATCAGCTACAGATATGCATTCTGGGCGACCCTTAACGTGAAGCAAATAAAGTGCTATCGCACACAGCAAAAACGAGATGTACCGTAGAAATGTTATCGTCAAACGATTATTCCTCGTTATCAATGTTCACATGTCGAGAGAAAATAGTACATCAGATTATTAAATAAAAAGCAATGAACATATATTTTATATCAGAAAATGTAATGAAAGTTGTAAAAGAAACTAAATTGGACTTAGAAAAAATCGTTTCAGAATTGTTATGATTACATTTGCTTAGCTATATGTAAAATATGTTTAATATGAACAAAGTAGGGCGGATATCTTTAGTCATTCCATAAAGAAATTTTATTTCAGTTATTTAGGGAAATTCTTAAAAATTTAAATAATATAAAATCCCATTTGATTTAACTGACACAACAAAAAACCAACAAACCCTGCAGAAATGTCAAAAATTAGCCTTATCCACTGGCTAATTTAACCCCCATTTTAACGCAGTTGACACATTAAGGCCGTGTGTCAATTGCGTTTAAATGCGGGTTAAATTGTATCCACTGTTTAATTATTGATTTTTCTGCATCATACTAATGTTAAAAATAATCCACTGGCTAAAATTTTAACGCAATTGACACACAGCCTATCTAAGTCAATGGTTTTGGGTTTTAAAATAAATTATTTTTCAGAATAAGGGTATTCATACTACGTACGAAAGATTATAATTTTATGACGACGTTTCATGAACGACCCAAAAACTATACCACTAAATAATGCGGTAACCCATTGAATCAATCGCAATTTAGTAATTTATTGATTGATAGAATTTTGTTCCTTTGTTCTCTTTCCATTTTACATAGCGAATGCGTTTGATGTGTGAAAGTGACTGATTAAAAGTCAAAATAGCATTTCAAAAGCTTACAACGCTTACCATCACAGTTTCCGCACCCAATTTCTCTGAGAAAATTCGATATTGTTAAAAAAGAGTTCCCATACAAATGTTGACAGTTCACTTATCACGTCGTAATTTTATCACGTTTACAACGTTTACGACGACTTTCCGACGTTGCATGAATACCGCTAAAGTTTATGACGACTTTTCAACGTTGCATGGACGCCCCTTATATCAACACTCACTTATTAAACACACCCCACAGAAAGCTGCTCAAAAGCTCTCGTGTCACTTGAATCCTAAACAGCTGTTAACTCAACTGACAACTGCGTCGACACCACTGTGGGCTGGGCTGTACAGTGTTTTGTTCACTGAATTTGTTTACATCACTTCAACTATTCAACCGAATTAAAAACTATTTCGTCTTTGAAAAAGAACTTAATCTGTCTAGAAAATGATTACAAATTTACTGATATTTCCTTTGTTAATATTTTTCGGAAATGCCACACCAAACAGTGCTGCAGAAAGTAGAAAATCGATGAACACTTTGCCCGTTGTAATGTGGCATGGAATGGGTAAATATACAAAACGCAGTTAAATAATTATAAACTTAGTGATAACCGATGTGAACTCTAGCTGATACGAAATCCCAATGCAGCAGTGTCTTGTAGACAAGACACTAAAGCCATGATTGCAAAATGGACAAATCAACACGAAACGCTTTAAAGACAACCAATCATTGTAAATTTTTGTTTTAGGTTTTTCATACAAACTAGTTGAATGGGATACCTCTCAATGATATAATGAATCAATAATCCGCAATGCATGCACAACGGCTTCAGTTGTACATTTACAATACACCGTTTGTATGCCTGATGACGAATTGAGCGGGTAGGCACAATTACAAAAGGTGTTTGGCTTTGCTTTTCCGTATTTGGCTTCATAATATGCAGAGAGAGACTGGAAGAAACGCCAGCACTGTCTGACTGCATAGCGATAATTATTTCAAAGTGGAATCTTGGCTAGATTAGTGCTTCACTTGTCACTTGCAATGGCCTTTTTGGATTTAGCTTGAAGTTGGTTTTCTGTTTACCTACAATGAATGGCTGAAATATACTGAAACACTTATGTACAAGGTGTTCAATGACAATTGTGATTGCTTGTCGAATGTATGACTGTATGAATTCTTCACAAGGACAGATTGATTCTGCTGTGAAGATCGACAGATTTACCTTTAGCAATTCTATTACCAACAAGTCGGCATGTCAGAGATAACACAGTTGTCCACAGTATTTATAGTTATTCAGTCGAAGGAAGCCCTCTGGCGTCCGCCAGCGCATCAACATTTAATCGGAGTAATGGTATTTTTTGTCGTTTTGATTCTGAGGCTGAGGCTGGAACTTGTTTTGCTGGAGCATTCCTGTCTATTATCTAGAAGTATGACTGATGGATTTACCAATGAAACTAAATCTGCACCTGCCTTTAATGTCTAAAGTTTTTGGATATTTTCCTGCTTGTACGGCGACGTACAATCCGATATATTGGATCAGCACCATTAGTGAGAAGAGAAGAAAACCCATCAGACAATTAGATCCCTACTACGATGTTATTCGTGTGGTTAATCTTGATCTTGATTCCTTGGGTTTCTATAAGTTGTAGTAATTTTTCCAAATCTTAGGATCATTAATTATACCAAGCTGTTTTTATTAATGATAGGGCTTTTCGTGTTGAATCCCTACGCTCTTTCTGTACCGGCACTATATTAACAAAATTGGATCTAGCGCATCTACAAACTAAAATCCGCAACACTATTAGAAAAGTTCATGTAGGCTGTTTACGTACTGAAAGCCTCATTGGCTGCCTTAAAGCGTTAGATTGCGATGATCGTACTCAGAAACCCAGATTTTGGCTAATTTCCAAATTTGATATCGCCCAAGATATAAATGCTATCATATGCGCTTAAAGTCGATAAATACTTGATGATTTTCGACTTGAAATTCGCTGGACTTTATCCGGATTTGCCTTGGTCTACGGAACGTAAGGCACAATAATACGATTTGATTGGCGTTTTTAAAAAGACGTTACAAAAGAACATTCATGTGACGTTTATTAGAAATGTAAGACATCTTTCGTCTTTCGCATGCATAGGGAAGGCAAACGAACTGAAAGTTGCCGGTCTTCTCACCAAACATTCTCTTGGCATTGTGCCCATTATAAATGCAGCTTAAACGTCAAAAATTCGCACTTTGGTAGCTGGGTAAATCCGGTGTAAGGCGGGTTTTCGATGACTATGGTCAAAAATTATAAAGCTATACAAATGACGCACTACATACAAGAAAAAATGTTCTATGGCGGGTCGTACTGGCACAGCCCGCCATATATTTGGATCTCGTTTAATGTGTGCAAAAGTTGTTGTTTTCTGTTCTCAATGCTTCATCTGCATGGCTTCATAATTTTTGCTTTGATTCTTAATTACCCCTTGTATTCTCTGGCTCAAGTTCTTCAAGGCGTCCAAAGTCTCATTTCTTTGCAGAGTCAAAGTCCACTAGAATGGTATTGATGAGGTTGACTCCCTAACATCTACTTGTCATGATGAGTTTAGATGCAACGAGTAAATGGTCAGAGTCCACGTTTGCCCTAAATGTCTTTACATTCAGAATGATGACTGCGCATTGCGTCTATGTCTTTATGTTCGTTTTGGTTTCTGGTGTAACCATGAATTGGCTGTATGTCCTTATCGGTTGTCGTTTGATGTAAGCAGTACAAATAATCCATAATATGCGAGTAACACATTCTTTAGAAATTAAGTGTTTCTTCCTGGGCTACGACCGGAAGGAAATAAAGTCTCATGTAGTAGTACCTTAGATTTGCAATGGGAATACGCTTTTGGTGCATACTCAGATGATAACATATGATAACATATGCCCGTGCATCAGTAATGACTTGACTTTACAGTTTCCAAATAACTCGTTAAGCTCCAAAAAGCTTAGCAAAAGCAAGTTGATCTCGTTCGAAGAGTTTCACAGACGATGCCAAGGTGAGTCGTAAAAAAGGGGCTTACAAGAAGGTCAACAAAATGTTTGGTTCATAAACCAAAATTATCTAAAATGACAGAACGTCATAAGGTCATCGGTTAGACGCAATTTTTCAAGCCTTATCATCCTATACAATTATAATCTTCATCCGTCTTTCACAGGTGACACATGCTGCTTCCCCTTCAGTCTTGGATCGCTTAAAAAGCTCATCGAACACGAAACCAATGGAACATATGTGAAATCCTTGGAGATCGGTGGAAATATCATCGAAGACTATCGCAGTGGATTTTTCATTCATCCAAACGATCAGGTTACACAAAGTCGCCTACTTCTTCAACATGAAATATTTGACTTTCATCTCTGTAATTAGATTAAGGATGTCTGTAGGCAGATCAAAGATGATCCCCAACTTGCAAATGGCTACAATGCAATGGGCTTCTCTCAAGGTGGACAGTTTTTGTAAGCTGTTTTGTCTATGAATATAAATCCTCCCATGATCACCATCCCAATGAATTGTAGGCGAGCTGTAGCTCAACGATGTCCTTCTCCGCCCATGAAGACACTTATCTCGTTTGGTGGACAACATCAGGGTATCTTCGGACTTCCAAAGTGTCCTTCGCTTAATCGTGTAACCTGTGAGTACATACGCCGGGCATTAAGTACCGCTGCGTATGAGGGGTGAGTTGGATCTGTTTTATGAGGTCTATGTGAGTTCTAGAGAGGTCCAAACTAATATCTTATAAATTGTTTAATTCCAGTTGGGTGCAGAGGGATATAGTACAAGCTACCTACTGGCATGATCCACTTAATGAAGACTCATATCACCAGCGAAGTACTTTCCTCAGCGATATCAATAATGCCGGACACAAGAACGAATACATTACAAACCTTCAGAGCTTAAATAAGTAAGTAGACCCCTGATATATCGGCACATCTACAAACAATAAATTATGTCTCGCCTCAGATTCGTCATGGTGAAATTCCTCAACGACACCATTGTACAGCCCAAGGAATCGCAATGGTTTGGCTTCTATACACCCGGTCAAGACAAGGAGGTGCAGCCGTTGCAGAAAACTCAACTGTACATCAACGTATGTCGAACAAACGAATTCCTTTGTCATTGTATAACCGTTACCATCTTCCTTTCAGGATGATCTTGGTCTCCAGCAAATGGACAGGGATGGGAAGCTGATCTTCATCGAAACCGAAGGCGATCATTTGAAATTCAAAACTGAATGGTTCATTGAAAACATCGTGCCCTATTTGCTTGAAAATTAAATTTTATTCCAAAATTCGCTTGATCAATACTCATACAATAAACAGCGTCATCAATACTGATACAATAAGCAATTTTCTATAAACAATACAAAGTCCTCGGCCAAATGTAGAGGGCGTTCTCTTGAAATGCTTTTCGTTTCTCCGTCTCAGTAGAACACGTCTTCATCTGTTAGATGACAAAGTTAAAGGGCATCCTCAGTAGAAGAATGTCATTTCGGGCAAATGAGTTAATAATTTGCAGAGCCTTGACCTCCCATCTGTCTAAGTGAGAGATTATAAGATCTCCGTTGGGTGTATTTATCAACACCTTCGATTATTTGTTTGAGGGCTTGTAACTTTAGATTCCACAAAGATGAATTCCATTTTTTCCTCACCTGTCTATAAATTTCATTGAATTCTCGCAAATCACTCCGCCCACACTTAAGGCCTGTGTTCAGTTTCTCGAAGACGTCTCTATCAGAAATAACGATCCTCTATTGGCCGCCTTTTCCCGGAATTATCTTACATAAAATGGAGTCCAGAAAGTTCTCGATTATAGATTCAAAGTACTCCTTTGGTATGTAGCACTCGCCTTATATTTTGACGACGTCCTTGCATGGACTTTCAAAGAAATTTGGCATAGTTTGGAGGCACCACTCCTCTTCACAAATCATTCGCTTTGAAGGTGCGAAACTAATCTGAAGGTTTTCAATTTTGTCGTAGCTAATACGGAAGGCACTTCTTTTTAAAATGAACGCTGATAAGTCTATGGGTTTGATTTTTCTAAACATCAGTTGAACAGGCCAAGGCCCTTGATTTGACAAATACCACACAATGAAACTCCATTTCTAAGACCATGATTGAGCTGATCTTCTGTCGGTTTGGAGTGTCATGTAATTAATTTGAATATTGTAGTCAGTGAACTCCCACTAGTCTGATTCACTCTGATTCGATATCGTGGAGAGCGCAAAATCACTTATGCGTTCCATAAACGGTTGTCAATGTTTGTGGATTCTGCAACCAACTATCTCCAATCGATCGATGTCTTGATAGAAATCTAGAGCGTTTGTCACATCAACTGTCTTGGACCATAATTTTATTAGAAGAAAACTCGACTTTAAGAATGACTTGTTCGTAGCGGAACAGCCTGGAATCCTCTTTTCTGTCTGCAGAGTCTCTGAGCGTGGTAAGGTTTCGAAAACAACTGGATCATTAATAGGAGCGACCTTTCGGGATAATAGTTTAGATGGATTCAAACGTTCAGCGTAGTCGAGCACTCGTTTTACGTTTTGTACGTTTCTGTACGACTCTGATTGATTATAGAGAACATGGGATCGGCGTTTTCCAATCACTTTTTGGATACGACATGAAATCTTTTCACGGTCCTTCAGAATTTGCTCCCAATACAGTAGATGCTTGTCGGTTGAGTTAATGGAACCAACTTTTCGATCGCTGAAGAAGCTACATGATGAGCCTTGCTTTGCCTTTTGGCGGAAATATTTCTTCATAATGTCGTCGATTAACCTGGAAGCGGAGGGACTTGGGGTGCTGGCGCAATCATGTATGTAGAGCAGTTTCTGCGATGATATTTAGTGCTAGTGCTAGACGAGGATATACTTTTGAGCACGCGGTGATGTGACATGTCTAAATTATGTTTTGTTGTGTGAATTTGGAAAAGTAGACTTGCTAAGGTTGACTTTGTTAAAGATGTATACTGAAACGTACCAGTTCCACCCAATGGTCTAACAAACTGTTTACTTTGGATATCTTAGATGAACCATTTTTTTCATTGGTCAAGAATTAGCAAGAAAAGTGCGCGACCAAGGATATAGAGAGGTGCCACTTCATGAATGATGTTCTAAGCCTTGTATACAAAGCTCGAACAGAATCCTGTCGAAATAAACAAGAAAACATTGTAGAATTTCGCGCTATAGGACAATTTTCGGGGAGTCCTATCAATTATTTTTTCATACGGTGCATGTTGGTTTAAAAAGTTTATAAGAATTTTTTTGTGGGTTTAATGTGTACCTACTTTGTGCGCAAAGTACTTCGCGCTATAGGACAATTTTCGGGAAGTTCTATCAATAAACTTTTTATACGGTGCATTCAATCTGGTTATGTTTAAGTATATTGCTATCCTCACTCTACCTGAAAGCAGAAGATTACTTTTCATCGCGCACCGTTTAACAGTCTGCAGAACTGGTTGTTCCATATTTTTTTACGTAGACTATCACTTACTATTATTTTCCTTATTCATTTCTACAGGATTCTATTAGGGCCTCACCATTTATGTTGTGGTAAAACTCACGAATATCATTCCTTCAGTGGGACCTTTCTATATATGTTCAGTCGAGAGCTTTATACTTTTTCTGAAAAGCCGATGTTGTTCCCTTCGCCAGCACTAGTCTTCGCATGCAGCATTGGTTTGTAGGCCTCATTTTTGACTCCAAACATCTAAAGGTATTCTTCGTCAAACTAGGAAATTCCTGCTGCTTGCCGGGACTGTCCTATAATTCGCTACGGTACATGTCGAGGCGTTCCTTCATGGGCTGATGTTAATCATGTATTTTCTTCAAATTCTTGGGTTTTCTCCCTCTTGTGATCTCATTTGGTTTTACCGCCGCAGATCTTCCATTATAATTGCGATGATGCTGTTGGAAGATTCTCATGCTTTATTTGACGAAAGCATATACATTATGAAACTTCGTGGGGTTACTGTCCTGGATATTTCGCTATCTAGTGCGTTTCTCGCAGCTTCATACTTTCGGCATTTCCGCAGCACCTGCTCACCATTTTGAGCTTTACCATCACAATGACGACTAAATGGGTCATCAGCAAGCCTAAACGTATTCCCAGAAGCTTCCGTATCTCGTTGGTAATTCTTGTGATAGGTGGAAATTTATTTCACCATGTTTTTTTCTTTTTCTTCTCTTCCATGTTCGGCAGTAGTACGTACATCCATCGTCATTTTGGTGTTGTGTTATCTTGCACAGTATACAGTACACAGCATGCTCTTCTGTGTACAGAGAATAAAAAAGGAAGTAAGTACATGTGGCCTAGGCCCATATGGGGCTGCGTTAATAAATATTGATTTGCTTACGGTTGCAAAGAAAATTTTTATTGGCTGCCTTGGTCATCCAATATTCTGCATAATACTTGGTATTCCGGCGACTGCTCGGCTGGTACTTTTCCGCTCGTGTGCCTTAGAGGTTCTCTGATGTTAAGCCTGTGGTCAAGGAGCATCCCTTTGTATTTTACGAAGGGCTTTGACTCGATTGTGTTCTCTACCACTTTTAGTCTAAAGCGCTCAACTTTTGTAGGACTGCCAATGAGAGCGGCCTCTGTTTAATGGTCCGCAAGTTCCAGCCTCCTGACGAGCTGAGCCATATCTTTTATCATCTTTGATAGTGTTGTTGCAGTGTTGCTTCACTTCGTCTACGGTTTTGGCAACTACTACCACTGCGATGTCGCCAGCTTATCCGATAATGTTCAGCCCCCATGGTTTCATTATATTCAACACTCCACGGTACATATTGTTCCATAGAGCTGGTCCCAAAACGAGCCCCTGTGGAACTTCACCTGCGATTTCGTACGTCTTCGTCTGTGTCGAAAGCGAGGATTCTGTCTTGGAAATATTTAGTTATTATTTGCGTTAGGTACTCTCATTTTATTTAGCGTTGTGGAATTTTATTTAGCAGGTGGAACACTTGTGAGGTGGCTTATGATTACAGACTTTCGACGTCTGTCTTTTTATAGTATATTGCCATTTCTGAGGTGTCTTGCCATTACTTGCTTATCTTGCCTGCCACAGGAAAATACTGATGTTATTCCAGACAAATCATGTTCCTTTAAAGATACCAACGTAAGGAAACTGTATTCTGACTAGAGTTACATTTCATTTAATTATTAGCCTACGTGCGTTGCCAGAAGGGCTGTTGCATAGGCTTGTGTTTCCTTTAAATCACTCAGCACAGTCCTTTGGTAGTCGGTCACAATTTTTGTCCACAAGCTGTAAACAGTCGTTAGTAATGTTATATTCAAGGCTTATTTTGGTAAATATTATCTCGGTGCGTGCGCATGGGCTTAACGTGTTAAAATTTGTTTTACGGCAATAATATATGCTCTGTATCAGATAAACACCTCTAAAAGTTGTTAGGCTGCAACTTTTCTGTTGATTGTTCTAACAATTCAGGTAAAGGCAATGAAGTCGTTGTTCCTTTTTCGTTCAGGATGGCCATCAACAAAGAAATCCGTCTTTTCCGACGCTTTACGACGGTATAAGCATTGTAAAGTTATTTTCGCTTAGTAATCCCTTGTTATACATCACCCAACTAGAGATGAACTAGTCCATCTCTGCACCCAACCATCCGAAAAAGAAAACCAAATCATCACACCACAACATTCTCCATAGAAACACATCAATTCATAGTTTACATAGAAAATTTATTCATTCTCATTCCTGTTTTATTTCTCTTGCTTTTTGTCTGAGAGACATAAACTTCTGTTACACAAGTTTAGCAGAGCTACATATATTTATATATAAAATGATAAATCATTGCCAAAAGTAATAAAGGAAACAAATGGCTTTATACTTAACAGTTATGCATGCAAAACAAATATTTAACGAAACAACTAAATATTATTTACAAACAAACAAAACAAAAACTCTTGCATGAGAAATATTTGGGCCCGGCTAGTGTCTAGTGTCTAGCTACGATATATAGTTAGCTATCAGTTACTTAACTAGAATTTAGAATTTAGATTTTCTTGGTTTTTTTTTTGTTCTTTTTTAAATCGTAATAGAGTACAAAAATACAGGTGACATTTCCAATGGGCGGGGGCGGACGCACTCAATCAAATATTGAATACAAAACTAATGCGCAAACTAGGTAAAGGGTCGCAGTATTTCATACCAGACAATGCACCATAACAACTGTTTTTTTTTTTGTTTTCTTTCATTTTTTTTTTTTAAATTAAATATCTTGGATTATAGTTATAAGAAGTTAATAATTATTATATCGTATAATGAACAACCAGTGAAACCAAAGAGACCCAAAGAAATGCCAGAAACAGCACGGCTTCTGTTGTGGATGTGTATTTTATAGGAAAAAAAAGTTATTTTTGCTGATGATCCTGCAGCTGGTGATGTGGTTGGGGACTGAATTTCATAATTTCGATTTTGGCTTTGCATTCCGGGCGAAGAAAACTTCAGGGTTCTTGTCAGGTTTTTGAATTTCACGGAAATTGTTTATTATCTTCTTGCTCTCGTCCTTGGGACATGACTGAAGATTCCTAAATGAGGAGACCTGAAAATAGAGAAAAAAGGTGCAATTGAAGATGTTTTTAGATAGATGAAGATAGGGGCGTAAGTTTGGGCCACTAGCTCAAATCAAAGTAAGACCTCTAACTTTTTTTTTCACTTTGGTTAGGTTTGGTTTGGTTTGACTTTCCCATATTCGTTCGTCTAATTCAACCATTCAGAGCTAACTATGTAGCGCAGGAAAACTTCTGACATTAATATTAGCCAGCTCCCCTAGATTATCGAAAAGGTGGTCTTCCAGATGAAGCTTCCTTTTTTCTGAGAGAGCTGGACACAGGCATATAAGGTGAATAACGATTTCCTCCTCTTCTTCGTCCAAGCAGCTTCTACAAAATTCATTGCTGAAAAAGTCTGATCTGTTTGCGTGTATGAATATAGGACAGTGTCCTGTAAGGACACCGATTATGGTGCTGATGTTTGATCTGTTCAGCATTGTCAGGCAGATGGAATTGGCCAGAGTTGCCAAGATATTTGAAACATTGTGCCGTTTATCCATCTGTGGTTTGCTTTTTTGATCGCATCCAGTTTGATCTGTAATTTACATGTAGCGAGTGGCATACCTAACATATATAGTGACGGAAAAATGTCAAGGGTAGTGTCCTGTAAGCAATCTCGTCTGCCTTGCAATTCCCTAATTAAATGCTCTGCCATCTCGTCGGCATTCGTTGGCTGATTTCGAATTGAACGAGATGGCTTTCAGTTGGAGCTCTGTGGGGCGATGGTAAGTGCCATGAACTGCCGTGGGAGAAGGCCAGGGTTCGATTCCCAGCCGTAGCAACACATAAATTATTTTTCACTGGCCCTCCTCTCGTGATGATCTGACAATTCATCCGAATAGTATCAATTGCCAAGAATAGTTTATCTCAACTTAGCCGTTCGGATTCGGCATAAAACAGGAGGTTCCGCCATCGTGCAATAAATACACACGCACACAAGAATGGTTGTGAGTAAGCTAGGCACTAGCTAGGGTACTAACAAGCCTGTTGCGCCAAAATAAAATTGAAAGGCTTCTTTGTTACCATGATTTTCACCTTAAAAATGCTGCAATGCTCGGGGAGGCGAAAGATATGCTTAGGTTTAGCATCTCGGAGAAAACACCTCCACCCATCCATGCAGATGTTTCATTATATAACTATACTGACTCACTAATAAATATAGAAGCTACGTGATTAGCGACGACTACACCCACAGCCTTTAAGAAGCAGCTGGATAAAGCAAACATAAATTCCTGGGGAACAGCATAACAGCTTATCATGACGAAAAATAACCACAACTTACGTGTTGTGTATTCTAATGAACATCGTAACGACACTCTTCATATTTGTAATAAAAACTTCCAACAAAGGTACTGCACCGGTTACACAAGAGAAACTATCGGCATACTATTGCAGACAAGAAGACATCATGTCCAGATAGAATCCCAAACAGAGCATTGAATACTTTAATAAGCTTCAGATCTGACATAGTCATTAAAACAATGCAGTGTTGTCTAAAGGAAGTCGCATCCCCAGACAACTGGAAACTATAAAGATTGTTGCTACTTTCCAAGGGAAATACACCTCCATGTATATGTCCTATCGCCCAAGTTGCCATCGTTTCAGATGGGCAAATTCACAAAAAATTGTCATCTAAAATAAACTTATATCAATAGATGAAGAATGGGTAGCACTCTCCGACTAACAGATTGGATTCCGAAAAGCACGCTCCACAATGGACGGATTTAAACTGACTGTTAACATAGACCCCAAAAATGCATTTAATTCCTTAAACTGGTCCTGCATATTGAGCTCTTTAGTCGAAACGAACGTGTGAACTTTATTCTCAGAATACTCTCTAGCTACTTAAAGAACAGAAGGCTAAGCTAAGGCAAGGATGAAGGCAAATTGGTCCTGAATCTTCAGTCGAAATGAACGTGCCGAACAGGATACCAACTAGTACTAGAACCGAAAGCTACGCTACGTCAGCGGCAAAAGAAAAAGTTCTACAACATATCAGCAGGCGTTCCACAGGATCTCTTCTTCTGTAAAATATTGTGTACGATAATGGTTTAAAGCGTCAAAGCTTATCTACGCGATCGAGCAGAAAATAAACGAAGCGATTTCTGGCTGGAGTCAGCCTCGCATTCCTTGAACTAGCAGAACAAAAGCAGTTCTAATAATTAACCGAAAAGTATTTAAATACATGGCAGTACGCGTAGGAGATCAAACAATTCGATCGTAATTGGTTACTTGGGGTGCACGTTTTTTTGTATGTTGTTGTTCGTGTCGTTTTCTCCGGGGTAGGGTGAAAATCATTCATAGACACAATAAGAGTAGCGTTTATGATTAAAAACACCACCCTAATGACATGATATGATTTTCCATTTAATTTTTCTATCACGAGTTCAAACTTGTGATAGGTTACTTTCCATTGGAAGATCCTGCAAGTTACGTAATTAAGGCGCGGTTATTTCTTATCTCGCCAAGTGCAAAGGTTTCGTTCTTTGTAGTCAGCGCAATTAGTTGCTAACATACAACATCTTTAGGACTGTATTTTATATATGTCCGATTAGTCGGTATTTATAACACGGTGCGTGGCAACTTCTTTTGAAAACTTTGTCAAATATTGGCATCTGTTTTTTTGCGCCATTGAGCTGGTAATGTTTTTCGAGTACCCAATATTTTTATATTTGATTTCATGTTCTTCGCGTTTCATTTTCTCAATTGAAATCCATTTCAACTTAACGTCGAGTATCATTTCCAAGTATTTAGCTTCGTTTGCAAAAGGTATTCAAACTTATTTAAAGAAATATTAGCAAGTCCAGTTTTCTCCTAAAGGCGATCCGCCCGTCCCTCGCCCATTCTTCACTTTATTAAGTGCGTTTCGCAGTCGGTCCTTCAATCGTTTTACCTACTGCTAGGATAGCGGTGTAATCGGCGAACGTAGCAAGAGCTTTGTCAACTATCACGAGTTTATAACAGGTAGAGAAGCAGGTAAAGAACACTTTCTTCCTAAGCTTCCAGCATTTGTTTCCATTTCAAACGCGGAAGATTCTATTCACGAGTTATGGTTCTAAAATTAGTTTATTTGGCGTAATTTGCATTTCAGCCATCGTGTCACACCTTATGAAAAATCTTGGGAGACGCCCAGAAATACGCTTTCTGGATTGCGACAGTAAATCTGTGAGTATTGGTCAATCGTCGGTTGTTTAAATATTAACTCAAACTGGTGGTACAAGATATAATTTTTTTCTTCTATAAATATCATCTCGAAAATGTTGGATATGACTGGAAGAAGCGAAATTGTTCTGTGGATTATCCTTCATTTGGCGGTTTTCCTGCTTTTAAAACCATAATGTCTAACGCAGGTTTCCTCCATTGCCTCTTCACGTGTATTAATCTGAGCGCAGCTTAATTAATGCTTTTCTATGTAAAACTTGTGCGGTGATCAAATTATAAACAGGAGCTTTCTTAAGTTTAAGATTCTCAATATCGTGATTTAGTTCTCTTTATCTCTAGTTCCCTTCTATTGATATGGCCATGAATCGCTTGACCATCAAATGGTTTAAAGGTTTCGTGGTGAGCGGCAAAGACGTTAGCTTTTTCTGTTCCCTTGCCCATTAGTTTTGATTTATTTAATTGACAGCGCGGGATTTTGGGCCTTTTGGTGCCTAACAGAATGTGGAGATGTGAACCATATTCAAAACCTGTTCTTAATGGTCACCTACCGCCTGGAGCTTCATATACGGAATTCGGGATTCTATAAAAGTTGGTACAGATGTATCCCCTTTCACTGGAGATCACACGATGTAATGTTCAGTTTAGCAGCAGAACCTTTCTAAAAATATTCCGGATTTCTATATGGATATGATCTATTGTGCGAATTATCCATTCTCGCGCTGGAACAGCTAGTTTGCAGGGGAGGTGTTAGCGCAGAAAATGCCCACATAAGTCAATTTTCCTAGAAGAGGATTCTACATCATTCGTCGTTTCCATATTACCCGTTGTAGAAGCAATTGATGAGCAGTCGAAACGCGTTGGTATTATATTTATCGAGCACAAAACAAAGTAAATGCCATCAATAAACGAAGAATTTTCGACCCACACCTTAGGCAAAAAGGAAACTGTTGATAGCATACTTCTAAAAGAAGCAAGTAGTTAGCTCAGCGTGAAACGAATATCTCACCGAAAGCGGTAGTGTTCCCACGGTCAATGATAAAACAACGACTTTGCACGAAATGATGAAAATCGATTATTTTGTCACGTTTAAACCACTGTTCTCGTGGTAAAATGGCTTCAAAATCTCATGACAAATACTTCAACAAAAAGCAGATGAAAAAAATAACCATGACAACATAACTGTTACTGTTTGCCATCGAAATAGATAACTACCAGTTAAATTCACTTATTTGGTCTAATTTCAGTAAATTGACAAACACCATTTAGATAACTCCCACCAGTAGCCATAACCGAATTCCACGGAAAATCGTCAAACTACTCATCCCTACTGAGATAACATACACTTTATCGCTACTAACCCAGCGATATGATTGCACAGCGATTAAAAATAGAATAAAAAGTTTGTACTCTGCACTGTGTCACAAAGCAATTAGCCCGTACACTCCGTTTACTGATTCAATGATAGAGTGCTGATAAATCTTACCTGCTCCCGCGATACATATATCGGTGTTCTATATATAATCCACGTCACACTCTCAAAGTACGGCGCAGTGGTCAGAGATCCTTTATATGAGTAATAATGTTTGCTCAACTCTTGCAGTCCGATCCACGACAAACAGTCTGTGCACATCAACCGTCCCCGTCAAAAACACACCGCAACAAAAAAAAAATAAAAGAAAAAAAAAAAACAAAAAAAAAATTCGCATTGAATAAAACCATTCTTGCGCCAGACATGTGACCAACCATCAAACCTGAATCTAATGATGCGGTTGTGTGGATTTTATGTACAATCCGTATTCCCTCGGTGACTTTCTGAAACTCGGGACAGTCTTTCTCTCCGCAGGCCTGGATGAAGAACGCCACAACGGCCAGGCCGTCTGGCTTGTTCTTTGCCTCGGCAAAATTCTCGTACTTGGCATTGTAGTGTACTGCATGCGCTTCCATGGAGTACGTTGTGCCTTCGAGGGTGTGCTCACAGCCCGAATCATCTGTATCCGCCCAATGGAAATGTAATTGCTCGAATATGTATTTGTCCTCGCCGAGGACACCGCCAACGATGAACGGCTGTTCGGGGCGCTTGGAAAATGTCACCATAGCAGAGGTGCCAGTATTAGCTACCCTGGCCACACCGACTGGCTCCCAATGGCCATGGTATTCAAGTGGATCAACATCGTCACGATGTTCGATGGCGCGGTTGCTGATCTCGATAGGTGATTGAACTGGCATCTTGGACAAGTGTAAACAAATTTATAAAACTGGGAAAACACAAACGGCACACGTTTTCTTTCTGAAAAGAGAAAAGAGAAGCGTCTATAAGTTAAGGAAACACACGAGATCTGTTGTGAAATGTTAATATTTATATAGCGATTGAATATTCCTATCCTACTTTGTCTGTGGTGGCAATGGGTAATGATTAACACGTCACCAAGATTAGAATTTACTGGCCTACTTGAAAGCATTCTGATATTGTTAATACCTAGCACTTGACAAAATTCAAGTGCGTCGGATCTTCTAGATTATGTTAAGATACGAGCAAGTTGACGTGACAAATGTATAAGTAGGCTACAAATATATGTCTGGTCTGCAAATATTTATAAGGCTTAAGAACTTAATAGCTTAACAACTGATCTTAATTTAATCATGTTATTGTTGACGCAGAGAACTGCAGCTACACACTCGTCAAATATGTAAATTGTGAACGTGATGGTGGTGTTTGTATTTGTAAATCCTTCTTATAGTCAGAATATCTGTTTATGTTGTTTCGACAGGTTATCTATTTTCGTCTTGCAGATAGTGCAGGTGATATTATAGCTTTTGCGACTTGAGTGGAGATATGGAGACAAAAGTTGGAAAAGACACACATGGTAAGCTAATTCACGTTAACATTGGTTCACAGCTGTACGTAGAGTACCACGGTTTTCTAAAACCTGATCTCAACTAACTTGAGATTAGTTTTAACTTAGGGTGTAGAACGGGAAGTAGTAACCTCTGCATCGTCCTAGGTTTGCTTAGTGTAAGAATTTCCTGTTCTCGTTCACCTATGTGCACCAGCACGAGCTTTCTAGAAAGTGGGGAAGTTTACAGATGTTAACATTTGACAGGTTACACAGATTTTTAAATAAGTAGTATCCATGGTGGAGTCTGAAGAGCGCTCGTTTAGACGCCTTCTACAGTAATCCTTGCTGATGAGGTCTACTATTTTTGAGTGTAGGCATAATTGGCAGAGGCATCGTAAGGACACGAAGATGCGTAATGATGGGTGATCTTTTTAGAATAATCGAACTGAGAGAGTGTGGCTGTGAGGACAGCTTTGCCTGTGATACATCTACAGTTTGTTTACTTATTCAGGGATCATTCTAACTAGAAAAGCATGATGGTTAGGTTTCACATAGACCAAGAACTCACCCTGACCCATCTGAAAAGAAGAAAATGGCTGACGGTTATGACTGCAGTTTGCTTCTTTTACCATCGGGAAATGGTAAGGTGTGAGACAACTTCCAACCAACTGATGAACATGTATTTCTAAATATAACCCTGCTATTGTTTTACTGTTTGGTATTTAATCAATGATGGTTGGGTGTTGTAGAACGAGGTTAGACTCTGATTGGCGCTAACTTGGCAATGCTCAGTATTGTAACTATGACTACACATCAAGTGCTTATTTTTTACCTCCAAGATGTAACCATCGGGTACTGGTCTTATCCAACCGGATTTGACTTGCTTAACGATAAGCGCGAGTGTTGAAAACACGACGAAAAACAGCAACACTTTAAACAGCCAGGTTAGAATGGCACGGAATGAATACCCGGCCTGCTGTCCCAGGCGAACCTAGACAAGCTGCTTCGACATATTCGGACAACATGTTGTCTAGGAATTTCAAGGGTTAGTCAGGCCCCTTGAACAGAGCTGGTGGCGGATGTACCGAAAGGCCAACGAGCGCTCAATTCCGTAGTGGATGCTGATGGTCCCGTGTACTAAGGGTATCATATAAATTGGAACTGGCCCTCCAGGTTGAGGGTTGTGCTTTGGGTTAACTACCCACCCATTTAAAAACCATTGTTACGATGCAACCAATAGCCTCGGAAAGGACTGATTTTATTGTTGACGACACGGCTAAACGAAAAAAGGACAACGATGTTCGTATCTGCACCTGGAATGTAAGAACAATAAACAAGAGAGGTGCAAGCGAACAACTAGCGGAAGCCCTAAACTGCTACAAGGCAGATGTTACTGCCATCCAGGAAATACGATGGGATGGGCTGGGCAAAAAGATGATGAAAAACTGTGACATCTATTACGGACCGTGTTATAGTGAGCAGAAACAGCGACTATTCGGATGCGGATTTGTTTTAAGTGCCAGACTTAGGCAAGAAGTCTTATGTTTCCAAGACATTAGCGAACGCATTGTAACAATCCGCATCAAGGCCAAATTCGTCAACATAAGCCTTATATGCGCTCATGTCCCAACGGAGGAAAAAGATGATGTAGCTAAGGACTGTTTCTATGAGCTCCTTGGCAAAACCTATGAGCGACTACCGTGCTGGGAGATTTTAACGCAAAGGAGGAAGGGAAGGCATCTTGAGCAGTGTTGTCGGAAAACATAGCCTACACGACAACACGTCTGGTAACGGACTTAGGCTAATTGACTTCGCTACGGAACGAAATGCCACTATAGCAAGCACACGGTTTCCTCACCTCGATACCCATAAGGGGACATGGCGGACGTATCCAGTATTTTGGATGCAGGTAAGGAGATGCGCTGTCATGTGACTTCTTTAATCTGATTCTTGAAAGGATTGTGCAAAACTCACGAGCTAACACCAGAGGCACAATTTTCCAAAAATCTGTACAACTACTAGCATACACCGACGATATTGACATCATTGGTAGGACCCAACGTGATGTCATAGCCACGTTTGCTAGTATAGAGAAGGAAGAAGCAAAAATGAGTTAAGCAGTAAATGACTGCAAGACGAAGTATATGCTGTCAACACGAAAGGACACACAAAATCGACGAACTGGACAGAACGTCACCATTGACAGATATAAGGTTTGAGGTAGTAAAGGACTTTATCTATCTCCGCTATTACCTCTTACAACATGTCGTCAGAAATTAAACGAAAAATCACTCTTGCCAACCGCTGTTTCTTCGGGCTAAGAAGGCAATTCAGTAGTAAAGCCCTCACTCGAACTACTAAGGAGATATTTTATAAGACCCTGATCATCCCAGTCCTGCTATACTGCGTTGAAGCATGGACCGTCTCAAAAGCGAATGAAAAATTCTTGGTCGTTTTGAGAGGAACATTCTTCGGTCCCGTTTGCGTTGACGGGTATGGAGACGAAGATTCAACCAGCGACTTGGAGTGCGCAACTGGAGGCAGTTAGCTAAGGACCGGTCTAAGTGGAGAGGCATGTTGGTTGAGGACCACGTTCTTTCCGGACTGTAGCGCCACTTAAGTATTTAATCAATCGCTTATGCTGTCAACCTAGAATCAAGTTGCGCTTCGTAGTACGTTAGGTTAGGTTGTAGATCTATTTTCTTGATTCGATTACCTTTGTGAAACATCCCGAGATGGCTATAAAGCTGTAAGTTACCTATTTCGAGATTTACTAGTTTATTCAATTTTTCAAAGAAGATGTTACCTAGGTACTCTTCGGTGATTGGAAACCGCCGGACTAAAGAATACTAAAGACCATTATTCTTCTCTATCACAATACACTTCAGACAGGTCAAGGCTTCTTTGATTACCAATCTCAATGACAAGGAAGGCGTAGTAATATTTGTATACAAATTTAGCATCTCGGTGAGCCCCCAGCACTCAGTCAGAACCAGTTTTGGACCCTCCGCGTAGATTTGAACCGAGTTACCACCCAAGTGCGTCTGAAACTTACTCCCTGAGAGGGTTTCCATTGTGATGGTTTGATGAGCCCTTTAGTCTTATAACTGCACAAACTGCGGTCTGTATGCCAAAGATTTCTAGGGGCACTAGGTGCAAGATAGCATCTAGGGGTGATTCTTAGCGCTACGATAATGATTATACTAGCTAACCTTTGAACTTTCTACGGAAGGTTATGGTGCAATGCTGAATTTAGAGCCCTCCCCCAGATAACACCATCGGGGTAAGTAGTCACTCACGGGAATTGATTTTGAGGACAATAGTGATCGAAAAAAAGATAACGACATTCGTTTTGGCAATTGGGTTGTTAGAACCGTAGTTACAAAACAGCTTTAATTGAGACCGAAGAAATAATATACGATAGGTCGAGCTAAAAAAGATGAAAAACGATGATGACAATTTAAAAAAAGGGGGATGGCCAAAAAACTCCAGGTTTTTTAAAAATCCCGAAAAACGCGCGCAGTCAAGAAAACCTAAAAGACGAACAATAACGACGAAAGCTTCCGATGGTTTTTAAAATCCATAAAAATTGTAGAACGTTATGAAGTATTGGGCTCAATTTGGGGTACACACAACAGGTTATAAGAAAAGATGGCGTTTAAAACGGGTTATCTGTGAACGAGTACCATGCCAAATATATGATGTCAACAAAAAGGAGCTTACGACAGTCACGAACCGAACCAAACCGTTGTAGTTGGCAACTATAAATTCTCGATGACATTTTTGTGCTGAGAAAGCAATTAAATAGTAAGATCCTATCTATGTTTGACATTGATCCCAGAAGTTATACTCCGTCATCACAAAATTCTTTGATTAATCTTCGGTTTCGCTGAGAAGTTTAAAAGGCAATTTTAGGGTAAAAATTTTAAATATTTTGTGAACAAAAAAAAATTGGCACCTGTGATGGCTAAGACATGTACCCAAATTCCTTGGTATCGACTAAATTTCACCTAAACTGACTCCCACAAAAAGATTGTAGCACAAGTACTAACTACGGTTAAGGCTTTGCTAAACAAGCAGGACTGTACAAACATTTTAAGGAAAACCATTAGCACATTTTTGTATTTTTCAAGAAATCATTGATGGTAATGGAAGTCTAAGCATTAATTGTTTCAGACTGAACTGTAGCGTATTTAAATTAACCTTTAACAGATTTTTGTGTATTTCTGAATATATTGTAGATCGATGACGCAGTGAATAAAGGCTTGGCCTTAACTGGCGCCCAGAAGTAGAAGCCGATCTAAGAATATCCAGGTTGCAGCACAATTGTACTAAGAAAGTTTTTAGTGCCACATGAGTGTTATGCATAAACATTTCAAAACAAACCTTTAGCCGGTTTGTTGTTGTTTTTTTTAGTTATTATCAGTAGATTGTATCACTTACATCTGCACTTGAGCTGAACAAAATAGATAAACCTTAAAAACAAAAGTGTGCTCAATTGTACTCAATTGTACACAACTAATCAAAAACGTCCGCAAATATTTGACTATAGCCTCTCGAAACAAGTGCGTCAGCCATTTCAAGCTAATTTCTATTTTCAATTTAATGTTATTTAACTTAACAAACAATACAACCGACCTAAACCACATTTTCTCACCAACAACTAGTCATAAAGCGTTAACGACGTTTTTACAAAATAAAACACCAAGTGAATGCAATCGATATATTCCAATCTACATATATACCAATCGTCCAGTTCCCTGAATGAATGACTGTTACTACTTTAATAATTCTCCCTCGGAGTTGGTCCGATCAATAAGTTCCCTCATACAATATTACCGAGTAGCCATGGGAAAAAGGAAACTTGTTGCAAATTGTTGCGCTACCCCAATCGATACGATACAGTGGTAAATCATTATTCAATTTTCAAGTCATAAATGGTTTATCGCAAAATGTGCCTTATCCGCTAATTGGTGATAATGGCATTAGGACACACAATTTTGGAAAACGCTAGAACGTGCTTGCTCTGTCAATGATTGTTAAAGTGTTAACACGCGTTGTGTCACTCGTAAATCCAAAATAGATTCGAACAGGTACAGGTTCGAACAGGTTATTGCCGTCATTATGCGTCTAATTGCCCGTACAAGCTTCACGTTAAGATTTATTTGACGATTTTATTAGAGTGTGGTACCGTGATAACAGAGTCTTCATGTCGAAAATGTACATAATTATGGAGAAGGGGTCTTGTCTACATCATTTCATTGAACTGAGAACAAATTGATTTATTTACTGAGGTAATTTTAAATGTCGTAGGTGGGTTTAAAGTGCGATATGAGCTCAGCTATTTATGTAATCTGAACCATTCGATATAAAAACTTAAGAGTCACTTACTAGCAATATAGATACCGCACGTACTTAAGGCGTATTATTGATATCATGAACTGTATTGGATATTTCGTAGGTCATAATTTCATTTCGATAATATTATGCTTTGATGTTAAAAGTTACAGTATGGAAATGTTTTTATCAATGGCAAAATATTTTTATGGGCTTTAATTGTATAGGACGACGTAAGTCATTAGATTATTGAAATGGGATCAAAACTTTCTAAATATTGGTAATTAAGATTCACAACAACCGTACGTTGTTTGCAATAAACTGCCCATTTTGTTTCAGTAATAGCTAAAAACATTCAAATAATATTGCCAAGAGCCCTATATTTGACCGAACATTGTTTCGAAAAATAGTTGGTCTCGTTTGAGTTGGCGGTCTATAAACAAGAAGTCTGAGCCACGAACTCAACAATGATACAGAGACATAGAGGTAGTCGTAAAAATTCGTTACTGCAAAAGTACGGGAACAGACCTTTTATTATGTACGGTAAAGTAAATAAATTGTTGTTTTACAGATAAAATTTTTCTCTGCTGAGAAAAGAAGACAAACCAGATCGGAAAGAAATTTCTCAAGACATTAACCCATCGGCTAACGCGCTTACAAGATTCAGTTATTGTTTGCATCTTGGGTTCGCCAATTGAGCGTTTGAACAACAGTTTGAAGTCGATCGACTGGGTCAGTGGATCAGTTAAAAATCATTTTTGTTCAAATTGGAGCGGTGATATTTCAAAGGCTTATAATTATTTAGATTTATCAGTAACGCATCTTGACATGGATTGTTGGGTATTGTAGAACAAGGGTAGACTCTGATTGGCTCTAACTTGGCAATGCCCAGTGGTTGTAACTCTGGCCTCTGACATCAAGGCCAAATTCGACAACATAAGGCGCTCACGCCCCAACGGAGGATACGATGATATAGCTAAGGATTGCTTCTATGAGCTCCTTGACAAAACCTATGAGCGACTACCAAAGTACGATGTTAAAATCGTAACTGATGTGCTAGGTTTCTCGCGCCCACCAGTAAGAAACCCCTGGATTGATGAGGAATGTCGACAGATGCTCGCAGCCAAGAACGAGGCCTACAAGGCTAAGCTGCAGATGAAGACGAGAGCTCCCGTTGAGCTCTATAGGCAGAGAAGAAGGAAAGAACACCGGCTTTTCAGAAAGAAGAAAAAGGAGCAAGAAAAGCGCGCGATCGAGGACGTAGATAGGTGCGACTTCAGTCAACGTCATAGCAAAGGATAGAGTCAATGCTGAGGATATGGAAGAACCACTTCTGCAGACTGTTAAACGGCGATGGCGAACAACATTCCGCTGTCAGGCAGAACGAACCCTTTAATATTGGCAACGACAACGAAAACTGCCAACCACCCGACCTGAGTGAAGTGAGGATAGCAATATCTAAACTCAAGCTTGATAAGGCTGCCAGAAAAGACGGCCTCCTCAAGATCGCCTACAAGATCCTATTTTCCGTAATATGTGAACGCCTGAAACCTTTTACCAACAACCTGATCGACCCTTATCAGTGTGGTTTTAGGCCAGAAAAGTCCACAACCGATCAAATCTTCACACTTCGGCAGATCATGGAAAAAACCCAAGATGTCCAAATCGATACCCACCACCTATTCATAGATTTCAAATTTGGTATACCGCCCAAACTCGTCCGTTTGTGTAGGATGACGATGGAGAATTCTCGCTGCTCAATCAGGGTAGGAAACGACTTCACCGACACATTCGATACCAAAAAAGGATTTAGGCAAGGCGATGCGCTGTCATGTGACTTCTTCAATCTGATTCTTGAGAGGATTGTGCAAAACTCACGAGCCAACAGCAGAGGCACAATTTTCTAAAAATCGGTCTCAAAAGCGGATGAAGAAATCCTTGGTCGATTTGAGAGGAAAATTCTTCGAGAAATCTTCGGTCCCGTTTGCGTTGACGGGCTGTGGAGACGAAGATTCAACCAAGTACAATACAAGCTGTACAGGGACATGCCGCTTGTCAAAAAACTCCACATTGGACGTTTGAGATGGCTAGGACATGTAGAACGAATTGAAACTAATAATCCGGCTCGTAGAGTCTTCGATTCCCAGCCGGAAATCGGACGCAGTAGAGGAAGACCTCGCTTTAAGTAGCGCGCACAAGTAGAAACCGACCTCAACCAACTTGGAGTGCGCAACTAGAGGCAGGACCGGGCTAATTGGAGAGGCATGTTGGTTGAAGCCCAGGTTCATTCCGGACTTTAGCTTCACTTAAGTAAGTAAGTAAGCATCTTGACATGAAGTAAATTAAAATATCATCATCAATGGACGGTATGGTCCTGTTGATTACTGATAAATAAAGTTTGCTGGTTTTTCAGTTTTCCTGGTTCCTAAGCCTCTGTTCTTTGACATTAAATCTATCATGGAATCTTTTGAAAAATAAATTAACAAAAAAATTTACTACTGTTCGCGAAGATTTAATAATTGAAGCAAAAGAATAGCCAACATGTTGTCGTCAGTTGTTAATCAGGATAGTCGACAATTGGTCGATCATTAAAAAAAATACACTTAAGGACCTTCTCACCTACATTGTGGTATTGAAGAGCCTTTTATCAAAAATATTCACATTGATCGCTCAACTTTGCCCAAATTCAATTATCGTAAGAAAATTCAGCTCTGAATTAGTCTCAACGTGCTTAATACTGCTTGATTCCAGTGACCAAAATATAAGGGACTATAAAAGTTTTACTTTATCTTCAAGTACATATACGACTTTCGAAAACGATACATATATGAATCAAATACGCCTTGAAAAAATCTCAAAAAAGCGATTCAAAAAAATCATTATGAGCGAAATTTCTGTTTGTTGCATAATGAAGTTCGTTTATTCAATTGTCGCTTGCATTGCTCAATGTGCCTCCGAAAATTTCCTAGTGACGCTTCTTCTTAGTTTTGTGATTGCCTTATTTGTAATTGGAAATGTCCATCTTTCAAAACTTCTCTGCTTGACAGGGTGTACCCAATCGGAGTATGATTATGGATCTGAAAGAGGTATGCTTTTCAGTAAATACATTAAATTTGCATCAGAACGTTGTTTGCATTTAAGGACCACATTCATGGGCTTCTTCAGGACCAAATCAGTCTCCGATAAATATCAATACAGCTCTAGTTGAACTATGGAACACACGTCAACAGTTGATGTGGAATCATCACAATGATCTACCGATGAAGGTTACAATGGAAAATGATGGACGAACAGGTTGACTTGAAGTATCCATTTAGGTATTTCAATGAAAATACTTATTTCACAGTGACTGTAAAAGCAAGATATGCAGCAAACGTTCCAACACTGAGCGGTGCTGATCTTCTAGATAGCTATACGTTTAAGTCGCTTTGCTTTCATTGGAGCGTTTTTAATACTGAAGGGTCCGAACATACTATTGATTTGAGGAGCTACCCAATGGAGATACAGGTTGGACCCAAAGAGAATTTTTATTTATAATCAAATTATATACACGGGCATTTTTTTAAGGCAACCTATAAGACCGAACCAATTTTGTCGTGTATTCCCACATGTAACAGTCTGGTAGTTGGCTATCTCTTTGAGGTACAATTGGAAATGGCTTCCACTTACTGTTCAGCCAGTGCTGATTATTTTATTTAAGATTTCAGAACAAAACGATTATTTGAACCCAATTGTGCACAATCTTCATCGTATCAGAGAGGCGGGTACAGTCATCGAGATCGATCCATTTCCATTGGCATGGTTGTGTTATCCTTTTACGTCTGGATTTTATAGCTATGGTGGCTCAACAACTACGCCACCTTGTAAGGAGGGTGTGGAGTGGTTCATTAGTTCACATATTATGGCTATAAGTGAATGGCAGGTTAGTTGGTTTCTATCAAATCCTCTATTCCAGGAATCCATATAATTAAGTTTAATTAAAGTCGAAACAATTTTTTTGTTTCCCATGCAATTTAAAAGGCGAATTTCGCTAAAATGACGCATTTCGTCTCGCTGGAAACGTACTATAAATATAAAATGTTGATGTTGGAATTTTCTTTATTTTTTGTTCAAAAAAAACATAATTTATCGAACCTTTACTTTTTTTGCAATTAAATACTCGGATTGGAGGATTTTCTTTCAACATTTTTTTTTTGTTCACCAATTCTTTTGGGTTTTTCGAGAGACGCTCAGAGGCTTAATAAATCTCCTAAGTCTTGAAAACGAGTAGTGTAGTTTTGCTTGGCTAATGACACTCTTTTAGCAAATGACAATAGTTTCGCTTTTATTTAACTTGATGGCAAAATGCCAGGATGGGTTGGAATAATCGTTTATCCATCAAATTACTAGTATAGCGTAAAAAAAAAAGTGGGCCATATGTTTGAAGTCCGGTCGAATCCGTGTAGTTTAAATGTTATAGTTACTTATGAAACTCTTGTAGTCACTAAAACGCACGTAACGTCAAATAGTCGTAAACCAGAACATTCTTGACTGTCAGAATTATACAAAACAATTAGGCCGCGTTTTCAAAAATACAAAGTAAATAAGTCTGGCGAAATTCACAATGAGTTAAAACAACAGACCGGAAATTAATCGAATAATCTGTATTAAATAATTCCGCGTTCTTCAGATGTGTTGTTTACTTTATCCTCTATGAGGCTACAACATTAATGTCAAAGAACAATGACATTTGACCCATTTCAAAAACTATGGGACATTCATATTTTGAAACTACTTTTGAACCACCTTGTGAATAAGGAAGTGCAGCAATACAATGCCTTTACTCACACATATCTGGATCTAAACTAATGACCTGCATTGCAAATGTTTATGACTCTAGTACCATCAAAAATAAACGCCGTCTGTTACACAATGTCATAACTTTTGCCACCAGCGCAATGATTGTTACTTAGTTTATCTCTAGACCTTAAATAAGTCAACATTTATTAGCTCCCACCTTTCTGACATCACCGCCAATTAGTTACGAAGCAAGTCTGCCTACAATGTTATCGCGAATCTTTAACGCGACCTGTCAAAGTCGACTACGAAAAAGTTGATAAAAGATAACAGTCCAATTTGTTTTACAAGAAATGTGTATTTTATGGTTAAACTACGTATCAACATTTTACTCGTTTATAAACAACTGAAAAGTGGTTCTTCTGTCTTGCTGAATTTTGAAAACGTAATTAATCAACAACGCTGTCAAAAACACAATCGCTGTCGTTAAAACACGATCGCAGAAATAAGGGGAACCGTATCTTGAGTGAAATGTTTAGAAAAGTGACGAATATATCACTTTATTACACGAAAGGATTATGTCATGATCTAGAATAGATACGCATGAACGGCTTTAAAATCATTCATCGGCAATACAGCCGACATAAATTTCTTGAATGAAAGGTATAATTCGCGCATAGATGTGTATTTCACCTGAGTGAGTTAATCAATGAACTCATCACACAGCACTCATGAGTATTAATTAGAAAAGCATTGATCTACCTTCGTTTAAAAAGTAATTGCCAATTTATAAATAATATTACTGAATTGAAATTTATAATGAAAAAATGAAAAAAACGTACAATTTAATAATTAGACACATTGTGTCCAATGAAAATTCATCAAACAACTAAATCAATTATAAACTCGGTATTTATTTGATTGGTAAAACGATAAAACAAATGTTATGTCCACGCCTAGGGAAACATAAAGTTTGTATCGTTATTATTTTGACGCACGATAGAAATAGTAAAGTGTTTGCAATGTTAAAAGTATTGGCAGGTGCTTTGGATAGAAATTAAACAAACTGTTAAATTGTTGTACACATTCCAATTTTTATATTGCGACTCATTTATAACCGCAAGGCAAATTGCTACTGCAACTGATACATGAACATGCAACGTGTCCATATAAAAAGCATAATGATTGGAGATCAATTTAGGCAATTTCAATTGTTTGGCCTTGAGGATTATTTTTATTTTTAACAAAAAATCCCAGATCGAAAATTGAAAACTCTTCAACTCATGTTTATTAGTGTCATTGAAAAGTTTAATATTCCGAAATATATAGTAGGATTGGCGTGACCATTTTTGTAGCAAGGGCGGAACAAGCAAATTTATTTCATCGAGGATATTTCAAGTAAACTTTAAGGCAAGGGCAGCGTCAATTTAAGTTACAAATACAAATTTGTGGCGCAACAGGCTTGTTAGTACCCAGTTCCGAGCTTTCGCACAACCATTCATGTGTGCGTGTGTACTTCTGCACGTTGGTGGCTCGGCAGTTTATCGCACCAACCATCGCGCCACAGAGCCCGTCAATTTAAGTTAGTGCAAGTTATATTTCTAAAACCTACAATTTAACGCTAATTCGGGACGGCAAACTCGACAAGCTTGTAGTTTGCGGATATCAGAAAGCGCAAAACGTCCCTTTTGCAAATGCGATGAAAACTGGCCTAAAGACTATAGATATCTAAAACATTCACACATGGAAGAACCAGTCTGGAATTGGTCCCGTTCGAACCCAACGCGCCTTCCGAAATCGCTTCAATGTAGTTCCATTGCGGCCCAAGCGAAAACCGATTGTTACACGAGTACTTTCAGACAAACCGCGAGTGTGATAACACCAAGAACTTGGCTTACTTGGCTCATCAGTTGAGGACATTGAGGGCAATTAGGGCTGCACTATTTTAATCACAACAGCACGTTCTGGACACAAATAAACATTTGTCTGCTCTTGGATCGTTAAATGAGAAGAATTCTTCATGGTCACACAATGCGTAGAAGTTGGTAATTTTGTAGGAGCCCGGCGAACTCGACTTTAATTCATGCGGGAACTCATTGAAGCGTTTAAGACGCTTGACGTAATTGTTTTTTTTTTTAGAGGGGGATGGGGGTATATTGGGGATATTGCCAAACCACATCTGCTTGTCTTTTGAAGGATATTGCCAAACCACACCGGTTTGTCTTTTCGCCCACACTGCAAACAGTCTTTTCAAGGATATTGCCAAATCACACCGGTTTGTCTTTTGGGATACACTGCAAAACAATCTTTCATCCTTCTTGTCTGTTATTATCTCTTCATTCGCTTCAAAGTTCAACAGCCTGTTGTACATGTTGTATTTCACTCAAGTAAACATACTTCAAAACGTACTTCTACTTTAATGAAAACGTAACGCTAAGCCCAATGGAGTGTCTGTCTCTTGAAAAAAACGTTCTTATTCGCGCCCCAAGGTTTGATATTACAGTCTGAAAATTGCCCGACTAAATAAGGCTATTGGGCCCAACGTGCAATTTCGAAGGTCCGCCCTTGTTGTGATGAATTTATATGCAACATGCAAATACCATATACAGCACATGATCTTCATTTTGTTGGCAACGGAAATTACCAGTTCGAAACACTCTTGTTTTTAATAATTGTTCCACACTCGTTATCTGTTCAAGTATATATTAAGACAATTCAAGGGCAGACTCAATTTAGAGCTTTATCAAATTGGCACGCGACAACCAGCTGTTAGCCCATTGAACTGTTCGACAATAACTTTATGGCCACATAATCATTAAAAATGACATTAAAGCTATAGCCAGAGTGTTGATAAATCGTGAGAATCGCCAACACCCGATTCTGTCATCTTATCACATCAACATTCGATTCGATAACCCAAACAACCTTTTCATCTATTGCTCTGCTTTCTTTGTAGTTAATGGAATTCAGATCGCTTCTATCATCCGATGGCTCATCCAGGATCATTAGAAACTCAAGACCCGTCCAGTACGTAACCGCCAATCGGACAGTTCACTTTAACAAATATGACACAGGCAGCATCAACCACAGTGGAACATCAGTTGCTCTACATCTATCAAACATTTATGACAACCGTGACGATTAAAAACAATTCAATTATAGACGGTTAATCGATAACAATAATAACAAACTTAATTAAATCAATTTCTTTTAAATTAAATAACAAGTTGAAATCAATCTTCATCGATATACCAACTGTGATTTGACCGGTTAAAATCGGTGCGATAATCATAATTACCTGACGATTAATTAGATTACTAGTTATTTTCCATTAAAAAGGCGTCAAAGCATGCAATAAATAAATAAAAACGTCAATAAGGCGCCGATTCTACGTAAATCAACTGGCTAATGTGCTTGGAGCTTCCATAATATGGTAGCACTTATCGCGAATTTAAAATAAAATTTGGTGAGATTCTTTCAATTCGACTTTGTGACGACGTGTCATGTTGTCTGACAGACTGCTGCTATCGATTACAATCGAAAAAATCGGTTTATTGCTACCTGACGAAAGCATGCACTATGTAATAAAATAAATAATGAAAATAAGATAGGAAAACAGTGATGAATCGGTTGTGATAATCTCTAGTGATGGAGATCAATGAGTTGTGTTTACTGTTAGGAAAGTAAGAATGTCACGTGCGTCACCTCAAGGCCATGTACGCAAACAACGTCTTATCACTGCTTTCGGTCTGATGCTTTGTGATAAAAGCAAAACGTTATCCAGTGGGGGCTTGACGGAACCATTTCTTTAAAATAAACATATGAAAAGGCTGAAATCTGCTGGGCAGATCGTTTAGTACCCTATCCCATTCCATCCTTGAAATTAATATCCCCAAGATTTGGGCTTTACGGCAACGAAATATTGAATATCACATTATCACAAGATATTTTTCAGACAGTTTATCAAAATATTTTATGGTTCGACAAAAAAAGAACGTGTTTCGCCTACATATGGTATCAAATCGTTTTTGTATGAAAACGCCTCCAAAAAGTGGGCGTGACAAAAACAAATTAACGAAATGTAGACGTTAAGATTGATTGTCTTGACACTTTTTTCAAAATTTCCTACGGATTGGCCAAAAATAAATAAATAAAAAAAAGGGGTCGTGGCAGTGAGCTGATTTAAAATTTTGTTGCAGTTGTTCTGCTGCGAGCAACAACGAGCACCTGTACCAAATTTCATCATTCGAGCTTAAAATGTAAGGCCCAAAAACTGGTGACGGACGAACGGAAGTACAGACATGGCTAAATCGACTCAGCTAACGATTCTAAATCGATCCATATACTTCTAGGTATATTTAGCTTAATTATTTTTTTATGTTAAAAACTATGTATCAAAACTAATATACCCTATGGAATAGGATACACAAATGTTTGTGTACTCTAAAAAGTCTAAATTTGGTAGATACTTCAAGGTAAGCAAATAAAGCAAAAGTGTGACGACGCAAATAAAAAACAATTTTCGCTCATATCTAGTGTGAAAAATGGTGTTCGGAAGTTCAATGTCTCGTATGATGGCTGATGAAAGAATATACCGTTAGTCAAGTAAACGCAATTTGCGTGTTTTAATAAAAAGAAGCTCATAAAAGGTTTGTATGATCTGTGATTCATTTATGTGGGGCAATTGACATAGATTTTGTAAAATCAGTATTAAATCATTGTAAAAAAAACACATTCTGCAAGGCTTCCCAGCACAGCATTCTGGTGTAAAAGAAACATTCATTCATTCAACAGAGACTATTGAAATTTGTATATCGCTTTCTCCGGCCATAACTTAGGTTATTAATTAGAATTATACGCATCAAAGCCAAATAAGCCCACATCAGTTTTAAATTTACCTCCTTCGATCTCCTTGACAATATCTATGAACGACTGAAAAATGCGACGTCAAAGTTAAGCTAGAAGATTTTAATGCGCGTTGTCAAAAAATCTAAGATGTCTGATGAGACATGATTTTATATGTCTCATCAGACATCTTATAGTTGGATGTCCCAATATTTCGACTTCGGCTTGGATCATTTTGTTTAAACGAATGTACAAATGCGGAGACTTAACAGCCCGCAAGAAAAAAGAAACACGATCACAATCGAACAGATAGGTATCTCTTAGCAGCCATGCCGCGATGACCCCAGTAAGGCCTGCATAAAATGTTGAAAAGTGGCGACACTGACAACAAGCCATAAAAAAGGAAGCAAAAGATGTCTCTCCGAACTTCCAAAACGAAATTCCTGGTTTGAAAGACACTTGCATCAAAGAATGAGCCATAAAAGAAAACGATGGAAGTCAATACAAAAGGTGCTGAATACGTTCAAGAATCTGTAATTATTTCCATTTAAAGAGAGGCACCATTGCAGAAATTAAACGTAATAGTCATGACATGAGTATAAGGCATGAATAAAATCGATAGCGGTAAAACGTGCACTTGAACATTTTAATGTTAAAAATAATAGGTAATGCCGCTAGGATAGCAAACCCTAGCTAACCAATATGTACGTTATATAATACAAAAACCTTAGAGTAAGAATCGTTGTTACTCCTAACTCACCCACTACCAAATGGGTTCATTAGCAAGATTACCACCTCGCCAATATATTCTCCCTAGGAGAAAAACTTTCTTTACGATCAAGGTTGTACATAATCCACCAACACATAAGCCAAATCTGGTCGGAAGAAAGTATGCCTGAAGAATGGAACCTCAACATCGTTTGCCCGATCCACAGAAAAGAAGACCCTCTAAACTGCGCCAACTACAGAGGGATACGTTTTCTCAACATCGCCTACAAGATCATATATGCCGTAATATGTGAACGCCTGTAACCGTTTACCAACAAGCTAATCGGCCTTTATCAGTGTGGTTTTAGGCTAGGAAAGTTAACAACTGATCAATTTTTCACACTTAGGCAGATCCTGGAAAAAAAAGGAAGTCCAAATCGATACCCACCACCTATTCGTCAATTTCAAAGCCGCATACGACAGCATTTATAGAGACGAACTATACAGAGTCATGTCTAGTTTTGGTGTACCGCCGAAACTCGCCCGTTTGTGTAGGATGACGATGGAGAATTCTCGCTGCTCCATCAGGTTCGGAAACGACCTCACCGACACATTAGATACCAAAAAAGGTTTTAGGTAAGGCACTGGCATGTGACTTCTTCAATTTGATTCTTGAGAGGATTGTGCAAAGGGGTTGCGGCTCAGGTTCATTCCGGAAAGTAGCGCTACTTAATACGTTTGCCTTTAAATGCTATCAAAGCATTATACTTTTATAATTGCATACCTACCATCGGGAAGGAAAACTGTTAGTTTTTCAAATACAATATAGCATACGTTTGAACATCATAAACTATAAAAGCTCAACATAGCTTTTGGTTACATCAATCATCCCAAAATATGTTGCCGGCTTTAGGTGCAAGAAAAACAGTAGACAGGCGTTTTAAGGGCTGTGTATTTCATGCAAGATTGGACCGGTTTTTTTTTTTTTTCTCGTCGATGAAAATGGTCGCCATGTCAAGGTCAAGCCTGACATGTTTAGACTACTTTTAGCTAGAGTTAGATGTACTTGACATCAATGAAATGCAGTTCCTACAAGATGGTGCTTTATTTCACAAAGAGGGGCAAAATATTTATGTATTCAAGGGAATTTCAGTAATCGTGTATATTCTCGAGCCAATGACACGATAAGCGTGTTCTACTAACGGATCCTTGTTTGGCAAAGCAAAGAATTTCAGCAATAAGATCAGACTCATTTTTTGATTCTACTCCTCATCACGCCAATTCAGATAAAAGAGCACAGCTGGTTATTTTTATCTTTAGAGAACTTACTCATCATTATTATTATAAGCTGCGAAATTGGGACACCATTTTTTACCTTCTGCTGAGAATTTGGTTTAACTGAATAAAAAATCTCAGCTGAGGCAGGGGATGAAATTTCTGAGGAATCCATAAATGGAACACGCTTACCACATTTGCATTTAGCGGAATAAGTGCTTCTGTTCATAAACATCATTATAACGTAGGCGTCGCTCGGCCAGATTGCGCAGCTATTTTATTTCGGCTGCAGAGCAACCGTGATATGACAAAACATTTACATTCACAAAAAATGTTTGTACTTCAACATTTTATTTATGTTTTTATGTGATATACTTTAGTTATTGTTTTTAAAAGGAGAATACATCTGAAAACGATCCAATTCGCAGACATGGTTCTCTGACTTTTATGAACGATGCTTACATTAGCATTTTACTAACTTTGGCCTTCATGTTGACTTCACAAATTCTACGTAGTGAAAGTGTTGAAAATGCATAGACAATTCAATTGTACTTCTGCAGATGTTTATAAACGTTAAGTTTATAAACAAGAAAAGAAATTCGAAAATTGTCTATGAAAATTTTTTGACGAGCATGCAAATATGCTCATCACGTTTATCAAATTTCAGATATATTTAAAAAGGTCCAATGAGGTACCTTCTTTTGTCAAATTCAAATATTATTTCAATTTCCAATAATAGTAATTTTTAAAATGTCCAATTTTAAATATTTTATCAAGAGTCTAAAATGTGTTTATAATTTGGTAGGTAAATTCAGAATTGCTGACTGAATTGCATCTGCATCTTTGATTCTATGTTGTGTCTCCTCTAAATTTATTAACAAAACAAATTGAAGGCTGAAGGAAGACCAGAAGTCAACGTTGGGAAAAAAATTGTATAGTCCTCGAAGGTTTAAGTGATAACATTCAAGCAATTTCAACCGCACTTGTTTTTTATATTTAAACAAAATGCAATCGTAAAAGTTATGTAACGTTTCACTTCAATGTAACCATTTTGCGAGCTTTAACAAATAAAAACACTAATTTACCACCGAGAAGATTTAATTGGTCTTAATTATGTTTGAATAAAATTTAGTTAAACGTTTTAAAAAAAATAAAATTGGTAGTCAATGCAACACCGAAAACCTTTAACTCAACCAAGTAAATATAAATTTCACAAAAACTATTATAAAACATACCTTGCTCCACGAAGAAATCTTTAACACTAAATTTTCACATTCAACAACTGAGTAGATTTGTCATTGCAATATTCAAATGTCAATTCCAAAAATATTGATAATTTCTCACACAACATTATAACAAACTGATTGGATCAAGTGCATATCAATATCTCACGTGTTGATAATCTAATATAAAAAATAAACAGCCGATACGCTAATGAGAATTAGAAACATATTCACAATACCCTATGTTGACATTGCGTACCAATACAATTTTATTAACATACTTCGTTTTGTTAAAAAATTGACATAAATTTAGATTTAAAGTTGTGTTAATATATTTTAAAATTAGAATCTTACACGATAATATTTATTGACATTTCTGTTTTGATAATAAACCACTATATCTTATGAATGGTTTGTTTGACAGTTCCGATGTGTTATCGATTCACGGATCGTGTTATAAAGACGATCGATTGATACATTGTTATTCATTGAATTGTTAAACTTGGTAATAATAAGTTAATCATTCTTAAAATAAAGGAATTATGCCAATCAAGTGTCATTCAAACTAAACTGAATTGTGTTGTTTGGTTGCAATCAGTAATTTGACATTGAATAGCAGACATTTATTTATTTTAAGCTCAGGTTATATCCAAGGGTCTTCACATTGGACTGGTGGACTGGAATTTTGAACTTCTGCTGAAGTATTCTTCGTAAAAGTTTTATAAATTCAGATTTTCAGATTTTATGAAGTTTTATTATTTTATTAAATATATTTCATATTTGACATCGCATGAAAGGCAAGAAATTTAGTAAAATGCTTGCATGGCGGAATGCATTGAGGTGTGTTTTATGATTATGTGGAACTGTCAATTTCCATAAAACAAAACTCATTCAGTTTTTCAAACGGACTGTCACATTTATCAAATTTGATGGCTTAGCATTTGAAAAATTAAAAATGAAAAATTTTAGGTACCCTGAAAATATCCTTCACTTTCGTCAACGAATATCATGAAAGTTACGGAATGAGTACCGTCTGTCAGATATTTTCGACATCAACTTTAGCGATCATACTTGTGTAATACTGTTGACAGCTGCTCAAATGTAATCAGCTCTGCATCGACCAGTATTTTGCTCGAGCTGAGCTTGAGCGACTTGAATACACATCCTATCTCCACTCATGTGCGTTTACGGTACGGAAAACATTGAACAGATATCAGTAATTGTCGTTTTTATGATATACGCCGATTAAAATGTTAACTTTCATACGAACTTACTTGGCTACATTGAAGTGGTGAGGTGGTTTTTCAGTAAGGCATCTAACCAAATGCTGAAGTATATCAGTGACTTTCTGCAAAACTCACCCGTAGTTATTTCGACTACTGCTGGTTAACGTTTTAGAATATCCCAAGCTAAAAAGAAATAACTGAATAATCTGTAGCTCTCTTTCATACACACACTAGGAACATTAAGATGACATAGTGGAGAAATTTCGTTTCAAGTGCGTCCAATTAATCCAATCAAATCCAACTCTGGTAGATCAAACTGTTCTACTGAATACCTCAAACGGAAAGATGTCAATAAAAACTTGCCAAGCAATCAATAAGCCTGATTCAGAGCCCTAAATATGAAAAAATAAAGGAGTGCAAGAATGGTATAATAGTGCAACGGTTTATTGAAGCGAAGTCGTAACTTCAGAGAGACTCATGGATACCTCAGAGATTTTTCTCCGTTTCCGTAGCTAAGATTTTTTTATTTAGTGGAACAACAGCAGAGGGCAACTTTTTCTGTCAAACACAAGTTTCCTTCCTTTGCAACTTGTAATAATGATGAACTCTCATCATGAAACAAATAAATAACCAGCTGTACTCTTTACCAGAAAGAGTGTAAATACGAATCTTACAAATTTCAGTTTTAGCATATTGCAGATATATCCGCTTTTGAATGTAAGGAATCGTGTTCCAGAAGCGATCTTCAAGTGGGGCACACCTATTGCTTTAATAGCAAAACTGAAATTGGAAAGCCTGGTAGACCTAGATATTATTTGCCACGACTAATGAGTCAAAGCATCTTTTCCTTCTTTTTCTTACAAGAAAGAAATGCAGAAAAGCCTGATCTTCAGCAATGCAACATCCTGACGACTTTTCTAATGATATCATGGCAACATCCTGGAGACTTATCTACTGCTAACTAGCCGTAGATTACTGGTGATGGGGTCGTTTTTCTACAAAAAGCGGCAGTGTATTCAGGTCGAATCTTTCTTCTAGTGATGGATAAGCTTCTACCAATGTCTAACGTGTATGTGGACCGAATCATGTTTTCCCAAAGAGTAAATACATCGCGCAAAACCTGTATGACAAATGTTCCATATAAATTTTATTACAAAAGCATCGGCCAACAGGCTAGAAAAGCGTGACGGTTATAGTACCTTTATTTTTGTTAAACATTCGTTTCAGAACAACAAAAAATACAAGCTGTTGGCCTGACAGAACCCAACTTTTATCTTTTTCTCACGACCAATATATAAGTCATCTGTTCTGTAGAAAAAGTAAATAAAAGCTCTCATGAAAGTGGAGAGTTTCGGAAAATTTTTGTTGCGATACTGTTCTGTACAGCAAAGCATACCATGGATGTATTATATATTGCCAAGACTCCAACTTTTTCGTGAAAGCGGCTACAAAGACGCGGTTTAACTGTAGGTTATGCCTGTTAAGGCCGCCAGTGTTATAGCTGAATGCCTTTAATGAGTTAAAGGCATTTCTCATGGCAAAATATGAAGGCAATGAACAATTCGTTAAAACAAAACAGAATATTTACGCCCACTTTAGGAGGCATTGTTAGCTTAATAACAAAACCAAGAATATTGATTATCCCCAGGCATTACTACAAAAATAAAAAAGCGACGGGCAACCCGGTAGGTACTCGTTAGTTACTTTCTACACCTCGGTTGATAGTCCTTTAGCAATTTACGCTGTGTCATCACTGGATTATTCATAAAACACAAGAGTAGTGTCAAGTTGATTAGACAATTAAATAAATCGCGTGACAATTTCGAAACAAATAACCTTGACAACTACTGTTTACAACCTACAACTTCCTGGCATTATTTTCCTGTAAATACAAAAAGCTGACACTTAGCTGAATGCACTCATTGGCTGCATTCACTTCCTTTTCGTAGAAGTTAACACAGATAAAAAGTTATATACGGGTATTATATTACGCTATTTCGTATTAAATTGCATTGCAAAGTCAATTCATTTCATTAAAAAGCCATCCACTTAATAATGGAGAACATCACACCGCACCTTGAATTACGTCCATTTATTTGTAGACAGATTAAAAATAAATTATAGTTGAACGCAAAGTGAACGGTTTTCTGTTTGATAGATTAGTTGAGTGCGTCCACACGGCATACTGAAACATTTTTTTGTTTAGCAAGATTCCCTTATCACGGAGCTTTGCGTGTCTGTGCCCATGGCTGTGTACAATTATTAAACGCAACAAAAAGCTGGAGACACTGAACAATTTAAATTCAACACTGACGTTTGTTTACATTTTTAAATTGGTTAAACTATTTCATGATAGTTAACCCAATTACGAACGAAGAAAGTACCTAATAACAGCCTGAATAAGGCGAGCGTTGGTTATTTTAGGCTTTGGTTGAGCCAAAGACATACAAAACAAGTTTTACCAAACTTGAATCCCAACGCATCATCACTTGTTTGCAATGAAAACGGCACATCCCAATATTTGATCAGCCAGATACGAGTAACAGGCTGAGTTGAGATTGATGAATCATCTGAGATCTGAGTCTACTCACCTGCGCTCACAGAAATGCAAATATTACGAACACAAGACGCAAATAGGGAGTTCTGTAATGAGAATTTAATTTTATCTCAGGAAGTATTACCTTGAAAATCGTGCACGTGAAGTGGATTTGCAACTACACAGACGGCTGTGTTATAAAAGATCAACCACCTTTTGCTGGAAGGGGATATTGCGCGAAAGTAATATTAATATCAATTAAAGCGCAGAATGCATGTCTGGCTTTAAGGTGTACCTTTAAATATTAAGAAAACCTGTATTGACGTTTGTACTTTTTGCATTAGATGACATATTTCAATCCAACCATATTATTAAAAAAAAAACGCAAGCAACTATCCAGAGTACAGATGCCACATCAAATAGAATCTATAATAAGGCCCTCATTTTTTTTTTTGATTTAGTTTTCCCCATTTAATTATATTGGCAGTCGTGCCAGTTTGAAATAAAATGAGTCAGAAAACCACAAAAATGCGAATTAATTGAAATCATTTCTCTTTTTGACAGTTCATGCCTGACATTTTCGATCGTTGACAAAGTGAATGACATTTACATGTAACGTCAGTTAGTCTTTAAAATGTTATCCGGGTTTGATTTTATCAATTCAAAGAACACGGGAACACAATTTGTAATCAATTGGATATTGTTATCAGGGTTTTTAAGGAATGCAATAAATGTAGAATGGATTTCTCTTACTAAAACTTTGTTTTGGCTACTCTTTTACTCAATAGGCGTTACTAATTAAAATGAAACTTCATTTTGAATTTTGTTGTAGGGAACAATAGAAAATGATGTACACATGGAACATGACGGCCGGCGTTGTGAGTTTGTGAAGTGGAAAAGCTTTAGATATGCCGACAATTTAATCAGTTGCTTACATGACGATGTACGTTAGTGCTGCACCCTTTCATTCGAAGTCAACACATTTTTTTTAATGGAATGCCCGATAGCATTTATTTTAAAGATTGCAAACTATCGGATAACGTGGTAGCCAAAGGCGCTAGGAGAGAACTATATTTGATTGTCCGGCTTTTTCAGACAATCATATATAAATAAAATTAAATAGTGTTCATGTCGCTTACTGATTACGATATACTCAGGTATGACTTTGACAAGGACTTTCAAGTCTCCATATCGGAAACACAGAACTCGAATTCATTCAGCACCATCATCAAATCATC
Organism: Rhingia rostrata; assembly: GCA_949824845.1. Classification (NCBI taxonomy): domain Eukaryota; kingdom Metazoa; phylum Arthropoda; class Insecta; order Diptera; family Syrphidae; genus Rhingia; species Rhingia rostrata. The sequence continues at coordinate 159,600,165 of OX463755.1, read as the reverse complement.
ATGGGTATACTCATCGTCACAGATTGTTTTAGAAAAATAAGAAAAAGGAGGAGGAGTACTGGGTATTAACCAATCTGTTCGACTGACGTACTAATGATCAGTAGCTTTGAAGCTGAAGTCTATGAGGACAAGAAAGCAACAAAGACAGAAATAACCTTCCAATTGGCTCAAACCCTGTAAGCCCGCAATATATCACAGATTGTCGCATAGCACTTCAGCCCTTAGTGCTAAAAGACAGTCTATGATGGAGGTCAGCTCTGTTGGTTCCGGGACAATTACATCACATACCCAGGATCATTATCTCTGGCCCGAATACAGGTAACACGAATACCATGTTTGGACTTGACAATATTGTTCACTTCCACGGTATTGCTTTATTAGATCTAGGTGTTTCAACAACGCAATCCACTTTAATACACCTAATATGCTCTGTAAAATTTACCTATAAATACGGTAGCCGCTATTGAAAAGAACCGACAAATTTCCTCAACGCCAAGCGAATCAGTTGAAATTTATTTCAATATTTCGGTGTACTTTGTAGTCAAGATTAAATTTGCATAACAGCAGGCGATTATATATCTTCTCCCCATTTAAACCCTCTAATCGTATGAAATAAACCAGTCTTTCACTAAGGTACCATATAAAATTTATCATTCGCGTTTGTTATAGACTATGATGATACCATCTGTACTTATGGTTGTATTTGTGTGGAATATTTTCAGTATGTACTCACTTGGGATATCCCACACAAATGAGCAGTTAGTGTTTTAAGAAGTTATACCTACAATTTTATCTGAAGGATTTCACTTCAACCCACTATAAGCAGAAGCTTCACACTTACTTAACATTGCTTTGAACCGGGAATTCATAGTGCTTCGAGTTAAAAAAAAAAACAGAAAAATTTGCGGTGTTATACGCTTTTTTGGATTTTTAAAACAGAGTGTATACATATACAGAATTGCTTGCAGCTTAAGGGTCCAGTTATAGCTATCATTGAAATTTGTTTTCCTTGCACCGTTTTTTTAAATTGAATTAACGGCGAGTTCGTGTCAAAACAAAGCTTATGTATTTTAAGACAAGATTATCCAAAAATATTTAATATTTAATATTTATTCAAGTTTATTTTTGGAAGTAATGTTTGCCATTCCACTGAAATGAAACGGAATTCCCTAATGATTACTATAACCAGATGTGGAAATAACATCTCCATTTTATCATGTTTTCTGGTCCAATGAAGTTGTTCAATCACTTTGTTTGGTTAACTCTGTTTTATGTATATTTATTGAATTTTAGATTAACTCTGAAAACAACATCTCTTCAGAAATTAAACGAAGAATTACAATATCTGCTTCTTCGGTCTAATAAAGCAATTCAGTAGTAAAGCCTTCGTTCGTATTACTATGGAAATCCTATATAAGACCCTTATCATCATCCTAGTCCTGATTTACGGCGCTTGAGCATAGTCGATTTGAGAGAAAAATTCTTCGAAATTATTAAAAAAAAAAATCCGCATTGGACGTTTAAGATAGCTAGGACATGTAGAATGAATGGACACCAATAGTCCGGTTCGCAGAGTCTTCGATTCTCAGCCAGACGTCGGATGCAGTAAAGCAAGACCCCGCCTTAAGTGGCGCGCACAAGTAGCACAAGTAACGGGTGTTTTTTTTTAGAGGTTGGTTTTTCGAATAGAGACTAATATTTTGTGGTCAAATCAGGCAACTCTAATGTCATTTATGTTTAGTTTGGTTTGCAATTTCATCATGGACAGGTTGACAAATGAACAACGCTTGCAAATCGTGAATATTTATTTCGAAAATAATGGTTCAGTTCGCCAAGTTTACCGCAAGCTCCGTCCATTTTATGGTCGACATAATCGTCTATCAGAGCAATTAATTCGATTAACCATGGATCGTTTTCACACTACGTTTACTCTATGTGATAATACGCATCCGCAGAGACGTCGAATAGTGCGCACCGAAGAAACAATTGCCGCTGTAGAGCAAAGTGTTGAAGAGAACCCGAATGAATCGATTCGCCGCCTTTCATAGCAATTGGAGCTTTGCCCATCAACTTTATGGAAGATTTTGTGAAAAGAACTTGGCTTACGACAATACGTCGTGAATTTGGTGTATAGGCCAAAAATTAGATTGATCTCGATGCTGATTTTCATCGCAAAGTTTTGTTCAGTGATGACGCTCATTTTTGGTTGAATGGCTACGTCAAAAAACAAAATTGCCGCATTTGGAGTGAAGAGAATCCACATGAGACCCTTGAGACGCCATTACATCTACGTACAAAAACTGACTGTTTGGTGTGCTCTTTGGGCTGGTGGAGTCAGTGGGCCATACTTCTTCCGAAATGATGCTGGAGAGTCAGTTACCGTTAATGTATACCAGTATGGTGCGATGATAACCGCCTTTTTTGTTCCCGAATTGGATGGCATGAATGTGGATGAGATGTGGTTCCAACCAGACGGCGCTACATGCCAACATTCGTGGCGTTATTGCCGACATACGGCCCCAAATGCTCGAAAAAGTTGTTGAAAATTAGACCTCTAGACTTGGCTTTACTCGAACCAGCCGCGGCGGCCACATGCCGAAATCAATAAAGCCAAATTGATGGACATTAAAACGATTTCCTTGTGTTCTATTTCAATTCGAAATTCTTTAGAAACGAACCTCAACCAACTTGAAGTGCGCAATTGAAAGCAGGTATCCCGGGATAATTGGAGAGGCATGCGGGTTGAGGCCCATGTTCATTCAAACTATAGCCCCACTTACTTAAGTAAGTAAGTAATTTCAAATGTACAAAGCGGCCCAATATTGTGACGAGACATATATGTATATATTTCACATGCACGTTAATTTGGAACATAATATAGTACATAACACAGGATATAAAAAAAATAATGAATATAATAATAAAATAAATACAAAAGATTTTAAAGATAATCTAAATCTAAATCAGAAATGTCATTTGTCCCTTAACAACCGTCGCTGGCGTAGCTGAAGATGTCGACGTTCATCGCATTTATTAACAGAAGCAGCTGCCGTTTCTCATAGCAGATTTATACTTTTTGAAGTTTTTTTTTTCAAATTTAAGCAAGATAGCCAGTGTAAAAACAAATTAATTTCAACTAGAGACCGGGGAACCTCGCCACTCGAACCATCTGGATCAACAGCTCTCACAACTGGAATACTTGGCTGAAAATACCCATATTTTGGAAACATAACATTTTTTCCAATACCATTGACGTATAATCAATGATCACCACTGCTAGCACTATTATATTGCGACACGAACTTTATAAATATAACATCAAATATGCAAATTTTGGTAAGCATGGGCCTGATTATCTTTAAAAAAAATTTGCATTTCAAGAGGTCATATACATACGCAAATAGAACACAAAGTCCAATACCAACACACCAATGGAGTGTTTACAAATAAACGTCTATGATTTATAATGACCTCTCAAAAGCATTTCGGTATTCCATGGCATTAAATGTAAACATGAATGTAATCGCAGACTCATTAAAATCCTAGAATTTATTTGATCCAATTATTGTAATATTTTTATTCGTTTTTTTTTTATGGCAAAAATTTTAGTTTAATGGGCGATACTATTACAAATGAAAGTGTTCACCACATGACTCCATCTCCACCCGTTGCCTAATGTTTGCTAATTATTTTCTTATGCGACCTACTTGCGTCAGCGCAAATGGAAATGGTAAACTTTTAAATCATGGAGCTCATTGGCTTGTTTATTCTAAATGCTTTTCACGTATAAGGCTGCCAGTGCCTATTCGCATATTTGTGCAACAAGGCGCCATATCGACTTCTGACGCGATTTATTGTTGAAACTAAAGAACGTGTTCAGCGCTCTCAATGGACTAATGAACAGAAATGTTACAGGCGTGAACGATTTAAAAATCGGGCACAGAAAATGCAAGTGCACTTGAAGAAGTACTTAAGAACATTTTGCATTTGATAGTTCGTATTGACATGGAGTATGCGGTATTAAAAAATAGGGGTGCCAGTGCCATGAGACTGAACACAGTATTTATTCCAGAATGAATGACATTTACGTCGATTGTCACTTCGTTTTTATAGTCCAACACATCATTTGGGTAATTCGATTCAACTGGCGAAATTAATTTGTTGACGACAGCCACATCAAAAGAACCGATATTTCAATGGAATTTTGTGACGAAATACAGTGGAGTATTTAACGGATTAAGCTGGACGATTATATGGCGAACGCAAAACTGACTTTGGTTAATTGCTCGTGGCCGCATATCTGGAGTTGGGTCCAAAACAAAAATTGTACTTACTGGAGTTATTTTAAAGACGAGCAATATTGCATTACCCAGAGAAGTTTATAAAAATAATTTAAAATATATAAATGTAGATGCAATATTCAGATTGCAAATGTTATACTGTTTGCCCTAACATTATATAAGACTTTCCAAAACCTAATTCGCTGTAATTATTGTGGATCGACCGAATTCGATAGATCGTAGACACAAACAAAATAAAAATGGATACACATACTTTGTGATTTTTTAATTACAGATGATAACAATTATAAATAGCACTGCCGAGTCATGTCTAGTTTTGGTTTAATGTCCGAGTTCGAAATATGTCAGTTCTTTCTAGGTCTACAATGATCTTAACAAAAAAAATTGATAACGAAAGGAACTTTGACAGAGTTACGCGCAGTGATTTGGTTACTTTAACTTGATTAGATTTTGATAACTCTCAAGCTACGCTAAGGGCAAAACTTTCCATAAAACCAGCAGATTAGACACGTATACTTTAACATACAACTTTAACTTAACAACTATATGAAGGCTTTAGAAAGTAAGAAAATGAAAGCAACCTTAAACAATTTAGTAGGCGGAATTGAAGGCAGTAACCTACAAACCGGGACAAATAAGGAGGTTTACCAGGAGGTAGACGTAAGTTAAAGATAGTTAGACCAAATGCATAGTTTTTTCTGGGAAATGGTCTGCAATTGATGGGGGATGATGGAAATACATGGTACACACCTAAGCACCCTACAATTTAAGTAGATTGGCTGATGAATGTTTGACGGGTTAAAAAAAAAAAGTCTCTACTATTATTGATTTCGGTCGCAACTTAACTAATATAATGATATAATGAAAAGTATTGTACAGTTTGTCTACGTCGAGAAAACCACAAAAATAAATGTCAAAAACGATTTACAATCCAACATCTTTGAATGACGCAATTTTCTGGTTTATTGGATACATGCAATTGTTGTAAGCTGTATGTTATGTGACTCCATATGTTCCAACCGCAATAAATATGAATAAAAAAACAAATTGCAGAAAAAATAAATGGAAAACACATCAGCTCATGTTGGTAGAAGAAAAAAATAATTAAATAGAAATTCTAATTGTAGTTTTAACAAGAAAAATGTCTCTGTAAGTGCAAATCAGCACAAACATGTTAAGTAAATAAAGCTCACACCAATTCTATTGTGAACAGAAATATAAAACATTTGACACTTAAATAATCACTAAAATCTCAACGATCACCCTTATTGCGATAGTCATTTAACGCCATACCAAAACACGACAAAAGAATTTGGCATTACTAATGGCTTTCGACGTCAACTGGCGTCTTTGGTTATGGAATGGATTCATTAAGTGACATTTAACGTAGTACAAATTTGTTTGGTTGTGCGTTGGTGGTTTTAAATACAAAAACGTCTCTTAAATCACCAAATTAAGTAGTTTACGAAATTTCAAACGACAGAGCCAAAAATTGTCTGAAAGTGTACGACATTTTCTTTTGTTTTTAAATATTAGTAACAGGTTGATTGAGGGTCGCCACAAACCAACAAACAAACAAACAAAGTTTAAGTTGGAGTCCTTGGTAAAGGAGTTAAAAAGCACTGAATCACCAACATGACGAAATACAGTGGAGTATTTAACGGATTAAACTGGGCGATTATATGGCGAACGCAAAACGACATTCACTGACTTTGGTCAATTGCTCGTGGTTAATTAGGTAACAGGATCGCAAACCAAACGCACATAGATATTACGCGTGTTTTCCATGTATAATCTCCTGCTTCAGCTGGTAGTTAGACTGGTTAATATTGAAGTTTTTCCGGCATCCGGCAGTTAGGTGCCCATGAGGGAGTGACTTTCATGGTTTAGAAGCTCCACCTGAAACTAAGTAATGGTATTGCGAAAAACAAGAGCCCCTTAGTCTTGTCAGCTAACACTATTCTGTTTAACCCAGCCTGCCATGCAGACCCCTTGTCCTCCATTATCATAATGGGCTGCTATCAATTTGACACCTTAGAATCCTTTTTGTGGGGTACTTTAGATCACTAGTATATCTATGCTGATAAGCCAGCTACAGTTTGGACTGGTTGCCACATATCTGGAGTTGGGTCCAGAACAAGAATTGTACTGAATCACCAACATGGGAGAAAGTAAGGAAATGTTAAACGATCTTAGTTTAAGTTTCGCAACAAATTCAAAGTGAAATAACGGGTGATTTTTTAAGAGTTAAGTTTTTCAGGTTGGCAGCACTGGTTAGTAATGGCGTCCAAACGTCATCTATCAAAGTGAAACGTTTTCAGTATACTCTGCCATTTAATCATGGAAAGACTTACAAACGAGCAAAGATTTCAAATTATTGAAATTTATTATCAAAATGCGTGCTCTGTGAAAAATGTGCTGCTCCATGAAAAACCGCTGTTTTATCGAAAAATTGTGTTCAGTGATGAGGCTCATTACTGGCTACAATTTAGCACAAGGATTTGCATTTGTTTCGATTTAGGATTCAGTTGACACAAAAGCTTCTTCTACAAGACCATTTACGCCGCCGTACATATGCCAATAGGATGTTACAGCTAGCCCATGACAACCCCCGTTTTCCATGAAAAAATCGTAATGAGTGAAATGAGTGAATACATAGAATAGTCGGTTGTGGGCAATGGAAAACCCTCAAATTATTCATCAGTCACCTTTGCGTCTATTAAAAGTTACAGTTTGGTGCCCAATTTGGTCAGGAGGAATCATTGGACCTTACTTCTTTGAAAATGAAAACGGCGTAACGGTAACTGTGAATGGGGAGCGTTATCGTGATATGATTGAAAACTTTTTAACGCCACAACTGCATGCTTTGGCATGATTAACATGTGGTATCAACATGACGGTGTCACATCGCATACAGCCAGGATATGGAATGGAATGAAATTACTGCGAAACCTCTTTCCACAACAAGTTATTTCAAGAAATGGTGACATTGATTGGACTCCACGGTCGCCTGATTTGACTGCTCCGGACTTCTAAATATTCGTGATTAATGAAATACCGCGTGAAATGTGTGATGTAATGAAAAATGTTCTCAAAATGGCTTTGTGAGCATTTGTGAGACTAACAGAGGCGGACATTTACCTGATATTGTATTCCATACATAATTGCCGACATTAAAAAAAACATTTATCAATATAAGATCCATTCTCTTTCATTTAACCAAAAATTACAAACAAACAAAGTAGTATACCTTTTCGGCGGACACCGTGTAGATAAGCAAAACTGTCGCATCTGGAGTGATGAACAGCCACATGTCACACAAGAATTACCGATGGATCCCGAAAAAACGACAGTTTGGTGTGGTTTATGGGCTGGTGGCATCATCGGTCAATTTTTTTCAAAGACGACCGTGGGAGAAACGTTACCGTCAACGGCGAACGATATCGAGCCATGATAGCGACTTTTTTTGCCCAGTTGGTTGAGTTGAATTTGGTTGACATGCCACACAGCTCGTGAAACAATGGAAGTGTTAAAGGATGAAGGATGAGCAGCTATCTCTCGAAATGGCCCTGTGAATTGGCCGCCAAGATCATGCGATTTAACGCCTTTTGATTATTTCTTGTGTTCTTATGAATATGCGTTAGTCTACGTGGAAAAGCCGAACACGTGGAATACAGTCCGAAAAGCTCTAAAAAGTGACGAATTGACCAGTTGAAACAGAGCCGCGGACAACATTTACTTGAAGTTGTCTTTAAAACGTAAATGGCAAAGGCCGTTAGAAGTTGATATTCAACCAGATACCAGACGCCTAAGGTGAAGGAGCTTTCTAACAAAAATGTTTCAATTACGTTGAGGATTTTTTCGTTGTGCATGATGTTGTAAGTCCAGTCGGATATGTGGTCGGTGGGGCTTATAATTTTCCTGTAAAGGAGTCACCGCTTCAGAACTTCAACTTCAAATGAATAATTTCTTGCCGAAATTTGTAATGAATCATATAGAATCATGACTCAGTATAGAAATATAAATCTAATAATTTACAAATAATTCTTTACATTAACATTAAAATTACGATTTAGATTTATGTACCAATATTTAAAAACACATAGTTGATCACTCTTAGATCGATGAGGACGCTGCCAGGCTTGAAATAGACACGACTGTAAAATCGACAATTGGCGCTGAAGAAAATTGACTATGAATAAGAGTGAATCCCACTATATTTTGACAAATAGTGAAGTGAAATAAACCGGCTCTCTAAAACGAAATCAACCCACAGCAGCCAGGTTTTGCAATATTTTGTTGGTATTCGCATTTAATAACAATAGCATTTGCTGTCAAAACAACCAAAAAAATAACAAAAATATTTGCACTAAATGAAGTTTAATAACTTAAAAGAAATGACAGAAAATGCTAGTCTCGAGTTTCAAAAATTATTCACACTTGCAGTGAGAGAGACGTAGAAAAAAACAGGGGCAATGTAGTGTATGTAATATGTATGTTAAGGAAAAACCCTCAAAAAATTTTTATTACATTCGCTCTTTTTGCATTTTATGACAAATAAAACACTTCTTATATACGAATACCATTTAGTGAAATTGGATAGCCTTTGTTCACTTTCAGTTTCTCCATTTGAACTTGCTTGGATTTTTCCAAGCTTGAATTCAGTTGGTGCATTTGAAATATGTATGTAGATTCGCAAAGTAGTCTATATATCTTATTTCAACGCAGTCGTTTAGATTCGGCATTAAACGCTAGATCGCGCCGTCGTGCAAGAAGTACAGATCCAACAAGCCTGTTGTTCAAATCTTCACTAAAACTGCGTTTCCAACTAAAATACAATATCCAAATTTGTGGCGCAACAGACTCGTTAATACCCAGGGCCGAGCTTTTTCACAACCAGTAATGTATGCGTGTGTACAGCACGATGGCGGGACCTCCTGTTTAATGACGACTCCGAACGGCGAACTTGGGATAAGCCTTTCTTGACGATTTGTCACGTGAGGAGGGCCAGTGAAAATCATTTTGGTTTTGCCACAGCTGGAAATCGAACATAGACCTTCTGTGCGTCAGGTAATCGCAACAACCATCGCGCAACTGAGCCCGTCGGGTTTCTAACTAGATTTTGAAAAAGGTTTTTTATTTAAAAAAAAAATGTTCATATTGCAAATGTTGTAGTAAACGTTACGAAACAAAAACAAGACAAAAACATACCAAATAATATTTAAAATGTTATATTATCGAGGTATCAAATTTCCAATAGTTTTTTTCTTCTTCTGACAAAACGTAAAACATGGTTTTGTTTAGATAAAACAGTTAAAAAAATTTAAGCCCCAAAGTGTGCCAGACATATTATAAGGAAGCAGAAACTGTAAAAAATAAGAATTGCTTGTTATACAATGGTTCTATAATTACCCCCACTAAGCTGCTATCCAATTCAGGCAATTATGTGTTATCATTCTCAACCCAAAATAAGGTCTAAAAATATTCGATTTATTATTCCATTGGAAAGATAATCATATGTACAAAATTATACGGGTTTAATCTTACTGAGTCAGCACAATGTCAGTCATGTCGTTTCTAAAATTGTATCCAGTGTGTTATGCTGATTGCATGGGAAAGTTTGGGATGCAATAATCAGCAATCAACCGATTTCGTAACAATTTATATACACCCGTATGTATATGGATTCTTTTTTTTAATGAACAAAATATTTCTGGAATTGTTTTGCAAATAAATTAATAATCATGTGATTTCAACATTGGTAACATCAATGCACTTAAAATATTGAAATATCAAAGAAAAACATTGCAAACATGTTACTGAAACACAATATGAAGGAAACATGAAAAATCCAGTGGCGTGGTGTGTTTATAACGTGACACACTGGGGATTTTACGGAAATTCAGAGTTCTACGTACAAATTGTGCAATGGTATTTCTAAATGCTAAAATAAAATCTGAATCGAAATCAAAATGAGTTACTGAAACCGGAATTATATTTCCTTTTAATAGGTTTGTAAAGGGAATAGTCGTTGAAAGTAAGAAACATACGGTGAAAATAATGTAAAAATTGAAGTAATAACGACTTTTTAAAATTTGTATGTTTTTATATTATTATTCAAAATTATGATGTTTTTTCATATTGTTGGATATATAATTTTAGCTACATTTGCCTACAGCATGAGACTATTATCCTTTTGAAATTATCTTTCGATATGAGCCTAATTTAGGTGCCACCAGGTGCTACTGACTACTAAATTGGCCATTGAAAACTACAATTGGTTGCCAAAATAATTGGAAATTTTTATCATTACCAGAGAAACGCTTTACATTTGTAATTCTGACCCGAAATATTAAAGAGCATAAATGAAAAACAAAATCTCCAAACTTGCACACTTTAAATTATACATACTAGTCCGCCATTTTGTTTTTAAGTGTATACTATTTTCGCTTTAAACTTGATCAATTTTCACCATAGAGACAAACAACCTTTGACAAAGTTTAATCATTTTCTACAAAATATATAAAGCCACGTTTGCTAGTATAGAGAAGGAAGCGGCAAAAATGGTTTTAGCAGTAAATGAGAGCAAGACGAAGTATATGCTGTCAACACGAATGGATACACAACATCGACAAACTCGACAGAACGTTACCATTGACAGATATAACCTTTTAGGTAGTACGGGACTTTGTCTATCTCGGCTCTGATATTAACTGTGACAACAACATCTCGTCAGAAATTATTCGAAGAACTACTCTTGCCAACCGATGTTTCTTCGGGCTAAGAAGGCAATTCAGTAGAATAAAGATCTCATTCGAACTACTAAGGAGATCCCATACATCCCAGTCCTGCTCTGCGGCGCTGAAGCATGGACTGTGTCAAAAGCGGATGAAGAAATCCTTGGTCGATTTGAGAGGAAAATTCTTCGAAAAATCTTCGGTCCCGTTTGCGTTGACGGGATATGGAGACAAAGATTCAACCAAGAACTATACGAGCTGTACAGCGACATGCCCCTGGTAAAAAAAAAAACTACGCATTGTACATTTAAGATGGCTAGGACATGTAGAACGAATGGACACAAATCCTCCGGTTCGCAGAGTCTTTGATTCCCAGCCAGACGTCGGACGCAGTAGAGGAAGAACTCGCCTTAAGTGGCGCGCACAAATAGAAACCTACCTAAACCAACTTGAATTGCGCAACTGGAGGCAGTTAGCTAAGGACCGGGCTAATTGGAGAGGCATGTTGGTTGAGGCCCAGGTTCATTCCGGACTGTAGCGCCACTTTAGTAAGTAAGTTAGTAAAGCCACTTTTTACTACAGTTTAGGATTAACAGTTGATTTACAGTGCAACATGACCCATTTGATATATTGGTCAACACTTTTTTTCTAAGCACTAACCAAAAACATTGTCCAAGTTGTTGTTATCAGTCAACAATACATTGCAGTAAACAAAAAACAATAAAGAAACGATATTTTCTATGTGCATCACTTTTATTACAAGTGTACTACAAAACAAAAAGATCCCCATAAAGTACGTTACAGGTATTAAATATAGAAAATGACATTGTGACAACAAATTGTTTACAGTTTATCAAAATATTTTATGGTTGCGGTAAGGAATAGAAATCGTTTTCGTAGGAAAACGCGCACAAAGGTGGGCGTGGGTTAAAATGGCCTACGGATGAAATGTTCATATTAACTTATAACATATAAATTGACAGAATACTGGTTTTTACAGAAAACGCCCCAAGAAGTGAGCGAGAAGTTTGACCAAAAATAACGTATTTCTGAAGAGTGGGAGTGGCAGTGGATGAAAATGAATTACAATACTTTCTTACGACTTAAGTTGTCATTACTGATAATTTCATCCAAATCGATTATCGGTTGGGTTTTTAATGAGTTTTTTCCACACTCTCATTAAAGTTTCCCCGTGTGCGTGATTCCCATCTGCTTACCAATAAAAAGTCCGCTTAGACGTATGAACGATATATGAAATTAGTTTCGATGAAGGAATAATTATTTTGTATTATCACTGATACATTAACTTACGCATGGTATGGCACATGTACATTTCTTTATAATTTTCGGGGTCTCGAATGGTTAGATATAACTTTATAGTTCTTTTTTGTGCACTCTGGTTTTATGTTTATTACTTGGCTCCTAAAAAACAAGCTTTTATAAAATCAAGTTTCCAATTTTATGCCGAATCCGATCGTTTAGTTAGCCAAATTCTTCATGATGGCCTTCATTATTATATGAACAAATTGACGAATGTGAAGGAATGTTACTACTATTCCCGGAATAACGCTGTAAATTCTTTTCGAAAACGATCCAGTGGAATCAATTAAATTGTATTAAACTGTTGTACAAAAAACTGTCATCAATTTTTTACGCCTAAATTATAGTTCTCTACCCTTAATATGGGTCAACAAACGAAGCGAATTGCAAGGTACATCCAAGACTTACATGGACGCATACACTTTTCGAAAATTATTTCACCCACATCAGTGTGTCGATTTAACACCGTGTATAAAGACCTTCGTGGTCAAGTGTGCAATTGCACTTTGAGCACAAAAATCAAAATGTTTAGGAGTTTATTTGTTTTTTTATACTTTTTTTAGTTAACGATTGAACGATTTTTGTTTATCGTTATTGATCTATAAGCCTGATTTTAATCAAAACTTCCTACCATCGGTAGATTGCAAGTACTAAAGATATTGCTAGCACTCAACTACCATAAAGACTATGAAATAAGTTAATAAAATCACACGATTTCATCTACAAGTTGTAATTTGGTTTATTTAAAGCGTGACCAATAAATGACGGTATTCAAGTTTTGGGGTGTAGATAAAGGCAGCTATAGCTACACATTTTGACCATGTAGTACCACTTGCAATAATTATCATTTCATCTTACAATGAAGCGTAGATTAGGCATTTGGATGGCTTATGGGCTTCAAGTAGGCCAGACGTTCCTAAATATCTGATTTTGAGACATTTCATGACAAGTGTTCAAAGCCCTACAATCATTTTTAAAGGTGCTATGTATTTGACTGAATAAATTCAGAGATCACCTAAAATATGTATAAGAATATGAAAGCCAGGTGATCAGTGGCCGGATTCTTAAGGCTAACAATAGAGGACCTAGGACTGCCTATAAGAAATCTACTTGCAACAGTGAGCAAATCTTACCTCAGTCATACAGATATACTGACAATACTTGTCGGTTCTGCTAATGTACATACGTTACAATAGAAGAATAAACTCTGTGTGAAGACCATCACTTGCATTCCGATAATTTTCCGGAGACGTCAATGCCTATATGGCTGAGGGAAAACATACCAAAGGGCAGACAAAAATGCAGACAGAAGGAGCTTTTAAACGATTAGTACTACGATCAGTACTAAAACGATACGATGATCAGGAAGGATTAAGGTTATGGTTATGAAAAACAAAATGAAATGTTATCAAGCCATGATAACCGACTATTTTGTTCCCGAATTGGATAGCATGAATGTGGATGAGATGTGGTTCCAACAAGACGGCGCTACATGCCACACAGCGCACGTCACAATCGATTTATTGAAGGAAACATTCGATGAGCCCATAATTGCGCGGAATGGACCTGCCAATTGGCCTCCAAGATCCTGTGTTTTGACACCATTGGAATGCTCGAAATAGTGGTTGAAAATTGCACCTCTAGACTTGGCTTTAATCGAACCAGTCGCGAAATTATATTTTAACAGTAATGGCATAAAATTATCCTTCCAGTAAAGCGAAATTGATGGACATTAAAACGATTTTCTTGTGTTTTATTTCAATTCGAAGTTCTATACCTCTAAAGCCTCTATACCACCCTTTATTGATGTTATGGGAATAAATCTTATCGGAGAAAGGCACAGTTATGAAAAACTACGAGGGATGCTATTATCGTGATCATTTAAAGAATAAATGGCATAAAACACATGTTATAACAATCATTTTGTCACTTTCTGATAGCAAATTTATTTATCGTTTAGTTTTTGTTTTTTTCTTCTGTTTTAAGTCATTTTTTGTGTACGGACACGGCAAAAAATTCTGTAAAAATCAGACAATCAGCTTATAATTTCAGATGTTATTATTCCCCATTTTTTTAATTTTCTATTAAATATCCATATATGCAGATGTCAATAGAATTGACATGTCAAAAATCTTTTTTCGAGTCTGGATACGCTATACTAAGTTACATTTGTTGTTTGATCAGTGCTCTGGGATGAGATACTTACAACTATAAAGATCATTAGGTTAACTCCCAAAAAGGACGCCCACTGTGAAGGTGTTTTCTGTCTACTCTGACCACTATGAAAAGTGTCTAGATGGTGAAGTAATTCTAGAAAAGCCGGACTTATCTTTTTTAAATAAAGCGTTTCTTTGTTTTTAAGACCAGTCTTTCTAACTATTATTTAATACATTAGTACAGGTGTGCTCTGACAATGGTCATGTAAAGCTTGAGAGTAGTTCGCGATTTCATATTTTCACCATCGCATTCTGTGTGAAGCATTTATAACCTTCTCATTATAAGCTTTCAAGTATATAACCATGGCCACTTGGTTTATTACGAGAATTTGAGACCTATGTCTTTTATAGATAAGAAATCAAGCCCCTTCTATGTCAATATATTAGATAACCGAGTTACGTTCTGACATAAAGACAATAGCTAGAACGCAATTTAATTCTCATAAAATGTCGTCATTAACTAAATTGCCATTTAAAATTGATCAGAATTTTTTAATTGAAATTTAACAATCTGCGTTTTTTTACAATAAAGTAGAAATATGTCAATATTTCAGATTTCAATGTGATTTTATTTATGACATATCGTTGTTGAGTCATTCGGTTTTTATTGGTTTCGCCATTAAGCGTCGATATTTTTATGACGCTGTTTTGTGTAATCCGACACGTAGCAACGATTTTCACATTTTTGTAAAATAAGTTTTGTAGATTGACATACGTACGTCGGTCGTCGGCTTGTTGTGACGATATCGTTTTTTCAATCAACTGAAAGAGTAATTTTCGATGTTATCGTCAAACCGTTTATAACACAATTTGTAATCTTCATCAGAATGAAACTTTATATATCAAATTGTCGCGTATTCGTAAAAGGTTTTTAACTAATGTTATCAAAATAATGACTGAGCTGAATTAAGGGAATTCGGAATATTGGCAGAATTCCGAAGTTTGCAATCTTTAAAACTCTTCATTGTATTCGTTATATAGGGAAGCATGATTTCGGAGTTGGTTAATGTTGACTAATTTATATGTGTAGAAGCCCCCTGTGCCATGACTACTAACGGGAGGCATATTTTTAGTGCAGTAAACCACGATTCAATGGAGAATTTTCCGACTGTAGTCTGAGCTCTTTTGTTTAAAATGATTTGATTGAAGTTATGTGTTCTTTTGGGCTTGTACAGAGTGGTTTCTGGAACAAGGGTTCTAGCTTCTAAATAAACGGTAAGTTTCATAAAACCTGTGCTCCAATCTAATCTTCTCGTTGTGCATTATAACCCACTGAAGGATAGTATATAGACAAGAGGCACGCATCCAGTATTTTGGATGTGCGAACATTCCGAGGAGTTAACATCGACTCGGACCACTACCTTGTTGCAGCCAAGGTAAGAATGCGGATATCCAACACGCAACAAAAATCCAGAAATACTGTGAAAAAATTTAATGTCGAAAGACTGCAATCGCAAGAGACCGCCAAGACTTTCGCACAACGCGTATCCCTAAACCTATCGATTAACACCATACCACCAGCATCGATTGTCGAATAACAATGGCACGATGCCAACAAGCCATTAGATCAGCCGCTACTGATGTGCTTGGTTTCTCGAGCCCACCAGAACGAAACCCCTGGTTTGATGAGGAATGCAGACAGATGCTCGCAGCCAAGAACGAGGCCGACTCCAGGAACTATGTTCGCAAGTTTTACCAAAGTGTAAAACGTTAAAGCCAAGGATACAAGGCTCGAACAGAATCCTGTCGAGATGAACAAGGAAATATCGTAGTTGAGACACAGTCGATGCTGAGTATATGGAAGAACCACTTCTGCAGACAGTTAAACGGCGATGACGAACAACATTCCGCTGTCAGGCAGAACGAACCATTCAATATGGGCAACGACAGCGAAAACTGCCAACCACCTGACCTGCGTGAAGTGAAGATAGCAATAGCTGCCGGAAATGACATCCTTCCCGCCGAGCTTTATAAAGCCGGCGGAGATGACTTGGTAAGAAACATCCGCCAACTCATAAGCCAAATCTGGTCGGAAGAAAGTAAGCCTGAAGAATGGAACCTCAGCATCGTATGTCCGATCCACAAAAAATGAGACCCTCTAAACTGCGCCAACTACAGAGGTATAAGTCTCCTCAACATCGTCTACAAGATCTGTTAAGGATCACGAATGACGATGGAGAATTCTTGCTGCTCCATCCGGGTTGGAAAAGACTTCAACGACACATTAGATAACAAAAAATGGATTTAGGCAAGGCGATGCGCTGTCATGTGACTTTTTTAACTTGATTCTTGAGAGGATTGTGCAAAACTCCCGAGCCAACACCAGATGCACAATTTTCAAAAAATCGGTGCAACTACTAGCATGCGCCGACGATATTGACATTATTCGTATGACTCAACGTGATGTCAAAGCCACGTTTGCTAGTATAGAGAAGCGGCAAAAATGGGTTTAGCAGTAAATGAGGGCAAGACGAAGTATGTGCTGTCACACGAAAGGACACACAACATCGACGAATTGGGCAGCACGTCACCATTGACAGATATAACTTCGAGGTAGTACGGGACTTTGTCTATCTCGGCTCCGCTATTAACTCTGACAACAACATCTCGTCAGAAATTAAACGAAGAATTACTCTTGCCAACCCTTGTTTCTTAGTTCTAAGAAGGCAATTTAGTAGTAAAGCCCACACTCGATCTAGTAAGGAGATCCTATATAAGACCCTGATCATCCCAGTACTGCTCTACGGCGCTGAAGCATGGACCGTCTCAAAGCGGATGAAGAAATCCTTGGTCGATTTGAGAGGAAAATTCGACAAAAAATCTTCGGCCCCGTTTGCGTTGTCGGACTATGGAGACGAAGATTCAAGCAAGAACAATACGAGCTGTACAGCGACATGCCCCTTGTCAAAAAAAAATCCGCATTGGACGTTTAACATGGCTAGGACATGTAGAACGAATGGACACCAGTGTCTAGCAGAGTCTTCGATTCCCAGCAAGACGTCGGACGCAGTAGAGGAAGACCTCGCCTTAAGTGGCGCGCAACTGGAGGCAGTTAGCTAAGGACCGGGCTAATTGGAGAGGCATGTTTTATGATGCCCAGGTTCATTCCGGACTGTAGCGCCACTTAAGTAAGTATGTAAGTAAGAAGGATAGTACAGTCGCTGGGTATGTACCAAAAGATGCCAGTGGTGAAATCCCTTTTTTTTTGATAAAACACAAAGAAGGGAGTACCTGTCTGTATTGCACATCAACTACACAGACGGGCTCTAACACTACACATTTAGACTTAAAAATTGCATATATAAGTATTTACAATTTGAGTATGATTTACAGAAGAGAAATTTGGTATCGCTGCTATATACATAACTCAAGAACGAAGTTAATGAAATTTTATCGAACCCACTCTAAAATTTGCAACCGACGCTATTTTGAAGAATGTCCTCTAATTCGTGGGATTAGCACGCAGCTATATCTGTTGGTCTACGAAAGACAAACATATACTGCATGTTGCTAAGAAGTGACAGTCATGTGCAACCGCAGCACCGACATCTGTCAAGTTCCCATTTTCTTCGTGGTCAATGATGAATTACGCTGGACCGTATGACAACCAAATGTTTATAGTTTTTGTGGACTACTATTCATGGTGGCCAGACATTTTTCGATATTTAGACTACCAGACATCATTGCGTCCGACAGTGGCACATATTCGGAGCTATCCAGAGATGGATATGTTATGTATGCTTGGATATGTAATGTATGCTGTCCTAGTAGGCAACAAAACCAGGTGATGACATTTGAACCAATTGAAGCCTAGATACGGGCTCATTGGCGCTATGGTTGGTGCGATGAACTCCCATGCAGAAGGTCTAGGTTCGATTCCCAGCCGTAGCAACACCTAAATTATTTTCACTGGCCCTACTCTCGTGATGATATGACAAATCATCAGAGAAGTATCAATTGTCAAGAAAAGCTTATCTCTAATTCGCCGTTCGGAGTCGGCATTAAACAGGAGGTTCCGCCATCGTGCTAGAAGTACACACGCACACATAAATGGTTGTGAGAAAGCTCGGCCCTGGGTACTAACGAGCCTGTTAAGCCAAAAAATTGTTTTATTTTTTTGAAGCCTAGCTACTCGCTTAACAAAAAAAAAACAGTAATAACATTTTCTTTGAAACACACCAACTCCATTATCTCAATACAACGAACGGGCAGTAGATCACATGAAGTCAGTGACTTTCACCTAATATTGACTTTCATTCGTTATCTTAGGTTCTTCTATTAAGCTGTAAGGCGGTGACTCGACCGTTATAAATGAGTGATCATGATCTGTTCCAAATCCATTTCTTGTCAGTTCATTAGTTTTCTTATCGTCGGTCAGTCTCTATGACCAGGAATCAAGCAGATATGCGCGTTTTGCTATGAGTCAATGAGGCAGCACCTCAGCCTATGATTGCGAATCAACAATTCCACTGAGATATTTCTATCGATATAGTTTTGGTTTACATAAAGTAAACGCTATCAACCGCTATCTCCAGACGATTACTCAATACCGTAGTGAGTACGTTTTCTGATTGTGTTGGTATGATAGAACTTTTCGGGTACCTAAAGTGGTTTGCAAGTCAGTTGGTTTTGGATGTTATTTTAGTTGTTACTAAGTCCTGTTGTATTCCACTAATAGAAGTCATACGAATAGAACTTATACATATTGGCCGGTCTACATCAGAACTATTTAGATAAGCACCTTTTTCAGGGCAACCATATGTTCGAAATCTGAATTGTCATATCTTTGTCATATGGGAAGGCTGTTCTAGCAGGATACTAACTTAGCATGCCATTATGATTTGCTTTTGACAAAAGAGAATACAGGTACTACTAGCAGCTTAATGCTAGCATGAACAGCAAAATAAACGACGAAACGATGCATTAGGCGCCTGTATAGAATGAACAACATCTTTCGGTGCGCGATTACACTCAGAACATGTTTTTTAGAAGTTGTAACTTAATCGCTTTAAGTGCTGGAGGCATTAATAATAATACGATTGGTATTGTTGTGGCTGGGAATTTAAACTCGGAACTTTTATGTAATGCAATCAAATAATAAAGCCTTACCTCGAACTTCTAAGAGTCTTGCTGCCTTGGAATGGCTTTTGAGAGGTAGAATCCACATAGTGCACTACAATCTTTACAGCACCTATAGCCAAGTCAAATTAACGCAGTTAGTGCCAAAGTAATAATCGACTTCACCCAACTTACAGCCTTATAGCTTATCGGACATGTCAAACTACATAGCCATGTTGATTTAGGTCAAGGTCACTACAAACCGTAGAGCCACTTTAAAATACTTAAAAGCTGTTTTCTGCTGAACCACTGCGCAGGTAGTATGGACTCGATTCTAGATCGTATTTCACCACTACCTGTCGATAAATCAACTCACGCACAGAAGTGTTCATCGTCTAAAACGAACATATGGTACGCGCTCACATATATGATGTTCTGAAAACGCATATGTTTACCTCGGGGAGGGTCTGCAGCAGTTGACACATGATCAAATAGATAGCGCTGAACCTCATTAACCAGTTTAACTTAATACAAGATTTATTCAGCAACATAAAATATACATGTGTACCACAATTCAGAAACCCCTAACATGAGTGATATCGAATGCATTTCACATCACGTTTATTTCGTGAATAACAACCGATTTTTCTATAGTCATTCAAAAAATCACTCGCAGATCCAGTTTCGATAGCAAATGAATATATCTATCAGTTCAATGAACCTCCCAGCAGTAAATTATTGAAAAATGTATGTTTCGCTTCGAAAGTTAAAGATTTAAGTTTATCAGTGTTTTTAAGGACACGTGATTTTCACACCTCCGTTGCAACGACATTAATAGACGGACTGGGAATTTAACAGCCATAAAGATAATATAAGTGCGAATGAAATAAAACGATTTCATCTAAAAGGTATAAATTAGTTAGTTTTGTAAATAAGCAATAAAAAAAGTTCAACGTCCCTTAATTAAGGTGTTTTAAGTATGTGGTGCCTTTACTTCTCAAGAATATGTGCATTCACATGGTTTGAACCGAAGTCGTATCGATATTTTATTTTTAATTTAATTAATAATTCTACAGGGTTTGCGCCGGGAAGGTATAGTACTTTGTTTGTTTATAATTTCTGATTAAATGAAAGAGAATGGATCTTATATTAACAAATGTTTAAATGTCGGCAATTATGTATGGAATACAATATCAGGTTAATGTCCGCCTCTGTTAGTCCCACAAATGCTAGCCTTTTTGAGCACATTTTTCATTACATTCTCACACATTTCACGCGGTATTTCATTAATTTCATCACGAATATTTTGTTTGAGTTTCTCAAGCGTTTCTGGTTTGTTTGCATAAACATTGCTTTTCAGATATCCCCACAAAAAGAAGTCCACAGCTGTCAAATCAAGCGACCGTGGAGGCCAATCAACATCACCATTTCTTTAAATAACTTATGGAAAGAGGTCTCGAAATAATTCCATTGTAATCCTGGCTGTATGCGATGTTGCACCATCTTGTTAATACCACATGTTAATCAAGATTTAAGCATGCAGTTGTGGCGTTAAAAAGTTTTCAATCATATCACGATATTACTCCCCGTTCACAGTTACCGTTACGCCGTTTCAATTTTCAAAGAAGTTAGGTCCAATGATTCCTCCTGACCAAATTGCACACCAAACTGTAACTTTTAATGGATGCAAAAGTGACTAATGAATAATTTGAGGGTTTTCCATTGCCCAGAACCGACTATCCTGTTTGCACACTTCCTTGAGCAGCAGTAATGTTTTCAGCCAATCTTGCAGTACGTTGTGGTCCATGCTTTTGCCTATCACCTACAGACCCCCTTTATTCGAAATCATTCATTAGACGA
This sequence comes from Rhingia rostrata, assembly GCA_949824845.1. Taxonomy (NCBI): domain Eukaryota; kingdom Metazoa; phylum Arthropoda; class Insecta; order Diptera; family Syrphidae; genus Rhingia; species Rhingia rostrata. The sequence goes on along the minus strand of OX463755.1, from coordinate 159,578,673 downwards.
TAAATAGTGCGTTTTGTTGGCACGTTGTTTCTCCCAAAAGTTTCACGTAACTTTCTCATCGTCACAGTAATCGATGATTGATTTTGATAAAATGTTTTAACAATTAAAACACGTTGGTTTATCGAATATTTTTCCAAAATAAATTTGCCACGTTTCTACTTCACGACTGCCAAATATGAACTGTCAAGACTAATGTTTACCAAAAAGGCGGCAAAACAAAGTAGTACACCCTGTATTCTGGGAAACTTTATGTTATACAAATACAAGAATATTAAGTCCGGATTGATAAAAAATATGAGGTGCTTGCCGCAGATTGCACCTCTAATCCAAAAAACATATTCAATGGACCTCTGCACATGAGATGAGTTTAAGACTAGTAGAAAACGGGTTTCATAACATACTACAAGCGCACACGAGTTTAATATGCCGACAAAACAAATTGCGTGCATGAACCCTTTTTCATTGTGTTAATATTTCTTTCGAAATCGACATTTGTCTTGAGTACTTTCGAAAATTCGCAAACTCTTAGGTTTGTGTGAGAGTATATGCAATAACACTGGCCTTGTTCCGGATTTCAGATTAAAACTGAAAATTGAGGTAAGGTAACGTGAAACGCATATCTAATCTTACAGAGTTAAAATGTAAATGTCAAACTATTTCAACCCTTATTTTGTAATTAAATTTTTCTATAATAATAGATTTCTATTTATTTTAATCTATTCAAAGTAATTTATCTTAATCAGAAAAGTAAAATAAATAAAAATAAATGAATCTATATTATCAGGTAATTATACTGAATTTGCTGAATTATGCTGAAAAAGCCCATGTGTACATTTTCAACTTGTTCCGTCAGTCATTTCCCCTGAAATGTGACGTGACTAAAATGGTCGATTGACCAATGAGAACAGTGCATCGGCACAGTTAACTGGGTACAACTAAAACCCGGAACGCGGCCATTGTTGTTGTCAATCGGCTCACAAAACGCGTATTAACGACACTAACAAATTTTCAAACCTCAAATGGTGCAAAATGTATTTTTGTTGGTTTTCAATGTTGTTCCACCGCACAAACTAGGTTGAAGAATTTCAACCATTTTCTCTCCGTTTAACTTAGTCCCCTTGCCCACAACGTCGGTTTCATACCAAAATATTCATCTCGAGTGAGGAGACCCAATAACCTATAAATCTTAGGCTAAGACCACGCACAAAACGGCAACCGCAAAACAAATTTAAGCATATAAAATTGTTTCTGAGCGGCAGAGCCCTGCTTTCGATTCCGTTCTATTATTTTAGTTTTCTTGCTGACCGTCAAGAATCAAATCATCATGACAAATAATGAAAATTTTCACAGCTTTTTACCAATTATGAAAACATTTTATGAATTTGAAAAACTCGACTCATAAGAGAGTTTGCAAGCAAATTGTCATAAGTATGTGCACTTTTGGAGTCCCAAATGTCTGAATCTTTTTCTGGTAAGAGTTTTAATTCAAAGACATGAACTCACAAATCGTTGAAGACATTGGGCCTGCGCACACGAGTATGCTTGAATCGTAGTCATTATGGTTACTTTCCAAACATACGGGAATATGTTCAACTGGTATAAAAAAACTTTATATGTATGTGTATACTGTCCTGGCTTGTTTTCAGTTTTTTTTTCTTTTTAATGCCCGCGGCAATATACAACACAAACAATTAAAACTAAGAGGTACCGATTTATTTTGCATGTATAATATTTTGCTGTGTAAATTCTTGTTTGTTATTTATTTTAATTCGATTGACAAAGAATTGGCCGCTTTAATTTGTTTTTAAGTACTACCACAACTGTCAGAAATACATGTATGTGTTGGAAGGTTACACCCATTCAACCGCTTTATTTTGGTTGAAAAATTGCTCAACAAATTAGATTAATGTGGTAATAAAAACAAATCATGTCACTCCGCGGGATCATTTTCTTTGCAATCCCCTGTCATGAGAGTACACTTCAATGTTCTGATATTTCTTTATCGGAATCTCGAAACATCGGGTCGAAGAAAATAAAATCGGTGATATTGAATACCAAATTAAAATGTGCCTTAATGTTAAAAAATGTTGATGTTCTGCCGAAATTGAATTCCTTCGTTTTGTAATTTTGTTACGGACTTTGTTCCAGCAGCAAATCAAATTATTGTGTTGACACACGGTGGTATTGCCTAAATCTGTCTTCATGTTGTCGAGGATTACTATGAAAACGGTGAAATTCACCATAACGACAGCAACATTTTCAAAAGTTATAACTTAAGAATTGACGCTCAATAAATGGCCACTTGCAGCTCAGCTTTTTTTCGCTCAGTGCGTGGCTTTAGTCTTAGCTTGTCCCGGTTAACTAGAGAGGCTTTGCTTTACTTACGTAACAAAACATATTATGAATTTTCTTTCGAGTCACTCTCCACTTAAGTACGTCACAGAACGACTAGCAAACAGATCTTCTGATTTTATTAAAAAAAATCTACGTAGCATATATATACGTCAATCTTTTTATGATCATATCGAAGCTTGGTGATAATATTTTGCGTATGTCATAACTGAGTCATTTGCGTCAATCTCCTTTTAAGATCATATCGATTTATGGGGAGAATATTGTTCTAATTGCAGGACTGAGTCATTTGCTTTTTCCTTTATTTCATTTTTTTTTCTCCTTACATTCATGCGTATAATTTTTATTCCCACCAACACCATAAAGAAGTTATTGAAAAGATGGCAGTTTTGACAGACGGAAATCGCTTTAATCTAAAACAAACCGCATCTACTCCTCGTTAAGGGCCGTATATTTATTTATTCTGCCAATGATAAGGAAATTAGTCAGCTAGTGAAATTCAATAAATCGCTGTGTATTTAGATATCAGCATCATCACTATTCGCCTCAGTGTTGGGACTTTAAATATAAACCTTCAGCCTTATTCATAAACTCATTATAAGGAGTGTATAAAGTTATACATTCCTTAACATTCATCTTAACGCAAAAAAGCCTCTTGATAAAACCTATAAAACGTTGAATGGAGATTACCGATAGATATGCGGCCATATTGACCTTGGCCGAGGTTGGAAAACATTATAAGCTTTAGCCATTTATGCCACATTGTTAAACATTGAAATACATAATTCCTATTATCCAGTGCGGTGGTTCATTCCCTCCCTAAAGAGGGAAACGACAACTCCAAACCGGCGAATATCCGGTTGATATATCTCCTCCCAAGTGTCAGCAAGGTAATCGAAAAGGTTCTCAATCGGGCTCTGCAAAAGTGGGCAAAGGACAATAAGATAATAATGGTTTTTTTTTTAGGCCGTGTGTCAATTGCGTGAAAATGTCTATTTTTGACATTTCTGCAGGTGCTTTCCATCTCTGTCACCCCCCAGAAGGTATATCAAATGTCAAAAATTAGCCACTGGATACATTTTAGCGAGCTGTTGAGCAGGTTAAAATTTTGAAGTCTCTAGTCACCATACTAATGTAAATGTTAACGCAATTGACACATGCCCTTAGAGGTTGGTTTTTCGAATAGAGATAAATCTGACATTTTGTGGTCAAATCGCGCAAATCTAATGTCATTTATGTTCAGTTTGGTCTGCCTTTCTATCATGAACAGGTTGGCAAATGAACAAAGCTTGCAAATCGTGCAAATTTATTTCGAAAATAATGGTTCAGTTCGCAAAGTTTTCCGCAAGCTCCGAGCTTTTTTTGGTCGACATAATCGTCCATCAGAGCAATAAATTCGGTTAACCATGGATCGTTTTCGCACTACGTTAACTCTATGTGATAATACAAATCCACAGAGACGTCGAACAGTGCGCACCAAACATACAATTGGCGCTGTAGAGCAAAGTGATGAAGAGGACCCGAATGAATCGATTCGCTTATGGAAGATTTTTCGCAAAGATCTTAGCTTACGACCTTACAAGATCCAGCTTGTGCAAGAATTAAAGCCGCCAGACCATGCAATGCGTCGTGATTTATGGGCCGAAAATGATATTGATCTCGATGCTGATTTTCATCGCAAAATTTTGTTCATTGATTAGACTCACTTTTGGTTAAATGGCTACGTCAACAAGCAAAATTGCCGCATTTGGAGTAAAGAGAATCCACATGAGACCCGCCATGATAACTGACTATTTTGTTCCCGAATTGGATGGCATGAATGGGGATGAAATGTTGTTCCAACATGACGGCGATATATTCCACACAGCGCGCGTCACAATCGATTTATTGAAGGAAAGGTGCTGTGTAGATTTTTTTTACATAGTACATATGAGCGTTCCAAATTATACCTCAAAAAAGAACACCCTTTAGAAGAAACAAAAGTTTGTTTTCAAGGTTGGCCACGAGACTAGTCATGCCGACTCTAAACTGGTCTCTGATATACAATGTAACTTGTAACCCTGAATGTTTCTCTAAATATAGTCTGCAACAGGGATAGGGAATTATGAATATTGTGCAATGGCTGGTAGTTGAATGTTCAGAAATCCAAAAAATGTCTGTTTAGGACCTCTTTCTCTAGGGCGTCAAGTGATTCGAGAAAGAACTGGCGCAAGATGGCGATCGTGGGACCAAACGGACAGCCACTGGCGAAGAAAAGTACATTAAAATATCTGGCATCTGGCTGGACCACTGTCAATATATTTGGGTTGACATGTAAATAGATACTGCTATGATTAGAGCTAGGAAATGGTTTGCCCTGGTAACGCGGATGTTTTGTAGCAGCCGTCTTGACAGCAGGGTGAAGATGATTTGCTTCATGGCCCGTATCAAGTAGATGATTGCCTATGAGTGTCTAGTTTGGTTCAACGTTGCCCCATCTCAAATGGAAAAGATTCGTGTTTGAGAGAGTGTCTAAGAAGCTACCTTGGAACACCACAGTCGACGAACACAAAATGTAATTTCAACAAGGGGTTATACAACATGGCCAACATAAATAGAATGGCTTATTTTCTAGTCAATTTATTCGGGGTTACATAGCCTCGACCAATAGCTAGATTCCGCCTGAAGCTCTCCAATATTTGGACGGTCAAGTGCTGATAAAGATCGGCGGTTGCTCTAATCTACCTACCGAGAAATTGTAAATAGACGACTCCTACCACCGAGACCTCATCGCTGAAGGCGGCTGAGAGCGCCTGCGATTCAGATATTATTATATTGAAATTGTTATTGCTTAATTAAGAGCGCCCGTTTGGGATCAATGGGTTAGTTAAGTAGTTGATAAGAAGGCTAGCTTTGAATGAATTATTGTCTAGCATTAGGAATAGTTTAAATTAATTTAAAACAAAAGATCTACTACAACTAAGCGCGGAGGTTTGGTTCAAATTTTCTGAAAGTACTAACAGCCAAGTGTTTTCCCTTTGTATGTCACTTTATCAACGATGAATTCTGTGATAATCCAAATGTGATGAATTATGTGATAAAATTATAAACATGATTAACATACCTATATGCTTCGTATACCTGCTGAGGAAGAGTGTTTTCATAAACGCCTGCCTAACTAAGATCTGCGTTAGACGTTTTCATATAGTCAGATTTTTGATCGAACAGACCCAGATTCAGTGCAGAAGATATGTTCACATACGACAGAAGTCTCATCAGCATCTGGCATTTTTGACTGCAGAGCGCAGGAGACAAAGAAAACAAATTTTAAGTGCGAAAATAAAAGTTTTATTGGCAATTTTTTTTTAATAAATTGTGTGTTCACAATAACAATTATCATTTTTTAAGGGAAGAACAAGCTGCACTGTGGAGTGAGGCAAAACTAAGCTATTAATTCATAAAAGAATTCTGATGGAAAAATAATTCAATTCTAGGAAAAAGAAAGAAAAAATCATTGTAGAGGACATTAAAAAGGTTGATCCCAGATCTATTCTTCTCACAATTCACAATTTAGATTGAGCACAACTTTTTTCGCGGTCATTTTTGATGTTTGTCTGACGTTTATGAAAATTCAGTGACTACTTAAATTTATCTTTGCAGATAAAAAAAAAATGAAAACCATTTTTTTTTTGGCTCAACGATTTTTGTAGACCATTATTAGATTTGGTCAAGTCTTCGGTATGATTTCATACAGAACTGCTCATTGGCTTATACAAGGTGGGCCAAAAGAAGTCATCCGATGTTGTTTGGCCTTCAGAATTTCGGTTGTGGTTCGCGCAGTGTGTGCCGTTGCTCCGTCCTGCTGCAACCAAGTCCTCCATTCCTAATTCGTCCAATTGCGCCAAAAAAAACTCGGTTAGCATGGCCCTATAGCGCGCACCGCCTACTGTTGTCGTTTGATCAGCGGCGTTCTCGAAAAAAAAATATGGCCCGATGAATCTTCCAGCGTGAACAACGCACCATGCACTGTTCATTTGTATTCTTGATATGTATGTTTATTTCACAAATTTCAAACAGATTTGACATTGGCGGCCATTTGCAAAAATAAGAGCATCTTCCAATAGGGTGATCTCTTTTGGCCCACCTGTTACTTCTTCTTTATTGTTTTTAGAAATATGTTCAATGGAGATTACTGCCGCTTGGTTTAAGCTAACTGTTTTTGATATATATTGGACGAAGATGACATACATCATATGTGATTGTCATGAAATTAGATGACACGCCATAGAATCGGCCAAACAGCCGTGTTATTGAAGTGTGTTATCTCACGAAATGAGCTAGACGAATGGACGCCTCGTAAGTGTGACTTTACCCTGCTGCACTTAATGTATTGTTCGGAAATCAAAAATGAAATACCTGCTGCATTAACGGCCCATACAAAGTCCCTAGCTTCCCCTTTATTTCAATTCAATTCAATTCAATTCAATGCTGATTAAAAAATGCTGCAATGCTGCAGTGAAAAAAAAAACCTATATGTTGTTAGTTTTGACATTTGTACAAGGTATCCCCAACCCACTAGGCCACTGCATTGTTTGGACCTATTTCAAAGAAAGTCAAAATAAATTATATTCACTCTTTGGTCAAATATGTATAAGAACGATCATCCTATGTTTCATAATTCTGAAATTTGTTTACATCTCAAACACAATATGCGTTAAAGGACGCTTTCAATTATGAAAGAAAGGATATTTTTAAACAAAAAAAGTTTTAAATAAAAGATGGCTTCCTCCACAACTTCTAGTAAGTTTTTGTCAACTTTAAGGCAAATATACCGAATTTTGAATGTTGGGTTAGCGGGTTTATTTCCATCAAGCTGCAAAATAGTTACTAATTTACTAATTTAGTTTCCGCGTACAACAATACGCTGATGATATCGGTATTCCCATCAATTAAAAAATAATAATTTCTGATGTTATCATTAGCCAAACGGTTTATAACGTTGATTGGTAATCTCCAGACTATGGCGGATGGATATTCATAGATGTTTTTTTTTTGACATCACAAATGGATAACATAATCTCTGTTATTCATAGATAATTCAAAAGCATGTCCAAAGAAACAACGCTAATTTATTTTTGAAGACGAGATTTCGACGAAAAATTGATAAAGAGTTATGGTGGGACGCATTGTGTCTAAAGAAGTTAAAGTTGAACATGCAATTCGTCACGACCGACGGTGAAATAATAGGTTAGGATGGATGGATGTTTATTCCTAACACAAAAAAGGAAGCAATGCATCAACGATGTATTACACAGCCTAGAAAAAGTTTTACGAGCACTATTTCTATGATCAAAGAGTGCCACTGAACGCTGAAAAGAATTTGGCTAACCATTAATAAATTTACATGGTTTCATATCATATCTTCACGCTTAAGAAACAACAATTTAACGAGACTAAAATGTTTTTCCAGAATTTACACGTATTAAAATTTAGAAACAAAACATAACACACACCCAATTCATGAGTTAATTTAGACATTAATCATTGAAATGCTGACATCAAAACGACCAGCTAACTTCACAAACCTCAAGCGCAAGTACTACTTAGGTACCGGCATGTTGCTTCATAGTGGTGTATCTAAGCTTTAAGGGGGTTAGGCATCAAATATCAAATTTGTTAGAGCGATTAGAACGAGCTTACTTTGTCAAAACACCAAGTCTAGGTGCTGCCGATGATTCAAGCAAGGTTTAGGCACGCAAATGGGAGTACTCACCTATGATTGTATTTACATGAATCGTCAGAATATTTACGAACATGATGCTAGGAGACAAAAAAAAAGTATACCGACTTAGTAATTCGTTTTCTGGGATTTATGAATAATGTTATGAAAGGAAAATCATTTCAGACAACATTACTTCAAAAACACTTTCTCAATGCCATATGGAAGTACTTTTTCGAACGCAGTCGATGGTGTTAAAAATATCCCCCGTATCAGATTATAAGCTTCTTTGATTTTAATTTTTAATTATGCTGGCATGGCATTGTCTTGAAAAATAAGTTTTATAGAAAATAATATTAACAGTGCAAAAGACGGTCAACTGTATAGAGCAGTCAGTTGTATTTATATCAAAGACCTTTATTAATAATTATTTGCCAAGGCCTCCGCTATTAACTCTGACAAAAACATCTCGTCAGAAATTAAACGAAGAATTACTCTTGCCAACCCCTGTTTCTTCGGGCTAAGAAGGCAATTCAGCAGTAAAGCCCTCACTCGAACTACTAAGGAGATCCTATATTAAACATTGATCATCCCAGTCCTGCTCTACGGCGCTGAAACGGATGAAGAAATCCTTGGTCGATTTGAGAGGAAAATTCTTCGGAAAATCTTCGGTCCCGTTTGCGTTGACGGGCTACGAGCTATACAGCGACAAGCCCCTGGTCAAAAAAAACTCCGAGTTGGACGTTTAGATGGCTAGGACATGTAAAACGAATGGACACCAATGCTGCGGCTTGCAGAGTCTTCGATTCCCACAAGAAGAAACTGACCTCAACCAACTTGAAGTGCGCAACTGTAGGCAGTTAGTTAAGGACCGGGCTAATGGGAGGAGCATGTTGGTTGAGGCCCGGGTTCACTCCGGACTGAAGCGCCACTTAAGTAAGTGAGTAAGGCCATCTCAGAAGACCTTGGAATTACTAAAACGCTTTTCTCATTATTAACCAGCTGACGTTCGGTTAACTGCCATCCGTATGAAATTAGTCGCGGTCCGATATTGCATTGCTTTAGCGAAGGAGTTCCTGAGCATTTTCGACGTATTCGCCGTTAATCAGCCCGGGTTGTCGTCGTACAACTGGGATACGGATACCTCTATTCTAAGCCGAATGTTTCAATCAAAACGAACCCTTCCAGTTGGGTGAAGTCCGATATGATTCCATTTTCAATGTGAGACTAGAAGATTACGTTGTTCTTGCTAGCTTTTATCTTTGTAACATGCCAACAAATCTATTTATTTAGGAAAAAGGAAATATCTGATATTACCGGCCCATACAAAGCCCCAAACATACTCGTCTCTTTATTTGTGTGTGCAAAGTTATTATTTTTGCACAAAGACGAGGACCTTCTGAATCCGAACTACTACCAGACCACTACGTCCACATTTAATTTATTAAGGACACTGCCAATTCTATTGATTTAAACACCTTATTATAGTGAGAATTGTTTTGGTGTTTTAACGACTGTAAATCGAGCCCGGTTCTTCTGCGCGTCAGGTCATTGCAGTTACTCAATATACTTCAGGGCGCTTATCATGTAATAGAAAGACGGTTGTATGATTCAGGTAGCACTAATTACAATCTTTTAATCACAATTTTTATATGTACACGTTGTACCTATTGTGGAATCGACATTGCACAGAAAATAATCTGCATTGGACATGTAGAGCGAATTGAAACCAAAAATAAGACACGCACATTCGTCGATTCCAAGCCAGAAAATTAAATTAAATTAAATTAAAGAAATGCTGTAGGCAGATAGTAAAGGACCGATCGAATTAGAGAGGCATATTGGTTTAGGTCCAGATTCAATCCGGACTGCAGCACCACTTAAGAAGAAGATCGACTCATATAACCGTTGAGCACATTCTTTTATCAAACCATGTCAATCAAGTTTCTTACAACCTTCTCGGCGACGAGAAACCAAAGATTCTTATAAATAATTAGAACTAAGACACGGATTTTATACAAGCGCACTAATTAGTTATCAAAACAGAATAACATACTACTACAAATAAAAAATATGGCGTAAAAAGTTTCGACTCAATAAAAAGGAAATAATGGCTGGATTTGCCGTCTATTACGCTGTTACGCTGGCGATTAGGATACTTAAATACATAAGCCACTTCTAACGCTAACGCTAAAGTTGCGAATGTTTGAACTCAAGCAAAACCTTCACTGAATTAGGTATCCAGCAATCAGATGGCTTCGTATTAATTAAGTGTGAGGTCCACTATTGGGCACTGTAATCGGCTGTCCATGTCTTTTTTATACAATAAACTCTTTGCCTCTAATCCTGAATACATTAGAATAGGTTGCCTAAAAAATAATTTTTACTGATTTTTATACATTTTTGACACCGAATCCAAACTTGACGCTTTCACCAGCCCTCAGGTGATTACGATTTTGTTTAATCACGTTTTGCCTGTTAAAAAAGATAAGGACTTAGAAAAAATAGTTTTCAATTAATTTTTGTGGAAGATATAAAAAACTAAAACCGAAATACTCACTTAAAAATCTTCGGTTTTTCTTTGCCCAAGTGAGCAGATGGAATTCCTCGATTCTAATATTGTGCAACTGTACAATTTACATATTCCAATTAGAAAAAATGTTTATCCAACCATGGTATACTGAAAAATATTGCGACGAAGAGATCAACCATATAGGTACTGGAAGCGTTTCTGTGTCTTGGAACGAATTTAGTACTACCTTTGGAACCAAGTCGTGATGGGAATATGAACAGAAAAGATTAAGTTTTATTCAAGCCGTATAGTAATATTTATAGTTCGCAAGCAGATTCGGGCAAACTTATGAAGCATTGGCATCGGAAAATCCAAATTTACCCAAATTGAAGAAGCCGACTTAATCAAAATTTCTAGCCGTCTACAGTGCAAATACATTTTGCTTTCCTAAGCCGTAAATTACCTTTCGTATTGCCCCATTTTATGTACATATATTAAACACTGTGATAGAAACTGGAATTTTTTCTCTACAAAAGAAACAATCTTAAGCTATACCTATTCCCAAAACTCCAAAAAATTGAGTTTCTTTATCTCTCTTTCTTTATACCTTAAAAAAAAACGTTTGTAAGAACAAATGAGAAGGTTTTCTTCAAAAATATAATTGCATAACTGCATAAATATATGGATATAGACATTTATAGTCTTGGTCGACTTTTTCAAAATTCCAATACAGTCAATCATTCAATTATATATGTAATAAGTTATCTGGGTCTTTTAACTTTTCAACACAACATCTGCAGTCAATTTTGTATCAAGCTGTTGTATTAAACATGTTTTGTCAGACTTCCTACCCACAGCGAGCGGTGTTCAACAGTGTTCTACACTAGGTCCAATTTTATTTTCATTAGATATTCATTCTCAATTTATTGTACGGTAATGACGTTCAGCTGTTCTCTTCGTCTAATTGAAACAAGCTGTGTAAATGATGACATTGAGGTAATAGCTAAATTGTCTCAACAAAATGATCTTTTGGTTAACTTTACGGTTTTAAAATGCTTGGTAGTCTCAAAGTCACCAGAGACGTCATCCAACGATCACAATAAACAACTCATCCATTGAATTAAATTCTGTAAAAAGCGCCATAGCGTGATATTGAAAGCGAAAGCCCAAGTCGTACTCGTACCACTATTAATGTACAACACTGAAATTTTCTCCAATTGCGATTTGTCAGGCTAAACAATAAAAAAATAAAATATCAATTAGGAAAATAGTTATGAAGAATCCCGACAGATGGTCGAACCCAAAAAAAGGAAGGAAGAACACCGACTTTTAGGAAATAAGAAATGCGTGCGATCGAACATCGAAGATACATAGGTGCCACCACAAGAAAGATGTTCGGAAGTTTTACCAAAGTGCACAACTTCAAAATCAGAGATCAACGTAAATGAAGATTGCGTAAAATGTGAATGCCTGAAACCGTTGACCAACAAACTGATCAGACTTTATCGATGTGGTTTAAGGTAGGGAATGTCATAATCTTATCAAATCTTCACACTTCGGAAAAACGAAAACCCAACTCCATCTATTCATCGATTTCAAAGCCGCATAAGACAACACTTACAGAGACGAAATTTACAGAGCCATGTCGTGGATTGGTTAACCGCCAAAACTCGTCCGTATGTGCAGGACAATGGAGATGTAGAATTTTTGCTGCTCCATCAGGGTCGAAAACTACCTCACCGACATATTCCATACCAAAAAAAGATTTAGGCAAGTCGACGCACTGTCATGTGACTTCTTGAATTTCATTCTTGTGAGGATTGTGCAAAACTCACTACATCAGAGGCACAATCTTCCATAATTTATAGACGATATTGACATCATACGCCGACGATATAGAAATCATCAACGTGATGTCACAGCCAGTTTTTCTAGTATAGAGAAGGAACTGGCAAAAAATGGGTTTAGCAGTAAATGAATGTAAGATCAAGTATACGCTGGCAACAGGACACACAACATCGACGAAGTAGACAGGATGTCACCACTGACAGATATAACATTGAGGTAGTGGATTGTCTAGCTCGTCTCCGCTATTACCTCTGCCAATATCTCGGCAGGAATTAAACGAAGAATGACTCTTGACTTGTTTTTTCTAAGGCTAAGAAGACAATTAAGTTGTAAACCCTTTATGCGGATTTATAAGGAGACCCTAGTCATAACAGTCGTGTACTACGGCCCTGAATTCAAAGCGAATAAATTCAATAAATTCCTTGGAGTGCTCCAAAAAAGATTGCTATAACTGGTCCCAATTCTGTAGAACTTGTGGAATAGTTGAAAATGTATGTTTACTCCAGAAAATTTTCATAAAATGCTGTTTTCGAATAGGTTTCAAGTCGATGTTTTCAAAAACCGAAAATATATGGGAAATTTCCAACTGTCTATGAAGGTTTCGTGTTTTGTCGGTTCCGTGGGAAAATGCTAGTTCTATTTTTTCTTTCCAACTTCCGCAATTTTAGTGTGGAAGTAATGTCTATCGAAAAAAGTTGTATGTACGGAAACAGAGCTGTAATGCCAACCTGTGGCGCTGAACCGTTTGCCTCCGATCGACATAACCTAGTCCGATATTTCACTGCGCTTGGAACTCTGTTCCTGTGTAATGTATACCTGTAGCGCTAAGCGTATTGCCGCCAATCGTCCTAACCTAGTCCGAAATGTCACTGCACATGGAACTCTGTGTTAATACAAAAGATTCAAAGAAAAGATTAGTACGGCTAGCCCTGATGGACAATATTAAAACTCCTACGGCGATATCAAACGCAATCTACGTCTGACAAGTAACAACTCAACATACCTCCGTCTAGGTTGTCCTTAAATATAGCAAATGAAATTGATTACAGTAGTTCGTCTCTGCGTCGCCAAGTCATGCACAGGTCAATGGCCAATGATTTACATGTTATGTGCCAAATGAAATGCATTACATATCGTTTTTTTTTTACATAAATTATATTTAATTGATTTCTTCGGGTGGGTTTAGTCTGAATTGGGGAGGTCATATTGAACTCCACTGCGCTGTAGAACATTTGACCTTGAGAGGCACTGACAAATTGCAATGTCAGACATTTAACCACAAAACAACGTTGTTTTCACAATTTAACTTGTAGAGTCTTGACACTGTACATGGACATGCTACCGCCTTGTATGACCAAATCATTTTTATCACGAACATTTCTCCGAAACGAATCGATTTCGCCACGGTTCTCACTCGAACCGCCTCTGTTCTGGTGATGCAAAACGAACACAATTTCAGATGAAGAACAAAACGTCAAATATAAACAAACACGACTCCAGCAATAAAAGGAGATATCAAGCTGTTAAATAATATTCAAAACACGTAATCAAACACAACTGGAAATAGCTCCTCACTTCCACACCACACATAGCTATAGGATACAGCAGTGTGTATATACTTTACCTAGTATGTGATGTCACCTCCGGTTTTCACGCACTACTAGCCTTTGTGCGAATCGCGCTAGAGCTTCTGAGCTCGAAAGCAAAGTCCCCTCAGCTGATTCTCATTAAAAAAAAAATCGTGTTTATTGATTGTTTTCTTTTTTTCCTCTGTTTTGAGAAAACGTTTTACAAAAAAAAGCTTTGCCGATTCTTTTTTGCACTGGCGAGGACCAACTATTGAAACGAGTTTCATTGCGCGTTGAGTTATTACCGACCGTAAAATAATTTAATCAACAAGTCACGCGAAATAGAATCCGCCTCGAACGAAATGTTTATCTCGGAGAGAAGGAGGAGGCTCTGCTCGCACTGCCCGTCGCCAGTAAAAGAATAATTAAAATCGTAATCCATGTTTGACTTAAGACGACTGTTTAAAGAGCAACGAGCAAGTACAGATTATACAACAACATGCGACAGGGGGGTGTTAGAAACAGTTTTGCACTCGTTTTTAGTTTCATTGCGGTCTCGTGACCTTTGCCAATGTAAAAACCGATTCGAGCTTACACTTTGGTGACGTTTCTGCTTTTTGGCAAACGCTATACATAATTGGTAATTAGCAGTGGAAAAGTACCTGCTCTATCCGACTAGTTTCTATTCAGACCGAAAATGAGTCAGTCATCTGTCCATGGGTAGGTAGGTAATGATTTATTCGCAAAATCTTATCCAAATGAAGACTCACTAGGTAAATTGAATTGAGTTTTTGATTTCCGATAAGATTACATCGAATACTTTGCGAGCAGACAATTAGCTCTCAGAATCAATTAATGAACTGGAAATTTCCGTCTAAACACTCAATAATAAAACTTGCGCGACCGAGACACTACGATAAATTTTTAAACGAAATTTTCTTTTTATTACTTGTTTACATTTTACCAAAGTGGAAGAGTCATGGAGAGTGACCCCTCTAACATATTTTCTTATTAGGTATTTTCAATTGAAAGCTCTGCCATTTTATCGATGAAACAAATCGAGATTTTAATGGAAGCGAAGCGAAAAATTTCACTTTATTCATTTTATACACTTGACATTGCGTCGAGAGAGTTGTGTGGTTGGTAACAAATAAATACAATTCGGTTGTGTTACCTTGACACCACTTTGAAGAACTTTTTTTTAATTAAATTTTGGTGAATTTCTGTATAAAAACCGGACTACGCACTCACCTGTTGATTGAGAAAAGAAACTTGCAAGACGAATACTCTTCTTTGCAGCACACTAATTAGCAAATTTTTTTTTCTTAATTTTGAATACTGGGATTTATTTACTACACACTTCGCACGATTCAACGGAGAACAGATATGTCGCCTGGCCAATTGACTTTTTGAATTTGACTGATAGGGATGGTCGTGCGAGAGAGAAATACAACCGAGTTGGTCTGATTTGGTGATGTGTTGAGAGCGATAACATTTTTTTGACAGTTGCTCGGGTTGGCGATGTGACATATTGGTTGGTACTTGCTGGAATTTAGCACTGCCAGGCTGGGTAAGTATGGTGTTATCGAAAATGTAGTTCTTTTTTATATCATTGTTTGTCAGAAATGGCTGAGCATTAAGATTACGAATGGCAAAAAATACTTTACTTGTAAAGCATAATTTGCATAATTTTGTTGTTATTATGAGAAACAATAAGCTGGCGTTTGAGCTATTGACAAGAGCAGTACATTTCGATTACTTTTTTACAGCATTATAGAAAAACCATCAGTGCTATTTTTTTTAATTTATCAAACTGTTGACAATGAGAAGTCTGGAATATCTAGGAAGTCATTGCATAACATATAAATTTATGAGATATACATAAATAAAAATGTGAACTACACAGAAGCAACAAATCACTCTCCAAACAGGAGTTATTTGCGAAGACAGTGAAAATTTTGCGATTTTTCAGTTGCATATAGACAAAAGTGCAGCGGTCAGACAAAAATAAAGAGAAACAAATAAAGAGACTTCATTATTTTTTGTAAATTGAGAAGTAAAAAATGTCTAGTGGAATTACATAAGATGACTCCAATTCCTTCATATGGTGTCGGGAAACTTTGTTTGGGAATAGCTATATTTAGGAGGATCTCACAAATTCTTGTTAAAAAAATAATTCAACCACTCCTAACATAGTTATAGTTTGTGGCAAAAAAAAAAATACCAAAAACAGGGAAATCTATTGCAATTAGCTGTATCACAACTTATCAGGTCTATTGGCTCGTTTTTTATTTTTTGTTATTTTCTACATTTTTAAAACCTTCGGTGTTTTTTTCGTTTTTTAAAATAGACTTATAGTTATAACAATTCATGTGCAAAATACAACAACACCTTAGGCGATATAGATTTCTTTTAGCCTGGATATGTATTTATTTTTACACTTTTAGGGCGTGTGTCAATTACGTTAAATTTTAGCTAGTGGATAAATTTTGAAATTAGTGTGGTGACTAGAGACTTTAAAATTTTAACCTTAGCTCGCTAAATTTTATCCAGTAGCTAATTTTTGACATTTGATATACCTACTGAGGGGTGACAGAGATGGAAAGCACCTGCAGAAGTGTCAAAACTTAGCCAGTGAATAAAGTTTAACCCTCATTTTAACGCAATCGACACACGGCCTTAGGATGGAATGCAGTTAGTACCGAACCATATTTAATGCCTTTGTATCGTTAATGCTTGAAAATGTACAGGTACTACATCCGGTAAACAATAGATGAAAAATAGGTTGAAAATCAATGTTTTATAAAATAATTTAATATTATAATGTTTATTTGTTTTAATTCTGAATTTACAATAATTTAATAAGTGTAGTAGACGAATAAATAAAAAAAACTACACAACCGAAACAATAGTAATAACAAATAGTTTCGACAGTGCTTTATCGAAGCGGATACTGTTAGTTGGGGGAACATCTTTTCAAATAAATTTGAAATTCCATAATTTTGAATTTTAATAAAAGCTGTAACTAGAACCTAAGTCTGCAGTCTTCACCTACCTGTGTACACAACAATGAGGATATGCTGCAACCTACATGTTCATTAGAAATAAAAAAGGAAAGCACCAATATTTGATTTAATTCCGAATTCACAACATCACAACCATCCAATTATTTGCATGCGTGTAATGTATTTTGACACGACAGCTCTTTCTCGAAACTTTAATGTCAAATGTTTTTGGCAACGAGTAGTTCGACCGCTGCTATGAACGTAGATTTGATTTTGGGTATGTTTTCTCTATTACACTAGTGCATTCTGCGATATTCTTCAGGGGTATTACATTTGAGTTGTAATCACAGGTAATTTCATACTAGAAGTTGGTTTAGAACCCATCTCTACTTCAAAGTTGCACCTGCAAAGACAAAAGCGCACCATCACAGATATTATAATCTTCATTCTCGCCAATCCAAACCCCGGATAAGAAAATCTTAATTCATCTCACAGTCCTAATTCGTTCGAAAAAACACCGAATGTTTTAAAATCATTGAAAATAAACTTGTTGTCATGCTAGTATCGCTACAATAACCCTGCTAAGTTGTGACACAAGAAAAATTCCAGAAAGCTGATTTCGAGCCGACCGAAGTCAACCAGAAGTGCCTCTAGTGGCTATTTAGCCCGATGGCCGCATACTTGAGTTTCTGTGGACAGCTTTTTATCATGGATTTCATTGGAACTAAAGAATAAATTTTACTAACCGACTTCTAACCTCTAATAATAGGTTGGATTTTTTTTTCAGAACGAATTGGGACATCTTTTACTACGAAATTGGTTATTATTCAACACACAAATAGGACGTGTCACGTGTGTGCCGAATGTGCCGATTAAACTCGATTTAACTCGGGAAAGTAGTTTTTCAGTCAATATCAATTCAGAGTTAACTTCGAGTTAACCCAGGAAGTTTGGTGATTAGATGTTTTTGATAGATGATAAAATACAAAACAAACAATTTTTTCAATTCTTTAGAAACTAAATACATGTACGATATATTTCAATTTCAAATATTTCAAATATTGACTATCACTGTTTTAAGAAGAAAAATACTTGAAAGATCGCGACAAAAGCATTTTAATTAAACCAAACAGCGGATAACCGGGCTGTTGCAGATTCTATACCCACATTTTGATAACTTTTTGACAGCAAAATCGATAAATCTTGAGTGCTACCAAATCAAATAACCACACTTGGAATCAAATTTAATCCCGCACTGAAAAACCGCTTCATGAGTTAACTCTTGATTAAATTTACTTCGATTTTAACGTTAACTCTGGGTGTTGCAGTGACGAGTTAGTCATAAATTTTCCTCCCCTGCCCTCAGAGGGATTCATAAGTGGAACACTATTTATAGAAAATAAGCATACCCCCTAATTCATTAGAATGCACTACAACACATCTCATCGGTTGTGTAGTTATACAGTTATACATTCAGGGTCGTCCATAAATTCTTCTTCATAAAATATAAACAATAATATATAAACAATTGTCTGTTTCACAGCAGAGTTACAATATTTTTATGGTCGCGAAACTCATTGCGATCACTTTGTGTTTTATAACATATTGGTGACTTATATTAAATCAACAATATCGTCTAAAATTTTGAGTCTTCATACAGAGAATAGTTGCCATTTAAATAAATTGAACCGTGAAACACAACTGCTAAAATGCAAAAATACCCTGGAAGATGGTTAACTAAAAATTAAATCTCTGTTAACCATGAGTCTAAGCCATCTGCAAAGAAAACAGAAATAAAAAAAAGACTTATTCATGCATTATTCATTCATCAGGCGCGTTTAGGTTAGAGGGCTCAGTGGCGCGATGGTTAGCGCGTTGAACTGCCGCGACGAAGGTCTGGGTTCGATTCCCAGCCGCAGCAACACCTAAAATGATTTTTCACTGGGCCTCCTCTCGTGAATAGCTCATCTCAAATTCGCCGTTCGGAGTCGGCATAAAACAGGAGGTCCCGCAATCGTGCAACAAGTACACACGCACACATGAATGATTGTAAACAAGCTCGGCCTTAGGTACTGAAAAGCTTGTTGCGCCAAAAAAAAAATTGAATTTTTTAGGCGCGTTTAGGTTATGAAGCATGTATATATAAAAAGTTGAAAAATCAAAAAAAGAAAATGTATCGAAATTTGATTGATTTACTACATTAAGCAAGCTAGCCTTAGAGCCGTTTATTTCGAATGTCGTTTATTTACTAGTTTCCCTACTTTTTGTATACATAACATGATTTATACCTGAAAACTGAAAATTTGCAAAAATGCAAACAAAATACGAAAACAGCCATTTTCGCCCATGTTTGATAATTTTTTTTCTCTGATCGCACTCTTTCAATATAAAAGCATTCAGTGCGATTTTTCTCATTTCTTCTTCCAGCGGTTGGCACTTCTGTTTCGAACAAAATATATGAAAGGCAAAACCGCTGACGTATGTATGCGTATGTGTGTGTGTGTGTTGTGTCTTGCTCACGGATACGCGAAATTCTCTTGAACGTTTTTTTCTTTTTTATCATTTTCAACAATAATTCCAGTTTAATAATTTAAATTTCCACTTAAAACAAATATGCGCACCAAACTCAAATCGTATACAAAGTGAAACTATCAAAATGCCCGCCGACACAGTGTAATTTTCAATCCAAAAAAAGATTAAACGAAAAAAATCCATCTTCGACAAGTAAAAAAAAAAAATTCTCAATTTCTGTGTGTTTTACGTTTTTTTCTTCTTTTTCTTTCCTTCCCTTGTACTTCTCACCATCTATACCGCACTCATTCGTTCGTATTCATTCTCGTTCGCTCTTTCCCGTCGTCGTATAATTTTTTTCCTTTGTCGCCCGCATTTACATTCAAAAACGAAAAAAAAAATCGAAAAAAGTCTCGTCTCGAGCAAGACCCACCTTGCCAAATAATTCCAGAATAAAAATCGCGTTTTCTTTGTAAAAAAAAGCAAAAAAATATCAAAGTGGACCAAGAATATTTACTCTTTTTCTTCTTTCACTCGGGAGGTGTACAAACAACACTTTTTTGGATGTGCAGCCGCTCCGTAGGCGCCGCGGTCACAGCAGATCATCTCGAAAATCCGGGAGGCGCTCCGCTGTGCCACCATCGTAAAAAATAGTCGCGTTGCAAAAATGTTAAGTGCAGAGGAACCCGTCTCTGTCGTCTGTCAAAAGTGAGAATTTTCTACTGTGTTTTGAAGCGAATAAACAACGGAAAACGAAAAAAAAAATCCAAAAGAAAGAAAGAAATTCGATTACAAAAAAATTGCATTTTAATGTTTTACACAAGAATTTCCTAAGGAATCTCCAATATTCCATCCCAAAACTAAGGAAATAAAATCGTGTCCATCGGAGAGGTCGCGCGACAGGGACCAGCATTTCTGTGTATTTAAGCAAGGAGGACGGGGCCGCCTGGAGCAGGACACAGGATAGAAAAGATGTCTGGATTACTGGACGAAGATCGTAGAAAAAGGTAATAATCATGTTTCTGCATTTGGAGGCACTTATATAATTGTTTTTACCCTTTTCGAGTTGGTTTGCTTAACGCGTGGCGAATTTATAAATTATGCAAACGCCATTGTCCCCACGGCCGGGTAGAAAAACATAACTTCCTTTGGATTTGGTGGATTTTGTTGCCGGTGTCTTGCGTTTGTGCACACACGCAGGGTTGGTTTTGTCCGCTTTGTTTTGATAGGTTAGGGTTGCAAACTACCGACAGAGAATGCGAATTTGTATTTTCACGCAGCAATGACTTTCGCAGAAAGATGAAGCAGATAAACACCCCACAATCTGTGAGGAAATCAAGCTAAAGGGAAAAGTGTCATTACCGAGGTGGATGTTAGTGCAGGTCCCCTTTACTTGCTGCGGATTATCGATTATATTTTCCACAAACATCCTTGATGGTGGTGCCGGTAATGTATTTTGGTCTAGTGCTGTGAAGGTTTTGCCGTATGTTCGTATATAGTCGACATGTTACAAGGAATTGATGAGGTTAGGAAGGACTTTTTGTGTGTGGTTTATGAGGAATCGCATGTAAATTGTTAGGTCTGCTGGTAGGGCATTGATTTTTTTTATATTGGGCGGGGGTGGCTTCAGATCAATATTTGCCGGTAAACGCCCAAGGTCAATGAATGCTCAAACTATGCGCCTTTAAAAGTGATAATCGGTCTTGACTGTGCAGTTTTCCAAATTTAGTAAATTGTGGAAGTCTGCTTGATTAATTAAGGACTAGTTATTGATATTTTGACAAATGCCCTTCGTCATACAAGGAACTTCCAAGTGAGCCAAGTGTGAATGACATCATAAAACTATCGTGTGCATAAAACATGAGAAGGATAAAAATAGTATCATAAAAGGAAAAGATATCCGTAGGTTTTTAGAGTGTCACATCATAACTCGATAGGGTTAACAGCCATTAACAATTCATTATGGATTTAGATTTTTTCTTCATGGACATCTAACTGAACCTGCTGTTCGGTGGCTTTTGAGAACATTTTGATTTGAATAATCTCTTACTAAGGTCGGTTTGCATCGCAACAATTGGACATTTGCCAGTTCACAACATGGCAAATTTTCCTGCAAGATCTTGGTCTTCATTTGTAAAAGTTGAAGTTTGTGTTAGAGTTAAAGCACGTGACGATGAAAAATGTCGTGTGCCAAAGATCCGCTTTTTTAAATTCTCAGTCTTCGTGTTAGAATTGAAGCACGAGTCGATGAAAATTGTCTTGTGCCAAAGATCCGCTTTTTTAAATTCTCAGTCGTCACGAGGTTTTTGAAATTCCATGACACCCAGAAAAATGTACTGCGTGGTGCATAATACACATTTTTAAATGAGGAAAAGTATATAGACACGTTACCGCCCGTGATCAACAATTATATCTTTCAAAGGATTTACGGCTTTGATCCGGAAAAAAATTGGTTAGAACAGAATAGAGCTATGAACGCTTAAGTTGACTTATTGAAGACTGTTTTCGGGAAACCGTGCTAACAAGAAGTTTAGCACCTGACTATTTTCTGTAGGGATATGTCAAGTTTTTGGTCTGTAACGACTACCCCCAAAAATATGCGATTTGGAACGCACCATTATGTTTGTCATCGGTGAAATAAGCCCCAAAATGTACCAAAAAGTGGTAAAAAAAATGGGTCGGTTGGAGTTCATCCAGGAGAACCGAGATACTTACTTGCTTACTTAAGTGGCGCTATAGTCCGGAATGAACCTAGGCCTCAACCAACATGCCTCTCCAATTAGCCCGGTCCTTAGCTAACTGCCTCCAGTTGCGCACTCCAAGTTGGTTGAGATCGGTTTCAACTTGTGCGCGCCACTTAAGGCGAGGTCTTTCTCTACTGCGTCCGACGTCTGGCTGGGAATCGAAGACTCTGCAAGCCGGAGTATTGGGTCCATTCGTCCTAGCCATCTTAAACGCCCAATGCGAGGTTTTTTGACCGGGGGCATGTCGCTGTATAGCTCCTATAGTTCTTGATTGAATCTTCATCTCCATAGCCCGTGATCAGGGTATTATATAGGATCTCCTTAGTAATTCGAGTAAGGCTTTTGGCAAGAGTAATTCTTCGATAAATTTCTGACGAGATGTTGTTGTCAGAGTTGATAGCGGAGCCGAGATAGACAAAGTCCCGTAGTACCTCAAAGTTATTTCTGTCAATGGTGACGATCTGTCCAATTCGTCGATGTTGTGCGTACATTTTTGCCTCTTCCTTCTCAACGCTAGCAAACGTGGCTAAGACATAACGTTAAGTCCTACCAATGATGTCAACATCGTCGTCGTATGCTAGTCGTATGCTAATTTTCCGATTTTTGGAAAATTGTGCCTCTGGTGTTGGTTTGGGAGTTTTGCACAATCCTCTTAAGAATCAAATTGAAGAAGTCACATGATTTTTTTGGTATCGAATATGTCGGTGAGGTCGTTTCTAACCCATCGTCATCCTACACAAACGGACTAGTTTGGGCGGTATACCAAAACTAGACATGGCTCTGTAGTTCGTCTCTATAAATGCTCTCGTATGCGGCTTTCAAATCGATGAATAGATGGTGGGTATCGATTTGGACTATATTTCGAATTAAGGTAACAATTAAAGATTAAAGAGAACTCAAATTGCCAAACTCAAGAAATGTAGTAGAACGACTGATTGTTCTTTACCGATGCTCCTGTATTTCATCTTCATGGTAGGGTGGTCGCTGAGAATATCCATCTCCAATCATTGGCGGAAAAGTTGTTTAATAAATAGCTTGATGGGCAGGCATCTTGTTTCATTTGTTAGCCTCTCAGTCCTGAAGTATTTAAGGGCTGTAACGTTGCAGGCTGTCGCAAGAGCTCAAGACTTAAACAAACTGCAACGAGATTACTTAATAGCTTACTAACAAATTGATATGAATAAAAAGTGCCTTAAGGGGCTATCATTTGCAGTGTCGGCCAGAGTTATAGCCATCTCTTGCTAACAACATTAGGGCATTTCTCGAAGGTGCAGCGAACGTTTTATCGGTTAGAGGTAGTTGGAACGTAAGTGCAAGTAGGGTTCAAGCGTTTATTTTTATTATTTTAAGATTTAGTTTGAACTATTCCAAGAGTCTATGCCACTGGAAGCACAGACTTTAAGTAGTGCTCCCTTATTTCTTAAGTGGCGTTTCCTCTTCTTTATTTTTTGCCATTAACTCAAACAAACAAATATTTGGCAGGCAGGTGGTGTGTGCTTAGAGGTAAGAGCATGACCGAACGAGAACAAGCGGGCCGTGTCTTTCTCACCACCATCGAAGATGTCTCTGTAGAATGACCCTGACTTGGTCGCTTAACTTGTACCATTCAGTGAAGTATATTCACAGACAACTAGTCTTTGCGGTTGGAGGCACGGTTGACACATTCGAGATGGATATTTGTATGCTCCTATTTCTACGTGCAAATATGGTTTCTGCTATATTTACCTATATTATATCAAAAGCTGGTCTAGGAATGTCTACACAGAATAAATTACCTATCGTTTAAGAAGGGGTTATTTATGAAATGACCATTTGATCCTCTAATATCCAATGACGAATGCAACAATGCGCCGGAATTCCATTAACGCTTTGCGTATTTAAAGTCCGCTCTAAGATCAAATGATGAAAACTTAATTGAAAAACTCTAAACTTTTGCAACAATGCCCTGGAATGCCATTCACGCTTCGACTATTGAAATCCATGTTTTTTTATAACGCTGCAATACTGCCTCCATTCCGTTTCTGGCTAGATAAAGGATGCATTGTTAAGTCTCTTTTCAATTCCATTTGAAGCTTGCCTTCGTTTAATAGTTCCGCTAAGAAATTGACTACAACCAGGAATAGGTCAACGTTTGCTTACTTCTACAAGCTGCAACGAGTTATTTCAATCCTTCGGGTTCTGTTAGTTGTTTCGTCATATTCACCACCTCAATGCAGGCAATAGGCCTTTTTTCGGAAGCAGCTAGGATTTACAGCATTACACAAAGACTATGACGGTGAAGGTCTTGTATTACAATTTCTTTGTCGATCATGTAGGACATGTATAAATTAATGTAACTTATTTTGTAGACTTTTGACTAATTGAAAGGGTTTCTGATTAAATTATTTCATTTACACCTACAGATTTTTTTTATTATCAACTGGACAAAATCTGGACAATCGTTTTATTCAGGATTCAATTCCCTCGAAAAGCGGGATCATACCACGTCCAGTTTACGGAATTAGCACATGGCCGCTAGTGTGTTTCGTTCCCGGTTTGAATGCTTTTAACTACAACAACTTTAAGCAAGCCTCAGATATCACTCATTCCTTTTTTTATAAAGTCGCGGCAAATAAGCTTGCACGCTCTTTCGATGGTTGTTCGAAGGAGGCACCTAAGAATCAACGATTGGAGGGCCAATATATTCCTCCTTAGCACCATAGAATCTATTATGTAAACAACCACACTGTACCATTCCCCCTCAGACACTTTTATAAATTCAAACAAATTTCGAAAATAGATTGTGTCTACCCCAAGACAGATTTTGCAGGAAGTGCATACGTTGCAGTCCATTCTGACATTCAGTTGTTTCTGTAGCGCACTGAACAAAATAGAGCAAGTTGACGATTATTTTTAGATAATAAGGTGGCGCGAGAATTTGAATACTCGAATCTTTGTCTAAATATAGTTGACCGCGTATATTTCGAACGTATTTACAAAATATTAACAACAATACAGTGTGACGGTCCCCCCAGCACTTTCATTTGCAATTAAGATATCCAAAATGTGTACTTTTCGCCCGCATAAACATTTCAGCGCGTTATGGTTCCTTTGTCCGGGAAGGTCGTTGTCATGAATTTTTAATGTAAACTTAAGCATGGCGTGAAAAGTTAATAACAAAGTGCGTTGTGGTCCATACATTTTTTTTTGGCAATTTTCTTTATTGTTTTCATTTTAAAATCGGCCAAATAAAATGTTTTTGAATCGACGAACGGTTTAAAAGACAGAGAGAAAGCCAGACGGGAAAAAGCTCAGCAAATAAATGAATATCGATATATGCCAAAATTGTGTTTTTCTTTTAAAAGAAATGACAAGTGGATGCTATAGTTGTCGTATGACAGGGTATGACGTTCCATTTTTTGATTTTTATTTATCAGAGTTTTGGCATTATGTTGCTCGTGTCATTGTTAGTCGAAATACATGTGTGCATATGTGCTGCAAGAGCGAGTAGGTAATTCAAATGACACAAGTCTAGGGACAATTTCACTGCCCTTTTGTAAATATGCTACTCTATCTGCAATATAGAGAAAGATCTCTTGAAAGTCTTTGCTGAGCTAAAGATTTGAGATTGAATTGAACTCAGTGTATGTTTTTGCGCCAAACACCAAACATGACAACAGTATACTAGATCTGGTCTTAATTGAAATGGAGCTGGGATGTTGTAAAATATCCCTTAACTAGAAACGACCTAACATACAGGTTAAAAAAAACAGGATAACCATAACCTACTAATTGATTTTAAAAGCAGCGGATACGATATATTGGATTGAATAAACAGATTATATGAAATATACATAGCCATGTCAACACTGGCCATATCTGCAGTTTGACAATAGGAGAATTCTGGCTGCTCCATCAAGATCGGCAACAGAAGTTATACATTTATGGGGCGTATGTGGAACATTTTAAAAGACCTACGAAATAAAAACCTTAACAAAGTTGATACGTGCCAAAAAGTTTGTAAAGTGTAGAATGACCGCCTTGGGTAGACAAACATATAAAATATTTTTGTTGGGTGGTCAATGACTTTTTTATGAGTTTGTATGGGATACTCTTTTTTTATGGATAAATTTCCACTTCTTGAATGCGAGATTATATAATACCTCATGAATGGATATATCAACACTTATTTGAACTCATTTTTTAACCAAAAATAAGACTAACAACAACAGCAACTGCTGAGTGAAACCAGTGTGCTCGATGGTTGATTTGATAATGATCATTGAAGCGAATAAACGCAATGTCCACGAGGAGGTGTTATCTTAACTTTGTCGTAGGTCTAAGTCAATAAAGACACGCTTTTTATGCTACAATCAAGGAGGCTAAAAATCCGAGCTTATGCAGAAAACGTAGCGGTACTCATCAAATGATACTTTCTACCCACTATTATTGAGCTGCTCGATTGTGTACTGAAAACTCTAAACCAGTGGACAAATCTTTACCAATAAGAACACATATCTAATATTTAAACAACTGAACTGAGTTCCAAACCCTAAGATGATGATATAAATTTATAGACCTATGTTAACTCACGGCGGACTCATGGTAGCAAACTACAAGAGAGTAACTTAGTTGATGTTCATGATAACGATATAAAGCAAAGCATGTTCGGACACCTAAAGCTAGCTGGAAACCATTTTAAACCTATTATCCTTGGACCTTAAATGCATGAATTTTCAACTAAAATAGCTCTGCGAATCAGTCAGCTCAACAGCTATTAGATGGATTCTAAACAGAAATTTGTGGTTTAATTTAATTCTCTAACTACATACTGGATGATCCAAAGACTTCTGCATCTTTCCAAGCTGAGAGGTGTGGGAGAGGAAATAATTTGACATATCCATCTCACCATAGATATCCATTGGGACCAACATTGAACAAGTAGACCATATCCATCATATCCATCTCGCCATAGATGTCCATTGGGACCAACATTGAACAAGTAGACCAGTCTTTAAAAATGTCACTATAAATATAATAAATAATTTTGAAGTATTTATGCAGTGTGCAGGGTCTCAAACCCGGCTTTAGCACAAAGCAATTATTTGCGGCAGTGTAGCTACAGTCTAGAATGAGTTTGGGCCTCTCCACTTAGCCCGAATACTAAAAAAACTGCCCTCAGTCGCAGTTATTAAGTTAGGTTTCTACTTGTGCGTGCAATTTGAGAAAAGATCGTCCTTAATTGTGTCCGACATCTGGCTGGGAAAGGAAGACTGCGAGCCCATGGTATTGGTGTCAATTCTATATTTTCTATCGGTATTTTTTTTACCAGGTCTATGTCACTGTAAAGTTCGTAATCTTCTTGATTAAATTTAAACAGATTGTGCCGCTGGTGTAAACAGTTTTACAAAATCCTATCGAGAAAGATGGTTAAGAAGTCACATCACAATGCGTCACCTTGCCTAATTTATTTTTTTAAATCGAATGATTCAGTGAGGTATTATTGATTACAGCGTTAGCAGCGTCGCCATTCTGCACAAAAGAATGAATTTTGGCGGTACATCAAAACTGGGAATGGTTCTTTATAGTTCGTCTATATACATGGAATCAATGAATGGGTGAGGTGAAGATTTGATCAGTTGTGGACTTAATTTCAAAGTGTGCAAAGTTATATTTTTGAAACAAATAATGCGTCAAATTTGAGAAGCTTTTAAGTTTGTTAGACTTTCCCAAAATGTGGGCAGTAAAACAAACTTACCTATTGTAAAATTTGGATTTTATGCCAGGGACCTTGCGCCCGGAGCTTCTGGCGAGCCACTGTCGATGTTTGTGGCCTGGCGTTTTTATGATGAAAAAAAATCCTCTTCTATTGAGCAAAGCTACGCCCTTATGAACCATTGCCACTGGACGGGCGAATTGATGACACTACATATAAAAAGGAAAAGTTTTGAACTAGATGATTCCCTGCGAATCCCACAAAAAATACAGCAAAAACTGTTTGCACGGTAGGTTGTCGTATGTGATCCACTTTTCATCACCATCCCTACCATTTCCTTAATCCATGTTGCACACATACACCATGCTATTTTTGTATCCAGCCTTTTTCAAATAGTTCCAAACGGTTATTTGTACAATGCTTAGCTCTTGATCAATTGATAAACGCTTACACGACGGTCAGAATCGATTATTTCCGTGATTTTATCGACATTATTGACAATTGGCCTTCCAGAGCGTGGTGCATCTTTGAAAACGAAATTACCGGAACGGTATAAGTACATTTGGTGTACTTCCGATAGGACGTACACATCGCGAGCACTTGTTGCTTACTTACTTACTTAAGTGGCGCTACAGTCCGGAATGAACCTGCCTCTCCAATTACCCCGGTCATTAGCTAACTGAATCCAGTTGCGCACTCCAAGTTGGTTGAGGTCGGTTTCTACTTGTGCGCTCCACTTAAGGCGAGGTCTTCCTCTACTGCGTCCGACGTCTGGCTGGGAATCGAAGACTCTGCGACCCGGGTCCATTCGTTCTACATGTCCTAGCCATCCTAAACGTCCAATGCGGAGTTTTTTTTTGACCAGGGGCATGTCGCTGTACAGCTCGTATAGTTCTTGGTTGAATCTTCGTCTACATAGCCCGTCAACGCAAACGGGACCGAAGATTTGTTACTATATGCTCAAATGGCTGCCGTTCTCATTTTGTGATCAGCCAAACAGCATTAAATTAGGGTGAATCTCTGAATTCTGGCGTTCGGCTCGTTGGGAAACACTGTCTTCTAAAAAATCGCATCATTATCATGTGGAATGGCGCTGTATTAACCACACGGGGCAGCCGTAAGCTATGGTTGGCAATGTAGTATGTGACATTCTCACTTGAGACAATTCTGGTATCACTTTAAGGGCCTAATCAATTGTGTTCTATACAGAATTCTTTCCGTTTTTGAAACTGATCTCTGTACGCCATTAAGTCATCTGCAGGCACTATAGCGTGTATTACCTCCCTGAATAAGTGTTAAGCAATGTCAATGTTATACCCTATCCAATAGGGGAATATTAGTTTTGACATTAAGTTTGTAACAAAGAGAAATAATTTCGATATAGTTATACCTCAAAGTATATGGATCGACCGAGAATCGCTAGCTGAGTCGATTTAGTCATGTTTGTCTGTCCGTCCGTTTGTGTTTCACCGATTTTTGGGCCTTAAACTTTGAGCTAGAGTTTTGAAATTTGGTATATGGACTTTTAAGAAAAACGCTTTTTTTTTGGCAAAACGGTAAGGAATTTTTAAAAAGTTTTTAAATAAAATATTAAGGAAATTCTAATATGTTATTATATTCCGTCAAAACGAAGCTTTTAGCCACACCCCAGTGAAAAAACGTTTTACGGGTAAATTAAAAAAAGAAAAAAAACGCTTGATGAAAAATCATTATGATAATATAAACATTTCATCAATATTTCATTTTGGACCCGTTTTAAAAATAAAAAACCATTTGTATACCCTACACCATACCATATGCAGGAGAAAAACGTTGTTTTCTGTGTAACTATACAAGATTTTGATAAACTGTCTGAACAATATGTTGCCATTTTCAATATTTACCTGCCAAAACGCACACATTTTGGGCATATTAATTTAAAGGATTGGGATAGGATAGGGTATTAAACGATGTTTTTTTTTTTTATTGTCAACCCACCAACCCAACCTATTCTAACTGTAAAGTGGAAGCTAGTTGGCATATTATTATAGGTCTGTTCCCGTATGATATTATTTTTACTGATTTTTATTTATTTCCTTTCCCGTAAGTAAAAATAGTAAAAGAAAGAACTTATGAGAGAGAAGAAGCAACGCATCCATAAAAATCCGTAAAACAATTCACTGAGAATCTTTTTTGTTGTTGGTATCAGAAAGACCTAAGTCGTGTGTTTTGACATGTATTTTATTTTTTCGTTGAAACCCACATGGCAAGAATTATTTTACTGTAATTTACTCAAACACGTTCGCTTACTTTTCAGTTAATTTGTCTCTTTCTGAGAGTATTTACCCCCACTACAAGAAATTTAAGAACTTACTAATTTATCTGCAAAAATACAGGAACAGAGCTTACCGCAATAATTTATCATACCGTAACCAACCAAATCGACTGCTTAAACCGAAAATCAAAAGTTATAATTTTTAAAAATATCCATTTTATTATTTTTTTTTAAAATTTGTTGTTACTATTTGTAATTTATTGCATTCCCCCTTATTTATAATGTTCCTTGTGTTTTTTTTATATTTATATTTCTCAAATAGCTAATGCTCTCAAATAGAATCCACTTTACTTGTCTGCGCCCACAAATAATATTTTTCAAGTTTTGACCCAAAATAACACACCACCCATTCAAAATGTTGACTAGATGAATTTTTCACTTTTAAAAACGAAAATCAATGCCATAATTTTGCAACACACATGCCGTCTTCGTCACCGGCCCAGCGGTGGCACACAGTTAATGATGTTGTTGTTGCCATTGTTCCACGGATGTGTTCAAACGAAACGAAACATTTTCCTGCTATCTGAAATATGCGACTCGAAACCGCAAATAACGTTGGAAAATATCCAAAAAAAAAAAGAAATTATTATGAAGAGTCCCGCCTTACCGACACTTCTTCCACCTGGGCTCTCGACAATGATCTAACGAAAAGTGATAACAATTTTATTTACCCCAAATTTCTGATTACCTCTCAACTGCAATTATTCACTCCTTCAAGTCTGAGTCTATACAGAGCGAGTGTGTAACGCGTGCGGTTAGCTACGAAGGAACTGCACTAGTGTTGTTGTACTTATGCCTGCCTCCATCGTGGTCCGTGAGTCATTCTAAAGTCAAATAAAAGTAATCAAATCACTTTGAAGAACATTTTCGTTGGAAAAGTCCACATCCATCGCAAATGCCGAAATTTCGGGGGTTTCGCTCTGATTTTCGCTGTTGCGGTGTGTTACATTATTTTTTTTGCTTACTCTTGCCAAAACAAAAAAAAAAATCTTACAAAGAGAAAAAAAAACTCACACATTCTTCCCAAGTCACGGATCACTTGGTATAGTGGGAAATTGGAATTCTCTGTCTTTTTCTTTATTTTGTCGTGTATTTATTTTTGGGGTCGCATTAGATTTCATTGAGTGATCTTGAATTCTGTTGACTCGTGTCTTTTACTTTAATTCGTTTCCGAATGGTTGATAAATTCTCAAAAAATCGGTGAAAAATAAATAAAAACAAATCGATATGAGAATTGACCGTTTGAAAAGGTTCACGTCATTATTTTGTTAGGATTTAGACGTGTTGCTAAAAATATTTCTATTGGTTTAAAGAAATACAATAATATTTTGAAACGTCAAAAATGAAGGGAGTCTATTTTAATGAAATAAAAAATTCTGCGACATTCCTTGTCTTTAATATTTGGTCAACAAGGAAAATCGTGTGCTGAAGGTAGAAACAAGCGTACTAAAATAAAAATGTCACAGTGCTTGGACTCACTATGACGTATGCTGAGGTGGTGTGACCAAAATTTAAAATGTTATGTATGCAAGAATTAGCTTCTTTCTTCTTAATCGACGGGATTTTGATCTGAGAAGAGGTATCACAACCCTACCACTTAGTTGAGTTCCTTATGGATATCGAATATATTTATTTATTGTTTTATTCAACTATGCATGAAGTTCATAGATATGCCTGCACACTTGTCGATCAGTTTTGTAATTTTAAATATATCGCTAGGCCACCAGGAAATTAAAATGTTTAGATTGTATTGAAGCCATCTAAATCATTTTTAAAGTAAAGCAGCCGTATTTATTGGATTTTCTTAAAATATGTCTCAGAGGTTTTTTTAGTAAAGCATGCTTAAATATTTAAATTGGCTCTAAGCAACGTTGGTTAAATTCTAATCTGTAATCGATTTTTCATTGCTGCTTAACTAAATGATGATTGTTTCAAAAAACCTAATAAAACTTGCAAATCTAGTACAAAAAAAAAGAAATTTTATACAAGTTAATGTCCCATTTATTTCTTTTATTTGCTCAGACACCGTTTTTGGCATTTTCACAAATTGCGAAAAGGCAAATGCCTTTGCAACCCTCTGATAAATAACGCATAGCGTACGTTGACTAAATCCGTGAATATTCGCATCTTGCATATAAAAAGTGTATAATGG
The DNA here is from genome assembly GCA_949824845.1 of Rhingia rostrata. Lineage (NCBI taxonomy): Eukaryota > Metazoa > Arthropoda > Insecta > Diptera > Syrphidae > Rhingia > Rhingia rostrata. Next base: position 159,546,274 of record OX463755.1, on the reverse strand, counting down.
AATGTTTTAAGATCTATATTTTAGTGAGATTGTAGATTTTATAATATATTTCATTTCGACCTTAATATCTTATAGCAGCCATCACTTGGAGATCATCAGAAATGTGACCATACCCATAAGATCGGATCGCACAGATGGTCTGTTTGTATTTATCACATTCACTACATTTAAATCGTTTACAAAAGAAATTTAGCTTCAGTCCATTTTTATTAGTTTGCTTTTATTTTTCAACACAGAAACTCAAAATAAATGTAAAACAAAATTCAGATGAAAATTCTCTGAACTGTCAAATTTCATTTTAAAATGGCACTAAACAAACTCAAAACGCAGTCTATCGTGTTTAAATTAAGCGACCTCTAAGAAACGTTGCTTGAATGTGAAAATCGATTATAAACACCGATTTTGCATTTAACTGATACTTTGAGATGTTTTAAAGTTAAAAACCTCTAAAATTCTTTTATAAATTCGGCTGAAGATCTTTTTGTTGATCAACTTGTGTAAGCCATGCCCTGGCATTTGTGTTATGCATAAGCTAGGTCTCCTTTGAAGGTGTTATTTTTGACCTAAAGTCTTCATCGTTTGAGAAATAAGGATAAAAGATACTATAAATTATACTATATGTACTATAATTCTCTGCAAAAAGGCCATCAGGACTAAGCTGGGTCTTACAGTGTAAAAATAAAATATTTTAGTTTGACCGAAGGAGAATGGGAGACAAAAAATTTAATACGGTCCATGTTATTGTGTCGGATACGGATTGAAATAATCGAAATATGCACTTATCAAAAAGTTTTCTGCTAAATAAAATGAAAAATTAAAAAAGAGCAGTTCATTTCAATGTTTTACAGACCAATAATTTTTATCTTAGTCTTTTTTAACATATTTTCCGGTTTAATTCACTTACTTAAGTGGCGCTACAGTCCGGAATGAACCTGGGCCTCAACCAACATGCCTCTCCAATTAGCCCGGTCCTTAGCTAACTGCCTCCAGTTGCGCACTCCAAGTTGGTTGAGGTCGGTTTCCACTTGTGCGCGCCACTTAAGGCGATGTCTTCGTCTACTGCGTCCGACGTCTGGCTGGGAATCGAAGACCGGAGTATTGGTGTCCATTCGTTCTACATGTCCTAGCCATCTTTAAAGTCCAATGCAGAGTTTTTTGACCAGGGGCATGTCGCTGTACAGCTCGTATAGTTCTTGGTTGAATCTTCGTCTCCATAGCCCGTCAACGCAAACGGGACCGAATATTTTTCGAAGAATTTTCCTCTCAAATCGACCAAGGATTTCTTCATCCGCTTTTGAGACGGTCCATGCTTTAGCGCCGAACTGGCATGATCAGGGTCTTATATAGGATCTCCTTTCTAGTTCGAGTGAGGGCTTTACTACTGAATTGCCTTCTTAGCCCAAAGAAACAGCGGTTGGCATGAGTCATTCTTTGTTTAATTTCTGACGAGATGTTGTTGTCAGAGTTAATAGCGGAACCTAGATAGATAAAGTCCGTACTACCTCAAAGTTATATCTGTCAATGGTGACGTTCTGTCCAATTCGTCGATGTTGTGTGTACTTTCGTGTTGACAGCATATACTTCGTCTTGCCCTCATTTACTGCTAAGCTTATTTTTGCCGCTTCCTTCTCTATACTAGCAAACGTGGCTATGACATCACGTTGGGTCGTTTGCGACCCTGATGGAGCAGCGAGAATTCTCCATCGTCATCCTACACAAACGGACGAGTTTGGGCGGTATACCAAAACTAGACATGGCTCTGTACAGTTCGTCCTATTAAAGCTGTCGTATGCGGCTTCGAAATCAATGAATAGGTGGTGGGTATCGATTTGGACTTCTTTGGTTTTTCCAGGATCTGCCGAAGTGTGATAATTTGATCGGTTGTGGACTTTCCTGGCCTAAAACCACACTGATAACGGCCGATCAGGTTGTTGGTTCAGGCGTTCACATATTACGGCAAATGGAATTTTGTATGCGATGTTGAGGAGACTTATGCCTCTGTAGTTGGCTCCGGTTTAATTCATGCTCTCAAAAACTCAGCCTACGGCATTATCCAATGGAAACTAATATTCATCTAATATTTCTAACGAAACCGAACTTTTCAAACAATTGGAGAAACGCTACAAAGGAAGAAAACCAAGAAGACGTCACTTAGGACTATTTCATCTCAATTACGTTAAAAAATTGCTTGGTGATTTTAAGCTTCAATTAAATATTTATGGCACGTTACTATTATGCCAAATAAAGATTCAACTAACTTCCGGCAACCAACTTGCAGCTGATCAAAATGCCGCAATATCCTGCACATGGTTGTCTGAAATGATTTCTACAGGGTGGGTTAAATAAGACTCACCAATGAAAATTAAAAGCGCATTATAGTCATTGACGTTGCGGCATTGCTTGTACAATTTGAATTTTGTATGGCTACATCTTAAGATCTTTAAAAATTTCCGAAAATGCCCAAATGTCCCGATTGACCACGAGTTGAGAGAGATACATGAATAATTTTCAACACTCTGCAGCACAGATTTCCACAGTATCTTGATTGCGAATATTTTGATGAGCTACTTTTCCTCAAAAACGGTCGACAAAAATCCTAATCATGAAAGCTGTCTGAGCTGATATGGAATTGGCGATTCGCAATATGTGTAGGTAATTTCGGGATTTGGAGCTGCACCCCGCCCTAGGTAACTGTCCAACAAACTAAACACAGTGTATAGTGACAAACAAATCGTGCTATGCGTCTATGATGAATAGGAAATGTAGAGCGAATGGACAAAAGTCAAAAGCAAAAGTAGAGTTTTTCAGTCACTCAGCGACTGTTCGCAGCCGCTTTTCTCGGCTTGTGCTACTAATCCTTTAAAACAAGGTGGGCCAAAAGAAGTCATCCGATGTTGTTTGGCCTTCAAAATATCGGTTGTGTCTCGCGCAGTGTGTGCCGTTGCTCCGTCCTGTTGGAACATGGCCCTATAGCGCGCAGCGTCCACTGTTGTCTTTTGATCAACGGCGTTCTAGAAAAAAAAAGTGGCTCGATGACTCCTGCAACGTGAACAGCGCACCATGCAGTAACTTTAAGCGGGTGTAATGGCTCCTTGTGCATTACTCGTGGATTTTCGGTGCCCCAGAAGCAACAGTTTTGCTTGATCCGTACCCGCTGTGGTGGAAATGAGCCTCATCGCTCATTATGATTTTGGTCGAAAACCGTCCACTTCGATTATTCCGCATTCTTGGTTAGTGAATCGCTGCATGACTTGTTCACTTGTATTCTACATCTGTCTAGTCCACAAATGTCAACACAGATTTGACTTTGGCGGCTATTAGCAACTTTTCCTCGAAAACGGGATACAAAATTTTAATCAAGAAAGCGGTCTGAGATGATATTGAATTGGCGATTCGCAATAGATGGGGCATTGAAAAAAGTAGGTGTAGTAAAGATTCCGCCCTAGATTTCTGTCCAACCAACTAAACACAGTGAACAGTGACAAAAAAGTCGTGCTATGCGTCTATGATGAATATGAAATGTAAAGCGATTTTTCATTGGCCCTCCTCTCGATGAACGCATCTAACGAATCATCCGAGTAGTATCAATTTTCATGAAAAGCTTATATCAACTAAGCTGGCATAAAATAATACGTCTCGTCATCGTTTAAAAAGTGCACACGCACACATGAGTGGTTGTGGGAAAAAGCTAGGCCCTGAGTACTAACGATCATGTTGCGTCAAAACGTTGTATTTTTGTATTCCTTGGTGTTGAATCACCATAATCTTCCATTGCTTTGGAATTGAAGACTGTAGTGCCAATTACCGCTTTTATGGCGTCGTTGAGTGGCCTCTTTTAACTCCGTTTGGCTGGTTGACAACGGCCCTATATTACTTTATTCTGTGGTATGATGTCACTTACTTATTATCCAGCTTCAGTATTTTTTGACGTTTGTGTTAGAGGAAAATTGGTTAGTTTGACAATAGTTTTCGATGATTGTTACCTTTTGGTTATAATGGCCATCTGACCAGGCCCAAAAAAGTTTGCATTTTTGCTTTAAAAGATTTTGAAATCTTTTGGAAGGCTACTTGAATATTCCATTTTAAATTTTATGGTCGTCCTCATTTCTGAGTTTCTAAAAGCTATTTCTAAACATTTCATATCACAATTTCATGGTCCCTATCTTCACGGACCGTTTAATATGCCTCCCTTGGATTTACAATCTTTCCTTAATTGATAGTGTGACTCTATTAACTTTTTACGGCTTTGCAAACTTGTTTTCCAACTAATATCAGCCGTTCGACAAATGTAATATCCAAACAAAGGTATTCATTACTGCATCACCGTCATCACGCAAGTGTCATACACGCTGCCCATGTTAGATATTCTTCTTCCATTTGCATTTCAATTCACAACCCCATATGGTTGGAAAATCCCAATCGACAAGATCAACATTCAAGGCATTCTCTTTATCGATCTATGATCCAGTTGGCGACACAATTTCCACCCAAAATAATAATAAAAAAAATTACCAACAGCAACAACAACAAATAATCATTCAATCTGTTGGGTATATATGTGTGAGTGTGTTGCCGTTTCATTTCGTTTGTCTAATCAAATGCTCATTTGAACAGTAGATCACTGCCGAATCGAAGCAATGGCAGCAGTTCAATAGCACCACCAATATTGCTTGCGCACGCGATAAGCAAAACAATTAAATGCGATCTCGATGGAAGGCGCAACGCAACGACCCTACCTAGCCGTAGAACAACTTTTTGCTTTTGGGTCGGCTACTCTAGCGTATACAGACATATACAATCGCTCTCGCACAGTACGTCCGAGTCCGACATGTCGTAATTACGTCATTTGGATTCCCATGAATTCTTCCACCTTGCGTCTATTGGAATTGGGATTTTTTTGTTGTTTTGTTTGATTTAGAGCTCTCACGAGCTTCCTAATGGTCTTTGACGGCAGGCGAACTGTAATAATAATCAAAAGAGGCGATATTTGAATTTAAATTCCAAGCAGGATGCCCCCTGTACACATGCACCGCATGATTTGTGTGGAGTCTATGGGCATGGTGGGGAGGAAAACCGGAAAACTAAGTCGTTACGCTTAGGTTATGTAGGTACCTAGTATACCTAGTTTAAAAAAAATAATAGAATTGGCCACTCTTTCCCTTTTTACCTGCATATGGCATATGGATGAGACATTTTGGCATCATTCTGTTGTTTGTTTTGTTTAAAAAAAAATGACGAGGCTGATTTTCGGCTTGGAATGAAGTCATTTACTGGCTATCGGTAAGGTAAACAAATTTCTCTAGATGACTTGCTTACAAACATGGATATAGGAAAGAATTAATTGATTCGACAATGTCGGATGATTGTATCTTCTTCTTCATTTGAGATGTTCGCATCAGGGCCATGGTAGGCTCATTATTTACCTTCAAACAGACTATCGAAGACTGCTATAAAAGGCAAAAGACAACTTGGTTGTCCTTTGAAATCTTTTAAAAATTAACCAACGACTGCGTAACATGATGATTTTGCATTGTGAAGTCTTTATATCTTAGCTTGCATCCACATACCTTGGGTTGTCTCCTTACGATTAGGCATTGGATTGTCTCTCAATAGTTTGGTGTTAACAACCATAAGCCATCCAGTCCGTATCCAATTATAACATGATTTGGCATTCGATTGCCTCTCAAAATTTTGGAGATGAGAATCATGACCTTCAGAACCGATGTCTCCCATCTTTTTTCTTATGTTCTGAAATATCTCCGTTGGATTAGAAATGGTCGGCTTGTGAAAAGTGCACTTGCACTTAGGCAACCTATTTGTTAGAAACCCTTAATACTTCTGTAGGTTACCAGCTTTCAAGAATGTTGTCCTCATGTCTTAGTGGTGCAGTGGCGATACCCAACCATGGAAAAATCAAGAAGCAAGAACGTTACTCTTAGATGCCACCTTTCACGAAAACCAAATTATATCGGTCTTATCGCCTTGACCGTCCCTGCACATGAAATGCACGATTTATCGATCTTAATCAATTTTATCCTTATTTATTTGCAGAGCGGCGCAGCTGGAGGAAAGAATGCGTGATCCATTCAGCACTGCCAATGTCGATTGTCTGTTGGATACGGTCATAGCGCTCGTTGCGGACTGTGACCATGATTCGCTTAAGATTCTTAAAAATATTGAGTCGTATGCCTCACGATGTAAGTACACCTTCCATTAGCTAACGCATTGTACAAAACCATATAACTTACATCCTGTCAAATTTTAGATAAAATCCCGGCCAAAGAGATCGCCGATTTGCGTATGAATGTCGACGACTTTCATTTCATCAAACTCATCGGAGCGGGAGCCTTTGGCGAAGTGCAGTTGGTTCGGCACAAATCTTCGAAACAAGTGTACGCAATGAAACGTCTGTCCAAGTTCGACATGATGAAACGACCAGACTCTGCATTCTTTTGGGAGGAGCGTCACATCATGGCGCACGCCAACTCCGAGTGGATTGTGCAATTGCATTACGCATTTCAAGACACCAAGCATCTATACATGGTGATGGACTACATGCCTGGCGGTGATATAGTAAGCTTGATGTCGCTGTACGAGATTCCCGAGAAGTGGGCTATATTCTACACAATGGAAGTGGCCCTCGCTGTGGATACAATTCACAATATGGGCTTTGTGCATCGAGACGTGAAGCCAGACAATATGTTGCTCGACAAAAACGGTCACTTGAAGTTGGCTGATTTTGGTACGTGTATGCGCATGGGTCCCGATGGCTTGGTGGTATCTAGCAATGCAGTTGGCACACCAGACTACATTAGTCCGGAGGTATTGCAGTCGCAGGGAGTGGATAATGAGTACGGGCGAGAGTGTGATTGGTGGTCAGTGGGGATATTTCTTTACGAGATGCTGGTCGGGGACACACCATTCTATGCGGATAGCTTAGTTGGTACTTACGGCAAGATCATGGATCACAAGAACTCTCTCGCGTTTCCAGCTGAAGTGGAGATTAGCGAGAACGCAAAGTCGCTGATACGGGGATTTCTAACTGATCGCTTGCATCGGTTAGGACGTCACGGAATTGACGAAATCAAGCCCCACCCATTCTTTCAGAACGATACTTGGACTTTTGAGAACATAAGGGAATCTGTGCCGCCTGTGGTACCGGAACTGAGCAGCGACGATGACACACGCAATTTCGAAGATATCGAGCGCGATGAGACACCAGAAGAGGTGTTCCCCGTGCCGAAGACCTTCGATGGAAATCATCTGCCCTTTATTGGCTTTACCTACAACGGTGACTATCAGTTGCTGGGCACAGACACTGTTGACACAAAAAGCGCCGCTACAAACAACAACATTCATCGTCATCGCCCCTCAAACTCGAACGAACTGAAGCGGCTCGAGGCGTTGCTGGAGCGCGAACGTATTCATTCCGATACGCTGGAGAAACAGGACAACGCCCTGCGTCAGCAGATCGAAGTGATAACTAAACGAGAGGCTGAACTCCAACTGCTGGTAAGTGACTACGAGAAGGATCTGGCCATTCGCAAGCACAACTACAAGATGGCAATGCAAAAAGTAGATCAGGAGATGGAGATGCGTAAAAAGACAGAGGCACTGCTCGTAGAAACTCAAAAGAATCTCGATGACGAGCAGAAGATCCGCACTCGCGAGATGAACAACAACCAGCACCATAACGATAAGATCAACACCCTCGAGAAGCAGCTAGCGGACATGCAGGAAAACCTTAAGAGCGAAACTGAGAACAGCCAAAAGCTGAAGAAACAGGCGGCGGAACTTCGCCTGGCAAAGACAGAAGTGGAACAAAAGGTGAACCAATTGCAGACACTGATATCGAACCTTCAACTACAACGCGACACTCTGCAGCAGGAAGTGGCGGAGTTGCAAGCACGTCTCATGCAGGAGAAGAACGCCCGCGCTCAGATCAAGGAACTGCAGAAGGAGGTCGAGAACAAGCTGCAGACGGTGTCCACTGACCTGGATCGTTGTCTAAATCGAGAGCAGCAAGCGCTCGACGACAATCGTACTCTCAACGAAAAGATCTCAGATCTGGAAAAGTCCAATGCCAGCTTAGACCTGGAACTGAAAGCCGCACAAGGTAGATACCAGCAGGAGGTGAAGGCTCACCAAGAGACGGAGAAAACCCGAATGCTCAGTCGCGAAGAGGCCAACATGCAGGAGGTTAAGGCACTGCAAACGAAATTAAACGAAGAAAAGTCAGCCCGCATTAAGGCCGACCACAGTTCGCAGGAAAAGGAACGCCAGATCACAATGCTCTCCGTTGATTACCGGCAAATCCAGCAGAGGCTGCAGAAGCTAGAAGGCGAATGGCGCCAAGAGAACGAGAAAACGTTGGTCCTACAAAGTCAACTCGACCAGGAGCAGAGTAAAAAGAATAACCTTCTGTCCGAGTTGAATCTTCAAAGTTCCGAGGTGGCTCATCTCAAATCTCGCGAAGGCCAGCTGCTGAAAGAAGTCAACCAACTTCGAGAGACCAAACGAAAGTTCGAGGAGGATATAGTTCAGATAAAGAACGCCCACAACAAGGACATCCTGCAGATGAAAGAACTCCAAGACCAACTGGAAGCCGAGCAATATTTCTCTCGCCTCTACAAGACCCAGAGCAACGAACATCGTGAAGAGATCAACGAACGGTGTCGTGAAATTCAGGAACTCAAAGAGGAACGGGTTTCTCTGAAGCATCAAGTACAAGTTGCTGTCGCGCGAGCTGACTCCGAAGCACTGGCGCGATCAATTGCCGAGGAGACTGTGGCCGATCTTGAAAAGGAGAAGACCATCAAGGAGCTGGAACTTAAAGACTTCATGACGAAACATCGTAATGAAATCGCAGCAAAGGAGGCTGCCCTGGCAGCTATCAAAGAAACCGAAGCAGATTTCCTCAAGAAATTGAATCAACAGATCGCCGAGTGCGAGGAACTACTGCAGCAGAATAAGAACATGCAAGAGGAGATGATCCAGGTGAAGACCGACAAAGACAACGAAATTGTTAAACTTAAAGAAAAATGGAAGACTGAGATGTTACTTAAGCAAGTGGCTGTTAATAAGCTGGCCGAAGTGATGAATCGCAAAGATACCGATTTGCAAAGTAAGTCTAAACTAATTCAACCACCAAGTTCATTCTAAACGCAAGTATTCTCTTCATTTTAGGCAAACAAAAGGCAAAGGTTCGCTCATCAGCTGATTTACGTAAAAAGGAGAAGGAGAGTAGGCGCTTGCAACAAGAGCTTACTCAAGAGCGTGATAAATACAACCAATTACTGCTTAAATTCCAAGATCTTCAAAGTCAGCTTATTGAAGAAAGTCATGTGAGTTCCATTCTACCACTAGAATGTTCAATTTTACTAAATTCCAATCTCATTCTTCTCTTCTCTATGGTTTTGTTCATTTTTGTGTTTGTTTTGTTTTATTTTTGGGAAAAATTTGTCACATCCTAGGCACGAACTAAGCTCCAAATGGAAATCGACTGTAAGGCAACCGAGATCGAACAGTTGCAATCGAAATTGAATGAAACAGCTTCGCTGTCATCTGCCGACAATGATCCCGAGGATAATCAAGTAAGTTGAACCACCCGTTTTCTATTACTAAAGAGTTTGCAATTATTGGCGTTGGCTAAATCAAAATTCATAACCCTTACCTCTTTTTGGAATTACCTTAAAAAAAAAAGCTGTGTTATTATCGATCGAGTTAAAAACGAAACAATCTGGTTTACAGTTAGCTTGAAAGCAAAGTAACAATTTTAATCTTAATCCTAACTCTTGTACAAAGGCGCGTCCCTACAATTGGGTCGGCAAAACTTTTCCAAATTTATTTCTATGGATTGCTTTCCGTCCTTTGGATGGAACCGTGTTTTGTTTTTATTTTTGTGGATGGCAATGGTAATCCCTGCGCGCGCTACAGTATCTGTTGTCGCTTGTGTTTCTATTGCCGATAATATACCGATAAACTAATAAGTGTTTGCGTTTAGTGTGTTTGCAGTGTAATTTTACCTGAAATCGAAACTTTAAAGTGTGAAAATATGTTGATAATGCTTCTCCACCAAATTCCCATATGTTCATAAAATTCGAAATATATTGGTGTTACCCAAATGTTTGACGGTATTGAATAATTACAGTGAGAGAAGTGAGTGTAGGCATTCTCCTAGTAAGAACAAGCCATTCGTAATTTGAAGATTGAGAGAAGTGAGTGAATGCATTTTACTAGTAAGAACGAGCCATTCGTAGTTTGGAGAGTAGTAGTTTCTAAAGTATATATAGTGTGTCTGTTGGAGAGATGGAGTTTTGTTTATTATTTTCCATGCGTACATGAGGCTAATCCTCTCAAAAATAGTCTTGCAGGTAAACGTTTATGCAGTTTGTATCCACAAATAGCGCTTGATGTCAATGGCAACTGTAGAGAGAGATATTTTTACATACTTACTTTATTAAGTGGATCTACAGTTCGGGGTCAACTGGGGCATCTATAAACATTACTATCAATTAGGCCTGTATTAAGCTAGTTGCCTCAAGTTTGTTTAAGTTGGTTATGCGCCTCATCTAAGGGGAGTCTTCCCGTCTCTGGCGGGAAATCACCTTCTTAAACGCCTTCTTAAACGTGCAATGAGGGGCTTTTATTTACCAGGTCTTAGTTAATGTAGAGCTCATAAATCTTGAGGTTGAATCTGCTTATCCATAGCCTATCAAATTAAACGGGACCGAAGATTTTCGAATAATTTTTCGCTCAACAGGAACAAGGTAATATTCATTCGCTTTTGATTTATGCTTCATCAAGGTAATGTAGGACTGCGATGTTCAGGGTATCATAAGTAGTTCAAGTACGCGCTTTAATACTAAATGGTGCACAATAACCTCAAGAACAACTTAGGAAATTACATGAACAATGATAGCCTTATCCACCACCAACTTAAAGGAGCAACCAGAATTTTTCATCGTCATGCTGATGGACGAGCTTGGGTGGTATACCAAAACTAGACATGGGTCTGTATAAATCTTCCCTATAAACGCTGTAATAAGCGAAATCAAAGTCTATAAATAGGATATGGGTAGTGATTAAAATATTTAAGGAATATAGATCTGCCGAAGTCTGAAAATTTTGTCAATCTTCATGCGCTCATAACATAGGAGTCTCGTTTTTTATGGACCAATCAAAAAATGTTGGCATTTGCCATTTTTTAGGCATACTTAGGGCATAGTTATAGTATCATTGAACAACTTCATTGGAACACAACACATGATGTAATTGAAATGTCACTCCCATAGCTTCTTATAGGAATTATTGGAAATTTCCTTTTCTGTTCAATGGAATGGCAATCATTACTTCATAAAAATAAATGTTCATCTGTGATAAATGAGAAATGAATTCTGCGTAAACTATTATTACTTACTTACTTACCTAAGTGGTGCTACAGTCCGAAATTAACCTGGGCCTCAACCGACAAGCCTCTCCAATTAGCCCGGTCCCTAGCTAACTGCCTCCAGTTGCGCACTCCAAGTTGGTTGAGGTAGGTTTCTACTTGTGCGCGCCACTTAAGTCGAGGTCTTCCTCTACTGCGTCCGACGTCTGGCTGGGAATCGAAGACTCTGAGAGCCGGAGTATTAGGAATTTAAATATTCTTGGATAATCATGTTCTTAAATTTATAAGCTTTGTTTTGACACCAACTCGCCAATGATTGAATTCATAAAAAAACCGCAAGAAGTAAAAGAAAATTTCCATTTAGGGTTTTGAATGATATCTATAACTGGGACCTTACATCCGAGCATGTGCTGGTAATGAATGTAAGCTACTTAGAAAATTATATCTACCTGATTTGTATAGCTCAGCAAGAAGCTAACATTTTAATATGGCTGGCTATTAACACTTCATAAGGGTCCGCTGGGTGGACCAATGACAAATTAAATGGTTCATTTTATCCGACACCGTGGGATACTAGTCATCGTCTGCAGAAGTGGTTCTTACGTATTCTCAGCAGATACTGTGACTCAACTAAGATTCATCTCGACTGGATCATCTTCAGGCGAATGTATCCCTGACTTTTACGTTTTACTTTTAGTAACACTTACGAATCTGTCTCTATCGATATATATCGATCAAGTGCTATTCTTTCTTAAAATCAGATGTTCTCCCCTTCTTATTTACCTTTAAAGCTCAATAGCTCCTTTTAAGCAGGTCCCGCCTTTGCTTGCAGCGTTGCATTGTAGGACTCATTTTTGGCTGCGAATATCCGTCGGCACTCTTTGTTATTAGTAGATCGGTCCTTTGCTATTGCGGTCTTTCCCATTAAATTTGACAGCATTTCGCCGTTCTTATATTTATGTTGCAACAAGGAAATGAAACGAGTAGTTGCAGCTACTTGCAATATAGCTTTGCATTGTAGGACTCATTTTTGGGTGCAAATGCCCGCCGGCACTCTTTGTTATAAGTGGAGGCGCTCCTATGTTATTTCTGTCTTTCCCATTGAATTTGACAGCATTTCGCCGTTCTTATATTTTAGTTGTAACCAGAAAATGACACAAGTCGTTGCAGCTACTTGCAATATAGCGTTACATTTTAGGACTCATTTTTGGCTGCGAATATCCGTCGTCACTCTTTGTTATTACTAGATCGGTCCTTTGTAATTGCGGTCTTTCCCATTAAATTTGACAGCTTTTTGCTGTTCTTATATTTAAGTTGCAACAAGGAAATGACACGAGTAGTTGCAGCTACTTGCAATATAGCTTTGCATTGTAGGACTCATTTTTGGGTGCAAATGTCCGCCGGCACTCTTTGTTATAAGTGGAGGCGCTCCTATGTTATTGCTGTCTTTCCCATTAAATTTGACAGCATTTCGCCGTTCTTATATTTTAGTTGTAACCAGAAAATGACACAAGTCGTTGCAGCTACTTGCAATATAGCGTTGCATTTTAGGACTCATTTTCGTCTGCGAATATCCGTCGGCACTCTTTGTTATTAGTAGATCGGTCTTTGCTATTGCGGTCTTTCCCATTAAATTTAACAGCATTTCGCCGTTCTTATATTAAGTTGCAACAAAGAAATGACACGAGTCGTTGCAGCTACTTGCAACATAGCGTTGCATTGTAGGACTCATTTTTGGCTGTGAATATCGGCCGGCATTCTTTGTTATTATTAGAGGCGGTCCTTTGCTGCCGCGGTATTTCCGATTAAATTTGACCGTGTTTCGCCGTTCTTATATTTTATTTTCAACAAGGAAATGACACAAGTCGTTGCAGCTACTTGCAATGTACGGACATCCAAAATACTGAATGCATGTCACTTATCTATTACAATGTGGTCAATTAAATTTACCGTTTGTTGATAGTCCCCACATCATCTTTGCCCCTTATGGATATAAAGGCGAGGTAAGCGTGTGAAAGATGTCATTTCTTCCTATATTGGCTTCCGTAAGTTATACAGTTACCTTCTCTATTGAAATCAGTCGCCATGCTCTTGGTTGCTTCGTAAAAATAGTTACTTTACGTGATTGATCCAGGTCGGGACATTTAGTCCATTTACCCAGAATCGGCCACCTATCTGTTTTTTGTATTTGAGAATTACGGATGCTCTAAAAACAGACCCGGTACTGATCTTAACGATTGTCATGATTTGCCAATCACTTAGTATAAGTCTGGTACTAAGATGGTGGTTACATATCAAATAATAACATCCGCGAACCTCACATTCGGGTCAGTAGAAATGTAATAAGTGATTCACTCAGTGGCGCGATGGTTAGTGCGATGAACTGCCGCTCAGAAGGCTCTTGCCTTCGTGCAAGAAGTACACACGCACACATGAATGTTTGTGAGAAACCTTGGCCCTGGTTTCAATATTCGATGATGTGTTCAAGCATTTCAATTGTTGTCGTCTTATTCATGTAGATTTAGGACTCGTTCACAATAACGACTACCTAACATCTGGTTGTTGCTCTCTTTCGTTTTGAGATTTGTTCTTCTTATTCTCAGTAGGGACTATAACTCAAATTTGATTTTCCCTTGCTTATCTCGACAGGATTCTACCCTTTTTTATTTCTTTGAATTATGGTTTGATGGGTTTTGACTGTCGAAACATGTTCTTTATATTTGGAGTTTCACATTTTAGTAAAACATTCGACCATAATTTTTGGAGTGACATTTCTATATTTTTCTTCGTCTTTCTTAAATGTCTGTGCTCTTTACTTATTCTTTTCCTATAAAGTCAAATGGCTTCTGTTACGTTACAGATAGCTCACTATCTATATATTGTTTTTGTTTTGAGACACCATTTGCGTTAATCAGGCTTTATAATAGTAGGACTTGCAGGAAATATTAGTTCACATTAGTTAACATTAGTTCACTGTTCTCATTCTCATTATTCAACCGTCAAACGAGGTAACATCAATATGCTGTGTGAAAAAATGTTCTATCGACAACAAAAATAAAACTCTTGTCGGGAAATGGTTAACGTGCATACAGACAGAAAGTAGAGCTGTCCGCGGCTTATCACCCCTGACTTACAAAACCCCCTTGCCACAATGGCAATGCAAGCAAATCTGTAAAAAAAGTTCGTTCTCATAGTAATGTTCGCAGAAAAAGTGTTCTTTAAAGTCGTGAGTACGTAAAGTCGTTTACAAACTTTCAACGGGCTGTGTGCCGAAAACAATTTCACAAAAACTAAACAACTCGCGATCAAGTCAAACAAAAAGTGAACATTAATTGTAAGTACACCAACATAATAAACAAAAGAAGAAATACAGCTACACGTAATTTTGCACTATTTTTGTGTTCTTTTCAGAAAAAAAAATTAATACACTACTACAATACCTTTCACTCGCGTCATATTCTAAAACCACCTCTGCTTGCTATGCGCGCTCTTAAATAAAAGTTGACCTACACTACGTACGTGTTTTGATAAGCTCTACGCTCCGCTTTCTGTTTGTGTCCTGTAACCACACGGACAGAGAACAAAATTCGATTTTCCCTTGGTTGCATGAATTTGCAAAAAAAAAAAAAAAACTATTAACAGTCTGAAGCTTTAACGAATGTTCTGTGCAACGAGCGTGCTAACCCTGTCCACGTCTAAAACAACCTAAAATTATTTAAAAAAAGCCTTTCCTCAGAATTTTTCTAAACTTCCTGGGATGGAAGTAGTAATGATGAATAATGCTGACGGTGATGTTGATCAAGAGCCAGCAATCAGCCCGGTGGATTTTGTTAATTGTGATTCAAGTCCTGATAAATGTGACGGTGAACCTTCCTCGAACGACATTTTACTACGAAAACTTATAGACCAAACAGGGGTTCTATTAGAATATGGCATTGGCAATGTAAACGATGAAAGTTATTGTAGTAGTGGCGATGATCCCAGAACGAACGTAAATATAGATGAACCGACGCGTGAAGATGCCTTTTCTGCATTGTCGACGCTTAGACGATTTTTCCTAGCTTATAAGATCGATATGGCAAATATTAATGCCCTCGAAATGCAACTGTTGGAGCTGACAATTCGACTACTAAAGTTTTCACTTATGAATATGCTACTATTATTTACGTATATGTTTTAATAAATACAAGAAAACAGATATTTCATAGCTTTTATTTAATTTTATTTATTAAAAATTGTTAAGTTTGTGTTTTTTTTTTAATTTTATTTTATTAATTTAACGGTATGCAATATAAGATTTTTATTTACATGATATCTTTAATAAACATAACATTTACATGTGTTGGTGTTTTTTTTTTAATTAATGTTATGTGAACGTAGATGCTGTACCAAAAGATGTTGATGTTTTCACGCGTATTTTCTACGTCCAAAAAGTGATTTTGAGGGTTTTCAGTGTCTGGTAGTAAAATTGCTTACTCATGAATCCGCATAGGTGTAGTCCCCTCACCGCTCAAACAGTGTTTCTCCAACTCGAAATGATAAGAAACATCTGTTGGCTGCTTCCTATTTTTCTTTGTCCAAGTTGTGAAACCCCAACTCAACACAAACTTTTTTTGATATTTGTTTAATCCATTGTTAGTTGATTTAATATTTTTATTAAACTTAATCATCATCCCTGAATACATATCGAAAAAACTAAAAAAACAGCTGTCAAACCTCGTTGCGTTCACAGTAATCAAGATATCTGTCGATTGTCTTACACAATGCCAAAAACAAATTCTATCGATAATAATCGACACACAACGAGTCCATGACCGATCGACACTTACAATGGGGTCCTGTATCTAACACTGTGTGCTTGTGCTCATTAGATAATGGCATTGTACTGTATGTAATTGCCACTGACTTATGCACATCTTTAGAAATCGCACGAAATCATTGATTTATACCTAAAGCACTGGAGTTTCAAAGGGGTTTAATTGTATGAATCAAATCCTATTTTTTCAATACAAACTATTCCTTTGCGTCGTACCCCTTTTTAGCTACATCCGGAGTGCCTACCATCTTGGGCCTTTGAGCTTTATGCTGATGATATGATACTCTTTAGGCACATTTCCTCCTTCGCTGGCTCTTACCTAGTTCAAGCAGATTTAAATAATTTTCCAATTGCCAGATTGTATTTAATCTGTGGCAAGCCCCTACCTACTGTCCTTTTCTTATATGTTTGGGCTGATACCTGTGATAGAGAACTAAATTTTCGCTTTCAAATTGATAAGATCATCAGCTGAGCCAACTTCCTACTGGAGCTTGAAAAGCGCTCATTTGCAATCCTTATGTGGAATTCTGCAATCATTGTGTCACAAAATATCCCATTTTCACATTTGTGAGACCTATCCTTAAATAAATTGACAAGCATGGCCGCCTTATCACGATACCACTTCCCTCCGAATCAATTGTGTCCAACGCAGATTCTTCGGTATTTATCTGCATGGTCTCCTCTGGGTAGACCGTTTTTTTTTATTCCCCTATGAGGATCGTTTGAAACTAATAAATTTTCAATCACAATAAAAAACAATAGGCAATAACCGATATCAACGCCAACTCTTGAAATAACGATTTTTATTGCAGCAAACGAATATTCCAACATTGATGGACGAGTTTTGCCAGTACTTCTTTTTTTTTTAGGACTAGGCGAGGATTCATCTGCTCCATTCTTGGCCTTAAATGTTTAAATCGCTTCAATATTACGCCAAAAGAGACTTCTGTCTCTGAGTGTCTCCTTTTTTGTGTCTCTAGCAACCGATCCTAATTAGTTAGTGTATGTTACGATAGAGTATAGAAGTACAGAGAGTACATAGAGTACGCATCCCAGATAAAAAAAGTTGTAGAAGTTTCTGACGCGGGCGTTAAGTGTGAAGGGGAATTATCGTTTTTGTAGCCGTTTGTAGCCATTTGTAGCCGTTTCTGTCTGAAGGGGAATTTTCGTCGATCGTATGCGTCGGATATGCTGTTGTTTTATGCTGGGGTAGTGATGTTAACACTGGGGTATCAATATCAGTACCCACATAGAAAATGTTCGTTGCATGAGATGTGCAGTCTATGTAGTTCTATATTCTTTGATGTTACTTACCAAATCATGTCCCCTGGCAATGAGAAATATGACATCTGAACAGGTAATTCTTAGGCAATCTTGTTAAGCTTAAGTTAAAATATTTCCTTCCTTCTTCGGGCTCAGTAGCGCGATGGTTAATGCGATGAACTGCCGCGCAGAAGTTCTGGGTTCGTTTCCCAGTCGTAGCAACACCTAGATGATTTTTCACTGGCCCTCCTCTCGTGATGTTCTGACAAATCATCCGAGTGGTATCAATTGTCATGAAAAGCTTATCTCAACTTAGCCGTTCAGATTCGGCATAAAACAGGAGGTCTTGCCATCGTGCTAAGAAGTGCACTAACGAACCTGTTGCGCCATAAATTTATTTATTTTTTTTTCCTCTCTTCGTTTAATCAGTGATGGTGTTTGCTGTCGTTGCTAATAGCAAACTTCGTTCTTCCTAACAGCAGATGATTGCTCGTCATCACCGTTTAACAATATGTAGAAGTGGACTTTACACATCAACTATCACACAATTTATATTTTTATTGGTAATCCGTTTTGGCCGTTTAAAAATAAAAATAATAAAAATAAAAATAATAAAAATAAAAATAATCTTTAAGAGCGACGCCTACATTCTTTGCCATTTTTTTTATAAAGCTTTAGTGTAACTCATTCGGCAGGTCTTGTATTCGCCCCTAGTTTTGTCTTGTAGGCCTCATTATCTGCTGCAAGCATTCGTCGGCATTCTTATCGCTTTTGACAACGTCACAAGCCGCAACTGTCCTCGACATTCGATTTGGGCGATATAGGATTTATAGAGATTAAGGACTACGCGATCTGCAAAAGTCTAGGCAATTTGTCGGCGTTGTATTTTCTAACAAGGGAAATGCAATTGTTGTATCGTAATTCGAAATACAAGCCAACCAGTGGGTGCCACGTGGTGGCTAAGAGTCTATGCTGTATTGCTTACAATTTAAGCATCGCGTCCGAACACAGTACTTACAATTCATTAGCGACTTGACAACTTCAAACATTAAGCGTGAACGCACCCTTAAACCGATTACCGAACTGTTAAATCGGAATTCAGTAAAATCTACATTTTTATCATGGTGATTTACACGAAGGAACAACGCTTCCAAGTGCCTAAAATGTACTACCGAAATTCCGATTTTTGGTCGCAACTTTGAGACCAGCGTTAACGCCAATTTTCGGCCGTAATTCTCGACCCAGTGAAACTACGTTTTGGCCGAAGTGTAGAGAATATTACTGCCGTAGAGGCGTCCGTACTAAATGCAACGAATCAGTGAATTTCGCGGCATTGTCAAGAATTGGGCCATTCCCAGAAAACATTCTTGCCCTTCACCTTTACAAAATCAAGCAGACTAACGAACAAGAGCCACTTGATCATATGAAGCGACGTACGTTCTGCAATTGGGCTCTGTACATGACGGAAGAAAATCAAGAATTTCTACTCAAAATCATCTTCATGGATGAATCGCATTTTTGGTTAAACGGCTTTCGTCAACAAGCTAAATAAGCGTTACTAGACAGCCAATAAATTGATATCTCAAGTAGTTTACACTTTATTTAAAAAAAATTGTCAAGTCCTTAATGAAAGACCGTTTATATTTTTTATGTATGAACTAATTTGTATGCCGAAGCTGAGCGGATGATATAAGAAAGGCTTGAAATCAAAGCCAAACCTTTTACACGACATTTATCCACTCAAGTGCTAAGATTAACCTGTGATCAAAGATCGCTAGTTCGATATAAGGGCTCTGATATTTTTTGTTGGGATACACGTCAAGCCATTACTTTATACCCAAAATCAATGCGCTATCGACTGTACTCCCCATTAAACTCGGGTCACCAAGCTTAGATTTCGGAAATTAGGAAAATTACAGATAACGGTCTTAAATAAAGCATAACAAAAAACACTTCGTGAAACGTCTAAATGTCTTTTTTTTAACGGCGAATCGGCAACTTATATTCAAAAATAGAAGAATAATTCCTAGATTAGATCGTATGGTTCGGTCGAAAACCAATAAATATCTCAGTGATAAACAATTAAGTTTAGATACTACTGTTGCAATATTCAATTTAACAAACAAAAAAGTTACGTATACGCCTAAGAACAAAATAAGTTATAAATTTTATTTGCTTCTATCAGATAAGGCTATAGAAGATGAGAAAATAAAATTGGTGAGGATAGTAAAATAATATCTATGTGTAACAATTTTTAAATTGCTACATTTAAACAAACGTAAGCTTTTAATATGAAGTCTATTTTCTAGAATAGAAATGTTGCATTCTTTGCGACTAAGACACAGCATAATATCCTATACACCGAATCTCTTATCGTTTTTTCAGACGGATCAAGAATTTGATCGCTTCTCCTCTTTTATGCTTAACTACTGCGTTTTACAAACCGAAATCGTCGACATTCGTCAGGGTGCCATGCCGCTTGGTTAATGAATAATTCGATATCACGTAGGATATTACAATTTATATCGTAAGCCCAGCAGCGATCAGATATCCTTGCCGTACATTTAATGATTGCCACAAATTTCTATTAGAGATTGTCGAGCACTAGAATAGGTAGGTAGAACACATGAAAAAGCAGGGAGTACGGTATGCAAAGGTCTAGGCATTTATATAGGCGTCTATAACCAACTGCAATACTAATTTAAAATGGGACCAGTATACTTAATCCATACTTAATCAACATTATCACAGGACACAGGTACTGATTGTAAGGATTTCTGCAAAAGATAGAGAGAAGTTAGCGCATGAATTGACAGGTCACTTCCTATGTACGTTTTGAAAGCAGCTTGTGTAAAATTAATTTGATAAATCCATGGTTTTAACTGCTTATAACATGTTGCGCTATGATACGTTTGTATGTAGCGATAGGAATATCAAGAGTATCACTTTCGGAAGTAGTGATTTGCATTTATTTCAAAAGGCTTGGGAAAATCTTTTATCAAGTTGAGTCCAAATAAAGCTATAAAAAGTGCAGACCAATTGATATTTAGGTGTTGCCTGTTCTTTTAGACGGTATTTAACTAACTGCATTCACTAGCGCGATTTAAGATTGTTGATGTCGGTTTTTAGTTAGACGAGATCTTCCCTCAATGTGCCTGGTCCATGCAGATTTTTTGAACAGGCTGGTTGAATTTTTCGTTTCTATAGTACGACGTTGCACAGATTACAAATAAAATGCCTCTGGAGGTTTTAGAGTTTTGCGCAATCCTCTCCAGAACAATGTTTAAGAACTCAAATGGCAATGCGTCTTTCTTAATTACCTAAGTAGCGCTACTTTCCTGAATAAAACTGGTCCTCAATCAAAGTTCCTCTATAATTATCCTATTCCTTAGCTTACTGCCTCCAGTTGGTCTGTTGATGTTGGTTCAAGAATGATAAGTATACAAAAAATCAAACATTAAAAAATCAGTTCGTCTACATCCCCGTCAACTTTATATTGCAAACTCTTAAATGGTTGTAAAAGTATCCATATTCCATAAATTATTAACTCATTTCACTTTCGTTTAAAACAGGATTCAGTCTTTGAAGGCTGGTTAAGTGTGCCAAATAAACAAAACATTCGCCGACATGGTTGGAAGCGGCAATTCGTTATTGTATCGTCAAGAAAGATAATATTTTACAATTCCGAAATAGACAAACAGAATACAATTGATCCTGTGCTTATATTAGACTTAAGGTGAGTAACCCATACCATTCCAATCTCGATAAAATCTAACCTCGCCGCAATCTGCCGATTTACAGCAAAGTATTTCATGTACGTTCCGTGACACAAGGTGATGTCATTCGGGCGGATGCCAAAGAAATTCCTCGAATATTTCAACTATTATACGCTGGTGAAGGTGAGGCTAGACGTCCTGATGAACAGAATCAACTGGACATCAGCGTGTTACGGGGTGGAACTGGAGATGAGAGACCCGGAACCATTTTGCACAAGGGTACTATAAAACCATTTACGATACAGTCAATGGGACTCAATAAACTTTTGTATATAGGTCATGAATTTGTCCATATAACATACCATATGCCAACCGCGTGTGAGGTATGTCCAAAACCTCTCTGGCATATGTTTAAGCCGCCGGCGGCCTACGAATGCAAAAGGTAAGTTGTGTTGTATTCCATCAGTTGTTGATAAATGTTTTTTTTTTACCTGTAACAATGTGTGATTGTCCCCTCTTTTGTGTCTTGTTTCCTTTTTCTTTCTCTATAATAGATGCCGCAATAAAATCCATAAGGAGCATGTAGATAATAATGATCCATTGGCCCCATGTAAATTACATCACGACCCTCATAGTGCTAGAGAAATGTTATTGCTAGCATCAACGCCAGATGAGCAAAATCTTTGGGTTACTCGTTTGTCAAAACGTATCCAGAAGAGTGGGTATAAAGCGAATTCATCATCGAATAACAATAGTAGCGGAGATGGTAGTAAAATTTCTCCAAGGTAAGTTTATTCGTATATTTATGTATGTTGATCACATGTAAAACAATTCATAGCCGATTAACCGACAGTATTAGATGGTTATTTGAATGTAAGCTAAAAGTGAATGTATACAGCATGGATTATTATTTAAAAAAAAAAAAAATTAAAATGCATCAGAAAAAGACAAACTTATCAACATTTTAATGGCATCCAGGGAACGCGACGTATTGTTATGAAGAGCGTATCAAGCACACTTATTATATCTCACAGTGCCGAATTTAACTTCACATCAGTATGTCTAAACGCGACCAATTATATAATTAGATCAATCAGGTTATTCGTTAATTCGATGGGACAAATCCGAGTATAGAAGGCCTTTTCGTCTTTCGCGATTGATGCTAGTCCCCATTTTGTTTGCATCTCTTCTTTGAAAAGGCCAAATACCAAATGATGCGATCCCTTGTTTTTTTATTGGTACATGGTCATGAAGACTTTACCGGATTTTTGCAGTTTTTAACGTTTTCCAATTGGAAAGGGCGCTTTTAGAATAGGACGGATGGGACAGGTACTTTGGCTTTTTTGTGTCTTATCAATACCCAGTTTCCTCTCTCAACCGGAGTCCCCCCTAGAATCCAACTTTTTTTTAACGTTTTCCACTTGTAATGGACGCTTTTAGAATAGGACGGATATGACATCTACTCAACCTGATTCCCCTAGAAACCAATGGGCAATAAGATACTTGAGCGCAGCAGTATGCTTCGAGTATATGAGGCTTACCTTAGCAGGGAATGGTCTTTTTATGTGAGTAAAGCCCATTCTCCTGCATCATCCCAAGTAGGGATCTATCAGAAGCATTAAACAAGCAGACCATTCAAATCTCGGGTGAGACGTTAGTTACAATACCCTCCCAGTTGTTAAACAACCAAGAAGATCTGCAAATAAAATAATAAGAGCAAATCTGTTTCGGCGTTGGTAAGTGTATTCAGACACGGCCAACTTAAAAACATGAAATCTGGAAAAGCACCAAAGTGAGTCTACGTTGAACCGATTACGATGAGGAAAGGCGAACATGACTTACCTCATCAACTCACCAACTTGAGATGTCTCATAATGGATCCATCGTCAGCAAAGCTTATCTGAGATACTTTGTCTTCAAGCTTCAGCACTTTTAGAACATGGATCGTAGTTGTTTTTTGCGAGAAATACACAGAATTTCTCTCTGATATAGAAGTTTAGGTTCGTAAGGCATGAATAATTTTAGGCGTTTTTTTTTACCCCATAAGCAATATCGATCAGATCATGATCCCAATCCATGTAAACCAATGATCTTATGATCAAGTGGGTGAATTAATAAACGCTTATTTTTAACAGATCCAGCTTTGGACTCAGTTTCATGAAACGCTGGTTTAAATACTTTAAATAAATCACAATAATCCAATCTATGCTAAAATTTATGGCACTATTACCTCATCAATTCAATGCGAATCAAAACGTTTAACGCAGGTTTCTTCAATTTCCCTTCTTGGCCTTCGAAAGTCTTATAAAGGGTGATCAATCAATGGCTATTTAAAAAAAAACGAAATAACACAAAAAGATCAAATATATCATGAAATCTTTAATATTATCTAAAAAATCATTCTTGACATTCACTTTTTAAAGATAATCCCTTTCAAATGTTGGCCGCAACTGCGCCATAGCTCGGTCATGCGGAAGTTCCAACTTTGGATAACGCGTTTCAGCATAGCGAGTAACACGGGTAATGTTGGCCACCAATGCTTTTAGTTATATCGCATGCTCTTGCTGGGCAATTCACTGGTCCGAAGAGTGTTATTAATTTGTTACCGAAGTGGTCTCTCAATATGTCCATCATTTCACGGGATGTGTTACAAGTAGCGCCGTGTACAATTTCACGCAAAAAATAGTTCGTTAACATGGCACGATAACGAAACCCATGCGCAAACCCATTTGCAGTAACGTTGGTGCCAACCTAATTTTTAAATAAATGCGGACCATATAACACATAACCGGCCCATAAACCACACCACACGGTAATTTTATATGTCACTGCAGCTCCTGATCCTATTTCGGTTGTTTTGGCTTATCGACGTATTTATTGAGCCAGAAATGGGCTCTTTCTTATTTCTTTAGAAATATGCATCATCGTAAAAGGTTAGGCGAAAACATTGGATCTTCAGAAAGTCTCTCAAGAGCCCATTCACTGAATTCTCAAACGTTGTCCGGGTGTAAGTCTATCCATGATGAAATTTATTATTCTTTTTTTCACCGCGGTTTCGCCATATATATACGTAGTGACGTAGCCTACCAAATTCAAACTCAATACGTCCAATGTTCCAATCCGGAATTTAATTTTATATGGCTGAAATTCCATTTCCGTAGGCATTTAATTCGCTATTGTTTCATTTATAGAAGCCCAAACCTTGACAGTAATTCAACTTTTAATGAATTTGATGCGCTGTCAGACTCCATCTCTAGAATTGTATCCTCAAACTGAAATCGTCATTAAGGGCGATTTCAATGTACACAATTCTACGTGGCTTCAACATTCTGGACAGACAACACCCGAAACAAGGTATGCTGTGATCTTTGCTGAGGTAAATAACCTAATCCAGCTTTTAAATGAGCCAACACGCATACCGGATGTTAACAGTCAAACCGCCAACACCCTGGACTTGTTTCTAACCTCTCACACTGATAAATATGCCCTCAATGTATTATCGCGTCTAGGTTCGTCCGACCCCTGTCTCATATCATCGAATTTCACGTACTCCCACCACAGAGTAAAAGAACAAATTCCCAAAAAGACTGTGTGGCAATACGAGAAAGCCAATTGGGAAGCATTAAACATTTTTTTTAGGAATTGTAACTGTTCACCATGTTTTCTCGATAGTGACGTGATGCTGCTGCTGCTGATATGATATCAAACATCATTCTCCTTGGTATGCGATCTTTAATTCCCAATTGAATAAAAAGTATCAGAACAAAGCCAAAAGGGTGGTATGACTTGATCTGCAAAGAAGCTATCAGGTTGAGAGAGACAAACTTACGGTTATACACAACCAATCCAACAGAGGAAAACCGAACAAAATTCGAACAAGCCAGAAATGACTAATTCCCATTTAAAACGGTCAAATTCTTGTACGACCAAAAGTTGATGCACAAAATTTCACAATGTCCCAGAGGTAGTAAAAACGTTTGGTCATTTGTCAAAAATATAAAAAATTCTGCCTCACCATCAGTTCCGACGCTCATTTACAATGACATTTTAAGTTGTCAGAATGATGCTTAAACGGTCGTCAAGCCAGTTGTATACATTCACCTCTTAACATTTTGCTTGTAATCTTCATAACACTAATAAAATCGAAAAATAAATATATTTATATACTAATTTTCAAAAACAAAAGAAATCTAAAACATTGTCTAACAAAATATTTTTTTCTAAACCAACAATTGGAATTCTTTTTATTTCATGCTTAATTTACTCGCAAACGAATCGCCTAATTATGTGGATATGGTAAAATATTTTACTTAAATTTTAAAAAAAATCAACTATCCACCTATTGCTTCACACCACCTGCCGTGTGTGTGTGTTTGTTTGCGTTCTCAATGCCAAAATTAAATCATCATCACTACCACCATCATCACTACCACCAAATCATCTCACAGCCAATCAACTCGTTCGAATTACAAGCCATTTGCAGTCAATGTACAAAGATCAGCGACACTTCCAGCTAATTCATCATTAAAACAGTGATTATCGAAAAACTTTTTTTTTTACCACATAAAGAAAATATTATATAAATATATTATATTTTTATACAAACAAAAAAGAAAAAAACACACAACAAAAAATAAGTAATAATAATAAATGCATATATATAAATAAATTAGTTTTAACATAACGTAAACAAAAAAAATTAATATATCATATCATATAATACATTTTCTTTAAATTAAATTAAAAACAAAAAAAAACAATTAAAAACCTTGTTAATTATTTAAAGTCAGCAAAACGATAGACAGACAGAGAATGAGGAATATAGGATGAGCAGATACTACCTACAGAGGGAGATAGAATTGTGAAAACACTGAATAAAAAAAGATAAAAACAAAAATGGCAATTACAATAACAATAAACATACATATAGACCTAAAGATATAACAGGAGTGAATTCATAAATAGATTCATTTTAATCGATATAACAATAATTCCATTTACTTTTTGGTTTTCATTAATGTTTTTTTCATTTTGTTTACTATTAGCGTACAGAAATATTAAGTGATTTTTCACACAGAAAAATATGTTGTCTTTTGTAAGATTTACTAAACAAAAAAATATTTTTTTTATAATTTAATATTAATTAATTGATGAAGAAGTAACATTCGTTTGTTGAAAAGAAGTTCTCTTTTTATTTCGCTGCTAATATTCGTTTTTTTTTTGTAATTTTATTATTTTTGTTTTATTTTGTAATTCCTTATTATATTATTATTATTTTTTAAACGAAAAAAAAACTAAGATATATATATATATATATAAATAAACTATTAATATTAATATTATATGAAAAACAAAGAAACTATTTTTAAAAAACTCAATTGGATTTTGTTTTATTTGTTTTTCTCTCTTTTTTTTCTTCCAAATTTAAATCGATTCGCTCTTATTTCTACTTGGGTTTTGGAGAGTAACGTTAAGTGGTTCTTTTTTTCCATTGCATGAGGAGGTGTACGTTCATTACTATAAATTTCGCTATTTCCTTTAAAAATTGGTTATAGAAAATATTCATTATCAAGCGTTTTCCGACACTCGATCTTCATCCAGATTGCCATATGTAAATCTATCAAATCTCTTCAACGTTAGAATAGCAAGTATTTATTTTTAGAATCAAATTATTTGACAGTTTTGCAAGTTGTTAGGACTCTGTAACGGGGAATATAATTTTCATTCAGTCAAGACAAGTAGCAAACATTTTTCATCGATATTCACACATTCAGCAGAAATATTGTGCTGACGTCAAGAAGGGATTAAGTTGTGCTATTACTGTTAGTGAAAAGTGACTTGCTTCGTTCGCACTTAGTGACTTCAAGCACCGATTTCGTAGTTTGCCTTTAACCAAACGGGTTTCAGCGCTTAGCGTTTTGTAGTATAATACACTAGTTATAGCGAAACAAACAAAGAAAATTTTATTTTCTTAGATCAAGTAACTCCGCCGCATGGATCTGATTGATTTTGAACAATGGCGTGGCTTATTTCGGCTTATTGAAATACACCTGGGACTTTAGGAAACACATCAAGTAAAATTGTTCACGGTCTAACGTTCCTTGGACGTACGAGTGTTGGATGATCGCTTACATGGCGGCCACGAATAATATTGTCATTGAACTATCCGTATTGTAAATCCCTTTAGAGTTGTCAACCCGATATTCGACTGAAAATGTGGCTTATGAATTGATATCGTTACAAATCAGTATAAGCATGAAAACGAATGAACTTATTTGTTTCGTACATGAAATCCCCAAATGATTATTTTTTCAGTAAATTCACATCAAATGCACGTTAACTGAAATTTTCGCCTCGCGATTTTTTGCTGTACTACTCATCAGGGTGACAGGGACAAAAGTGCCGCCAGTTGTGTAAAGTGTAATTGATAGCAACTACATTACAATCGTAAATTAACTAATAGGTGACGCTCCGCTAAACCACTCACGGAAGTTGTAAGAAGATGAACGAAGAAAAACGTTTTTTCCTTAATTTTTTCTTGGCGCAAAAACTTGACTGGAGAGAAAATGAAAACTTCCAAAGGATCATAGCCAAGAAGTTTGACAGTTTCGTCAGTCGCGAATTTGAGACCAAAAGAACACGTTTTTCTGCACCTACGTTTAAGTAGGAACACACATTTTTTTTAATGGCCGTGTTCCGGGTTCAAGTTTTAGTTAGTCAACTTTGATGAAGCTTTGGGATCGAATTACCACATCAGTTACGGAGTGAGTGAAATGCATAAGTTATCGAATGATCTAGTAATTACATTTGGATGATCACATACGAACGAATGCACATTGAAAATTGAACCAATCGAACTAGCACAATTCTGCTATATTGAAGTTTGATGGCTGACAAGTGTCAAATGTATTGTTTGTCTGTGAATTTTACGAAAATAAATTCGTGTATTTTAAAGTTCTTAACATATAAATGGAGTATTGGCTGAATTTTTATCTTCCAAGTCAGAAGATTCACATTGTGGCTGATTTCCAAAACGAAGCACTTCTGCATTACTGCTTAATCAATAGTTCAAAAACGTAAACAAATGAATACGATGCAAAACATATTTTTCTAAAACGCATTGTGAAAGCATCAACTGCGCAGCCGTTTGCGTTTGGAAGTCAGCCTGTAATACCATTGAACGAAAATGTTTAGCAATGATTTATTTTTATAAATGAAATTTTAATTTTCTTGAAACATATTTCATAACTTAAACATACCCTACCGTATGAAAATATGCTCGATCATTGATGACAGAAAACCAAAATTAAATACTCGAATCTCGTATGCGATCATACCAAATCAACATTTATCAGTAACGTATGACTCGAAAGTCGATAACTGATGTGATAATTCGACCCCTGTTCTCTGGTCAATCGACTATTTTAGTTACGTGTCATTGGAGAGAAAATGGCTGCTTTGCTGTTCTCTTCTAAGTACTAATCTACTTCCTTTGACAAATGGTCACAGAGCCAAAGGAGAATTAAAAGCAAATTTTGAAGTCAAATTCAATGTCAGCATCACATTTGCACTGTCTTGTTTGGACAGTGGCGACAAAATTTACTAATTTCTAAGTGATAACTTACTTTTCGAACATCATTGAAAAATGACACGTTCCTTAAAATAAGTAAGGTCGGTAGATAATCGACTCGATATTTGTCGATCGTGTTGGTTGATTTTGGTATTGTGTAAGCAAATCGACGCCGGCTCAACGGCGTTATTTGAAGACATACAAGGACGTATTTGTGTTTTTTTTTTAATTTGTCCTATGAAATACATGTTTTCACAGTATAGTGCCACTGAGATTCTTTGAGGTGTAATGGCTAATTGATGATTCAATGATTTCTGCGCCATTCACATTCAGCCATCAGAAAGTAGAATAAACCACATGCTCCACATGTTGTCGTGACGTCTTACCGATTGTCAATCGTAAGTTTTTAATGTTTGCGTGCAAAATTTTTCGTTTCATCTTTAACATCGGGAATACCCAGATCTCTGCGTAGATCTTCATTCCTTATATACCACGGCGCATTGACGAATGATCTTAACACTTTGTTTTCAAAAGTTATAGAATGTTTAGATTCGTTTCACTTGTTTGTACCATAGTTGTATACCATATGTCCAAACCGGCTTTAGCACATGCTTGTGTAATAGGAGTTTGTTATAAAGGTTAGGCTTCGAATATTTTCCGCGTAACCAGTACAATTCTCTGTATTTATTTTTAAAGTTCTTTACATTTCAATCATAAGTGAACAACTTATGAAGTAAGTAAGCAAAGTAAGCTTTAATCCTTAAAAATACCGTTAGTAAATAAATAAAATGATGGCGAATCCTGGAGGTTTACAAGTGAGATTGAGAATGTCGTTAGGTGGAAATGTCATGCTCCATCGTTTCTAATCACAAAACCGTCAATATGAAAAGAAAAATAGTATGAAGATGAAGGCGTTATGTCTAAAACACTTGCCACAGTAAAATCCCCACAACATCGAAATGCCTTTAATGCCTTTAACTTTAGCATAATTTTCACATAGTAGTAGCTATAAGCGTTTGAAATCTGATGGTTTTTTTCACAGAAGAAAGTACATAATTATATTCAAAATTATATTTCTACACGTTGTTTATTTTTTTTTTTACAAAATTTGACATCACTTAAAATAGTTTACAAGAGATTTGATATCAACCGCTTTCGCAGGTTTTCCTTGTATAGCATTGAAAGAATACATGTTTTCTGTAGTCAACTAATAACGGTAGCATGTATATTTTGAATAACATTTGAATCTGTATTTACATGTTGTTATCTTGATTAACTCAAGTGTACATAATTACAATTCCACTAAATTTTGATTTTTATTCATTTTTACACTTTGTATATAAATATCATAATCAACATTTACATATTCCATTAAAAAAAATATTTCTCACCATGTTCATGAAAAAAAACCTTCTTAAGACAAGCTAAATATTTCAGTCGGGGTGCCGCCAAACAGTAAAAAGCATAAGGTCAAAGTTGTCCTCAATTCCTTCAGAGCATTTGGAGCAGCTAAACAATCATGATAAACAACATATACGAAAATAATAAAATCTTATAAATTAAAAAAAGAGAAGCATAGCAAATTTTCTTTATTTGTAATTGAATAAAAAAAACAGCTCACAACATTCCTGGACATACCCCGAAAACAAAAAAAAAAGAAAACAAGAGAGCTTTACTATACAAACAAACATTGATGAATTTTTCGAAAATTTTACACAATCAACTAAAGAGAGCCCAAGCAAATGGAGTGCCTTATGTGCTCTTTTGTTTTTTTTTTAATAAATTTTTTTATTCATAAATCATTTAAAATGATTAAAATAAGAAAACAGAAATCAAAAAGCAATAAATTACGTTCAATTCTATGATAGAATGACTAAACAAAAACTCAAGACACCAAGTACTTAGAACAAATATAATAATAAATGAAAAATAAAAAAATATTCATAAAAAAACTTTAAGAGACATATACCCCTACTATATTACCGCCTTATTTATCCAAAATCACGATGTAGACTATTAAAAAAAAAAAAAAAAATTCGTTTGAACATATCTTTTGGGTCAGCAATTGTATTTTGTTTATCTACAAATTAAGAAAAAAAAATATTTTCCTTTTGATTGTATTCTAGAACTAAAAAATGTATTTCATCGTATTTATACAACTTTTGCACTAACAGACTTATGAAAATATGAAAAACATATACATTGTATAAGTATGTACTAATAAAACTGATTAAATGTAAGCATTTAAGCAATTTTTTTATAAATTAAATGTAAATATGTATAGTTTTTAATATAAAATACATTTTAATAAAATGCCATTTTTATCTAAAGATTGTTTTTATTGCGACGATTTTTTCATTGATATTTATAAACGTGTGAAATTTTTTGATGTAATACATATTAAGGCGTATTTATGGATGCTTCTCAAGAGTTTTAGTTAATAGGTGAGTTCCATTAGGGGTATTGGAGTTATCGGCGAATCCTTAGCGGACTAACATCGACATCAACAACAAAGACAATAATACGGAACCAACAAACAATGGATTCTTCAGCCAGGGGGTTGATTTCCAAATGCGAATCATATTATAATCGACACCTAAATTTTGATCATCATCGCTTTTGTTTAATCTTGAAAGCGAAAACCATGCGAAAATGGATTTTTTTCTGACTTACAATTTTCCATTTCTTTTCCTAACACTAACAATTTGACAGCATCTTTAAGACACAGCACTTTTATACCCTATCCCATAGGGGAATATTAGTTTTGACATTAAGTTTGTTACATAATGAAATAATTTCGCTAGATATGCCTCAAAATATGGGTGTTTTCATAAACGTCTGCCTAACTTTGATCTGCTTTAAATTTGTTCATAAAGTCAGATTTTTGATAGATCATACGAAGATATGTTCATAAGCTTCATAAGTGTCATCACCATCTGGCAGATTGTGCATCCATATTTGTTTGACTGCAGAAAGCGCAGGAGATAAAGAAAACAAATTTCAAGTGCGATAAAAAAATAAAAGTTTTATTGACAATTTCTTAATAAATTGTGTCATTACAATAACATTT
This sequence comes from Rhingia rostrata, assembly GCA_949824845.1. NCBI lineage: Eukaryota > Metazoa > Arthropoda > Insecta > Diptera > Syrphidae > Rhingia > Rhingia rostrata. The sequence continues at coordinate 159,514,450 of OX463755.1, read as the reverse complement.
ATCTCTTTTAAGGGTAGAAGAAGCTCCACTGTGTATGTGGCGAAAACTAAGCTATTAATGCATATAAGAATTCTAACAAAAAAGAATCTGGGAAAAGAAAAGTCACTGTAGAGGACATTAAAAAGGTTGATCCATTCTTCTCCCTTATTATTAATTCACAATCAAGATTGAGCACAACTTCTTTCGCGGTCATTTCTTATTTTTTGTCTGACATTATTATGAACATTCAGTGACTACCTAAAATTGTACTTAAGCAGGCCAGCGTACGTTCTGCAGAATGAGCTCATTAATGCAACAAAGACGAAAGACGATGGACTAGCGCAGATTTTTAACGTTTATGAAAACACCATATATCTCAGAGTCAGAATCGCTAGCTGAGTCGATTTAGCCATGTCTGTCTGTCCGGCCGTCTGTGTGTCACCGATTTTTGTTCCTTAAATTTTGAAATTTGGTATACAGAGTCTCTATCCGACGAAGCATAGCAAGTGTAAAAATGTTTGAAATCCGCCGAGGAGGAGGCGTGGCTCCTTTTTAGAAAAACGTAGTTTTAGGCCAAACAATTGGAGATTTTGAAAAAACGTCTGAACAAGATATCTAGACAATCCTAATGTCTATATTTCGTCTATACATTTTTTTTGCCACGCCCACTTTTTGGTGCGTTTTCAGCAAAAAAATTTTTGTGGCGAATCATTGGTTACGATAAAATAAATATTATTATTATTTTAACTCACGCCCAATTTTTGGGGGCGTTTTTCATACAAAAACCTTTTATGGTGGATTGTAGGCTTCTCATATGTTTTTTTTGGTAGATTGTATCCACAACCTTTATAAAGGGTGTCACTTCACAATATCCACACATTATTCAAATTTATTTACAACCAAAACTGTTGGCACCTGACGGTTGGAGGTTAAACAAATGGACGACTACCTAAACGAGAAAACGCCGTTCAACAATATTTCAAGTTTGGCTGTAAACAATTAACTTTGTCAACTGTGAAGTGAGTAATTTAACAAAATCAGAGAGACTCAGGAACAGAGTACAGGGACATCAACGCCGTATTGATCGGTTAAAAATTTCTTATTTCATGAAGCTCTCTAACGAGTGTAGCAGCTGATTTTTCTTTGACCTGTAATGAAGATGTTTTTGATTTAAGTAAAATTACCCGATATTATTTAAGTTTAAGTTCATATAAGTTACTTTGCCAATAAAGAATAATTATTTCAATAGATAAGAGTTAATAATATCTATAAATTGAAAAAATAAAATTACAAAACAGGGGTTGAAATAGCTTGACGTTAAATTACCTTTCAGTTAAATTTTGTGTTCTGTGTTACCTTACCTTGTTAATTGAAATCCGAGCAAGCAATCTTGAAACTATATTAATATGTTAGATGTTCGGAATTGATAATTGTTTTGTGTTATAAATTTCGAAGAAAATATTTTTGAGTTGGTTGGTGCAAACACTTTAAAAGCAGAGAAGGGAAGCGGAAGAAGATAGATTATGGAAGCATTACACACAGATGGTAAGCAACGTTTTTATACGTTTTTATACCTTATCCCTTAAAGGTTTATTCGTTTTTTTTTAACGTTTATTTATTCACAATTTTTTTAATATTAATTAATAGCCTAAATAAACTTAAAGACTAGACATTTTTAAATTTTGCCAAAGTAAAAGACCCATTATGGTTCGCATTACATGATATATAATTTGTTTGTTTAATTAAATTTTTTTTTTATTGTGAATTTTTGTATTATTGTTATGTACTATATATATTTTTTTTTTGAAAATAGGAAAATGTGAATCAAAACCTATTAGAAGACAGTCGCAACTTTTTTTTTTTTATAAAAAACTAAAACCTACAAGACTAACTTAACCTATCTAAACCTATCTAAATCTATCTAGGCCCTGTCATGTGATCTCTATTCCATCGACTAACAAGTCATCGTTAGATCAGAGATCACATGTCAGGGCCTAGTTTTACTTAACCTAAGTATCGACTTCAGCCCAGTCTAGCCACCAGTATCGGTCTCTATTTAACCTGTTAGTGTTACTTTTGTCGCTTTCAGGTATGCTAATGCAGTATCTAATTTGATCAGTATTCCCGTCCCCCGACTCAAAAGGCTCATAAAGGATCCTTTTATCTGTTGCTCTCCTTGCAGCATGGTATATTATTGGAACGTTCGTTGAATCCGATAGGTAGCCATATGCATCCAGAAACAGAAATGTTTCTGGCGGAATGTATCCATTTTCCAAGGCATTTCTGAAATACCCAGGATTCGGATAGAATAATCCAGAGATTAATTCGTTTTCGCTAACACTTGCCGAACGAACAAAGTGATTCCTTACAAGATCTAGAATGACATTGTCAATTCTGGACACACCGGAAGCATCCAGAAGTCTTTTGTTTGAGACATAATGCCTATAATCGGAATGTGCACTCCTATACATCTGTGTGCAGGCTCTAAGACATTTGCGCTCGAACACTCGAAGTTTTTCCATATACGATGGGTTAATGTTCCACCACACTGGACTCGCATAAGTCAGAATTGGACGAACGAATGCTTGGTAACAAATTATCTTCACATCGGATCTAAGATAGTTGAAATAAAACAGGCTTTTTAGCGACATGAATGCCGCTCTTGCCTTGTCTAATTGAATATTTATGTGCTCATTGTAATACAGAAACTTGTCCAAATGAACACCTAAATATTTTACCACGGTTCTCGACTCGATCCGAAGACCATTTGAACTCGTTATTTTGAGATTTCTCCAGTTGCGTCTCAAATCTGAATTACCGCGTCTTATTGGGGTGCGGAACAATATGGTTTCACATTTCGTATAGTTTATTTTATGCTTCCAGTCGGAGCAGAAAGCTTGAAACCTATCAAACTTGCTTTGAAGTTGGATTCGAATGTCTTCAATTTTTGAGCCGCTTGCATACAGTGTAGCGTCGTCGGCAAATGCCAATGAATTATCGAGTTCCCTAAGTATATCAGAAATGTAGATATTGAAGAGCTGTGGAGCAGTTACTGTGCCTTGAAGTAGACCATTATGGACATTAAAAACTTCAGATGTCGTGTATTCTCTATCTGTTACAACAAATTTATTTCCGTATAGCATGGATGCTATCATCTTTGTAAGATTAGATGGAAATTCATATCGAATAAGTTTGTAAATTAACACGTCAATCCAAACCGTGTCAAAGGCTTTTTCGATATCCACTAGGCAGGCAGCTGTACATCTTTTGGCGTTGAGATTCCAATTAACATCCGAAATCAATTTTGTAATAGCATGCACTGCCGAGTGATTTCTTTTGAACCCAAATTGATTCCGCTGTGGTTTATTCGTTTTGATACGTAGTTGGTAACATAGTAAAATAATTTAGCTAGATATAGCTTAAAGTATATGCATCGACTCAGAATCGATAGCGGAGTGGATTTAGCTATGTCTGTCCGTAAGTACGTCACCAGTCTTTAGGCCCTAAATTTTAAGCTAGAATGATGAAATTTAGTACACGTGTTTGTTGTTGTTCCCAGCAGGACAAGTGTAAACATTTTTGAAATCCGCCCACTGCCACGCCCTCTTTTTATGCCAAACGGATAGAGATTTTGAATAAGTGGCTGACCAACATATTTAGAAAATCCTAATGTCTATATTTCGTCTTTACAAATTTGTTTGCCCACTTTTTGGGTGCGTTTTCATTAAAAAACGTTTTCTAGATGCAAAATCATTGGTTACGATAATTTAAACACTTCTTCCATATAACAATATGTAATGACAATGACATTTTCTATATTTCTTCGCCATTAGGCCGACATTTTGGAGGTGTTTATTTTAAGGATGGGATGGGATAGGGTACTAAACGATCCGCACGGCGGATTGTAGCCTTCTCATATGTTTTCAAGTTGTGTTTATATATCAGGTGGACCATTGCCACAATGGTCGGTTGAGTACTTTGATAGAGTAAGTAAAGCATACAGAAAAACAAACATTACACTAAAAAATAAATAAAAATGATTTATATTTAAACGCCGTCAAACCTTGCCTTATAGAGGCCTCCTTACAACCACAGATGTCTTACTCGCTATGTAATGAAGACAAATAAGTTCAAGAAACTATTTTTGTTATAGTTCATGGGTTAATCGCGTCGACTTGCGCGAAAGATTGCTTGTGCGCTGAAATAGATTGCATGAAATATCTTTGAAGTGCATTTTGTTAGCGTTCGTGTCAATCCTGCGGAAGTTCAACTAGTAAAATACCAAATACTAAAAATAGTCGCACGTGAAATAGTGTACACATTCAGTCATTGAAGAAACGCTGGCTTTTTCGTTATTGTTGCCATTCGTTGGAAAATGGTGTTACGTGTTTTCGGGTAATACAGCTTACAAGTGGTTTTGTTTATTTCTGAATACCATACCACTGGAATATACATGCAGCCAATTCAACGTAATCTTGATTTTCTATTTACCTGGAAATGTTGCGCTAGACTTATGTTGGTCGCTAGGTAGGTATATATAAAGTTGAGACGATTCCTACCTTTAAACACCTTTTTATGAATTTAAGCACTTTTTTTTATGTCTTGACTATGAATATTAATCGAAAGTAGAGCCTGGAGGATAATTCTATTAAGTCACCATTTTTATATTTTTTTTTTATGCGAGACGTTTGGATGTTTGGACTTATGTTATGTTTAGCATATGCTTTGCTTAATAAAATAATGAGTCTGAACTACACAGTTTCACTCAATTGCACGCAATAGTGTGCAAGCATAGGTTGGGTTATGTTATAGTTATGTTACGAAGGTTATGAGATATGCCATATGCACATGCTGAAGTTAAGAATATATTCCAATTCCAGATTCTGTTTTAGAGCCATTCGTGCAGTTGTTATCTGCAATCATGTCCGACGCTTATTCGAGATTTGACGCGACTGGGATTGGTCGACTTGAAGTTATGCTCAACCCCCAAGCATAATAAAGGACAAAATGTTTGTTTAAGAATTAGTAATTCAGAATGTGGCAGGGTCAGACCCATATTTGCTTTTAAAAAACAGGCAATAACTAGATATACGCAAAGCCGTACAAAATCTAGACGGCAAAACATTAACACTTGTAAACACACCAAAGACTTTTGGCCGTAAATAAGCGGTAGGAAATCAAACAAGCTTATAACTTTTAACAGAGCTTCCATTTCTATAGCAGTAGGGGTGATAACAGGTCACATCCTGTTGGGAAAGCACTAGCTTACACATATCATTTATATACAAAATGCGGCGACTCTGAAGTCGAGGAGGAAATTCCACACCCACTCTGTCACTGTCCCGCAACAAACTTTTTGGCAGCTTCTACTACGAGGACCTGATGAAGCTAGCAACGAAAACTTTAGGGCAGATCGTCCGTTTCTGCTGCAAATCGGGATGGAGCAAGCATCTGTTTAAAGCGGCTGGAACAACGCAGATCACAACATTCTTTTCAGGTACTTTTCTCTCAATAAAGGGTATCGCTATGGTCCCACGTAGGGCTATGCGAGTTTTACGAATCACCTGAGCGTCAACAGCCCGTCAAATCAAACCTAATCTAACCTTTGCTGAAGAATTAAAATAACTTACCAATCTATAGTCGCTCCAAGAATAATTATACTCAAAAGGAAACTTACAAAATTTTGCCATATTTGGGAGACTGACATACTAAGAAAGTTTATGAATATGAAAAAGCGACCCCAACACAAACAAATAATTGAACTACAGAGAAAATGTTGCGAAAATCTGCGTGACTTTTAAGCTGTAAAAAGCAGGAACCAGGATCCAATAAAACATGGTTCAATAAGCAATGTGAGCAAGTTGTTGCAGCAGAATCAAAACATTAAAACAATGGCGCGCAGATCGAACTGCAGAGAAAGTATAAGTTTCAATCAACCAGCGAAATATAGCCAACAAAACAATAGAAGTCACAAAATATCCCAACGAAGAAAGAGTGACTAGAAAACTTCTGGCGTGTCCCGGAGGCTCACGAGCTTTTGGTCATTGCCATAAGTTGGTAATTACTTTAGCCATTCGGAAGGAAGAATCGCATGTATAACACGCCTATTTTACCATTGGAATGTTTTCAGGAACAAACAGTACCACTAATGATAGATAAGTTACTCTTAAGGATGGATTAAGTAAAATGTTAGCCTTGAAAAATAAAACGTATCCTGAACAACTGTAAGGCTGAAAAATCGTCACTGGACCGGATGGAATTCTATCTATAGTAAATGGGTACAATTTCGTTGCAGTTTATTTTTTTGTCATATGATCATCCGGTTTTCCCCAGCTGCTGACGAATTCCAAGAAACAAAAATACTTACCTGAAAACTACAGATACTGGAAATACTCAACAGGGAATCTGCTAAGTTATATGTAACCTTTTAATGGATAGAAAAACATGGAAAATCATGACGAGTTGGAAAGCATACGGACTTCCTCAAATATGTACTGTGATTGTGGCTGGAAAACATTCTTAAAGACACATCTTTGCAAGATAGATTTTCTAAGCCTGGGGTACCTCGAGGATCAATTCTCTTACGCACTCTATTTATGCAGCACATTAATGATCCTTTAAGCACAACTAATAATAACATTTCTGACTCTAACACATTTTTGCCACCTCCTTATCTATTCCAACACACGCAGGTGTAACATCATGTTGAATCAGACCGATAATTTCAATTTTGTCGGTTTATACTAGTAGTTGCACTGATGTTCTGGGGTTTATATTGTTCTTTTATATGTTGATGTAAACGGTCTGACAAGCAGGTGGATTATGGGTATTATTCTATCTTTCACACTAGTTCATTTTGCGAATATCATATATCTGTCAAATTTCAGGAATTACCGTCGGAGTTTAACATTTAAATTGTAATGTAATGACAGATATAATTGCACGCCAGGAGTTAGAATTAGAAACCATCACCACTTGGATGTTGCACATAGACTTACAAAACCAACACCATGACATAAATAAAGGTAGTATGAAAATATAATTTATATACCTTAGATAAATGGTACGTTATTATTATTTAAAAGCAAGTTTCCTCTGAGTCAAAATGCGTCATTCCCGCGAAATTCGTGATTTCAGGCGAAACGCGATGCATTCCGCCACACAATTTGACGTTCTGAAATTCGGCATTCTGCTGAAATGCTATTTGAAACAAGATCCAACAAGTAATGTCAAGGATTATTCTTTTCCCTATAATAACCTTGTTTTTCGCCTATAAACGATAAATTGCTCTGTAAATGTTTGTTAAAAAAAAACTTTCCGAAAAAAAAAATTCTAATCTAATTCTTTTTCGTAAAATGTGTACTTGGCATTATCGCATAGGTGAACATATATTCGTAAACGTAATTTGGCATCACCACTTGGCTGAACGGATGCCTAAACGTATACGTTCAATCTCAATGTCATTTGATTGGTTTTTAGTGTTCGTAATTTGTGTTGTGCATTATATGTGAATTCATAGATATGCATTAAAAAATAAATATAGTGCGTACCAAAACAGTTGGCCATTCTACTGCGCAGGTCTCTTAAAATGTGTTTTACAATCTCTTAAAATTGCAAAAACAAGCATAAAGAGACTAAAATGGGCGGAGCCATAATAAAAAACGACGTATGCCCTGCCTTGTGTTCAAGATCACTGTCGCGATCTCACTGAGGGTGGTTTCTTCATTTTCCTTCTTTTATACTGAAATTAGGAGCGGAGGAAAAATATAGACCATTATATGTCAACTTTACTTGGAGGAAAATATATTGTTTCGTTTTTTGTCTTGTCGGTTCTTTGTAGGAGTATGATGTGATCACGGTCGGATAGATTAAGCAAAACATTGCACATGAATTGATTGTGTGACTGTGTCTGTATGAAGGTGTACGGTTTTAGATTTAAACCCTATTTGCTCATTATGCTTTCGTTGATCATTATTAATTGTGTCGTGCATATTGATCATGTAGGTACTGATATTGGCACGCAAAGTAAAGTAAATTGCAGTGTCACACCAATTTTTTTTTTTTGTTTATATCATTGAATTTGGGCGAGGTAGGTAAATTTAATAAAAAAATTACAATTTGGGAATTTTTTGGAAACGTAATCGATTTTATACCCAATAACAATAGGCACGATTTTCTGTCACAAAAAAGAGGATGGGGTATTAAACGGTTCGTTAAAGACAAAATGGTGAACGTTCTTGATTCTTCAATAATTTTTTTTAAGAAATGCAGTTTTTAAAACTTATTGAACTACCCCCCACTTTTAAATTTGTAACCTTGATTAAAAGTGTAAATTATAGCGAGATAAAATTGACGATGAATTGCAAATATAAAACAGATTTACAGCGAGCAGCAAAACAAAACACCAGTATACCAAATGGGTGGTTCGGTTTGGTTTGAATTAAGAAGTAAAAACACACACGTTTTAGTACTAAGATAAAAATATTTATTGATTTTGCTACCTATATGTATATGAAATAGTTAATATTAATGTATATTAAATTGAATTCGAAGAACTGTCAGTTTCATAATCGGTTGAAGAATCATCTCCTGGATTGATAATTATTGCATCCGACATTGTGTCCCACATCTGCTCGTGTGAAAAGTATTCCTCCTCTGTCCTTATAATGTTCGACGAAATGTTCAACCATAAAAAGGGTTGGGAACCCTTTCAAATACAATCGGACTTCTAGGTAGAAATATATAAAAGTCGACCTCATAATAAAAAATTAAGTTTATTTAGATATTCAACAGCATTTTAGTTCTAAGCACTGTAAAGTTGGGTTACGCATTGTAAATTACAGGCAAAAACGCTTAGTGATTAAATCTCTTTCGCGTCATTTTTGTTCTCTTAAATCCTCTCTCTGCGCAATCGACCGTTGGCCAACTGTTTTGGTACGGACTATACATTATCGTATTGGCAGAATACATGAGAGATCACCCGAACTTGGCCAAGTTTGCTGCTAATTGCAAAAATGGAGATACTGCCGTGGATAACTGGGCATTGAAGTTCAGTTTCGTAAAAACATATTGAAATGCTTTTTTGTTTAAACGAGACACCTTAATAAATCGATATAAAAACACACCGTTTTTATAAATTCACAAATATATTTAAGGAAAGCGGATTGCTGTTATCCCTTCGCTGTTTGCGAAATTTTTTTATTATTGTCACTTTAGTCAATTAAAGCTTCTAAAATTATCTTTTTAGAATATGAAAACTTTGATTTTTTTTATTTTAAATATGAAACGGAATTGTTTTTTTTTCTAAATGACATTTATTTGACGTTAAAACTATTACAATTTTAGTCTATTACAACTAAGATGTTAAATCAAAAAAATACGTTCCGTGAGCATTCGTGTGACCCAATCTCAATTCGTTCTTTCGTATGACGAATTACGTCATTGGTGTACGTACGATTACCGATCCGTTCTCGGAGGAGGCGATTCGACCCCTGGTATTTACGCTTTCTTGATCTCATACGAGCAAACAATTTTTGTTTTGGGTTACACGATCTACCCAGAGTCTATTTTTTTTCATAAATTCTATTTTATCATGATACGAACGGTTGTATTGAGATAAGCTTTTCTGGACAATTGAAAGTACTCTGATGAGTTGTCAGATTATCAGAAGAGAAGATGCAGTGAAAAAAATGTTTGACAGTTGAAATGCGTTTTTGTTAATGAGAACACTGTTTCCAAATGTTGAATTTCGTTAATGAAATGACGAGTTTCGGTTCGGTGGAAACGAACTATAAAGAAGAACATTCCCGTTAAACAAAAACAATTGAATACTCAAAACGAACAGAATCACGTGTGTATCTTATAAACTGCAGGGCAAACAGACCTTAAATATAGTTGTCAAACAAATTTCCCCTCCACATATGTCATAATATTTTTCAACTACATTCAATTATATTCAACCTTCAATTAGTTGATAAATGCAAGTGACCCCTCTAATAGACGATTCATTCAAATAAAAACATTTGTTCTCGAAAGTTGTGGAAAGAAAAAGAGTTCTCTTGATAAAAAAAAACTATTTCTCAAATTTCACTCTAATGAATAGTCTACCACACTATTTATCTACAAACTTGTGAATTCCATATATTGCTATTTTGTATATTTAACAAAAATCCAAACTCACTTTGTTCGTGAAACTTGTGCCCTCGTCTTTGATAAAAACTCACTACGCACTACTGCCAAAAAAACATAAACTCCCAGACAGCCTGTCATCAGACGTCGCAGTTTCGAAATAAAATTCTGTTCAAGTTTAACAAATAAATCAGTGACCCATTCGAACAAAAAAGTGAATAAAAATAGAAAATCTAGTTTGTTGCTAAATTTATCAAAATTTGACCCAGTTCCTGTAACATGTAAGTGCTAAACAAAATGCTGTTCCAAAACACAACAAATAGAAAAATTGTCTGCGCCACAACCACCCCACATGCTCCCCCTTGAATGGTGCCTTGTGGTTGGCTCTGGCTACTGCGTAATCGCTCGACAGTGGAATGAACAAATGGTTACAAGTTACAATTTATTAGTTCATTCGTGTGCTGCTCGAGAGAGTAAACATTTCGTTATTAAAAAATCAAAAGTAAATCACAAAAATTCTCTTGCGCAACAATATCACTTTCTGTCCTTGGGTAATTATTTTTTTCTAAAAAAATTATCTTTTTCCTTTCAGTTTTGCTAAATTCATTTCGTTTTGTGGTGCTTTCCTGTGAACACATACCTTCTCCTGAGTCAGAAAATACCTATCTGTACCTAACTACTTCAGTGAGCTGTGTGCGATTCTTTGTTTCAAGTTGACAAACGCAGTAGTTGGCTTTCTGAAGACCGTTCTTTGTCCAAGACGCAACAATGCCAGCTGATTCGGTTTCAAGGTGAGTGTTGAATTTACCTTTTTTGGAAGACGTGTCATTAGACCGAAGCAGGAACCGCTGCTAGTTTATACTGGTTTCCTAATGCAATGTGCAACTTGATGAACAAAGAGATCTATTATTTGTTTACCATGTAGTTATGGGGTGTTGGTGTCTTAGTAGGTAGTTATGTAGGTAGTTTTGCAACCTATCCGCTGTCAAAGTGTCTGGTTTATAAAAAATGCATTAATAAAGGAAAGCTGTGTTAATCAAACTTAATACTTTCTACGCATTTCTAACCACCTTCCTTGCAGATGAGTCATTAGAATCGATTTTAATGTTGCTTATCTCTGTTTACATGTTCAAGTATATTATTTATGCATGTACCTAGGCAGCTATACTGCAGTTTTATATTTTTTAATTATTTTGTTTGTGTGTAGTGGAGTTTATATTTACCAACTTCATAGTGCCGTTGGCAAGGTAGGTAGATTAAATTTATTTTTTCCGACAACGATCCATTATAGGCCTTCGCGATCCGTGACACGAGATATTTGGTAGCAAATAAACTTCTTAACCTTTTCCAACATGTTGTTAGCTTAGGATACGCCACGAAGGCATCTTCAGTACAGGAAAGGTAGGCGCGGTATGCTAGCGGTTGCTCGGCTCAGTTCGTCGGACGGGGAAGTTCTTGCCATCCCACCATGCTGCAAGTAATTCGTTGATCAAAAACTCTTATATCTATAATTTATATTAACAGCTCATGCAGGGACTCTAACCTACCTCTTCTCTTCATTTGTGTGTGAAGTTGATATTAAATTTGTGCATGCACTTATTCGGTTAGCTTTCAACTTTTGGTTTTGAGTTCTAGGGGTACTGAATTGTGCCATTTTTCTAATATTATATAGACTCAGCAATAGTCCAATTCAGTGCTGTTTCAACAAAACCTATTTTACGGATGTATAACGGTTTATTTCAATTACATACAAACAATATTAGATCTGAATCCAGCGCTTTAGTAGGCAATTGATTTTATTTCGATCTATTTACAGCTTTAAGTATACATTTGACTGAAATTCACTAAATTGTCGACAAGTTTTTGGGATACGAAAAGCTTTACATTAGCGGAATATATGGTCGACTCTATTGCAATTTTTGTTCGAACTGTAACGTATAATGACAGGGGAAACCCAATCGGGATATGATGTTTCAATCCATACTTACTTACTTAAGTGGCGCTACAGTCCGGAATACATCATGCCTCTCCAATTAACCCGGTCCTTAGCTAACTGCCTCCAGTTGCGCACTCCAAGTTGGTTGAGGTCGGTTTCTACTTGTGCGCGCCACTTAAGGCGAGGTCTTCCTCTACTGCGTCCGACGTCTGGCTGGGAATCGAAGACTTTGCTAGCCGGAGTATTGGTGTCCATTTGTTCTACATGTCCAAGCCATCCTAAACGTCCAATGCGGAGTTTTTGACCAGGGTCATGTCGCTGTACAGCTCGTATAGTTAGTTCTTGGTTGAATCTTCCCCTCCATAGCCCGTCAACGCAAACGGGACCGAAGATTTTTCGAAGAATTTTCCTCTCAAATCGACCAAGGATTTCTTCATCCGCTTTTGAGACGGTCTTTAGCTCCGAACTGACATGATCAGGGTCTTATATAGGATCTCCTTACTAGTTCGAGTGAGGGCTTTACTACTGAATTGCCTTCTTAGCCCAAAGAAACAGCGGTTGGCATGAGTAATTCTTTGTTTAATTTCTGACGAGATATTGTTGTCAGAGGTAATAGCGGAGCCGAGATAGATAAAGTCCCGTACTACCTCAAAGTTATATCTGACAATGGTGACGTTCTGTCCAATTCGTCGATGTTGTGTGTCATTTCTTGTTGGCAGCATATACTTCGTCTTGCCCTCATTTACTGCTAAACTCATTTTTGCCGCTTCCTTCTCTATATTAGCAAACGTGGCTATGACATCACGTTGGGTCCTACCAATGATGTCAATATCGTCGGCGTATGCTACTAGTTGTACAAATTTTTGGAAAATTGTGCCTCTGGTGTTGGCTCATGAGTTGTTCCTTCCTACTTTGATTTAAAAGTTAAATGACAAGATTGCCTTGAAGGTCTCTTTTTGGCTTCGAGTTTCTGTGTAGATACTTTGTCAAACGGAATTTTTCTTTTGGTGGTCGTGTAAGTTGCATTAGTGAGTTGCAAAACATTGTATTGTATTGGCATTTTTTGACAGCAATGCTAAATAAATCCTTTCCTCCTACCTTTCTTGATATTAAATTCTGCTAGCACAATTTAAACGTCGTACTTCAGTATTCGCTCATAAGTTTTGTTGAAGAGCTTTTAGAAAGAAGAATTCTAAGCGGTGGCACTTGAGCAGCATATAAAGCTCATGTTGGCAATCTTAATCTACATTTTACCTTCAGCAATGGAGTTTTCTGTTTTCATTTTTCATTTTATCAACAGTTAAAACAGTCCTCTCCAATACCATTCGTTGCCTTGTTATAAAACCCTTAAAATATCACATGCGAGCGCAAATCTTGGACATAGTGGATTGCATACTTATTTATTTATGAAAGTATCCCAAACCAAGTAAGTACTGTTGGTCTCTTCTAAAAAAACAAACGCTGTCATTTAAGGTATTGAAAATGCATTATTCTGATCAAAATCTTGGGAGATATCGACTTTCTATAATTTTAAATATGTATTGGCTTCTAGTCAAATATACACATCAGATCTGTAGATAAATAACACGATTCCAGATGTTGCCACCATATCACGATATCACAATATCAATAAACTTGTTGCATCACTAAACACAAATAAATTGTTGTCGTTCCATATACTGTCGATCTTCTTAAGTTAAAAGTGCATAAGCTCCAAAGAAACAAAGTACGTCGCATTTACAAAAGTGAATGACCCGATATATCAAGTTCCGATTGTTGGGCTTATCCTTGAACGACAAAAGAAAGTTACTCTTTGCGCCGACAGCAAAAGTGAATGACCCGATATATCAAGTTCCGATTGTTGGGCTTATCCTTGAACGACAAAAGAAAGTTACTCTTTGCGCCGACAGCAAACAAATTAAAAACGAAATTGAAGCTACGAAAGTCCTCAGAATATGTCAAACACTATATGTTAGACAAACTTCATAATTTGATTGAAATATAAAATCCCAGTTGCATGCAACAAACCACACACATGAACTCCTATCAACAAGGAGCATGTCAGTGGTAAATCGCAGTTGGTTGAGTCGTCCCATAAATTTTATGATTACGTATAACCAGGAGAGTGAAGTCATCGTCTTTGTTCATTGGGATACGATTCAAACCGAAAGCTCACAAATAACAATTCGATGTGCAAATGAACTTGTATCATTCATTCCGAGTTGTCAGTAGAATCTGCTCTCTTGTTAGCATCGCTTGACCTCTCCATTCAATAAGGAATCGTGAGCGGGACGAAAAAGTAAAGTGCAACAACAACAAACAAAAAAACAGTAAATTAATTTAAATTGGTTACGTTTTTAAGTCAATCGCAAGTGTGAATTTTATTTGTAACGCGGTGAGCAATATTACAAAGTAAATATTATTCATACTTCTTATTAGAATATTCCAGCAGTCTTTGGGGGCAGGGTGCGTTCTTTGCAGTGTGATTTTAGCTTTCATTGTTTGCAAACACATTGAAAATTTCGAGTGACTAAAGTAGAAATAGACAATCTGACTGTTCACATTCATTGTTTTCATCTCGGACCTTTTCTTTTCCATTTCAGAATGGATCCCAATGCATCTGGTAACGAGGTTAACCCGGCTGAGTCTGTTTTGAGTTCATCCCCCGGTGCATCCAGCTTGCGATCAAGAACAGACAGTGAAAGTTCTGACAAGTAAGACTCATCGTCACTTACAAATCACAAATAATCAATTCCCTTCTTTTTACAATCGACAGACAAGCTCGCTTTATATTGCCCAGCCTTGATGGCAGCCCACCAAAGGTGGTAACCCTAAACGAACTCACGCATGTGATGAATAACATCGAAAACATGACTCTGGTGCATGAAATAGCTGTAAATCCCGAGTTCAAATTCGAGCCTTATGAACCACCAGAGAATAGGTAAGCAAAAGAACGCCCATTACCGTACATTGTTCACACCCACCATCAATCTTAGCCTTGAACGTCGCATTAAGGACGTAATGCACAAAGTCTTCTGGGATATGCTGCGTGAGGAGCTTAACCGGAGTCCACCAAACTATGACCATGCCATACAACTACTAGCCGACATAAAGGAATGCTTTCCGCAGATTATCACTGCCAACAACAAGCGTGCATTGGAACACATCAACGAGGTACTAGATGCCAGCGTAATCCGACAACAAGCTGAGCAGGGTGTGCTCGACTTCAAGGCATACGC
The DNA here is from genome assembly GCA_949824845.1 of Rhingia rostrata. NCBI lineage: Eukaryota > Metazoa > Arthropoda > Insecta > Diptera > Syrphidae > Rhingia > Rhingia rostrata. The sequence continues at coordinate 159,499,168 of OX463755.1, read as the reverse complement.
AAACTTTGTTATAAATATCATGGCAAAGTCATGTGCTCCAGCAAGGGACGAACTAGTACAGAAGCTCACCGAAATCGAGGATGTGGTAGAGACATTCAAGGGAATTCTCGAAACAATGACCGTCATGAAGTTGGACATGACCAACTACATGCTGAATATGGCACGAAATGATATTCTAGCCAACTCGGTAGAATATGAAAAGACCAAGTTCAAGGAGTACCTTGAGTACTACAAGTGTAAGTTGACAAAACATCGAAACGAGTGACAATTTGTGATATGTAATTTTTTGTTAGTTGGTTTTCCATGCCTGGATAGTTGGTTGAGGCGCAATCAAACTCAGGCACAAACTGGTGCATTACTGACTCCCGATGAGACAATTTACAATGCCTACATGGAACTCATGGATTGGTCTGACCCGGAGCAATTTCCCGAAGTGCTTTCTGTTGACAAGGATAGAATTTTAAAGTTGGGACAACGTGCTAAGCGTCTATGTGCAGCTGCATCATTGATCTCAATTTGCTCTGGTGTACCAATTATTTCACAACGCACAGCTAATCGCACAACATTGGCCAAGCAAATCGAAATACTACTACAGGGTGTCACCAATGAAAAGTAATTAAAGTCATTGTTTGTTCATTCTGGTTCTGATTTCATATTTTCTTTCTTACAGGGAGCTGTGTGACGCCGTTATAAATGCTTGGGTTCATATTCAGACCTTCATAAACACCAAGCTAACAGAGGAACAACAAACAGAAATGGACAGTACTGCCGAAAATACGCTCAAAAATCAAGTTCTCCAAATCTCTAAGCCAGACTCGCCAGTTCGAAATTTATTATGTAAGTCTTATCATCTTCCATCATTATCACCAAATGAATTACCACTTTTCTATCAACAGGGAAACGCCTTCAAACCTATTTCCGATTTGTTCTTAGTTCAAAGACCGGTATGCCTCCACCACCTCCTGGCTACACCGACTACCATGACGAATTAAAAGCATTTTGTTCCGCATTGCGTCATGTCATTCTTTACAATCATTCAGTGTTCGGAGAGTATTTCACCAAGGTACTAACTAATCAACGACCAACATCAGCCACAACCAGTTCCGATAATGATACACTGCCAACGGATGGTGCACAAGCAACCGTATCAGCCACTCCTGATGCCAAACCGAACGAGTAGTTGAATGCAGCTTAGTTTACGTTTGGATTGTAAGTTTGGTTGGGGTTCCGAAGAAAACTAAAGAAACAAAGGTGAACGTAAGATGATGCTGTAGTTGACCACCACCCACCCTGAAGTTGTAAGCAGTATGCACAACATTCTACCTTTTAAGTACAAGTGTAGATGAAGCCAAGATACAACCCTGCCATACTTTTGGAGAGACACACCAACAAAAATGAAAAGAATTGAATAGACGTGGTTGACTGCTCCCAAAAATATCTATAAAAAAAACAGCAACAACATTCTAATGTGCTAACATAATTTGTAATAAATGAATTAATTACCATAACCGTTAACAACGAATAAATTCAAAATAATTCCACTTATATACACACATACTTATATACTCTGCAAGTCAATAGAATAAGTTCAGTCCAGGTCAAGAGTGTTAATTAAAATAAAGGGTCACTTGCACCAACTAATTTATTCAACTAACCAATGAAAATCCACCAGAAAATGGCCACATAGTTGAAGTACTAAGTTGCTGCAAGCAAAGATTATAAAGCCATACAGATGACGCATTGAGAACAAAAAACAGACATTTTTGCTCACCAGGTTCATTGTACGGGCGGGTGGTCTGTACCTGCACACATGAGAAACGAGATCTAAACATAAACATATGCCGGGCTGTGCCCGTACGACGCGCCATAGAACAATTTTTCTTGTATGCAGTGCGTCATCTGTATATCTTTATAATCTTTGGTGCAAGACACCATATAACTCATGTTTTTTTTTTTAGATTCAAGAGAGTGTGCAGAAATGCGCGGCCCGATCACTGACCCAATTGGTCGACACACAAGAATTTTAATTCGTTGCCCTAGAACTTTTATAGAAGAGAGTATTCCTATGAATCGTGATCTCAATTTATAAAGACCAAAAGTGTGTTAACACAAAACTTGAGTCACGTCCTTCAGTTCTCCAAACTTTCTACTTACCACGGATTCTTCGGGTCTGAAGAACTGTAAGTGGGGCATAGTTCTACTTTGTGGCTTAAAAGTTTTCTCTTCCTCCTTGTGTGTCTCTTGTTCACCCAAGCCTCTTACTTCTTATGAGGTTATTCAAGTGAAGCAATGCTATGAGCCAAATATCAGGGTATTTCATCACTCTGTTTTTTTTTTAGTTTATTCAATTTTACGATAATTGAATCGGTGAGTGGAAGAAGCGTACAAGCTCCAAAACTTGTTTTTTATGCTGGAATATTAACCAACCAATCAGCAAAATAGCAGTAAATTGGAAAGCCGGTTGTGTACAATAATAGACTATGCACTTCGCTAATTTTGTGGAAAAACAGTACAAATCAAGTAAAAGCCCTGGCTGTGCTTCTGTTTTCTTCAAACTGATATATTTTACATGTACTGTTCTTCCACTCACCGATTCAATTCTAATCTTAACTACAGGCTACACTTGCTGAAAACGGCTAAAAGGAGTCAGAAGACTTCCTGGGATGGGATCAACCTTTTGTTTAGGGTCGACGTCGCTAACTTTTAAATCCGCTTAGTGATTCATTTTTGAATCCAATGACTTATAACGAACTTTTTTCCCATAAGCATTTCATAAATCATATACGGCATAAGCTTAGTACATCCACCCACACAGTCTGGTAAGCTCGAAGAAAATCCGACCACAAAGGCGAACGAGTGAGCACATTGGCACTCGGCGCCGTTAACTGTGCTTGAATATGTAAGTGCTAACTTCTGCTATTAGGGTAGGGATGTCACGTTAGTTATGCAATTAAAAAAGCGTCATTTGTTTTGAACATTGTGACAATTTTACCTTTTTTTAAGAACTATAGTACTATTGTTAATAATTAAATTTAATATTAATCGACGTACAACTGAACCTATTCTAATGACTAATGAAGCATCAATGCATTTTATACTTATTATATAGACATTTCTTTGTTAAAAATTTGCACTTGTTTTAAATTTATTTACATTACATTAAGAGTGAACATTTTTCCATGAGCAACATGGTTCGAAGACATCGGTTATTTAAACGACGGCGTCAAAAGTGTAAAGTTAAATGACGACAATTTTTTTTTGTTTTACGCAAATGAAAATAATGTGCAATCTAAATTTAAGAGAATTTATTCTTAATTTCCCATTTCATTTTAAATATTTACCCATTCCATACAACACAACCATCAAAGTGAAACAAAAACTACATGAGTAGAAGAAATGTTCATACTTGTAAAATAATAATAAAAATGATTTAAAACAATTTAAAGTTAGACAACCCTGACAATAGTTTAACCATGTTACCACCACCATTTGTTGTGATAAACATTTTTTTTTTAACCAAGTATAAGAAATATATGTTTAAGGTTTTTATGCAAACACACTCATTTTTTATTGAAGCTTTAAATTATTTGATTCCCTTGTAATACTAACTTATCAAGAATTTAAATGATTTACTAATATTTGTATATGTTGTGATATTTATAAATTATACTACATATTTGATTTGATTTATACATTTTTAAAATTATTAATGGATATATACATCAACGGAAAGTTCTGTGTATTATGAAATAAAATATATTTTACTATTACCTATATCGAATAAATAATTTTATCCAATGCAAAATCAGTTTAAAATTTATTTGGAACCAGTTGTACCGGGATACGAATAGCTCTGTCTTGTGAAATGGAATATATATACAGGGTGCCCGCGAAGAATATGTTTTATTTAATGTCGGCAATTATGTATGGAATACAATATCAAGCAAATGTCCGCCTCTGCTAGTCTCACAAATGCGAGCCCTTTTGAGCACATTTTTCATTACATTCTCACACATTTCACGCGGTATTTCATTAATTTCATCGCGAATATTTTGTTTGAGTTACTCAAGTGTTTTCGGTTTGCTTGCATAAACCTTGCTTTTCAGATATGCCTACAAAAAGGAGTCCGGAGCAGAAAAATCAGGCGACCGTGGAGGCCAATCAACATCACGATTTATTGAAATAACTTGTTGTGGAAAGAGGTATCGCAGTAATTCCATTGTAATCCTGGCTGTATGCGATGTTGCACCGTCTTGTTAATACCACATGTTAATCAAGCTTTTTGCATGCAGTTGTGGCGTTAAAAACTTTCCAAGCATATCACAATATCGCTCCCCGTTTCCAGTTACCGTTACGCCGTTTTCATTTTCATAGAAGTAAGTTCCAAGGATTCCTCCTGACCAAATTGCACACCAGACTGTAACTTTTAATGGATGCGAAAGTGATTGATGAATAATTTGTAAATGGAAACAAATTAAAAACCTTGTGCAAAATTGTGACCAAAGTTGTTCTTTGACGACTAAGCTCCTGAGCACGGCGTCGACTCGAGGTTGATGGATTGTTTTGAATACTTCCTTGAGCAGCAGTAATGTTTTCAGCCGATCTTGCAGTACGTTGTGGTCCATGCTTGAGCCTATCACCTACAGACCCTCTTTCTTCGAAATCATTCACTGCACGATAAATAGTGCGTTTTGTTGGCACGTTGTTTCTCCCAAAAATTTCACGTAACTTTCTCATCGTCACAATAATTGATGATTGATTTTGATAAAATGTTTTAACGATTAAAACACGTTGGTTTATCGAATATTTTTATATAATAAATTTGCCACGTGTCTACTTCACGACTGCCAAATATGAACTGTCAAGACTAATGTTTAACATAACGGCGGCAAAAACAAAGTAGTGTACCTTTCCGGCTGACACCATGTATATATACATTGATCACTGAAAGCGGCGGCTAACTGCAATAACAAGGAATCGATTATGGTTTTAAATTTGGCGCAACAGTTTAGTTGATAACACGACGAAGAACAGCAACACTATAAACAGCCAGGTTAGAATGGCACGGAATGAATACCCAGGCCCTTCAACAGAGCTGGTGGCGGATGAACCGAAAGGCCAACGGCAGCGCTCAATCCCGTAGTGGATACTGATGGCCCCGTGTACTAAGGGTATCATATAAATTGGAACTGGCCCTCCAGGTTAAGGGGTGGTGCTTTGGGTTAACTACCCACGCATTTAAAAAACCATTGTTACGATGCATTCAATAGCCTCCGAAAGGACTGATTTTATTGTTGACGACACGGCTAAACGAAAAAAGGACAACGACGTTCGTATCTGCACCTGGAATGTGAGAACAATAAACAAGAGAGGTGCAAGCGAACACCTAGCGGAAGCCCTAAACTGCTACAAAGCAGACATTACTGCCACCCAGGCAATACGATGGGATGGGCCGAGCAAAAATAACGTGAAAAACTGTGACATCTACTACGGACCGTGTTATAGTGAGCAGAAACAGCGACTATTCGGATGCGGATTTGTTATAAGTTCCAGACTTAGGCAAGAAGTCTTATGTTTCCAAGATATTAGCGAACGTATTGTAACAATAGCGCTAAGGATTGCTTCTATGAGCTTCTTGACAAAACCTATGACTACCGAAGCATGCATGATGTTGAAATAGTGCTGGGAGATTTTAACGCAAAGGTAGGAAGAGAAGACATATTTAGCAGTATTGTCGGAAAACATAGCCTACATGACAACACGTCTGGCAACGGACATAGGCTAATTGAACCAAGAAGTCCAAATCGATACCCAAGACCTATTTCCAAGCCGCATACGACAGCATTTCAAGAGAAGAACTATACAGAGCCATGTCTAGTTTTGGTATACCGCCCAAACTCGTCCGTTTGTTTCGGATGACGATGGAGAATTCTCGCAGCTCCATCAGGGTCGGAAACGACCTCAACGACACATTCGATACCAAAAAAGGATTTAGGCAAGGCGATGCGCTGTCATGTGAATTCTTCAGTTTGATTCTTGAGAGGATTGTGCAAAACTCCCGACCCAACACCAGAGGAACAATTTTCTAACAATCGGTACAACTACTAGCATACGCCGACGATATTGACATCATTGGTCGGACCCAATGTGAGCCACGTTCGCTTGTATAGAGAAGGAAGCGGAAAAAATGGGTTTAGCAGTAAATGAGGGCAATACAAAGTATATGCTTCCAACACGAAAGAGAATTCTCGCTGCTTCACTTTCCACTCCTTTGTTTTTTTTTTAAACGACTTTTTTGAAAACCTATTTCCGAAAATTATTTTCGTATGTCTTACATAGCTACAAGATATATAAGATATTTTTACTATGACACTGTCTGAAGTTAAAAGAGTAAAGCTGCGACAAATATTTATTGGTATATAAATAATTTGTTTGGAAAAAAATATTAAAATTTAAAAAAATGATGAGTTATTCATTTTTTGCACTAACTCTTTCTAATACGAAAATGGGTTCGTTGGTTATTGCACAACATTTATATCGAATCAAGGTTGCAGAAAACAAAGATATCTCAAAAATTAAAAAAAAAAATCGAATTATCCACTTATTGCATTTAGTGACGATATGTACTGTTAGTCCCAAAAGTAAGTAACGAATGATTTTTTAAAAGTTATGTTTTTCGGATTACCAGCACTGGATGATTGCAAAATATTTAAAATTTATTATCAAAATTCATGTTCTGTGGAAAATGTGAAAATCAGCTGTTTTATCGAAAAATTGTGGTCAACGATGAGGCTCATTTCTGGCTCAACGGATACGTAAATAAGCAAAACTGTCGCATCAGGAGTGATCAGAAATACCGATGCATACCGAAAAAACGACAGTTTGGTGTTGTTTATGGGCTGGTGGCATCATCGGTCCATTTTTCTTCATGGACGGCCGTGAAAGAAACGTAACCGTCAACGGCGAACGATATCGAGCCATGATACGCGACTTTTTGTTGCCATAGTTGGCTGAGGCTATGGAGACGAAGATTCAACCAAGAACTATACGAGCTGTACAGCGTCATTGGACGTTTAAGATGGCTAGCACATGTAGAACGAATGGACACCAATACTCCGGCTCGCAGAGTCTTCGATTCCCAGCCAGTCGTCGGACGCAGTAGAGGAAGACCTCGCCTTAAGTGGCGTGCACAAGTAGAAACCGACCTCAACCAATTTGGAGTGCGCAACTGGAGGCAGTTAGCTAAGGACCGGGCTAATTGGAGAGGCATGTTGGTTGAGGCCCAGGTTCATTCCGGACTGTAGCTCCACTTAAGTAAGTTCGGTACCATTTTCGGTGGGAATGAAAAGTTAAAACTGAACAGAAAAATTAAAAAAAAAAACAAATTTTTTGCTTCGGCACTTAAGTACCTAAATAAAAAAATGGTAGTTTAACCTCCATGTTTCTAATTTATCTAAAATCCATCTCGTATTTAATTTATAAATTCGCTTTATTTGTCTCTTTTCATTATTTTATACATACGAATTTTCAACAAAATAAACGAAAAAACATTAAAATATCAATTAAAAACCTAAGACTAAAGCCTTTAAAACAACAGCGTATATTTAATTTTAAAAACGTTATTACGAGTTAGCTCCCATTTTAATTTTGTTAAAAGAATTTTTTTATTTAGTTTTACTTAATTCTGTATTGAAGAAATTTTATTTATCAACGGGAAGCGTTTTTTTTTTGTTTATTTAAATAAAATGCAAGTTTAAAAACATGCGGAATGATGCAACGACAAATTGCTTAGATATTATTTTAAAATTTTTATTTTATATTTATTCATATTTTTTTTTATTAAATTATTTCTTTATACAAATGACATAATTGTTTGTCTTCTCAGTTTAACGTGCAACTTTGTAAATGTCTTGCTGGTGTCATGTCAGACGATGTAGTGATGTAGCGTGTCTCAGCTGCAGCTATGCGTTTCAATGTCTAGAGATAAAAATTTGTCCTTTTTATCTAAGTATTCATTGTATCGGGTGTAGGCGAATCTGTAAATAGAGAGGTACAAAAAAAGGTTAACGAATGCAAACTCTTTGGAATCAAACACTACCATGGGAGGCGATTAAACAAGTGACTGCTCAAAATTCTATGGAGAAAATGGAACTACTTACTCGATGAAATCAAAATCAATCGTTGAATATTCGGCCTGAATCAGTGCCCATATCGTCCAGAACAAGTGCGACGCCAAAGCGAATTGATTCACTTGCATGTACAATCGATCGACTTGATCCTCGGAAATATCGCTTGTGTTTAAGTACGTCTCTAGGTAAACTCGTAGCCATTGCATTTGGAACTCCTTTGATGGGTAACGCATATAGTCTATTTCATCGACGCCAGCAAACTCTGCAAAATGATTACCAATATCGAAAGCCTGGAAATTGTAGTCTGCATACTCGTAATCAATGAACGTTATCCGTTGCAAGGACTCTGTGTAAATCACATTGCCCAGTAACAGGTCATTGTGGGCGAACACAACAGGGCTGCCCAGCGATTTCAATCGCTTGTACAGATACTCAAACTCAGTGCGTAACTTGGAAATCGGTAGGAACGTTTTTTGCAACCTAGAACGGACAAAGAAATTAGCATATAAGATGGTTCAAGACTCGTTTCTTATTTGACGTGGTGTTTTTTGGTCGATTTTTCGTTTAAGGATTAAAATGACAAATTACAAGAGTTCATACACATCTGAGTGCAACAACTGAACCAGATCACTACCAAGAAGAAGACGATTTTCGAAATCTAGTCCTTCTTATGTTTATGTCCTGCGAATATAACAATTTGTGTTGAAACGTCATTGGATGTTTGCATCAAATTACCTGTTATGCTTGTCTGCGTCAGAAAAACGTTCGGGCACCAGATCGAAGAAGCTATTCATCTTCTTCCACAGCATGGATTCGCGTGAGGATGTAATCGTAAGTCCATTGTCTTGAGAAACTTTATGCATTTCAGCCATACGACAGGCTACTAGTCTCCAGATTTCTGGTCTAGTGACACTATCTGTGGACAGCGTTACTCCGGGTACATACTCATAGGCCAGTCCGTTTTTAAACGTGGCAAAGAGCGATGGAGCAAATCCGTACGAGTGCAGCAGCTTTATGTTGCGCGTTTCGGCTTTCCGATCGATGAGCAAATCCGTTTTGTTACCATAGACTCGTACGAGAACAACGCTGTTTGTAAAGTCGGAGGAGCCATTTTGAGCGGTGGAGGTCATGTCATCATCGTTTGGGGACTTGTTGAAACAGCCCACCAGTTTGTTCGTGATTCCATCTGTGAATATCTGATTTTAATTGAACAAAGTCGTGGTTTTAATAAAGGTTAGAAGAAATAGAAATTCTGTTGTAATCTAGATGAATACCCAAATGAAGACCCAAAAAGAAACCACTTATTTTGTTTATTATACATAGGTTTTGCTACTTTAAAGTTTATGTGCTGACATCAAAATAATTCCTATTTTTTAAATAATTTAAGAAGTTTGCGTAACTGTCGTTAACTTAAGGATAATTTACTGCATAATCAATTTTACAATGTGGATTTACGGAGCGGTTGTCGTAATAAGCGACTGAGATTTAAATCAAATCTTGGTGAGTATAGGAGGGTAAATAAAGTCTACCTTGATCTTCATCGACCAAATCGCCACAATACGGCAGATAATGGAAAAAAACCCAACAACAAAAAATCGTCACTAACCGCTTGTTTATCAATTTCAAAGCCGTTTGTCGAGTTTTGGTAAACGTTGCAGAATGCTAGTTGCTCCTCTAAACTTAGTTACCTTTTTAGAGTTAAGAGAGATTTTACACCAACCCAGCTTCATCTTCTTTATTAAGCAAGGTACGCCCAGGTCTTGTATAGTGTTCTTCTGTTTTAAGTTCGGCACCGAAACATACACTGAACTTATTGCACTTTATCTAAAAAAAATAACTTTATCTGCCTTACTTTAAATCTGACGCTTTATTACAAGTACTGTAACGAAAGACATTCCAAGGAGCTAAGAGAAATTATCCCTAGACTTATTGTAATCCTAGAGAGTTGGGAAATCATATTCCCACTAAAACTAGAAAAACATTTTTCGGCGCAACAGGACATTTCAGTTTTTTTCTAACAACCGTTCATGTTCGCCTGTGTACTTCATTGTACCGTCATTGGCACACTACCCATGTGAACGACACGAACAACGCAGTGCCAACATTTTTTAGTCATTGACCAACCAAGCAATGAAACGAACTGCAACAATTTAAGAGCAGTGTCAAGGATCATCACAGAATTCTCCGTCATAGGTTTATAAAAATAAGTCAATTTGGGAAGATCCGAGCCATATCTGTAATTGTTCACTATTTATTAATTGTTCTTCTAAATTGATTACATCCAAAATCTCTTCTCAAACGGCTACAGAAGCAAAGACATTATTTTCTGAACAAAAGAAATCATGACCGAGAAAGATGAATCTCCACTAATGATAACCACATCATCATGAATAATCTCCTCAATATCATATGAGCCCCAAAACAGAAACAGTGGATTTTTTATAGGAAGTTCTTAGAAAATTGTATGAGCAGTGTTTTTTTTTTTTAATTAAACTTCAAAATTCAGAAAAAATATTTCAATGCCTTAGCTGTTGCAAGTCTGACAAAAATGGAATATAAAACTTTCACAAAAAAATACGCAAATTTGCCGCTTGGAATCATCGTTTAACTGTAGCTCCCATTCTCTGAAATAAAAATAAAACTTCGCACATCCAAATATATGAGCTCGGCTTAAATGGCCCTAAATGGCAAACATTTCCTTTTTTTTCAGAAAATGATTTACCACCATTAAAACTCATCTTTTTGCATACGACCTTAAAGACACCCACCTTGCGTTCTTCTACATTCAACAGTCAATCCATGTCGCACTCTTTTCTACTCAAACTACAGGGTGGCTGATGAAAGCCGCTAAAAAAAAATTAAATAACTTTTTTTCTATTTAATGAATCTGGTTAATTTTTTTTTATTCGGCAGATTGATTTTTAGACTTAACAAAAATGGATAATTGGGACACTGAAACAAAAATTTGGATTGTCCGCCGCTATCACGCACTGGAGTCCAAAGTTTCGGTTCAAAGAGAGTATACGCGCACGTTTAGCGGCAATCCTCCGAGCAGATGGACCATAATGAGACTTGTTAAAAATTTTACCATCGAAACCATCGGACGGAGGAAATAATCGCTGCTCTAGCCGCTGCCATACAAATTAATCCAAGAGTTTCGACAAGAAGCTTATTTGCTCAAATAGTTATAAGCAGATAGTCATTGCAGTCAATTATGCTCAATGATTTGGAATTCAAATGACCAAAAACTAAAAGCAGCAGACTTGCAGATTCGCTTGTAATTTTTCAGAACATGCTTAAAATAGTGGATGAGGAGGAAAACATGTTGAACTGTTTTTTATGTCTGACGAGGCCCATTTCGATTTAAACGGCAACATAAACAATCAAAAATGTCGAATATGGGGTGCTTCCAACCCACAGATACTCCATGAGACGGAATCGCATCCACTTCGTGCCACAGTGTGGTGTGCAGTTTCATCACGCTGCATTGTCGGGACCTACTTCCTCGAATAAAACGGTCACACCGTTACGGTTACAGGAGACCGTTACTCGAGCATGTTGAGAGAGTTTTTCTATCCAGAATTACGACGAATGAGAATTTTAATCAACTGTGTGTGGTTTCAAAAAGATGGTGCAACTCCTCACATAGCCTGTTATAACAGAATTGTGACAAAAATTTCCCAATTAGCTGATATCCAGAAACTCAACATTCCGTTGGCCCCCAGGTCGCCAGACCTTACTGCATCTGACTTTTTCTTGAGCGGTTATTGCAAACAGGAAGTCTGCAAAGCAAAACCAACAAATTTGAATGAACTAAAGCAATCCATTCGAGAAACAATTGCGGCTTCTCCTGTCTCAACTCTCCAAACAGTAATGAACAACTTTTTGGTAGGATGCGGCACATGCATCAACGAGCAGGGGGGCATTTAAATTCCATTTTTTTTTTAAAACTTATTAAGCTATATTCAATAAAATTTAATAAGCTTTAACATGAATAACTGAAAATAAATTAATTTCATACACTGAAAAAAAAGTTATTTAAGTTTCTTAATGCAGCAATATTCATAAGCCACCCTGTGCAACTCCATTGGCTTAGAAATTACCACATTTCTGACCAAGGTCGATGGGTGTATTGACTCTTTGTTTAAATATACTTAGCCCCTCTTGTGTATATAGTTAACAATCAGATCAATAGAATATTTATTTTTAGAACTATAGCCAGGCCATGCAATTACGTCAATATTGAACTGTTCAAAAACACACAAAAAGCAACAGGTCAGAATGGGCCGAGAAAAAAATCATTTAGAACGCACAAAGAAACGTTGCTTCCATCGTTAAAAAAATTATGTTCGAGCCAAAATCTCGGCCAAGCGATAGTCAGAATTAGAATCTGCATACGTCGACGAGTACTCAAAGTATGGTATACCAATTTTAAATTTTCTCATAAAAATTCTAAAAATTACTTTTCATGTCATGATAAATAATGCATCTGCTGTGCTCTGTCATTAATTGACAATAATATGTTATTTTTCTTTTAGAAAAATATCTATTAATATCAAAATTGCTTTCGTTCGAAATTGCGTCCTTTGTTCTGTTTTATTATGACAAATTGCAAGAGACGTTGTGAGCACAATAATGAAGAACTCGTTATTGCATTTCGTTGTCACGATTATCTTTTATGACTGTCAACCGGTGTGTATCTTTAAAATTGTGTCAACTATCAATTGGATAAAAAGCTAATCAAGTTTTTTCGATAACGCCCGAAACGGTAGATGGGAAATCTCATTAACATTGATTGGGCGCTTATCACAGGCAAATTGGGTTAGCTTGTCACTCTTGTAATGCGTGGCAAGACTAATTTAATTTGCTTCATGTGAGTATTAAAAGTATTGCATACTTTGTAGCCCATAAAATACATAAATTAGGGTTGAATTTATTTTTAAATGAAACTTCATAGCGCCAGGTTAACTATAGACGGTACAGTCCCATATGGCCGTGCAATATGTTAAATGGGTAACGTAACGAAAATAAAAACGATTATAGAATGGAGGAATAATCTTATTGATTTGTAAGGAATTTAGATATACTATGCGTTTGGAAACTTGATTAGCTTGCCGCCGATTGTAGAAAAGATGTGGGGTTTGTTGTAAGTCATTGTCATTGCACAGACAGCTCGTTTATGTCGTTGACAAGCAAACATAAGGCTAACATAAATTTGATTTTCTACTGGCAAGCATTGCTATGGTGCTTGACAACCAAATACGATTGGACAAAGAAGCTAACAAAACAGCAAGAGGACTCTTCAGATCACCAAATTTGTTTAATTATAATTTTAGTTTGGATCGTTAATTGGTTTTATTATTGCTATTCCTACTGCAAGGGACATTTACAACAAATGCAGTAGCGGATGAATTTAATAAAGAAATTAGTTTTAGTTAAGGTCTTCGATGTACTCAGGGCACATGTGCATTATTTTTGACACAAACTATGCATAGAAGAACATCAGAGTTGGAACGCAGACTCTCCGAAACAACTGACAACATGTCTTGGACTAACTACCGAGCGATATCCCTGCTTAATGTCGATAATAAGATCCTATCCAACATACAATGTGAACTTCTTAAGCCATTCTGCATACACTTATTGGAACGTTCAATTCCAGACTGACAGATCTACCATGCGCCATGTATATTCACACTAAGGCAGATTCTGGAAAAAAACCAACGAATTTCATGTCAAGACATAAATACATCGCCTAGAGCTTTATAGAGCGATCACTCAACTCGAGATACGATCAAAACTGGTACAGCAGTGTCGCCAAACATATCAAATCGCAAAATTCTTTGTTGATAACAAATTCTAAGTTGATAACTAGACAACACAGCGGGTAATGGTGCAGTGAAAACATCCAGCTCTCAAAAAAAAAAAAAAACACACCTTTGTCAAACGCCTAAGCCTGTAAGGCTGACGTGGAAAATGCTCCCGACACGTCTGGCTGGGAATCGAAGAATGCGAGCCAGATTTTTGGTGTCCATTCGTTCTCCATTTCCTAGCCTTATTAAACCTCCAATGAGTAGATTTTCGACTGGGGCATGCCTGCATTTATCATTGATTTTTCAAAGAATTTGCTCTTAGCAGTTTAGTGTCCCATTACGGGCACGTTGGCGCGATGGTTGGTGCGATGAACTGCCTCGCAGAAGGTCGAGTCGGCATAAAACAAGAGGAGTAGGCCATCGTGCAGAAGTACACACGCACACATGAATGGTTGCCAAAAAGCTCGGCCCTGGGTTCTAATTTGCCCCAAAAATTTGTATTTTTTATTTAGTTAAATATCCCATCAAATATGTTTTTTTTTTGAGATCTTGACGAATGACAAGCTTTATAGTTTTAAGTTTGATAGACGGTTTGATTGATTAATTTTATTTTGTTATCGAATAGTTCATCATTCGATTTGCGATTCGGTAATCACCAAAATGTTTCGCACAAATCTTGATTGGGGAACATGCTCACCATTATCAAGATTTGTTTAGATAATAAAGTACGTCATTCGCAAAGTAGCACGAACCATATATTGTTACCATAACAGAACATATGTTAATGGATCAACATGGCTCCTAGTCATACTCGAAGCTGCCAAATGGGTTTGGGTACTGCCCAATCTACGCATTAAAATATGGTCTTCCTTTCTATCACCTCAAGAAAGCGTAAGTCGTTACGTCACAATCTAGGATGTTCGCACTTTGGTTATTGCATTGAACATTCCACACATACCAATTTAATATATCCCACTCTACGATTGACAATATGTTAGCAAAGTTAGATATTGTAGAGGGCGAGAGACATATTCCGTTTCTTTATATGCTACGTATTCAGTCAAGCGGCCATAACAGCTAAGGCATCAAATGTAGTAAAATGGATGCTACCGCGCGGAGGTAAGGGCTCCACGTAATCAGAATAAGGTCCAAATATTCTGCGTGCTGGGACATATCATTATAGGACAAAATAAATCAAATGAACAGGACACAAAAAAGCAGATTAACTAGGCTGATTTCGACCAAACCTAAAATAAGCTGACCTTACACAAAACCGATAACCATAGCGACAGCTAGAAAGTGCTAACATGTTCATCATCTTGCAGGATAAAATGAATGTAACCATATTAAATAATGCCCATGAAAGTCTTTTGTATATAAGCTAAGTTACTTTTAGTAATTGTAAGAGATAAAAACATTTTTTTTAATCTCAACTTTACTTTTGAAATCCTTTTTTTATAGCCTACTTCGCTACCACGTCTGTGTATTAGGTATGTCAGTCAGTGCTAGTCAGAGATAAAGGAAGTACTTCCCTTACTTTACTTCCCTTATCATTGGTACTAGTACCATAAAGTGGATGTGTTCATAAACGTGAACAATCTACACAAGTATTTACAATTGTATTTCTTTTTTCAGGCGGTTTTGAAAGCTTTTACTATGCAGTATTTGTGCAGACAAAATTAAAGCTGAAGTTAGTTCGATATTCATGTATACATCGTTCATAAACGTCAAAAAAAAACCAGCCGGTGGCCTCAGTCGCCAGTGCTGTTATGTGTCTGTAGTTCGTTGCATTCATCCATGTGCGAAGTACAGTGATGTCAATGACAATGTCAAACGTCAACAAATAATCTCTGTCAAAATAGGTAATTTTCAAATTCGTTATTGCTTTAAATAGAATAAGTAATATGAAAATACATTATATACTGATGTTTTTAAGCAGTTCGGTAGGAAATCTGGATTAATGAACGCGAATAGGTAATGCAGTTCGTTGTCAGTATGAATTCAAAAAACATCGAGTCCTCAAATTTTATCGAACTTATTCGCAGACAATTTCAGTTCGTCTATAACTAGAGGGGTATCACCTCTAGTTATAGACGAACATTATTTCAGTTATCAATTATCTTAATGACTGTCCTCAAGTTAGTTTCAGCAACGTTACATTTGACGATGAGACACTACTTAAATTTGTCTATCTCTTTATTAAATAACGACTGTTCTGCGGGGCTCGATGGAATACCACCAATAGTCGTAAAGCAATGCAAAGACGCTCTTTTGCCATACCTTTAGTATATGTTTGAAAGCTCTATTGCGACAGGAGTGTTCCCAACTAAGTGGAAAAATGCATTTATTATACCAGTTTATAAAAAAAGGTGAGCAAGGAGATATTTCTAATTATAGACCAATCTCAAAACTATCTTGTATCCCTAAGCTATTCGAACATTTTATTTGTGTAAACTTTTTTTTCCTGTGTCGAAACATTATCTGTAAAGAACAGCATGGTTTTGTAAAAAATCGGTCTGCTGTCACAAATCTATTAACATTAATGCATCATTGCTCCAATAGTTTGGAAAATAAAAAAAATGTATTCGATTGTATATACACTGACCCTTCCAAAGCTTTTGACCAGTTATCACATAACATCATAATTTTTAAACTTAAGGCATATGAATTCCCTCCAGGTTTCATAAATTGGGTTCAATAATATCTGTCATTGAGAACCTATCAGGTAAAATTTAGAGGATCTAAGTCCAAGCCTTTTGTTGCCCAATCTGGAGTTCCACAAGGTAGTCGTTCAGGCCCTATTTTATTTTTATACTTGCTATTAACGATGCAAGAGCTTGTATTCGAGAGAGCAAAATATTGATATATGCTGATGACATGAAAATCTTCAAATGTGTAGGGGATCTCAGCGATTCGCTTTCACTGCAAACTGATTAAAATAGTTTTACCACATCGTGCCTTAAAAATGGTTTGAACTTGAACCCTAATAAGTGCCAGAATATGACATTTTTACGAAAACGTGTTCAATCCACCCTTATATCACCATTTCGCTTTATAACTGTTTAGTTCGCCCTCATTTGGAGTATGCCTCACAAGTTTGGACACCCTTCTATGAACTTCACTCAAATAGAATTGAGGCTGTCCAACGTAAATTCATAAGAATTAAACTAATATACAGTTGTTGCCTCTGTCTTAACGTAGACTTAACAATGATATGGTTTTCTTAAACTGATTATTATCAGGACAATAGATGCTCCCGATCTTTTAGGTGCTATTGGTTTTAATACCGGGGAGGTTCCTATAACCTGCGTAGATTGAAGATTTTAAATATACCTAATCATAAGCACAAATATGGTATGCACGAGGCTAATAGTCGCATGAGCAGAGTTTACAATAAAAAAAATTATGCAATTGAACTGAATGTTAGTAAAAGTAGTTTGAAAAACATTCTGCGAAATTGTATGCTAGAGACGTTATAAGTGTCTGTAAAATTGTGTTTCGTTAAATATAACTTTATTGTAATTTCCATCGTTTATTTATTTGTTAGTGTTATTTAATTTATTTAATTAATTTTATTATGTTAAGCGCTTAGCGTTAGTTCAAACACGTACTTGTTCAATGACTGATACGAGTCTTAACTGATCGAACTACAGCATGTGATAAGCTTATGTTTTCTTAAGATTTATATCAACTGACGTCTAAATTCGAAACAGAAATCCAGTCGCTCATACCTGTTTTTGTGATACAGAAAAGGGGCGTGACATATTTAGGTCTAACCAATTTATTGATTTATTATCAAAACACGCTGTATTCGCGATGATAATATTTATAAGCAACATCAACTTAACGACAATAATTCGTAAAAAGACTTCAAGTAATAAAAAAACAGTTCAAAGGCCGCTTCTATTGAATCTAAATTTGATCCGGATATAGGTGTAGATTGATTGAGGAATAAAGAAAATTTTTTTTTTTTATATTCGCATATTCGTTTTGGTAACTTTTTGGCACTGGCAAAATATACTAATTCTCTCTTGCGTAATTAATCAGTTTGGTTCTTAAATACGATTTATTGGGGTTTGCTTTTTCTGTTTTATTTATTAGCACTTTTAAGAGCGCATACTTATCAATTATATTATGTACCCGTTCAGGTACACACGAGCTTGTTTTCACATATTCAAGTCGAAAATTTTAAATCCAGACAAGATAAAAATTGTTTAACAAAGTGGGACATCAAGGCTGATGTCTATCGCCTATTGGCAACGTTTTTATTTTAAGTAAAACGACGACTTTGAACAGGCGTCACTTGTTCGGCAAATATAAATCATATGACGTATTTCACCCGCTGGCCGCCGATTGGGACACGTTGCTTTTGAATGACTCAGGTATTGTTTTCATTTCAGATGGCATTTGATTTGAGAACTCGTTAATTCATAAAACAAATACCTACGTCGCTGAAATTGCACACAGGAACTTTGATTCGAGTTGATAGCAAATCTCTTACCACACTTTATTCATATGAATGCGATTGAATTTATGTCAATTGTGTTCATATAAGTTGACGAATATTTTAGTGTATACAAATTTTAGAATGATTCATCGTTTTCAAAAAATCATTTGATAGCAAAAATTGGCCATCAATCACAGCTGATTAATAATCATACCCACCTTGAAAATTCCACAGAGTTGAGAGTTTTTTTTTTTTTAAATCCTGAAATTAGTAATCATAAACAAAAACTCTTGTTTGTTTTGCTAAATTAGCGTGCTTAAAGTAATTGCTAAACGTTAAAACAGCAATCAGTGAATTTTGCACATATTCGAAGTGTAGGTATATGTATAAACTTTGTTTCGAACTTTAAGTCGTAATAAAGTTGTGTATGACTTTTTTTTAAATCGTGACTTTATAATGTCTGGCAGGTTGGCAAATAAACAATTGGAAATGGTAAGCAAATATGAAAAACCGTAGATCTTGTTATTGTAAAAATAGGTTGACATTACAACTCAGATGATTGTAATCATGTGTCATTGCTCTTAATTGTTGGTTACATATTTGTTAATGTCAGGTGACTAGGTAACTCCATCTTGTTTGAGAAACAAATTGATAAGATAACAAGCGGAACGCATTTTAAAAGTCTGGTGTAAAATTTGTATAATGTTGCAACATAAACAACTGTGATTCATTAGTTTAGCGGTTTAAACCTGATTGGTTTTAACTGTCTGAAGAAATTTATACTACAGAAGCTTCAGGGTTTCAGCTATCATATACGTTTATTTTTATACTAAAGCCAATTATCATTCTCGCGCTAAATTTAAGCTCTCATACAAAAATATCTAGATAAAAATTTTGCGATCCAGTTTAGAAAAACTTCAATTTATGCTAATGGTTGTGTTTTTTTATGAACGTCTCCTAGGCGGTGCTAATAAAGCGAAGTTAAAATGCTTCTTTGTTAACTGACATTTAAACTGCCATAGAACAACAATTACATCTGAGCAATAATTACAGGTAGAAGCAAAATCAGCTGTTTAACAGTTATCTGTTATCACTCAAAAGTCATGTGACTAAATTGGTCGATTTACCAATCTTATCTTACTAAATCTTTCCGGAGCGCGGCCAATATAAACCAATAAAACATATGACTGTCAAGTACCCACTAGTTTCGTATTTTTAAAAAAATTAAGAAATGTAGATAAACATTGCGAGCTCATTTAATTTTTATGTTCACCAAATTCTTTTAACTTTTACTTTTTTCAGCTAAAATAGGAAGTTAGGTTATCAATTCATACTTAGTAAGAGTAGTAGTAAGAGCATTCAAAACGCATACGACAAGAAATTCGATAGTACTTGCTCAGATTTTTGACGTTTATGAACGTGTCTACAGTAGTATGTGAACGCATGAAACCGTTCACCAACAACCTGGTCGGCCCTTTTTGATCAATTGCTCTAATCTATACACTTAGGCAAATCCTGGGTAAAACCCAAGAAGTGCAAAATTGATACCCACCATCGAATTCAACGCCTTATACGACAGCAAAATGCAGATCCATGTCTAGTTTTGGTATACCGCCCAAACTCGTCCGTCAGTGCAGAATGACGATGGAGAATTCGTCAGGGTCGGAACCGAGTTCACCGACATATTTTATATCAAAAAAGGATTTACACAAGGCGTTGCGCTGTCATGTGAGTTTTTTAATTTGATTCTAAAGAGGATTATGCAAATCTCCAGGGCCAACACCAGAGGCACAATCTTCCATAAATCGGTGAAAATACCAGCTTACGAAAACGATATTGACATAATTGGCAGACTCAACGTGATGTCATAACCACGTTTGATAGTACAGAAAAGAAAGCGAAAAAAATGTGTTTAGCAGTAAATGAGGGTAAGACTAAGTATATACTGTCAACAGAACATGAACGTTGACAGATAACTTTGAGGTAGTACGGGACTTTGTCTACCTCGGCTCTGCTATTAACTCTGATAACATCATCTCGGCAGAAATTAAAGGAAGAATAACTCTTGCAAACCGCTTTTTATTCGTGTTTAGAAGATTATCCTATTCCTGACCTACGGCCGGCGCTGAAGCATAGACCGTATCATAATTAGATAAAGAAATCCTTGGTCCATTTTTATAGAAAAATTCTTCGAAAAATCTTCTGTCCCGTTTGCGTTGACGGGCTATGGAGATGAAGATTCAAACAAGAGGTGCAGTGTAATAACCCCTGCGGTAATAAGCCCCATGGGCCTTAATTCTCAAAATTAAGGAAATAGTCCCCACGGATCATATTTCCTTTTTGAAATGGAAATAAGACACTAAGAGGCATTAACACCCGCAGAAGCATTAGCACCCCCTGCAACCCCCAGCATGGACTTACTGTTGGATTTGGGATGTGTGCTAGCCGCAGGACATATTTCCATATCGAAATATGTCCCCCCAGACCAGAAATTAAATTAGAAGGCCAAAGTTAAGAAACGCGGTAAATAAGCCAGCACAGTCCTTAATGTTGGTAAAAAACAAGCGGACAGAAATATGCTATGCAACGAAACAACATTTCCAAGTCCAATTTTCGATCACTCGTTCGAGCATTTCGACTGGTAACTGGCGAATGACACGCGTGATGTTTTCCTCCAAGGCCTGAATCGAACCGGGTTTGTCGGCATAAGCTTTTGACTTTACATATCCCCACAGGAAAAAGTTTAACGGTGTGATATCACACGATCTTGGTGGCCAATCGACTGGCCCAAAACGTGAAAACGAATAGTACGCTCAGTAGGCCGATTATGTTGACTATAAGTTGAGCGAAGTGCACGAAACACATTCCTCACAGAACTTGAATTTTCATAATAAAGTTGAACAATTTGTAAACGTTGTTCACGCGTAAGTTTTTCCATTATGAAATGCCAAACAATACTGAACAAAAATAACATGACAGCATGACACGACTCACACGTGATCTGTCAAAAAAGGCTATTGAAAAAAGTATCTCTACTTGGATCACCCGTTACAAACAAATTTGGGCTTATTTTTTTCAGAGTCACATTTAACAAAAAGTACGGGAATTTATTATTAATAAGGCAAATTTTTAAAGAACAAATAACAAAGATAATATCTAAAAAACACTCGACCTTTTCAAATGTTTTCTCACCATTTACTAATTTTTATCATCATACAATTTCGTAGTAATTATTTTTTACTGATTTTGATGTGTAGGAGTAGCTTTTTTCTGTCTCATTTAATTTTTGTGTACGGGAACGGCAATAGTTCACATAAATGGAAATGCAAATAGTTCGCTTGCTATTTTATGATGCCAAAACATTTAACCCAGGGTTAACTCACCAAACTTTTTGGGGGTAATTCGAAGTTTATTCTGAATTCAAGTTGACTGAAAAACTTCTTTCTCGAGTTTAATCCCGAAACTAGGATGATCTCGCAAAGAAAAAAAAGAGAACAAAACAGAATCGAAACAAGAAAACTGACAACTAGGCATTGATATTTGAAATTTATGTGTACTACAAAAGTAGGTGCAGAGAAATGTGTTCTAGTTTGTCTAAACAGACTTAATATAACCATCTAAATGTCGTCTAGAAAAGTGTCTGTCAACTACGATTGATTCATATTTAAAAATGGAACGGGGTAGGTTGTAAGGCGATTCGCACAGCTGATTCTAGCCTTATAATATGATTTTTTTTCATTTGCAGTGATATTATTAGACATTTATTAAACATTATTCTTGCTTCCCACAGCTCGCACTTGTTATTCATTGAAAGCTATCGAAAGCGATAACTATCGCTCGTTTTGTAATTTTTAATTTCCTAGTTTCCTAGTAGTACATATATCAACCTTGATTGTGCTATTATAAAATTTTGCAATTATTGTCGTCTCGCTGGTAAATGCGTACCTACTTTTTACAGCTTTTTGTTTATCAATTTTTATTTACGCAAACAAAATAATTCTCTCAACTGTATATCACTTTTAAAATGTGTTAAGTACTCGATAAAATTAACTTATTTTCAAAGAGCACTTTAAAGTTCATTTGCCCAAAGAGTAACGAATAAGTCATAAGCACACAAAGAATCTACATTGTAGATACTTCAATTAAAAACAACGACATAGTCATCAAATTGATTTATCGTTATCAGGTTTGCATTCGTAAACAGGAATGTAGGTTCTATTTGTTTATGCTCGTATAGTATCTTGAATTGCATTACCTACGTACCTAGTTTTCTATTGTGCATTCGAATAAATATTAGGTTGGTCCGGTATCTATCCTTTGTAGGTTAAGATAAACAGAGAGTGAATATATAAAAAAATATTTACTGGATTATTGTTTAGCTCAAAGGGGAGATAAGATTGAGATTATTTTAATTCGTTTTATTAATGTGCAGCATCTCCTTATCAATTTGAATTGAAATTGTTTTTATTTTTAGAAACAGAATAATAGAAACAAACAACCGTTATCGTGAAATACGCAATTCGTATACTTCAATCGCCCGATGGGGAGTAGAAGGGACAAAGGTTATTCGGAGCATTTCTGGAGGACATCAAATAAGTTCACATTGATAATGGAACATACTTTTGATTGTAATACTAGGAAATATGTTGTGATAGCCCAATGGCTCACTAGCTAAGTGCGGCGGCATACCGATCGAGGGGTCAGGTCCCTAGATGTATTTAAGAAAACTATCAGTTTTTGTATTTCAATCGCTTATTTCGAGAGTCATAAATGTTTAGTTAATGAACCTGAGCCTCAACTTCAAGTTGATTGAGGTCGGTTTCGTGTGGCAAGACTGGTAACCCCAGTCTTCTAAGTAGCCTTAGTCTTAATCCTTTTCTGTAGTCGAATGTTTCGGTGATCCTCATGGAGCAGCGAGAACTCTCCATTGTCATCATACACAGACGGACGATCTTGGGAGCTATACCAAAGCTAAACACGGCTCTAACGGATGATTTTTTTAAAGAATTAAGTTTTTTTTTAAAAGTTGGCAGCACTGGTATGTAATGGCATCCAAACGTCATCTGTCAAAGTGAAAAGTTTTCAGTATACTCTGCCATTTAATCATGGAAATACTTACAAACGAGCAACGATTGCAAATTATTGAGATTTATTATCAGAATTCGTGGGCTGCGCAAAATGTGCACCGTTTGTTACGACCATATTATGGCGACCAGCGATGAGGCTCATTTCTGGCTCAACGGATACGTAAATAAGCAAAACTTTCGCATCTGGAGTGACGAACATCCACATACCATACAAGAATTACCGATGCAAGAATACCAGAGGCACCATTTTACAAAAATCGGTACAAGCATACACCGACGAAATTGACATCATCAGAGACGAAGATTCAACCAAGAACTATACGAGCTGTACAGCGCCATGCCCGTGTTCGAAAAACTCCGCATTGGACGTTTAAGATGGCTAGGACATGTAGAATGAATGGACACCAATACCCCGACTCGCAGAGTCTTCGATTCCCAGCCAGACGTTGGACGCAGTAGAGGAAGACCTCGCCTTAAGTGGCGCGCACAAGTAGAAACCAATCTCAACCAACTTGAAGTTTGCTAAGGACCGGGCTAATTGGAGAGGCATGTTGGTTGAGGGCCAGGTTCATTCCGGACTGTAGCGCCACTTAAGTCTTATATAAGATCTCCTTAGTAGTTCGAGTGAGGGCTTTACTACTGAATTGAATTCTTAGCCTGAAGAAACAGCGGTTGGCAAGAGTAATTCTTCGTTTAATTTCTGACGAGATGTTGTTGTCAGAGTTAATAGCCGAACCGAGATAGATAAAGTACCGTACTACCTCAAAGTTATATCTGTCAATGGTGACGGGTATCGATTTGGACTTCTTGGGTTTTTTCCATGATCTGCCGAAGTGTGAAGATTTAATCGGTTGTGGACTTTCTTGGCCTAAAACCACACTGAGAAGGGCCGATCAGGTTGTTGGTAAACGGTTTCAGGCGTTCACATATTACGGCAGATAGAATTTTGTATGCGATGTTGAGTTGTAGTTGGCGCAGTTTAGAGGGTCTCCTTTTTTGTGGTTTGAGAGACACAGATACGTTACTTCGTGTGATAATAAATAACGACCGGTAGATAATATACGCCAAATATCTCAAAATACAAATTTTTGCGGATATGCCACTTCGTGTTTGGAACGACGATATAACAGTTATATTAGATAATAAAAGTTGGGGATTTTCAATAAGGACGTTATAGTTTTGTTATATATCACAAAATAGGTTAAAATGTTTTTTTCGGGTTAAGGCATAACCTTTATAGAATTTGATTACGTGCGGGCATCCAGCAAATTGATGATGAGAAAAGACAAGATAGAAAGATAGATAGAAAGCATTCCACATTTATGTAGATCGGTTTAGGAATGGATCTCTATAATTCATAGTTCGTCCGAGGGCTAATAGATAAGCGTATATGGAATGGTGAGTAACAGGTACGGCTGAATAATGAAGGGGTGGAATGGAAGTTGCTATTTCGTTTCGGTATTTGTTGTTATAATAGCGTTAAGAGAAATTCCTCTGATGTGCACATATAAATATATATATATATATTAAGGCCAGATTAAAAGGTATTTCGTTGTATTTTGTCCTACTTGGAATAAGTACTCGTTAATAACACATATACCGATCATGAATCACAATGCAAATGCCATTCATGGAGAGTGGCTGCAGATTTTGGTCATCCTATAATGAGGAAACACATTATTCATCACTTTATTTGACTTTCCCCATGTAATTATGCTGTCAAGTTGGGAATATAATTGGATTTATATAATTTGTCGTTTTTGTTTCACATCCAAAGCTTAAGGGCGTGTACTATGATTAGCAAAGTCACTCAAAGACTCGATTTGAGGTTGAAGATCATCAGTAAAAATGAGAAAGAGTGCAGGAAACAAAACGGATCCTTGTGGACTTTCAGACTTGAAATTCAAAATAATTTAAATTTAACGTTTTAAAAGATAAGTTATTCATCAATATCAAAATCACTTATTTTCGACAGAATTTTGTTTGTGTAAATACCTGTCAAACCCACTGAAATATCATGATTGATTTGTTCCAATTTTCAGTGAGCTATTTGTTCCGATTTTTAGTGAGCTATCAAATCAAGTCACCAGTGGACCTATCATTAAGAAAATCCTATTGCCCGCTTACGA
The DNA here is from genome assembly GCA_949824845.1 of Rhingia rostrata. Lineage (NCBI taxonomy): Eukaryota > Metazoa > Arthropoda > Insecta > Diptera > Syrphidae > Rhingia > Rhingia rostrata. The sequence goes on along the minus strand of OX463755.1, from coordinate 159,473,563 downwards.
GAAGCTTTCGTAACAAATTTTTAGGGACTGGGAGAAAAAATTCGTCCATAGAATTTTATGTATTCTCAGAAGGCGACTGGGCTCAATCTAGCACTGTGAAACTGTATGCAAACTGAGCACCAAGCAGGCAAGCTTTATGCACAGTTAAGATGACATGAGTACAGCCCCAGTATTTTTCATATCCATTACCGCATACCTTTGAGCTTCAGTTTGGTGATTCGTGATAATGCGGATTTGTCATAGATTATAATATTGTGCTAGTCAACTTCCTATTTTGGTTCATCAGAAATATACTACTAGGCCTAAGCCGGTCCATAGGGACTATCGTTGGGTAAAAAAAAAAAAAAACAAATAATTCTGCCGGACTAAAAAAGTTTCAAGATCTAAAAAACAACATTGCAACATAAACCTCTTGGTCTGATTAATTATCGTAGCTTTTATAGAGTTTGTTAAGGCAAATTATTATCTTCAGGAAGTCGTTATAATTTAGTATAATTGCGTTTTCGCACCTTAGGGTAATAGTGGTTGTTAGTGATCTTTTAAATATTATCATACAAAAGTCGTAAAAGTATAAACATTCTTTCCATCGACAACGTTTAGTTATGCTTGAGCGTTAGGATCTTATCAGTCAAACTGACGGGATGCAAATCTACTCGTCTAAATAATACGACGGAGAAAATTACACAACATGTATCTAGGTTGAAGTAGATCGATCCACGTTTTTTTATTATTATCGTTATTCGTGACTTTATATGGTGCCGCAAAACATCATCGTTACGATGCCTTACACAGAGCGTGATCGTAAATTGTACTTAGGCACGTATATCGACCATCGTAAGAGTAGGTGCAGGTCTATACACAATTAACAAATTTTAGTCAGGTGCCAATCAACGTTTATTTGCAGCTAATAGTCCCGAGTTATATCACAGTAAAATATTGTTTGTATAAGGTATTACTCTACTGTACAGGAATGTGGCCTTCTCTAAAAATGTATTCCTACGGTTCATTTTTAATGGATATATATTCTGGTACCACCAGCCACCCCCAAAATTATGCTTGTGCTATGATGATAATTAGACGCAATACAATGCAATACCCAGACAGCGTGGGAAGGGCAGGAACAAAAAAAAACAGAACATGCGGGTTAGGAAAATCGAATACTCTCGAAAAAAGAACACGAATCCGTAAATTCTATTAAAATAAGAATTGTACAAAAATAGCAGTGACAACGTTGAATTGTAAATGAATTAAGGCAGCATTTGCCGCAGATGCTACATGGGCATAATATAGAGAGAACGGTGGGGCAAGAAACCCAAGTAACGCTTTCTCCCACTATAAAAGAAGTCAACACAGCCATCAAAAGCTGAAGAACTCTTACACCAAACCACCTGAACAAACCATCAGCCAAGTCGGAAAGGTGAAAACATACTCGGTGTCTGGAATATTAGCTCAATTAGTCCCTCCAGTCTTGCTCCAACTACCAAGGTATTTTCTACTATATGCCACATTCAAGATCCTATCTAACGCACTGTGTAATGTCTGAATCTTTTTGTAACACACTTTTTGGTAGCACTAGTGCGCGGCGAATAGACTCTAACTGAATTTTTTTCTACGCTAAAGCAAATCATCGAAAGTATCAACGAACCAAGTCCGCTTATGATAGCATAGAGCTTATGACAGAGCTGCATGCGGTGGCTCTTTAGAGTGCTATGACCGAGTGCTATGACAAAGAAGATGATATTGACTTTAGACTTTGTATATATCAGCTCGTCAGAAAAGAAGTGAATTTTAATTTGCCAATCGCTGTTTTGAAGGGCTAAGAAGATAATTTAGCAATAGAGTCCAAGGTCGAATGACTAAGGAGATCCAAGCCCAGAAAAGGCACTGAAAGGCCCTTATCGCTAAAGATGTCGTCGTGGCTCCATTAACACCGACTAGTCGACGTGCAACGCATTTGGACATTACTCTGAAAACATTCTCTTTCCCCCAAAGGTCACAAAGTTGATATTCACAGCCATAGCAAGACTCATTAAAAATGAATGATATGTTTATTGACGACAGAAGCTATGTGTACCAGTCAAAAAAGGAAATCACAACCATTCATGTGTGCGTGTGTACTTCTTGCACAAAAAATAGTAATCGGCGTAGGCTCTGAAGTTTACACACTTGAAAAGATTAATCTAGCCACATCCATAAGTTAACAGACTAATGTACAGCCGAAGGAAACATCTTGACAAACCGTACTATGGCGATCTGCAGGATCTAGTTGATAGCTTATTTCATCTGCTACTGCTACTATAATTCTAGGAGAAAATTAATACACCAAACCACCACCTTCTTTTCCAGAAAAATTAAACTTTAAGCCATTTTGGCTTAGCACTATGCAAGCATGATGCCTTATCAACAACAAACCAAACCTAACTAAGCCTACTTAAAACTCCAACATTTGGCTTCTCTATAACAGTTACTTAAACGGCAGATTTAGTACATTTCAATGACATAACGACCAGTTGCATCTCGTAGGCACAGACTATCTAACAAGGACAAGAAATATGCAATGCAACACAAAAATTTTTTTTTAGACTACTTAGCGCGCGATCCCTAGTTCAAATCCTGAAAGTGACAAAAACTACGTTTTTTCACTGCTCCGAATCTCGCGAAAGTCAGACAAGCATACAAGAGCATGACACTGCTTCTCAAATTTGGCGTTCGGATTCGGCGTTATACAGGAGATACTACTAAATAAAGGGATAAGCTAAGTTTGGAGGTCTCTATGAGCCGCAAATACTAGATATACACAACCCCATATGTCGCAAACAAATATTAGGAATTTCATAGTAATTCATCCTCATAATAATTTGTAAATGAGCAGGGGACAACTAATTAACATTTAAACTCAACTGAATCACTCCCAATGTTCGTCTTTGGGTTTGCACATGTGGACTAACAAAGTCGATATGCTGTTTTGCTCAAACCACTGGAATAGAACAACATACACAGATAATCGTGTTATCCATTTAAAGTAGGTACTCATAGGTTCTGCAGAGGATCTTCCATCAGCCTTCATAAGTAAAATACCTTCCATGAGTTAAAAGGCAATTACGAGTGCCTGGTAACAACCCACAATAGCACCTACAACGACTCACAATCACAACTAACAAAAAATCACAATCCCAACTTTTTGAGTTTAAAATCCCAATCAGAAAGCATTGCTCTGTGACTTCCTATGAACAGCTGATAACCTTCTAGAAACGAGCTGATGAACTTTTTTTCAACACTTAGCGTAGAGATAATAATTAATGGAGCACCCATCACGATAGCGAATTCCTACTCAAAAACACGATGTTGATGAAGACCGCATGCTTAGAAAGATGTTAATATGTAATTAGGGGGCGTAACAAACCTTAAATTCAACTGCATCAATTACCCAATCCGGTCGAATCACATTCAAAATCTCTTTGGCGCCGGATATGACATCATGCTCGTCAACGGTCACAGGTATGAATGGTACTTCCGACGTATCCGTCTGCTGACTGCCATTAAAGCTGCCGCAACATCTGTTGGATCCGTTCACCACCAACTTTGTTGTTACTGCACTATCAGTTTGTTGCTTGCAGCAGCCTTCTGTGCCCATAATAGTTTTGCGGCAAAACCGAGTAAAAATCGAAAAACCAAGAAACCTGCTTAATGTTGTAATTACGTTGTCGTCGTCGCCGGGCGTTATTTCTATTTATATGTAGATATTCGCACACTGCTTTGAAGTGTTGTCGGTTGCAAGATTGAGTATTAGTTTGGTGAATTGATTTTTTTTTGGTCGCAGTACCAAGCAGTGTATTTTTAGCGGATACAATCCTGTTTTTCGTGCTGAGTCAGCTGATTTCTTGTGAATTGGGTGGTTTAAGACTCCTTGGCGCCTTGTGTGTTGACCAGCAACAGCGCACTCAACAAGGAATTCTTTGTGGGGGTGCGGCAGGAGGTATTTCTATTTTTATCGATTTTTCACTAAACTGATTTTTTTTTGCAGTTAAGTTGTACAGAGATTTTAATTCAGAATTTTTAACAAGTAGTCGTGTAGTATTACTTGGGATTCCGTAGTGAAAATCAATAATAGATCAAGTACGGTTGAGTTATTGTCGTACACTTATTAGAGAAAATTTATCACAAATAGTCCTTTACAAAGGGGGTTTAGCTTGTTTTTTCCTTAGTGGGATTATTTATTTTTACAAATCACAGGTAAATATTCTCTTTGAATTTATTTCTCAATTAAGTTATTGATGAAATCGTCTGCCAGTTAAAATTTGCGCTGAGAATTAAGTACACTACCACTCGATGACAGTCCTTAACGAAATGAATTTTTGTACTGACTGCCCAGTGCACACAGCGATGGTGAATAGGGTAAATGAACCAGAGTCCGATGAGTATGTTGAATTGAGTTGAACAGAGCAAGGGAGATGGAAGTACTTTGTTATGTTATTATTTATTTATTTGAAATTTTTCTTTTCACAAGTATGAATGAGTGAGTGGGAAGCTATATAATTAGCGATGGTTAGTAAGAGAGCAAAGTTAAATGAACACTGGTGATTTTGCGAATTCTATTTCAGCACATTTCGTCTCGGTAGAGATGTGCGTTGAGGAAACGAAGAATGTAGTAGATTCAAATCTACTACGGGTAAGGACCATGGTTTTTGGAATATTCTAATATCGTAAATTATTTCATTTAATGTCGAAAGGGAAATGTATGTTATCAAAACGTCGTGATGGTTTCGGGTAATAACTAAGGAAATTTTGAATTCGAGAATCAACAGACGAATAATCCTAAGCTTTAGAAAAATCGAGACAAAACCATTTTCATTTGTTTGACGAAAGGAAAATAAACAGGTGATAACTTAGCTGTTGCAGATGACGGCAAAATCGATAAATGACTGCTACCAAAATCATTCACAATACATGGATTCTAGTTAATGGCGTTTTCCATTGGTAAATCTGGATTTTGATCTCAAATTTGATCTTTCTTGTTACCAATGGAACACGATTTCAGATTGATTTTTTTCTGTAGTTGTATTGTTGTAATTTCGTGTCAGTGAAGTTAGTGTCGGTGCAGCTGTCAAATTTCCAGTAACACAAGTTGTTTGTTTTCGATTTAATTTATATTTCACATCGAACTGTTACAGTTTTTATGGTTAATTATAGTTTTTCACTACCGAAATATTCTTAAACCAAAACGAAAATCACTCACGTCAAACTGACAGCTATCATTTGTATAAGTGTTAGTGCAAGGGTGGGTAAATCTGCCGAAAAATCCAGATCTGCAAAATTGATCTCAGATAAAATAAAATTACCTTTTTTGCCCAACAACTTTCAAAATCGGTCTTTAGACAGATCTTGATCAAAACAAAATATATTTTTCATTTACCAATGAAAAACGCCATTAATTATACATGGAAAAACTGCTTCATGAGTGAACTCTAGATTAAATTTTTCCGAGGTTATTTAACCGTGGGTTAACTCAGACATTTATCCAGTGACTAATTTTTGACATTTGGAAATGTGTAAATTTAGTGATATAAGGTGCGCTTTGTGAAATTTCGCTACCAAGTGAAGTAATATTTCACACGGAGTACAAATACAACAAATGACTAGGAATTACTTTACCATTTTACGTAAAGGAGGATTGAGTTGGTCTTGTAAAATACAATACACCCTACGCAAAAATCTTTTTGAGTTTCTGTGTTTTGTACCCCTTTCGTATTGACATTTGTTGTGTTTGGTTAAATGAAAATGAACGGCCACGTGGGCCATTTTTTTTAAAATCCGTGGCAAACATTATATTTCGCGTGTGCTTTAAATCCAAAATTATTTTTTTTACTGGATTAGAAGCTTCGAAAGCCGAATGAAATTTTAAAATCGCTCGAAAGATTATTCGAGATTAACATATGAGAAGGCTACAATCCACTGTGTTGATCGTTTTATACCCTATCACAGATATCCTCAACATGTCGGCTTTTTGGCGATGAAATATAGAAAATGTCATTGTAAGAACACATTGTTCAGACAGTTTATCAAAATCATTTATGGTTCGACAAAAAACACTGTTTTTTGCCTGGTTATGCTATGAACATAATGTGTAGAAATGATTTTTGTTTGAAAACGCCTCCAAAAAGTGGGCGTGGGTTAAAATAACATATAGAAGAAATGTTTATATTACAAAAACCAATTATTTTGCATCAACATTTTTTTCCAAATATTTAAAGTTTTACCGAAAAAGGTTTTTTTACTGAAAACGCCCCCAAAAAGTGGGCGGGGCAAAAAAAATTTGTATGAACAAAATATAGAAATTAGGATTGCTTAGAAGAACATAGACACTTTTTCAAAATCTCTAACGGCTCGACCAAACACAACGTTTTTCTTCTGCATATGGTATGGCGTAGGGTATACAATCGGTTTTTGTATGAAAACGCCTCCAAAAAGTGGGCGTGGGTAAAATTCTTAGTTACCAAAATTAATTATTTGCATCAAATTTTTAATTGAAATGTTTAAAATTTTACCGCATATAGATACAAAAATTGTCTAGATAATTTGAGATATAGATACCTGGCTCAATTACTTCTCTATGTTACAAACTATGTATCAAAACTAATATACCCCTCTGGCTCTGGGATAGGGTATAATAAAAAATTAACATTTGCATTACAATTATGATCCAATTTCATTAATATTGAAAATTTTAATATTATCCGACAGCAGTTTTTATACCCTAACCCATAGGGGTATATTACTTTTGATACATATGTCTGAACAACATATCTATAGAATCATAATGTCTATATTTTTTCATACAAAGCTTTTTACCACGCCCACTTTTTGGGGGCGTTTTTAGTAAAAATATTTTTTTAAACATTTCGAAAAAAATGATGATGCAAACATTGGTTCTGTTAATATAAACATTGTTCCATATATCGTTTTAAGCCACGCCAACTTTTTGGAGCCGTTTTCATATAAAAACCATTTCTATACAACACCTGATAGCATAAGCAGGCGAAAAACGGTGTTTTTTGTCGAACCATAAATGATTTTGATAAACAGTCTGAACAATATGCTATGACAATGACATTTTTTATATTTCATCGCCATAAATCCGACATTTTGGGGATATTTGTCTTAAGGATGGGATGGGATAGGGTACAAAACGATCCACACAGTGGATTGTAGCCTTCTCATATGTTTGATACAATATTTTGACTTTGAGCTGAGTAATAAAAAGCATTTAAGAGTCTTTAGTCTAAACTCAACGGAAATTTTATCTTTGACTATTTCTGAAACATTTATGTTTGGCCCTTATATAGTACTTATGCGCCATTTTTGCAGTCGATTGATTGGGTAGAAGCCTGTTTAAAACATTATGCAGGAAAATTCACAAGTATAACCGAAGTTGTGATGACATTGCATCTGTCAAGTTGTTTTTCAACTTCCGGAGATGTGTGTACATGTACCATACGTTAAGATGTTTCAGTAGAACTTCGTACGAAGTCAGTCCGAAGCTTACGAACGAAGGCTAAAAAATCTAAGGTAAAAAAACTGGGAAAAAGGTTAACAAATCCGGGAACCTACCGGAGAATGAGTCAACACGATTCAAGTCCTTCGTTGTACTTACTTCAACTCTTTCATGTTCCAGAGTACAGCCTAGTGGATATCGTGTTGGACTATGAATGAGAATAAGTCAAGACGATTTAATTACTTCGTTGTACTTACTGGTCTTTGACTCTTTCATGTTCCAGAGTACAGGCTAGTGGATATCGTGTTTTACTATGCCTTGCGAGAGAATGCGAGTTTGAATCCCAGTCAGATAATGGTTTTAATATAATTAATTGCATTAAATTTCATACTTTCATAATAACGAACTGGGTTTTAATAATGTAAAAAAACCAAAAGAAAATAATAAAAAATGGTGTTATTTTTCAACTTCCAACTTAATCGTGGAAAGACTTACAAACGAGCAACGATTGCAAATTCATTTTATTATTAAAATTCGTGTTCTGTAAACAATGTGCACCGTTTGTTATGACCATTTTATGATCGTCATTATCGACCAGGTGAAACAACAATTCGTGCTGTTATCACCAAATTTCGCACCAAATTTACTTTGTTAGATATTAAACCATTGACTCTTGCGTACCGAAGAGAATATTGCAGTCGTAGCGTCCAATGTCAATGAAGATCGTGAAATGTCAATACGTCGCCGTTCTCAGCAATTGAGCATGTTTTACTCAACCACATGAAAAATTTTACGTGTCGATTTGGTTTGGAGAGCCTATAAAATTCAACTTGGGCAAGAATTGAAGACGAATGACCTACCGAAACGTCTAATTTTTGGTGAATGGGCCTTAGAACAGCTTCATTTGGTTTATCGAAAAATTGTGTTCAACGTAAATAAGCAAACCTGTCGCATCTGGAGTGATCAACTGCCACATGCCATAAAAGATTTACCGATGCATCCTGAAAAAACGAGTGGTTTATGTGGTGTGGATTATGGTTTTCTTCAAAGACGACCGTGGAAAAAACGTAATCGTCAACGGCGAACGATATCGAGCCATGATTCGCGACTTTTTTGGTAGATGTTATTTAAGATAGACAGGTATGCTCGACAACCGAACTTAACCCTTAGAAATAAAAAAAACAACAACACTACATTCTAATCAGTTATTTTAATTTAATTTTAGCAAATTTATTTCTTATATTATACTATGCAGTTGTTTTCATCATGTTTTTTTAATTTACAGTGTTCAACTCGATACTCAAAATTAACTTATACAAATAATTGTTTTCTTGAATATTCATTTCTCGAGGAGGTCTTTTCTTATATTCTTAAATGCAAGAGTGCATATAAAATAAACAATTTATTTAGAATTTAGTTTTTCCTTTTAATAACTATAGCTATTTTGTAAACTGAAACATGTAACGCAAGTATATTATCTACAAATATATATATATATTTTTTTTTTAATAAGATTTGCATTGCATTATTACGACAGTAATAATTTATTTAATAATATTGCTTATAAACATATAGATGTTAGGTCAGGTGCCATAGGAATATTGTTCTAGTCCTAGAATGTAGATACATATGTGTACAACTGTATGCATTTTTTGGTAATATGTAAGGTTTTTCTTTTGTTATAATAAATTTACAATTTAATTGTTTTTTTTTATGGTTGATGTCGATGAAAATTTTTTAGGTAAAATAGTTGGATTTAAAAATGGTCATGGATATTCTGGATCGAGCAAGGTGGTCTAACATTCAGCTTGCGCGATCCAGAAATTCAAAAAAGGTTGAGTAAATAATATGAATTTATATTTCTGATGTAACAAAGCTATACACATTTGCGTCATAGACGTTTTATTACTTATGTTATTTAAATAGAATTCAATTCAATGCCCAAAGAAAAACTCGAGTGTAATATTTAACACGGCACGATGTTGATAAAATTCTTAATGTGGAACGTCTTTGACTTTTGGAAAAAAGGTCTTAGCTCAAAAAATGTATTGAGCTCAATTGGTTTGTTCTCTTTTGTTCAAGTTGTTGTTCTCTTGCGTTAAAGCCTTCTTGGATACGATTTTATCATCTTCACAAATACAGAAATTCTGAAAATAACCACTTACTGTCACAATATGAAAATTTCATTTTTTTTATCTTTGCTGTTATCAATTGTTGTAAAACAGAATACACAGTTGTTTAGAATCACAGGTCGAGATGTGTTAATGAATAGCAGCTTTTTTTCCTTCCTTCCATGACTGGGCAATAATATGTAATGACTCAGGTAAATCTTTATGAATATGGCTCAATGTTTTTTTTTTGCCACATATGCGCAGAACGATTGATAGATATTTTAATCTTAAAGCATTGCGCTATGAATTGACCTTGGTGTGCTTCAATTTAGGAATGAATTTTTAAATTTCATAATTGATGACTGAAAACGTTATTCAAACGCTTTTCAAAGTATAGCTTCTCTGTTTGACCGCAGGGATCCTTCAGTCCTCAATACTTAAAAAAAAAGTAGTATTGTGATTAAATTGTTCGTGGGAGACTGTGAAGTTCGCTAAGGTTAGGCCTATTGTAAATAGGTACCTGGACTGATGTTGGAATAAATGTAAGGCCATGGTTTGGTAAACCATAACGAACTTCCTCTCAGAAAGTCTGCGTGATTTTTCACTAGCCCTCCTCTCCAGATGATGATGGTTCTGAAGCAGTTGGAAACTGACCCTAATTTTCATCGAAAATTATCATTACGATGTGGCCCATTTCTGGATGAATAGGTACGTCAACAAACAAAATTGTCGAATTTGGGACGATACAAATCCACGTGCGATCTAAAGCGTACAATTCATCGGTCAATATTTTTTTCAGAATGACGTTGGCCAGGTCTCCGTCAACGGCAAGCGCTGTAGGTAGATGATTACCAACTTCTTTTTTTGCGTGAATCGAATGATGTGCACACCAACGACATGCCGCTACGGACACAGCTAACCCACATCGCAAATTCTGCATGAGCTATTTGAGGTCATGGTCATATCTCACGTGGAAATGATGTGAACTGGCCACCGAAATCCATCGAATTGCGAGAAGCCGCAGCAGACATTTGAAAATTTGAGCCTAAAGTCATCGATTGTACTTATTTATAACTGTAATTTAATGTTGTTTAAGCCTAACACCTCAAACCCTAATCTGCTTTATTCTTAAGATCTACTTTATCAACACGTATCTTATCTAATGCGTGTCCCTCTTAATCTTAGATTTTTATTGTGAAACCATAGATGGCGTTTGAAAACAGTCAATCCCATCTGTATAACAATTTCTTTCTGGCCCTTCCTATAAGTTTTCCACCTTTTCACTTTCTTTTTCTTTTACTAACCCTCCACGAGGTAAAATCATTTATTTTTATTTCTCCCTTCAAACAACCATCCCGGTACTTTTAGGCCGTGTGTCAATTGCGTTGAAAAGAGGGTTACATTTTATCCACTGTATAATTTTTGAATTTTCTGCACCATACTAAAGTCAAAAATTATCCACTAGCTAACATTTTAACGCAATTGACACACGGCCTTAAAAACACAGTAAGTATTTCTGTCAACTTTTTTTTTTAAATGATCCCTCTGCAATATCTACACATGGTACAACTACTTTAGATATGGATTTGCTCATGTTGGGTTTTTGCAATTAGCGTCGATGTGCAGAACGAGACAAAAATAAAAGATATCTGTTTAGTTGTATTATGAGTGTCGATGACGTAGATGCGCAGAAAAAGACATAAATAGAACGAGAAGACGATATCTATTTAGTTGTACATGATATCTACGCCTCTTGAAATAAAGAAGAATGACGTCTATTTATTTTTTGTCAATACCAACAAAATTCTACTCTAAATTAGTGACACATTGTTACCCATGAAAGTGTAGACTTTACTTATTATACTAAGCAATATTTTATGATGTATTGATTTTATCAGATGTCGGAGTAAAACGTGTGTTTACAATTTAGTATTATTGATAACCCATGACCAAGTTAAATTCGTATCCCTCGTATTACCAAACGCCGAGTAGTTATTTTTGACTATCTGACTGGCAAATAGCTACACGGCGTTCTATAATATGGAGACATTTGTTATAATGTTTTGCATTTGCTACAACAATTTTATTTTTTTGTTTATTTTTTATTTACTTTGAATGTCTGCATATTTCATAATTTTGTTCATTAAATATTTTATCACAGAATCCTAAAACTAAGACTGCAGTTGTACGAAGATTCAAATGTGAAAAGTGCAAATGTTTCCTTTTTTATTACTAAATAGTTATTTAACTATTTTATTTTAATGAGTGTAAAGTAGGTGGTATGAAATTGTATTATTCTTATCTACTTTGTTTGCATTTTTTTTAGTTTTCTGTTTGTTGTTTTGCAAATATAATAGTCGAAAAATATTTAACATGTTGTGCATAATGAATTTAATATTTAAATTTAATAATAAAAAAACCATTTGCCTTAGTATGGTTTTCAATAATTTTTATTTTTTGGTTTTACTAATTTTTTTTATTTTTTATTACAAAATCAGTCTCAATACAAGCCATTTTAATCTTTCTTCGCCTAGCCTCAATGCGATGTAAATTAAGTTGATTTTTCAATCTCAATTTTAATATTTTATCTTTTACTTTTCTTTATCTAAATATGATTCGATGGGGAAAAGCAGTAGAAAGATTGACGATGATTTTTTTTTATTACCTAATAATTATATTCATATTCTACCCGTTAAGAAGTTGTATCGCATAGTTAGTGTCTAGAAGTATATTTATTCTAAGGGTATTCGCATTTAATTTTGTTTACTTTATACTTAAAATACGTACTTTCGTGTTTTAGATTTAGATGTTATTATTGCTGTTTTGTTTATTTTTTTTACAAACATATATATTAACTTAAATATTTACTTATTAAAAATGTATTTGGGAAGTATGAAGAGGACAGCTTTATAACAGGACTAGAGAATTTAAAAATAAGGTTTAAGTTTTGCACATGAAATAAATAATTAAGGTCGAATACTTAACGCTTCATGGTATATATGGCTTATTTCAAGTTTTTTTTTTTAATAATTTGTATTCCGACAAACCTGACATTCTCCCCAACATACAACTAACGAGATGTTCACAATTTTATGCGGACATTTTTTTAAATTCCTCGTCAACAGAAGGATGCTTCCATTTTATTATTTTTCAAAACTGTACAAAGACTGCATAAATCAAAAGAACGATATCATAAAGCTGCGTGGCACTTGACATACATTTTTTTTTGGAAAGTGTTATTTTACTTTTGTAAACGGACCTAATATAAGAATGGCAATGAAAAAGACCGAACACTTTAGCAAGACGGGTTCAATTTCATACATATTTTTCCAATATCAACACCTTTAGCACGAATATTGTTTGACATTTCCGTAAAGCATAGCAAATATTAAATGAAAAAGTATGAAAAAAGTATGAACAAATAATGAAAATATAATGTGATCAGTTGAAGGCGTTGGGAGTTGATTTAGGAGATAATGCCGCATTATCCACAGAACCATCTTAGTGCCTGGCTACGCGTTCATTTTATGATTTTATGTGGGCCAAACACAGAAAGAAAGTTGGACCGAAATCCATTTCATTTAGCTTAAAATCATTGTTTGAAATTTCATGCTAACACCATGACGAACATGCTGCGAAGGTCCTAGTTATAGCTGTCATTGAACTTCATTGGAACAAAAACCATTATGGAACTGAAATGTCACCTAATAGGAATTATTGGAAACTTCCGTTTCAGTTCGGTGGAATGGCAATCATTACATCATAGAAATAAACGTTGATCAGTGAAAAATAAGAATTGATTTTCTGCGAATATATAATTAGATATTTAAATATTTTCGGATAATCATGCTCTAAAATTCAAAATATGTTTTTACACCAACTCGCCAAAGATTGAATTTATAAAAAAAGAAGATGAGGGTTTTCAATTATAGCTACAAGTGGCCCCTTATAAAAAAAAGACAATGGCCGTGTTCCGGGTTTTAGTTTAACGAAGTTAACTTTGCCGATGCACTATTCTCATTGGTCTATCGAGCGTTTTTAGTCACGTGACATGGTCGATTGACCAATGAGAACAGTGCATTGGCGAAGTTTACTTGGGAAATCTAAAACCCGGAATACGGCCAATACATACCCCAGGTGAATGAGAACTTTTATAAGTCCTTCCTATGAATTCCTACAGGGTGTCCGCCGGGAAGGTATACTACGTCATTTTGGTAAACATTAGTCTAGACAGTTCATATTTGGCAGTCGTGAGGTAGACACGTGGCAATTTTTTTAAGGAAAAATCAAAATCAATCATCGATTACTGTGACGATAAGAAAGTTACGTGAAATTTTTGGGAGAAACAACGTACCAACAAAACGCACTATTTATCGTGTAGTGAATGATTTCGAAGAAAGAGGGTCTGCAGGTGATAGGCCCAAGCATGGACCATATCGTACCGCAAGATTGGCTGAAAATATTACTGCTGCTCAAGGAAGTGTTCAAAACAACCCATCAACCTCAATTCAACGCCGTGCTCAGGATCTTCGTCTTCAAAGAACAACTTTGGCCACAATTTTGCACAAGTTGACACAAGAGCTTCTTCCACAAGACCATCAACGCTGCGGTACATATGCCAGTAGAATGTTACAGCTAGCCCATGACATCCTCGACATGTTTTCATTTGAATGGATATGTGAATAAACAGAATAATCGGTTCTGGGCAATGGAAAACCCTTAAATTATTCATCAGTCACCTTTGCATCAATTAAAAGTTACAATCTGGTGTGCAATTTGGGCAGGAGGAATCATTGGACCATACTTATTTGAAAATGAAAACGGCGTAACGGTAACTGTGAATGAGGAGAGATATCGTGATATGATTGAACAATTTTTAACGCCACAACTGCTTTGGGCTTGATTAACATGTGGTGTCAACAAGACCAGGATTACAATGGAATTACTAAGTGACATTTTTCCACAACAAGTTATTTCAAGAAATGGTGATGTTGATTGGCCTCTACGGTCGCCTGATTTGACTGCTCCGGACCTTTCTTTTTGTGGGGATAAGCAAGGTTTATGCAAACAAACCAGAAACGCTTGAGCAACTCAAGCAAAATATTCGTGATGAAATTAATGAAATACCGCGTGAAAAGTGTGAGAATGTAATGAAAAATGTGCTCAAAAGGGCTCGCATTTGTGAGACTAACAGAGGCGGACACTTAACTGATATTGTATTCCATACATAATTGCAGACATTAAATAAAACATTTATCAATATAAGATCCATTTTCTTTCATTTAATCAAAAATTAAAAACACAAAAAGTAGTATACTTTCCCGGCGGATACCCTGTATTTGACTGGCAAAACACACATTCAGAATAAATAACACTGCGCACTTGAGGAATAAACATTTAAAAAAATACAAAATTATTGAATTTATTATTCCCGCATAGTTTAAAATGTCAAAGAAATTCATCTCGCGAATATGGCAGGTATACATGGATGTTCATCATGAAATCGTTTATGACGATCGATAAGTACGTTATCTTATCTTAAGAAAACGGGTGTTGAGCAGGAAGACGTACGAAAGTTTCCCATCTATTCTTTATCTGATTATTGGTTTATATAACGAGATTGTTTTTTTTTGTTACAATTTCTTCTCCTTTTATTTTTAGAGTGTAATAACTTTAAGTACGTAAGACGGGAATTCTTATTCTTTCATAAAAACAAACAATGCTCTACCCAATTAACTTCAGCCATTTTGAAAGTTGAACAGATTGATTGGAAAGTATTTTTGAATACACTTTTATTCATCGCTTTCGCACAATATATATGAACATTTCTCGTTTATTATCGGTTGACGTATATGCACTTTGATGAATTGAAAATAAGGATCAAATATACTGTCATGCCAGATCTGGAGGGCTCTTATTTTTGCAGTCAAACCATCAATAACTGTTAATAAAATTGTAAACTTTACAATAAATTAATACTTAATTAATACAGCTTGCAGCGCATTTATAACATTCTCCAAAATTTAGACCATGCAGAAAAAGAAATCAAAATGAAAGATATTTATGAATATTAAAATAATTTGTTAGATAATTTAATACTAAATGTAATCTAATATTAAAAAAATAAATATGTCAATACAGCCTAAGCAAACAGAACAAAGTATAAATAAATATATTTGTGGTAAAAAATATCTACAGTAACATTATTAATATTTTATCGTCATAGTTGTATAAATATTTTATGTTTTTCCTTGTATTGCAGTATATTTTTTTTGTTTCTGTGTCGTAAATTGCTTATTTATAAGTTATAAGTTTATAAGTTCTTACACCGAAGTAATGCAACACAATAATTTATGCACGCAAAAGCGAAAATATACGTGACTAAACGATTGTCCTCATTTTCCCACAGTTAGACATCAAAAGTTGACCTTTTTTTTTTATTTACAATAAATTTGTATTTTTATTGTGTAGAAACAATAAGTTAATGAAAAAGTGACTTTTTTTTCTTGATAAAATACGTGATGAACACATGTCGAGTAGAGAGTTTTTTTTAACTTGTTTTGTGTAATTCGACATTACAAGGTCGAAAGATAAGTTAAATATAATATTTACAAATTAAAATGTTGTTGTAAATTTATTTATGAATATTATACTATACAAGCGCAGGGGATTCTTATCACATATCATCTTTAAGTTTCTATTGCTTATTCTACATGTATTTACAAAGTGTTTTATATTTTGCTTCACATTTTGATAATGCTTCGGAGATTTTACTTTTTTTTTTTTAGTATTTAAATGTTCGTGCGGTGCGCTATTTTATTATTACCTAGTTATAGATTTTAGGGTTCTTGTTACTTTATATATTTACATTAATAGTTGTTAAAAAAAAACTGCTGCACGGGTTTGCAAATATGTTTTGTTATCTTATATTTATAAAATAATGGTAGGGACTTATATTGTGGTGCACTTATAAAAGTTAATACATCTATCGCAATAGTGCTACAAATTTCAATTAAATGTAATGCATGGGCAACAGCTTCTTATTATTTTTGGTCTGTCATTATTTTATCACCAATTTAAGAAATCCACCAAGATTTTGGATTGATTTGCGTTTTATTAGGATCGTTTTCTTTTTATTATATATTGTAGTCGGTCTTACTCTGTGGCAATATCTATCATTTGTTTGTCATACGACTTATATTGAAATATTGTTATCGATTTCAATCGTAATTTCGATGAAATACATTTTAAATGTTTGCTATCTTTGTGACATTTATTTCCTCGATTGTGAAACTAACTTCTTGGGTTAGTGTATCCTTACATTATTTCCTCTTTTCGATTTGCATTCGGTGTAATCGCAGATAAAAAGTAGCATTTGACATTTCCTCCTCATATTTTTATCGAATATTATTCAGGTATCTGATTTATGTCTTGACGCCTAATTAAAGATCACATTGTCAAACACATTTAACATTAATTTGAACCCTACTATTGGCAATAAAAGGCATGTTTTGTAAGTGCGCTTCGTCAATATTTTGTTGGTCCTTCATTGGGCGCCATTTATAAACATTTATTAAATTATTCACTATTAATATCATCGGTGGTTAATATACGGTCTCTGCTCTTCCAGTTGCTTGGATTAAGACCAGCCGCAGCAGTTGACAGACTGTATGTATTATTCGGTACCCGTTTTTGTCGACACAAGACAACCTTGTTCCGACTTGGTGACGGTGGTTGAAGCAGAGGAGATGTAGCCTGCGGGGAGTCTAAGTCATCTGTGTTTTCCTCAGCGCAGCTATCTGATGGCGAAACAAGCCGTTCGCGTGTTTTGATTGATTTCTCTAAGCGTCTTAAGAATCTAAAATGGCGTCACAATTATACAGAAATCCTACTTTCATGAGGTCACTTACCTAATTTGATTTCCTATTGCACGAAGGCGATTTATTTTACATCTTGGCCTTGACTGATCTTCAGCGATAATACTCGGCGATATTCGACGAAGAAGGGCCTATAGAAAAGAGCTTTCAAGTCACGTCCAAGCTTTTCAAATTAAACTTACATCAGCGGCTTCCTCCTCGGAATTACTGTCATGTCTACGTAGTCTCTTCTCCCTGTTGGGTGAATTCAGTCCTAAAATATACATTTTTTTAGGATCGTACAGGACCCATAAGGAGAAAGATTCAACTTACGTCTGGGCATAGATCGTATTGTCAGATCTTTGGTGGAAGTCAAACTCTCCGAGGAACTACTGCTACTTGCAACCGGATGTCTGTTAATAGGTCGTCTTTTCGGACTCTTCCTTGTTGTTACGGAATTCGCAGGACATGAGTGCTGATGTGATCTACAATGCTTGGAACAGACGTGGCCGCTAGTAGTCGGTGTGTTCGAGTCTTTAACGGGTACGTCGAGCTGATTCTTCGTTGGAGACTGTGATGCACCCGACTTGGAGAGCTTACGCTCTCGTTTTTTACTACTACTACGTCGTTGATGAGTGTAGGAACTGGCCTTACCATCGGACGAAGGGAAGTCATACAAACCATCGGAATCAGTAAAAGGCAGTTGATCCTTGCGACCGTAGAAATGTGGTGAAAACCGCCCCATTCCGGCACGCTCACTTAAAGGACTCTCCGATCTCGAAGAAACCGGTGAGAGTCCTTTTTCAGCACCGTCAACTTGTATCACAATCGATGGTAGTTGAAGTTGGGCCATTTGAGCTACAGGTGGCGCAGGTGGTGAGGGTTCATCAACTTCGATTAATACTGGTTCTTCAATGAAAACACCCAAACAGTTGTGTCCGCCTAGAGCACGACTGTCGTCGATCTTCTCGTCGACGTGATCTGTTCCGATTCCCTCGTCATTCGACTCAAGCAGAACATCGTCTGACAGAGTTTCCGAATCGGAACGGGTGCGCAGTCTTTCTAGATTCTCAACGTTAGCCGCACCAGACTTTCCGTTTGTGATATTCTCTTTGCAGCTGGCTAAGGCGGCATTTTTCCTTCGACTCAAGAGGCTGGCATGAAGCGATAAGCTGGGTCCCGAGTGACCACTACCTGGTTCATCCATTTCGTTAGGACACAGCGGGTTACTTGACCCGCAACGACTTGGTCCCGGACTGGCCATACTAGAGTATCCCGATGAACTGAGATTGCTCTCCGATATTGTGCGATCCGCCCGACTGCACATGGTAAACGGGCTTAAATAGCACATGCCAACCGGGTTGCCAGGTGCCAAAAGTGAACCGGAGCCGCTAACCTTTGGTGCTGGTGATAGCGGTTCTGTGTCAGATTCCAGTTCGCTCATATTTGAGGTCACCGTAATCATAGGTGGCACAAATGGTAGGTCAAGAGATGTAGGTTTCTCGAATTGTTTCAGCAATCTGAAAAGAGAGTTGAAGCATTTTTGTCTTTCATCTAAGCTACAAAACAGTCTTAAGGACTAATAACTATTAGGCAACATTGAAATTGGCAATACTACAAGCTAAGAAGCAACATTGAAAGCGGAAACACTGTTTCAATAGAAAAAAAGAAAACATAAAATAACATTTACAGATGACAGTTGGAAAGTGTCTAGTAGAAACAAAATGGCCGAGATAGTTGGAAATGTCACTTTTCTGATTTGAATACCTTTTCTGCTGTTGTTTGTTGGGAAACATAAAGCTCGTCTCACCGATGCTGGCCCGTTGTGGTGGCGGTGAACCTGGAAAGATGATCATCGGGAAACGGTTTTTTGTCGGACTTGGCTGTTCCACGGTAAGTGTTGGGATGACTAGATCTCTTGGTCGTGGTGTCTTCTCGTCGGGAGTTGGTGGTTCGATATCAATGATTATGTTGGGCATCAAAAGTGCTGGCGATGACGACTTTGGCTGCTGTGGCGGTGGTGATAGCGACATTGATGACTGCGGCAAGCGGCACATGAATGACATTTGATTGTGTACATCGGCCAGGAATGTTGTCGCTGTTTCTGTCGGTGTTGCTGTCTCATTATCGGACTCACGGCTCATGCGGCTCATGAATTTCTCATTTTGACCGAGGTCCAAGAATATACTTGCCTTCGGGGGAAGAAAATATTTGTTTTGTTTTTTTTTTAAAGAAAAATACTTCACAATGGAATATTATGACGAAACCGATTAATTGATGTGTGAGAGTGTGTGTGTACTGAGGATTGTTTGTGTGTGCTAACTAATTTGATACTCTTGATTCAAAGCTTTATTTTTGAAAAATAAAAATGCTTGTGGCTACTTCTAGTCCGAAGGGTGTCTGCATGGAAAGGTTATACGGTTTTATTTAAAAAAAGCTAAGAACGGATTTTTTTTTTCAAATTAATGATTCGTAGGTATAATGGGAGGATAGTTTTGTAGCCAATAGACTATCTAAATGAGTTTTCTGTTTGCACTGACCATAACGATGGTGCGCATCAAGTAGTCAATCAGTGAAATATCCTCGTTCAATTATTCCAACATCCAGAGAAACCTAAATTGTTTGACAATAACAGACCTTGAGTATTTATTCGGAAGTTTATTTTAATGTTTGATGGAGACAAAGCACAAGTGGGGTATTTGAAGTGATATTTTTTGTTTCTGCTTTAAACGAATCTAATAATGAAATGGGTTCCAAATTATGTGCACATTTTTGGATCAATTTCTAAAATGATTTTAAATTTTTCTATAATACGGTTTTCACATCTATCCAAAAACATAGTATTGGACAAAAAGTTTTCGAAAAATGTTACCGAACATCAAACCGGCTTTGTTTGTCATTTAATAAGAATATAGATCCATCGAAGAATTGAAATTTTAAATCAAACTTTAAAAATGTATGTTGAATACTTTAAGGTAATTAAAAAAAACTAATTCATGGCATATTGCCGAGAAAATATTTAATTAATATTGATAAGCTGTTCTATGAGACATCTGGAGCACGTCTGTTGGATGTATCATAAGGCGTACGAATCGGTTTTAAGACTGTTACGTCGTAACCAACAAGTTTTCAAAAACTTAAAATGTATTGAAAACTTCAGTTTTCACAGAAGGTTTTCAATATATTAATAAAAACTTAGTTTTTTGTTCCGTGTGAAAATCATATCAAAGGAATTCCTTTTAATAATCCTTACAATGTCGTACGAAGTAAATAATATTTACTAACACTAGAAACATTTCTCATACAATTTCGTTTTCGATTTATTCCTTACCTTAAGCGCTTGAATGTAATTTAAAATAAGTTTGATAATTACTCATGACATGTATTAATATTTAACATACAGAAACTAGCATGAGGATAGTCCCTTTCAATGGCTTTCAAAAGATCTATTCTATATATCAGGAATTGTAAGATTTTAAATATGTTCCTCCTCTGACAAATAATACGAGTTTTACGAATTTTCATAAAAATTCGATCTGAAATCAGTCCTAATCAGGAACAAATAGAGGTCCAGTCATCGTGAAGCACGCATACATTTCTTAAGAAAAATATTTTGCTGTGGCAGCAGGGAGAGCAAAATTTCAAATTCAAAAAGTTATTTATGATTACTTAAGTGGCTCTACAGTCCGTAATAAACCTGGGCCTCAACCACCATGCCTCTTATTATCCCTTTTTTCCAATTTTTGTTTGAGCTCGGTTTTTACACTTAAGGCGATGTCTTCTACTACTGCGTCCGACGTCTCGCTGGGAATCGAAGACTTTGCGAGCCGGAGTATTGGTGTATATTCGTTCGAAAAGTTCTAGTCATTACGTCCAATGCAGAGTTTTTTTTTACTAGGGACATGTCACTGTATAATTCGTATGGTTCTTGGTCGAATTTTTGTCTCTAAACACGTCAACGCAAACGGGACTGAAATTTTTTTAAATAATTTTCCTCTCGAATCGACTAATGTTTTCTTCATCTATTTTTGATACACTCCATGCTTTAACGCCGTAGAGCAGGTTTGGGATGATCATGGTCTTAAAAAGGATCTCCCTAGTAGTTCGACTGATAGCTCTACTACTAAATTCCTTCTTATCCTGAAGAAAAAGCTTTTATAAAGAGTATTTCTTCGTTTAATTTTTGACGAGATGTTGTTGTCAGAGGTAATAGCGATGCCAATGTGGACAAAGTTCCGTACCACCTTAAAGTTATATCTGTCAATGGTGATTTTCTGTCCAATTCGTCGATACTTTGTATCCTTTCGTGTTGATAGCATATACTTCGTCTTACCCTCTTGACTGCTAAGCCCGTTTTTGCCGCTTCCTATACTAGCAAACATAACTATGACATCACGTTGAATCTGCCAATGATATCAATATCGTTGGCGTATGGTAGTAGTTGCATCGATTTTTGGAAAATTGTGCCTCTGGTGTAGGCTCGATAGTTTTGCACAATCCTATCATGAATCAAATTAAAGATCTCACATGACAGCGCATCGCCATGCCTAAATCGGAGAGGTCGTTTCCGATCCTGATGCAGCATCGATAATTCTCCATCGTCATCCTACACAGACGGACGAGTTTGGTTGGTATACCAAAACTAGTTATGGCCCCGTATAGTTCTTCTCTGTAACTGCTGTCGTATGCGATTTTGAAATCGATGAGTAGGTGGTGGGTATCGGTTTGTATTTCTTGGGTTTTTTCCAGATCAGGTTGCTGGTAAACGGTTTCAGGCTTTTAAATATTACGGCAGATAGGATCTTGTAGGAGATGTTGAGGAGACTTATGTCTTTGTATTCAAGTATACTTTTATCCCACCATATTAGGCTTATGAGTTGGTGGATGTTTCTTACCAGGTCACCTCCGCCGGCATAATAAAGTTCGGCGGGAAGGCCGACAGCATTCTTAATTTTTAGCATTTTTAGTTTAAATATTGCTATCTTCAATTCACTTAAGTCGGGCAGTTGGTAGTTTTCGATTTCATCGCCAATTTGTTCTGCATGACAGCGGAATGTTGTTCGCCATCGCGGCCTGCAGAAGTTGTTCTTCCATATCCTCAGCATCGACTATGTCTCAACTACGACATATCGTTGTTTATCTCGACAGGATTCTGTTTGAGCCTTGTATCCTTGACTCGGACGTTTTACACTTTGGTAAAACTTGCGAACATCGTTCCTGGAGTGGCGCTTCTCTATATCGTATCAGTTGAATGGTAAATTTCTTGTCCGTTCAGTGTACAGACCTAATCAAAAAATTTACATTTTTCTGGCGATTTCCACAGTGACCTTTAAGAATATACACATCTCGCATAGATTCTCTAAGTCTACTACCGTAAAATACATGAAATCACACTCCTCGAAGCTTTTTAGTCGCCCACCCCAACAAGGCTATCTGTTTCGAAAAATGAATCACTTCTGGTTTCTCCACACACGATCTTATTAATTTTTTTTAATGTTAGTCACCCTTTTCTAGTACAAACTAAAGGTTTTAAGACTTTATTAATATAGACACAAATTAGAAGTTGACCTGAGATCAGTCGAAAAGTTTGGAGTGTTTAGGGCGCAGTTCTAGCTGTTATTGAAAACCCTCATTGGAAATTTTCTTTTACTTCTTGGATGCTCGACAAAATATGGAGGAACATCAAAGAATTCAGAATTGGAATACAGGAAAATATTACAGAAAAATTCCCATCTTTGTGCACTACTGACCCCACGGAACCATCGACATCTTAGGGCTGAATACTAGAAGATGGTTGCGTCTGACCACTTCCGTAACTGTGCGAACACATTCAATTTGTATGGTACGATTATAATAGCTTATCGCTTAGATTCGTTCACTTTTGCTCACTTGCGAAAAGCGAATTCATTCGCTCTTTCTCGTTCTTTTGTTCTTTCATACGAAAATTTGACATTGCACTTCAACAGTTGTGTACATTTAAATTTGTAAGTTCATAAGCTACACAATTGTTTGGCAAAACGACTTCCACTCTGACAATGCACAAAAGTCTATAATGGCAACTTAATTAATTTTCAGTACTGAAGAAAACAAAAAAATTTTGACATTAGATTTTGATTGCTTACGACATTATAGTCCAGCCTTTTACTCACGCACATTTTCTCCTCATCAAAATTATCACCGTTCAAGCGGATTCATTTTTACTGGTGCTTTCTTAGTACCAAGTTCAAATTCGGTTGGGTTTCCAGAAATCCATTCGATTTTGTTTTAGCAATTCTATCATAGATGACGGGCTCAGAGGAGCGATCCTTTCGTGATGATCTGACAAATCATCCAAGTAGAATCAATTGTCAATAAAAGCTTATCTCAAATTTTCCGTTCGAAGCCGGCATACAACAGGAGGTCCCGCCATCGTGCAAGAAGTACACATGCACATGAATGGTTGTGAGATAGCTAGGCCTTGGGTACTAACGAGCCTGTAGCGCCTAAAATAATTTTTATTTTGTATCATAGATTTAGATTTATTGATTTTGCTTCCTTTAAATAAACGCTTTCTACAGGTCTCTATTCTGAGATTGCTCTTATTTTCCCTCTACATTAATGAGTTATCAAAATATGTGAAAACACTTCCATTTATATGTACGCTGATGATCTTTAACTTTAAAACAGCTTCCATATTGGCCTGGTTCAAAATGGTGTCTGTGAAGCTTACGATGATCTTCAATTAATTTTTGTAGGTGTTATTTACAAATAACCTTATCACAGAAGACATATGAGAACGCTATAATCCGCTGCGCAAATTGTTTAATACCCTATCCCATTATTGCTGAAACAAGAATGGCGTATCTGTGTATGGTTAAAGTGTATATATGATTTTATAAATCCAAGCTTAAAAATATTCGGGCGGATTTATTTAGCCGAAAATTGATTTTTACTAAAAACGATATTCGATGACTCACATACGGACAAACAGAAATGACTCAGTCGATACAGCTAACGATTCGGTGTCGTTGCATAAACTTTATGAAGCAGAACAAGTGTTTTTAAAAAGAAAAGTCGTTTTTGGCCAAACCGGATTGGATTTCAAAAAGTATCTTAAAAAGACATTAAGAAAATATTAATGTCTATATTTCATCCATACATAGTTTAACCCACGCCTACGTTTTGGAAAGTTTTCTTAAAATAAAACTAATTTAGGTTAAAATTTACGGAAATTCGAAAAAAAACTGTTGATGAAAACACTTAGATAATTGCAATATTATAACATGGAAGCTACGGCCATCAAAAGATCGCGTTTACAATCAAAGTTTATATTTTAAAAAAACAAACATTTTCGAAGTGCAGACGTTACGGTCTATAATTACAACATTATAACGGGTGGTTAAACTTTAAGGGCCGATGTTGAATGTGAACCACACTTAAACGTCAAGTTCTTTTCTGCATTTCATTTGACATTTCCCAATTTCAGACTAACTCCACTTGAATAATCGAAAGAAACACTATCGAGCAATGTGTTAAAGTAATTTAGGCTCATTATGAAAATGGGCGTTTAAATCCAAATGCATATCGTGCACTTCGTGATTTTTTCGGTCAATTTAATCGTCCAAGTGCGAAAAATTGAGCAAACCGGGTCTGTAGGAAATTTGAAAACACCAGTGCATGCTCGTACAGCTCGTACTGCAGAAAATATTGCTGCTGTTCGCGATAGTGCGGCTAAAGAGCCGTCCACAAGGTGCAATTTACTCAAGAACTAAAACTTCTTGACAATTTCAAGCGTCGTCTATGGTGGCAAGAAATGGCAACAGAGATGATCAATTTTCCTAGAAAATCATCTTCAGTGATGAGGCAAATTAACATCTCAGTGGATTGGTCAAATAGCAGAATTGCCGCATTTGGGTGAATGATAATCTAAGAGTGATTGTCGAAAACCAAAGCAAACACAAAGAGTGACTGTTTGGTGTGGTTTATGGGCTGGCGGCATCATCGGGCCGTATTTTTTCCAAAATGAGGCCGGTCCGGCAGTTACTGTAAATGGTGTTTCCTATCCTGATGAGAACGAACTTTTTATGGCCCGAATTGGAAGATATGGATGTGGACGATATGTGGTTTCAACAGGACGGTGCCACTTAATACACAGCTAACGATACAATGACTCTTTTACGCGACAAATTCAATGGCCGTGTTATCTCACATGGTGTGGATGTCAATTGGCCGCCAAGATCATCTAATTTGACACCGCTGGACTTCTTTCTTTGGGGTTATTGAAAGAAAATGTGTACGTAAAAGATGAGATAATAGAATAGAATAGAATAGAGCCTCAATTATGCCTCAGCGTCATCGTAAATTTGGAATATTGGATGTAGGTGTGCCGCCGAGGTCGCGGCGGCCATTTGGCCGATGTTTTGTTCCACACATAATTGAACCATACCAATATTATCATAATAAAAATAAATAATTGAATTCAAAAATTTGTGCTTTATTCAAAGTCAACATCGGCCCTTGAAATTTAAGCACCCTTTAGTAGTTAAGATGTTCATCTAGATACATGTGCTTTATTGTTAACCTATCGAATGACGCGGTAGGGATGATTTGCCCTAAATCCTCCCTTGATAACCGATGATATGTTTGGATTAAAATATGACGTCAAAAGTTCTTAATTGAAAATTTAAATTTAGGGTAATCTTAATACTAACTTTAAGAAAGCATACTTTGCGGCGTCACCTTATATACACAATAAGCTCGAAGCTAATATTCGGCCCTCTCCAACAAAAACTTAATCGTCAAGAATTTTGTTCTGTATGCAAGTAGGATGAATGGATGACCAAATTTACAAGTTCATCAAAAAGTTGGGTGTAGTCAGAGCAAACTAAATAGCACACTGCTGGAAGCGTGTCGAGAATCGAATGAACGACTGGCTTGTCATGTGGATACTCTCAATGGCTTGTTAAATATTAATTTTAGGTTTAAGTTTTTCAAAAGCGGAATCCAAATACAGAGACCAATCAGACTTGATTGCTTGTCAATTCTGTTATACACCATACAAAATACACCGGTTTTGAAAAGTTTTCTAGTAATCTCGATTTTGATTTTGCAGCATGGATCTGTTTTTGAAATTGAAATTGTTTATCAAAAAAAAAATTTTTTTTTATTTTAATGAGTGTTTTAATTAAAAAAAACAATTTTCGTTTAAATTTTGTTTGAAAATGAAAGAATAACGTTAGCCAATTAAAAGCGAATTTTAAATCAAAACGTGTTTAGCGGTTTACAATAACGAGTATACGAGTACATACATAAAAATGATTACAATTGTACTTTATCAAGCATACTCTTAAACAAAATTTAATCTCAAACTAATAATATTTACCGAAATTTGATTATCGCTGCTCCGATCATCATCGTCACTGAAACTGACCGACAGCTGATCGTCCTGAAAGATTGGACTATTCGATCGCTGTCTTGGCATTATGGGTGTTAACGCCGGCGATGGTATCGGTGTTGGCATTTCCCGGATCGGTGATAGGCACTTGTTGATTCCATTGCTAGGTATCTCCAGTAGAATTGTCGGTGGGTGAAGTAGATTCGAGTTGGTCGCGTTGCTCTTGTGGGCGTTCAGTGCATCGAGGACAGGTACTTCGATAGTGGTTTGCCGATAGAAAACTGGCGAATCGGGTGCACCGCTAGAGAAACTGACCGGGGTGTGCATTGAGGATGTGGACGATTCATCATCACCCGCCGCATCATCTTGGGGACTGGAAGCAGTCGGAGTAGTTGATGGTGATACGAACATCGATGAATTGGATGGTATCGTTGCGGTGTTTGCGTTTGAGGCAGTTGTTGTTGTTGAGGCGAAGTTTCGAAACATTGCCAGTATCGAATCGGCACTGGTTACCTTGGGACGTGCCCGATTGCGATTGACTTGCATCTGAATGGAGCGCATCCCGAAGTCGGTGAGTGCTAAGTCTGAACTGGACAATGAGTCGCTTCCCTGATTCGATGAAGTGCTGTGCGGTGAACGAATGTCATTTGTGCATGGTGATGGAGGCATTGAGTTAGCTCGGAAGGTGATCTCTGTTGGAAGACTTAGAGCGCTCGAGTTTCGTGTGCCCTTTAATTGGTGATGTAAACGCAGGACAAATGAATATGTGCAGCAGATATGAAAACAAATTGGAAGAATTGCTATTTAGACACAAATTCACATTGTTAATGTTCACTCTAATTACATTTGACAGTTGCTCTAAACGACTGTCAATGGTTCACATTTATATACAAGTACCTAGGTATATATTTCATTTAATTAAGCCTTTAACTTACATGCCCAATATCAATTTCCGATCCAGAGCTCATTTCTGCCGACACCTTGTTGAGTAGCCTGGCAAAAGTGACCTTTTTTTCCAACTTCGGATCGTTGATAGCTCTCGCAACGGCAACTGTTTGTGATGAAGACGCCGCAGATCCAGAGTTCTCCGAAAACGTAGTCTCCTTGTCACCACTTTCTGAATCTAACGTACTGGCAGCACGCAATCGATTCTCTGACATTTGTATCAGCTCGCCCAAACTAACTTTTGGTTTAGGAGGATTTGCCGCCGGTGAGACCAGCTGCTGAAGAATCTGCTTCTTCTCTGCGGCATTTTTCTTCACTGGAGTTGAGTTGTTGCGTTTCTTTCGTGGCGAGGGCGAACCTGAAGATGCATTTACAAGAAAATAAACAAAACAAATGTCTTACTTAACGTTTTTTTTTGTAAGAATTACTCGCAATACATTGTAACATATAAATTAAACAATTATAAAACTACTAATAAGAAAGCGATTATTGTGATTTTATTTTTGTTTTTAGAAAACATTTTCAGTTCGGTTAGAAATCTAAGAAATTATTTCAAACTACAAAGAGAAAATTTATTTTATTTTAACAACAAATTCTATAAAAAGAAGTTCGTATATTTTTTAATGGAAATTTAAAATGAAATGAAATGAGAAATAATTAATATTTATTTTTTGATTTCGTACGCAACTAAATACACTACAAACGAAAATAGAAGAGAACGAAAAATAATAGAACACAACTAAGAGTTTACGGTAAAACATTTATTAAAAAAACATTTAGTGAAATTGCCCACCAGCAGCCACAAAGAAATTCATTTTTCAAGTCCTTAAAATAGTTTGAACACAAAAAATAGTTAATTTTGTATTGAACAGCACAAGTGAATATAGGTTACAAAAATATTTTAACAAAAATTGGGATTTTTTTTTTATTTGGGGGAGAGTTTTAGTGACCTGTAAATTACATCGATTCTGGTGCAAAACATTGACATTGTGCAATAATTGTGCTTAGTAAAGGGAATTGTTGGTTTACAGATCATACATTAGAAGTGCATTGGCTTACATGTATTTTTAGTTTTTTTTTTAAGATGTATGGCCTACGACATTTAACATTTAGAGAATGGATATTGGTTTAAAGGTCGAAAAGAAGATTCTTGTTATTTGCAAAAAAAGGAAAATATATTCATAGGTACCTTAAAATTATTTTTAGCTTCCTACTTAACAGAGTTTAATATTGTACCTACTTTCGTTCTTTAATTTCATATCTCCCACTCAAATTACTGTTCTTAAATTGCAGTGAATTTCTCTAATGACGATATTTAATTGATATAGCCCTAAGGAGTTATTAATAGTATTCTGCGTGATAAATATTGATGGCCTAAAACCAGGACCCACATCATTTTCTGAGCTCGAACAATGGGGGCTTTGGTAATACTGTGAACCCCAACTTTTAGACATTATTAGCTGTAATGAAGTGCGCAACTGGAGGCAGTAAGAAAGTCAAGTTGGTTAAGACCTAGGTGCAGTCCTGTAGCGCCACTTAAGTAAGTAGCTGAGATATTGATCGCTCAGGAAACATAATACCTTTCTTTACTGGGACTCTAGTAGAGGATTCTTGAACTCTCAAAAAAAAAAAAACACAGCCAGTAAGTTATTTCTATCACTGGGTTTTCAACCGAGTAAGGAAAGATTTTCAAAAGACAGATATTTTATCAGGATAATGGTCCAATATAAATTTTGTGGCCAAGATTTATTTCATATAATTTTTTTAACTTATTCCAAAGCATGGTCTTTTTAACGATCTACAAGCTAATGAGCTTAATGTGCTTGTCAATGCATTTTACGGAATTCCTGTATTTTTAACATTCCCTGACAAAGGCAAAGTTATTGTTTTCGTGCAAATTTTCGACCTCGATATTGTTATGGATTCTAACTTACAATGACTTATATGCTCGGTATTTGATTTAACGCCCAGGTAGGTCACTGTGAAAGAGAAAGTTGTGTACCCAACACTCGTTTTTAGTAAAAATAGTTTTTTTTAATTTTCTTATTTAATTCTTATTTTATTAAAAAAAAAACTCCAAAAAGTAAATGTAGACAACAGCATTATCTATTATTGAGCACGGACATTCTTGAATTTCATCTGTCTGTCTGTTATGGTTTCTCCAGCCTAAATGGATGGACCGAATGCCTTCAAAGTTAGTATTGACATTAGCATTTTTAGTTTTGGCCAGAAAACAAAAAAAACGATTCATTAAAATTCTTGATTGAAATTGTTATAATCCTAGAGCCGAAAACCTTTGCTGCTAGTTGGCTCTTTCTAATATATTAGTTACAATTTTAGACTGTATATTAATATTTTAATAACAATAAATAATAATAATCACATTATTTATATATTTTTAACATCAGTGTTATTGTGTATTTGTGCAAACTGTTCTCGCATGGTTGGTATTTGAACTCTTAGCTCACAGTGAAAAAAAGCTACATACGACCAAGTCGTATTATTTTCCCTGATTAAATTTTATTTTTATAATTTTCCACAAGGTATTGAATATGTGTGGCGACAGACCTCAGACCATACTTTGGAATTCTCCATCATCGTAACGTTAGATTTGATTGAAATTTCCAGCTCGAATGCTTTGCGAAATTAACACTTGCTTTATTAGGAAAAAGTAAAAACAAAAGTCTGAAGGCTTCTAGGGCATCCAGAAACCCAGTAACATATTCTTGCATAAGCTATGTAAACGTCAAAAGCATGCTAATATTCTTTATGAATGTAAATGTCTGCTAATGCTTCACCAAAACAACGAATTCATCCACATTCTCCTCAGGTATCTTCAACAGTGGAATAATCATGTATGTTTCTAGTGAGTTCCACAAAAAGGAGATCCTCTAAGCTGACCAAACTACATAAGTCTCCTCAACATCGCCTACAAGATCCTATCTGCCGTAATATGTGAACGCCTGAAACCGTTTACCAACAACCTGATCGGCACTTATCAGTGTGGTTTTATGCCAGGAAAGCCCACAACCGATCAAATTTTCACACTTCGGCAGATCCTGGAAAAAAACCAAGAAGTCCAAATCGATACCCAAGACCTATTTCAAAGCCGCATACGACAGCATTTCAAGAGAAGAACTATACAGAGCCATGTCTAGTTTTGGTATACCGCCCAAACTCGTCCGTTTGTTTCGGATGACGATGGAGAATTCTCGCAGCTCCATCAGGGTCGGAAACGACCTCAACGACACATTCGATACCAAAAAAAGATTTAGGCAAGGCGATGCTCTGTCATGTCACTTCTTCAATCTTATTCTGGAGAGGATTGTGCAAAACTCACTAGCCAACACCAGAGGCACAATTTTCCAAAAATCGGTACAACTACTCATTGGTAGGACTCAACGTGATGTCATGGCCACGTTTGCTAGTATAGAGAGGGAAGCGGCAAAAATGTTTTTTACAGTATGAGTGCAAGACGACACAACATCGACGAGTCGGACAGAACGTCACCATTGACATATACAACTTTAAGGTAGTACGGGACTTTGTCTATTTCGGCTCCGTTATTAACTCTGACAGCAACATCTCGTCAGAAATAAAACGATGAATTACTCTTGCCAATTACTTTTTCTTCAATTGCCTTCAGGATAAGAAGGCAATTAAGTAGTAATTCTCTCATTCGAACTACTTAGGACATTCTATATAAGACCCGGGTCATCCCAGTCCTGCTGTACGGCCCTGAAGCATGGACCGTCTCAAAAGCGGATGAAAAAATCCTTGTCCGATTTGAGAGGAAAATTCTTCGAAAAATCTTCGGTCCCGTTTGCGTTGACGGGCTATGGAGACGAAGATTTAACCAAGAACTATACGAGCTGTACAGCTACATGCCCCTGGTCAAAAAACTTCACATTGGACGTTTAAGATGGCTAGGACATGTAGAACGATTGATCATCCCAGTCCTGCTATACGGCCCTGAAGTATGGACCGTCTTAAAAGCGGATGAAGAAATCCTTGGTCGATTTGAGAGGAAAACTCTTCGAGAAATCTTCGGTCCCGTTTGCGTTGACAGGCTATGGAGACGAAGATTTAACCAAGAACTATACGAGCTGTACAGCTACATGCCCCTGGTCAAAAAACTTCGCATTGGACGTTTAAGATGGCTAGGACATGTAGAACGATTGTACACCAATACTCCGCCTCGCAGAGTCTATGATTTCCAGCCAGACGTCGGACGCAGCAGAGGAAGACCTCGCCTTAAGTCCCGCGCACAAGTAGAAATCGGCAAGTTACCTACGGGAATCTATTTACGGCCAAGTAATAGGGACTTCGCTACAGAAGAAGTTGAAATCTATACATCTATTTTGGTTGGCGGAGTAAATTTCTGTGGTTTAATTAACGAATATCTGAAGATTCCAGGAAAGGTACCTTATGTGTCAGTAATTGTGCTTTTCTTCGAAGATACTTCATTCGGAAACTATAACACATCTAAAATCTTAAGCGTTTGTTACTACTCTTGCGAGGATGATATTGGTCTTCGAAATGATATTCACTCCTATCGATTTCGTAGGAGGTCGCTCAGAACTTCTTGAAGTGCTGATGAATAAAACTTCAGAAGAAATTAATGTAAACTTAAATCCATTTCATAAGCATCAACCAGATAAAGGAAATAGCGATTTCAGTTTGTTGAATGAAAAACTCTTTAATCGTTCAGACATTAGTCAGACTAAAAGAGAGCCAAAGTTATAGCGGATGAATTCCAGTTTTACATTTATTTTCCAAAAACAAACAGAGATTTGTTTCACATTTATTTTTAATGTTTACAGCAATTTTACGCTTTTAATTTTCGGAGACAAAAATTGAAACTAAGCTGACTGCAATTTGAGTTTGTGTTTACTGAAACAAGTAATTATTTTCTTTGAACTCTAAATGCGTATTGATATAACTCTTGGGCGTCACAATTTCACTCTTATTCCACATGTCGTTTTTATTAAACAGATTGCAATTTGAAATTTTAAAATGAACATTTATTTTACTATTTAAAAATTTCGCATCGATCCAAACCTGTTAAGTATACGTTTAGTATTATATTTCAATTTTGGTTTTACATGCTAATTAAGTGTCGCAGCTACCGACTCCCATCCGTTTTTGATATCGTCGGTCTCTTTTGAAATTTCTTGCCAGCGAAACATTTTGTTCCATTAACTCAATCAAACGTTTCATTTGCTCTGCGGTTGTTATTTCACCATTGATAAAAATACAATTAATTGAATCCTTAAATTAATACCCCAATTAATCGAAACTCACACTTTAATTAAAATTCGACACCTAGTCGTTTGCAGATTCCTGTTCGACAATTATTGGCGTTTTACCTGTCGTTTTATCCAACTAAACTTAGAATGCGAATAACTGCTATAACGTTTTAAGAACGTACGTTCCAGACTAATTAAACATAACGTATCGTTAAACGACAACAAACGCCTTCAAACTAGCCAGATGTAATTACGATTTCAGAAAAAACGACATCTGTCATTGAATAAAAACGACATGTGAAATAAGGGTGATTATAACGTGGAGTTTTTTATAAGTTGAAAAAATGTTATCAGAAGCTTTTTCTTCTTAGAAATGAACCATTTCAACAATTCTCAGATGCTTTTGATAACAATTTTTTTTTTACATATTAAAAACGCCAGTCAAAAAATAGATCTGTCAAGAAACGGAGCAAAATACCAGCTTGAACGTCTTGTAGGAATATCTGTGAATGGACGTGATGGGTCCTTTGTTTTTCTGTTTTTTTCGTGTGTTTTAAGCCATTCTTTTATTGTTTGTACAAATCTACTTAAAAAAACTTTTACAGCTTACCGAGTTTTTTTCACTCATTTATGAGAAGCCTCAAAAGCAAAGCAAAATCATAAAACAACAGGAAAAGCTCAGAGAAATTATCTATAGCTACGTCTAGGATCTAGGGGTGCTCAACAAAATTTTTGTTTTAGGTACTTATTGGCGATAGTTCCAAGATAGCTGTTGCAAGTTTTTCTATTGGGATGAATTTTTGTGAAGAAATTTGATTTTTTTTTGTTTTTATTTACACTTTAGTAGAAGTAGAAGTATCTATAGATTGTAATTTTGAGAAAAAAATATAAAAATAAACACAAACGAATTATCTACAAGTACAAATTTTGTTTCAGCAAATAGTTGTGGTTTTATGTTTGTTATTTTTGTAATAAAATAAAAAAAATCAAATTTTTATAAAAATTGTGTAAGTGGGGTGAGTTGTTTTTGTTAAAGGGGTTGAGGGGTGAAATACCTTTGCCAAGCATCAAACTACATGTGCTGACCACTGATAAACAATTTTAGCAAAACTCAAGGGATATGTTGAATAAACCACACATAGTGATAGGAGAGATAAGTTTTAGTTGAAGTGGTGTAGGGACAGAGATTGCATGTTCAAAGATTATCTACAAAATGGTTTCCTTTTTTTCTTAAATTCATTTCATTATGTTTTTAAAAAATGAGTATCAAGGAAATGTCACAACGTATAGAGATAGAGAGCATAAAATGAATACTTTTAGGTAGACAGAGACAAAGAGAGATAGAGAGAGAGAAAGTGGGAGATGTACGAGTATAATTTGTATTCCAATTGCAAAACAAAAAAAGTTGAGTTCTTTTTTCCAAAAATCAAAATCAAAAGTATTTCTCAATTTGTGTGTTTTTTTCAAATCAATTTTTTTGTTTTTGTTTCAAATCAATTTAGCCTATCTTACGTCGGGGAGGCGGTCGTAATAAATCATCTAGCGAAAAAGTACGGGCTGTCGCCCCTCCGGTCGGATTGGGGCTGCTGAGGCTCAAAAGAGACGGTTTTCTTATACCCAATCTGTTGAATATGGAACGTGGCGCCCCCGGTGCGATATTTGTTGTTGTCTGAGGTATGGCTGTTGTAAATTGCAATTGCTCACGAAGTGATGTGTGATGGTGATGTCCATGTACTGAACCAGGTGCTAGAGATAATATAGACATAGTAGTAGTTATAAAAAAGTAGATGATTCATTTCGTTTCGGGAGGGAGAGAGAGAGAGAAAGAAAAGAAAGAGAAAAAAAAGAGAAAGAAAAATAGAGCTAATTCAAAATATTTGTAAAAAATTATTTTCTGACAGTGTTATTATAGAAAAAATTCAATAAAAAAATTAAATAAATTATTTCAAAAAAGGGTAAAAAATTTTGCAAAGAAAAAACAGATTGGGACTTTTTTAGTAATCATACGTCTATTACGGTCGGCTTCTTCGGCGAGAAGTTTTTCGATTTTCTCAGGAAAGTGACGTTTGGCACACCACACCAATCCAATGACAGCAAGGACCACAAACACGGTGATGAGTCCCAACCAGAATGGCTCCTGGAGCATACGCTCAGACAGTGGTTTGTACGGAATGTGCATCATTCGGCGTTCACAGCGGTGACCTTCCCACCATGCATGACAGCTAGTAAAGGAAATGATTTTGCTGTTGTTTGTATTCCATGGAGTTAAAGGTTAACTTACCGACAAAAAAATCCACCATTCTTTTCAAAGCATGCTCCCCGACCTTCGCAGGGATTGTCGGCACATGGTCTTTGTTTCTGTTCGCATGTAGTTCCCTGGTAACCCTGTTGGCAGTGACACTAAAAAAATTACAGACACTTAGGTTAGCTAAGACTATTTTAGAAATGAAGCCTAGGTTTAACCTTAAAGTTGGTAGCTGTAAGCTCACATTTCCCAAAGACACACGGTTCCAGTTCGCAGGAGTTCAAACCGCAAAATCTATAAAAATAGTAAACAACATTAAAAAAAAGGTTTATGAATTTGATTGTTTATTTCTTTGCTTAGTATTAGAAAATCAAGTTCGTCTTAGATAATCAAATTTGTGTCTTTAAAAATTGGCCTTAAATAATTTTTAAATTATTTAGGGCTAAAGTTTCGATCCAAAAAAAAAACATCAAAATTTGTAACCAGAAACTCAATTTCTGTATGAGATTGTGAAACGCCCATGACAAAGACTTGTAGATAATGTGCTAATTTTTCAACCGCTTACGTTACGTGAACTACATAATGTAGTTAGCCGCGTTCCATTTCTGCTATTCAAAATCCTACACGTTCTCGACAGTAGACCTTTAGTGGAATGCACTTTTTTTATAATTTGCGCGCACTCAAGGGGTTATGAATACCCTCTATATGTTTTAGCACAGTGCGGGCGTTAAGGAAATTCTGGATAAGAAGAAAGGGGATACCCATGCACACTGGTTTTAAACGCCTGTATGTTACAATTGAGAGCAAAAACAGAGTTTGGTAGAGCATTTCACATTCGTCTTTTATATGTACGAATCTCTATATTTTAGCATTCGTCCGAAGATAGGCTTGAGGGTAAACTGATTTGCATTCATAGCGTAACGAGTGTTGCGGCTGAATTGTTGAATGGGAGGAATGCAGCTGGCTATTTCAGTTACAAAGGAGATGAAGTATTGTTTTTTTGTTTTCCTCTTCGTCCATGCAGTTCCTATAAAAGTCACTAATGGTGGCGCTAATGTATGATCCATCGAGCGTTATCAGTTTCTTGAATCTGCTCATACGTCGTGCCAAGACTTCATCTGAGATTTGATTTGCTGTTAGCATAATGCGCTAGTAAGTTCTTGCATATGTCCATGTCGGGTACAACTGATAATTTAGTCCCATGGCTGGCGAGTTCATTAGCCTTACAGTTCCTTGGAATGTAACTATACCCAGCACCCAGCACAGGTGGGTGTTAAACTCCTTTGAAATCTGTCGCTGAGATGAGCGGCAATCTAGTGTTGTCTTTGAATTTGCTGGGACTGATTCCAGGGATTTGATGACCGCTTGGCTGTCCGAGAAAATGCTAATGTCCTTGGCGGATATTAATGCTAATATCCTTGGCGGATATTACATTCTCTTTCAGGATAAGACTTCTTCCATCACCAAGAGTTCCGCCTGGAACACGCGATTGTAACTTCTTTACTCTTTTTGTTATGTTCAGCTTCCTGCTATGTTAAGCTTCCTGTACAAAATAATTCCCAGGTATTTAGCTTTGTCTGAGAAGGCT
Organism: Rhingia rostrata; assembly: GCA_949824845.1. NCBI lineage: Eukaryota > Metazoa > Arthropoda > Insecta > Diptera > Syrphidae > Rhingia > Rhingia rostrata. The sequence continues at coordinate 159,436,704 of OX463755.1, read as the reverse complement.
AGTTCGATTCCGTTTAGAGACGGGTGGCTAATGTGAGGAATTATATTTTTCCTAGTGAATATGAACATTTCAGTCCTGATCAGGGGCTAATGCCTAGACCACAACTGACTGCCCATTTGGAAAGTTTGTGTAGTGCGTTTTGGAGAAGCACCTTGAGTATATTCAAGTGCATCCCTGAGACTGCGATAGCAATGTCATCCGCATAGGCAAAAAGATGGCATCGCCCTCCTTCTAGGATGAGTAAAAATACTTTCAATGTTTACTTTTCAATAACACGTACCAATGTGTTTGGGGCTGTTTCTAAAGCCCTTGCATTACGCATGTTGGGAAGCAGATAGTTGATTTACATCAATACAGCAGCGATAATAAATACCAATAAATCTTTAGGGTTTTCAGAAAGAATGATGATAAGCTTATCGATATCAGGTCTTTTGATGTGAAAACTTTTACCAGATTTGGGTATGAATACTACTTTCAATTTTCTCCAAACTTTGGGAATATAAATCAAATCGATGCAGCCCTTAAGGATGACTTCCAACCATGGTAGGGTGAGATCCAAAGAGAGCTATAGCTCGGCTGGTACAATGCCACCAGGCCCGCGGATTTAAATTGTTTGAAACTGTGTACTGCCCAAAGTATTTTATCTTTTGTGAGAAGATCTTGTAAGTTGCCGTACCATAGATTGGTTCCATTGATGTCGTCTTGAAAAGCTTCCTGTGAGCTACCTGGGAAATGGGTTTCCATTAGTACTTCTAAGGATTCTTTGCCGTCCAAGTGCTATCTGTTTTTTGAGATAACTCGGAACAGTTGGACTAGTGGACAGGATTTTTCGGAATCTAAACGCCTCGGAAGTCTCTTCTTACTGTTCTATCATTAAAAAGTCTCCAAGATTTGCGCTTGGATTTCCTCAGTTGATTTTTGTATATTGATAGGGTCTGTTTGTAGGAGATCCAGTTAGAGCATTCGTTTAAGCTTTTAGCTTAATTAAAACGTTTTCTACAATTCAGTCTAAGCATTCGTAGATTTTCAGACCACCATGGAGGTTTTTATTTCCCCCTAGGTTTCCTTAATGGAAAAGAGGATGGCAGTGATTCGTTGAAAGTGAGTGGATACTTCTAGGAGGGCTAGGTTGAGCAGGGAAACTATAGTTTTTCAATAGTTTCGCTATATTAAGACCAATCGGTCTTACGATGATTTCAAAAATCGGTTTGCTAGGGATATGATCATTTAGACCGAAATGTCTGTATCTGTGGTCGGAAATAGAGTGCTCAGTAGATACCTTCAAGTCTTCGATCATGTGATGGATGCAATTTGAGGCAATTGTAATGTCAAGGACTTCCTGTCTGTTGCTGGTGATGAATGCTGTTTCGTAACAATGGCAAGAGATTTGTACTTAAAACGCACAAGTTTTACTAACAAAATATAGTGGTATCCGATGTGTGAATCATTACATACTGGACAGCGTCCTCAAAATAAAGATACTAAAAATCTAATAGCGGCTTAAACGTCTATATGCGCGAAATATTAAATGATATTTGTGCAAAAAACGACGTTTTTTTTTAAGTATTTATAATAATTAGGATTAAAATAAGCAGGAAATTTTACTCAAGCCCATATTGCTGGTGTCTTTTCTCTCTCGATCATCAGTTAGTAGGTTTTAAAGCTGTTCGCTATCACTTTCGGAAATATTGTAATATTTGAATAGGTATTGTATCTTTGGTGAATTAACTTGAAACAAATCTGAGCCAAAATAAGGTGTGTGAGTAGGAGGAATAAGATAATTCTTGTTTCAATAAACAGGAGGTCACCACGAGGCATCCTGATCCGATGACAAATTTTCTTCCAGAATTCATAGGAACCCTCTGGTTTTTGAACTAATACACATCCCCGCATTTTGGCTATTGGAAAGTCATACTCGGAAACTGTTTGGTCAAATGCCCTTGACAAATGTCACCACCTGTGGACATTTCGATTGTCATTTACAATAGGATACCCTTGAACATTGTAAATGAACTTTTGCGAATCATTTATTTGAATTTTTTTTTTTGGTATACTAATGCCAAATTGAAATATATAGGTATCCCAGCATTTTTTAAATGGTCCTTCTGAACTCAACTTATAACTTCAAATAATTAATAACTTTTTTCAAACCCTAAATAGAACAGCAGTTATACAATCCTAATTATGCCAGTCTGGTAAGTGTATCATGGTTTTTGGGAGTTTATCCCATCGGGCTTCCTTTTTACCATTTTCCCCAAAGATTACAACACAAAACATGTTATGGTGAAACATCATTACATTCCGACCACTGCCGTCGACGACCAAGAGGCATCCCATACCAATCCATTTCCAAAAAAAAAAATACACTAAAGAAACAAAACAACAACAAGGCGACACAAAAAATCAATTTCCTTACCTCCCCGTATAATGTCCTTGGCACTGACAATGACTTGTCCCGTTGTTGGCGACACACTTTCCATTAAATTGGCAGGGACTAAGCTGACATGACTCCACCGAGCTGTCCCCCGATGCTAATTTCAGCTTGTAGTTATTATCTGAAATAATGTACGTATATACACATCATCCATGAGTAATGTGAACAGGACCCCATTTCTGTACTGCCACCCCCCAAAGGCGCACCCACAAACACATTCCAACAATCTCAGCAAAATAGCTCTAATCACAGTTTAACTTGAACTCCTCTGCCCAAATGTGGCGGTTGTGAAATGTATTTTGGGGTACGGCAAAAACAAAAACGGATGATTCCCGTGGTTTAAAAGGACATAATTAATTCATTACCTTGTTGAATCCTTACGGTTCCATTCAAATTGATATCAGATTTGGAGGTGGTCCTCTGTCGAATGTGTAATGTATTCAGGTATGATGTTATGTAGACCGGCGCCAGTTGTGGTTCCATTTGGTAATCCTGGTGGAACTGTTTGTTGCCGTATTGCTCGTTGTTAAGCCGGCTTAGATTCTGGTATTTGCATAGTTGCCATTTGGTGCCATTGTTATCCGCATAGTTGTCGTATATCTGCCAAAGAGGGAGTGGAAATATTTTAAATACGTAAAACCACTACAAGCGGTTTGCATCCGAATTTCGAGATCCTACCTCAATTACATTATTGTCCGGGCAACCGTTGTCACCGAATTCGACGCCATGCAGTTCGAGGAGTATATTGTCGCCGAACGGTGCCACCAGGTGCTGGGTGAAGTCAACATTTTCCGGCGCATTGTGCGGATAGTTCAGTTGAAACAAGTAACCGGTGATGTTGTTGGTTAGGTTTATTACACGATCTCTTTCCATTTGACCAACTGAAATGTTTATTACAAGATAGATAGGTATAGATTGATTAATACTAGGATTGTTTAGATGCGGTCTTGAAGCCTGTGTGTGAGCGTAGAGCTTTGCTTTTATTTTTTCACTCGTTGAAACATTTGAAGGCATTTGTGGACATTGGTTTGGATGTTGTAGGATGAGGGTAGACTCTGATTGGCTTTAACTTGGCAATGCCCAGTGATTGTAACTCTGACTACACATCAAGTGCTTATTTTAAGCCTCCAAGTGGCAACCATCGGGTACTGGTCTCATCCAACCGGATTTGACTTGCTAAAAGATAAGCGCGAGTGTTGATAACACGACGAAAAACAGCAACACTATAAACAGCCATGTCAGATGGCACGGAATGAATTCCCGGCCTGCTGTCCCAGGCGAACCTAGACATGCTGCTTCGACATATTCGAACAACAGTTTTTCTAGGAATTTCAACGGTTAGGAGTGTTTTGGGTTAACTACAAATCCATGAAAAAAAACTAATGGTTACGAAGCAACCTCGAAGCCTCGGAAAGGAATGATTTTATTGTTGACCCTGCTTAACGAAAAAAGGACAACGACGTATCATATCTGCACCTGGTATGTGAGAACATTAAACAGGAGAGGTGCAAGCGAACAACTATTGGAAGCCCTAATATAAGCCTTATATGCACGCCCCAACGGAGGAAAAGGATGCTTCTATGAGCTCCTTGACCAAACCTATGAGCAACAACCGAAGTACGATGTTAAAATCGTGCTGGGTGATTTTAACGCAAATGTAGGCAGAGAAGACAATTGTAGCAGTATTGTCGGAAAACAGCCTACACGACAACACGTCTGGAAACTGACTTAGGCTAATTGACTTCGCTACGGAATGGAATGCCAGTATATCCAGCACACGCTTTCTCATCTCGATATCCATAAGGGAACATGTCGGTCTCCAGATCAACGAATGGTCAACCAAATTGATCATATTGCGACAGACAAGAGCACGCTTCCAGTATTTTGGATGTCCGAACATTCCGAGGAGCTAACATCGACTCGGACTACTACCTTGTTGCAGCCAAGGTAAGAATGCGGACATCCACCACGCTACAACAATCTAAAAATACTGTGAAAATATTTAATGTCGAAAGACTGCAATCGCAAGAGACCACCAAGACATTCGCGCAACGCGTATCTCTTAACCTCTCGATTAACACAATACCACCAACATCGAATGACGAAGAACAATGGCAACTAGTGCTAGGTTTCTCGCGTCCACCAGCAAGAAACCCCTGGTTTATTGAGGAATGCCGACAGATGTTCGCAGCCAAGAACGAGGCCTACAAGGCTAAGCTGCAGGTGAAGACGAGAGCTGCCATTGAGCTCTATCGGCAGAGAAGAAGGGAAGAACACCGGATTTTCAGAAAGAAGAAAAAAGAGCAAGAAAAGCGGGCGATCACGGATATAGAGGGGTGCCACTTCAGGAACGATGTTCGCATTTTCACCAAAGTGTTAAACGTCAAAGCCAAGGATACAAGGCTAGAACAGAATCCTGTCGAGATGAGCAAAGAAATGTGGTAGTAGAGGCACAGTCTATGCTGAGGATATGGAAGAACCACTTCTGCAGACTGTTAAATGGCGTTGACGAACAACATTCCGCTGTAAGGCAGAACGAACCATTCAATATAGGCAACGACAGCGAAAACTGCCAACCACCCGACCTGAGTGAAGTGAGGTTAGCAATATCTAAACTCAAGCTTAAAAAGGCTGCCGGAAATTACGTCGTTCCCGACGAGCTTTATAAAGCCGGCGGAGATGACTTGGTAAGAAGCATCCACCAAATCATAAGCCAAATCTGGTCGGAAGAAAGAACCTCAGAGAATGGAACCTCAGCATCGTTTGTCCGATCCACAAAAAAGGAGACTCAATAAACTGCGCCAACTACAGAGGCATAAGTCTCCTCAACATCGTCTACAAGATCCTATCTGCCGTAATATGTGAACGCCTGGAACCGTTTACCAACAACCTGATCGATCCTTATCAGTGTGGTTTTAGGCCAGGAAAGTCTACAACCGATCAAATTTTCACACTTCGGCAGATCCTGGAAACAACCCAAGATGTCTAAATCGATACCCACCACCTTTTTATCGATTTCAAAGCCGCATACGACAGCATTTATAGAGACGAACTATACAGAGACATGTCCAGTTTTGGTATACCGCCCAAGCTCGTCCGTTTCTGTAGGATGACGGTGGAGTATTCTCGCTGCTCCATCAGGGTCACAAACGACTTCTTCATTTTGATTCTTGAGAGGATTGTGCAAAACTCAGGAGCCAACACCAGAGGCTCAATTTTCCAAAAATCGGTACAACTACTAGCATACGCCGACGATATTGACATCATTGGTCGGGCCCAACGTGATGTCATAGCCATGTTTGCTAGTATAGAGAAGGAAGCGGCGAAAATGGGTTTAGCAGTAGATGAGGGCAATAAGAAGTATATGCTGTCAACACGAAAGCACACACAACATTGACGAATTGGACAGAACGTCACCATTGACAGATATAACTTAGAGGTAGTACGGGACTTTGTCTATCTCGGCTCCGCTACTAACTCTGACAAAAACATCTCGCCAGAAATTAAACGAAGAATAACCCTTGCCAACCGCTGTTTCTTCGGGCTAAGAAGGCAATTAGTCCTGCTCTACGGTACTGAAGCATGGACCGTCTCAAAAACGGATGAAGAAATCCAATCAAGAACCAAACGAGCTGTACAGCGACATGCCCCTGGTCAAAAACACCGCATTTGACATTTAAGATGGCTAGGACATGTAGAACGAATGGACACCAATACTCCGGTTCGCAGAGTCTTCGATTCCCAGCCAGACGTCGGACGCAGTAGAGGACCCCCTCGCCTTAAGTGGCGCGCACAAGTAGAAACCGACCTCAACCAACTTGGAGTGCGTATATCCCAAATATGTTTTAAGGACTATAATATCATTGCATTTGCTGAAGATTTCATGGGGGTTGGACACCGTCCATGTCGTTAAAGATGTTCACTTATAAAGTGCAGATATTCTATCAACTAAAGGGTATTGAACACGTCTTATCTATGCTCAATAATTCCTGAATATCATTAACAAAACTTACTACCGCAAGTAATGCAAAAAAAATCCAATTCATCCACTCAAAGTCGCTGATTGTGTTGAGGAGTCATCGGACTATTTAATTGAACAGAAAAAGGCATCCACAAAAAGTTTTTTAAAAAAAAGGTATTTCCTATGAAACGTTGTCCTTGTAATCTAGTACGCGCATCCACCAAATCTCGTGCAGAATTTGTCCACACCATAAATACCTTCGCAAATTCGACATTCATCGACATCCGCGTACTGCTCCCAAACCATAATAACACATCAAAACAAAGCTCCAACTAACAAATCTAATCCGTCGCCAATTTATCGTGACACCGAACCCCCATATGTGTAACTTACCTGTATGGAAAATCGCCTGGAATCCCCTTCCTCGCGGCCGCTGTCCAGTTCGCAACTGCACCCGAATCTGTTCCCTCAAACTCACAAAAATCCCCTCGTTCACATGGTTCGGTATGCGAAAGGGCCGAAAATAGCCATTACCAATGTCGACCTCCAACAGGCTATCGCTAATCAAATCGTATTCGACGAACTCCAGCCAAACACGGCGACCCATCGGCGCTTGAATGGCATACGCGCAATTCAGATTGTTCAGCAGAAAGTGCGGATAATTCGGGCTAACGACGCTGCCCTCACGTGAGGTCAACGTCTGCATGGGACAGCCCGACATATCGATGGCCTTCCAAACGGCTGCAAACCCCAATCCCGTCACCGAATAGTCGCTGTGAAAGTTCAGTACCACCTGATTGGAACTGGATACAAAATCGAATTTCGACATGTTCGAGTCGTGTGAGCCACACCACCGGACGTACGGCAGGAACGATTGTGCATTGTCAACCGGCGGAATGGACCGCAGTATCGTGCTTCGTTTGCTTAAACGGTGATGATGATGCGATGGTAGGAGTAATTTATTTTCAATTTCCTGACGATTTTTTCGACGATGTCGTTTCGGATTTAACTGAATTTTATTCGCTTGGTTTCCGCTGCTTGGCAATGATGGCAGAGGTTTTGTTGTTTTGCCGCCGCTACTACTACCAGGCGCTGTTTCCCTACTACTGCTGTCATCTTGTTGCAATCTATTGTAGCGGATTTCCGACGTCGACGCCATTGATGCCATCGACGCCATCGAATCTGGCAGCGAACTCATTTGCATTGCACCATGCGGAGTCATTAAATTCTCTTCCAGTGAGGCGGTGTCCTTCGTTTCTCGAACGCTTCGCGTCCGCCTCGTGTACGGGAGGTGATTGCTTTCATATTGGACTTCATTAAATTCTCGTTCGTTGGCAAACATGGCCATCGGGATAGGGTTTGTGCCCGGTTCTAGGGAGATTTTCGATACGAGCTCGTAATTCTGAATGCTAATGAAGTCGTACAGGCACTCGTCCTGGGCTTCTAAATCGATCTTTTGAAATTGCACAATGATGCGGCTTCGTTCGGGGGCTCTAATGTGAATCCAATAGTCGATGTTGTGTGGATAGGTATTTGGGTAGGCTGTGATTGAAAGGCATAGCTGTAAAATTTAATGAAATCATTCGGAGAATATGTGACACTCTTACCCGGCGACATAAGGCGTCCTTCCTTGCCGGTGACAGTCAAGTTGTTTAAGGCATATTGACCGAAGGACTCTTTGGGCTTTTTGCACACATAGCCACCAACTTTATTGCACTTTTGTGACTGCCAATAGAGCCCAGATGGTAGCATCGGGGTGGGGGACATTTTCCATTGCAAGCCTAAGCATGTGGCATCCCGAGGAATTTCATCGAATTGACCCTGACCCGGCAGCCATCCCTAGGATATGTGGAATTGTAAATTTGAAGGAAAATGGAATCGGTTGTGGTTGTGTGGCTATTGTATTGTGTTTGGCTTACTTGAAAATTCATCTTCGTGTCATCGGTCCATTCAAATTGACCGCTCTTTTCCAGTTCAGCTCCCAGCCAGTAGATGAGTTGAGGCGAGTAGTCGATGTGATTTCGTATATTTGCCGTAATGAATCTGTGGAAATGGAAGTATTCCCATTCGAAGTGTTACACTGATCGAGAATGAACTTACCTATGCTCATCGGCTGATGAGACTGATGACAATTTAGCTCCCATTCCCCGACACACTTGTTGTGCCGTCCACCAGTCAGCTTCTGGATAGGAAACGAACAGGTAACATGAGCCATTATATGGTCGCAGTCTTTCATTGGTGCACTCCGAAGCACCTGAAAAAATATTACAGAGGATGGTGTTAGAGGTTGTTAATCATTTTCAAGTTTTTTTTGTCATTTTGAGCTTTCGGTCTAATGCTGACATTATAAATTTTTGAAACATATTTCAAAAATATTGCGTATGTTGAAGTTGCTTTAATTATTATAGAGTTCCTTGTTTTACAATCAGAGTGCGAAGAGCCCGTAATAACGAGTATATTTCTGCAGTAGCAAAAAGTATTCGTAAAGACAGTGATCAATACATTCGTAGCCGTTCGGAAATCTCTAATAAAACGTTGTGGCATATTTTTAAAGTGATCTAAGTTTAAAAAAATATAAAATACAGCTCGCTCAAATAGTTAAAATAAGCTTAGACGCCTCCCTAAGGATTGCCAATTATGACATATTAACAACCAGTTACTTTATGTAACTCGCAAGAGACTGATAAGGCCTTCGCGCAACGCATATCCCTTATCCTCTCGATGCACACCATACCACCAGCATTGCATGTCGAAGAACAATGGCAACAATGCCAACAAGACATTAGATCAGCCGCAACTGATGTGCTAGGTTTCTCGCGCACAGCAAGAAACCCTTGTTTAATGAGGAATTCCGACAGACGCTCGCAGCCAAGAACGACGCCTACAAGGCTAAGCTGCAGGTGAAGACGAGAGCTCTATAGGCAGAGACGAAGGGAAGAATACCGGCATTTCAGAAGGAAGAAAAAAGAGCCAGAAAAGCGAGCGATCAATGATATAGAGAGGTGCCACTCCAGGAACCTTGTAAGCAAGTTTTAACAAAGTATAAAATGTCAAAGCCAAGGATACAAGTCTTGAAAAGAATCCTGTCGAGATGAACAAGGAAATATCGTAGTTGGTACACAGTCGATGCTGAGAACATAGAAGAACCACTTCTGCAGACTGTTAAATGGCGATGACGTACAACATTCCTCTGTCAGGCAGAACGAATCATTCAATATTGGGAACGACAGCGAAAACTGCCAACCACCCGACCTGAGTGAAATGAGGATAGCAATATCTAAACTTAAGCTTAATAAGGCTGCCGGTCTTATGAGACTCAATAAACTGCGCCAATACAGAGGCATAAGTCTCCTCAACATCGCCTACAAGATCCTATCTGCCGTAATATGTGAACGCCTGGAACCGTTTACCAACAACCTGATCGATCCTTATCAGTGTGGTTTTAGGCCAAGAAAGTCTACAATTGAGATTTCCAAGTCGATACCCACCACCTATTTATCGATTTCAAAGCCGCATATAACAGCATTTATAGAGACGAACTATACAGAGCCATGTCCAGTTTTGGTATACCGCACAAGCTCGTCCGTTTGTGTAGGATGACGGTGGAGAAATCTCGCTGCTCCATCAGAATCGGAAACGACCTCACCGACACATTCGATACCTTAAAAGGATTTAGGCAAGGCTATGTACTTTCATGTGACTTCTTCAATATGATTCTTGAGAGGATTGTGCAAAACTCCCGAACCAACACAAGAGGCACAATATTCAAAATCGGTGCAAAAACCAGTAACGCCGAAGATATTGACATCATTGGTCGGACCCAACGTGATGTCATAGCCACGTTTGCTAGTATAAAGAAGGAAGCGGCAAAAATGGGTTTAGCAGTAAATGAGAGCAATAAGAAGTATATGCTGTCAACACAAAAACACACACAACATCGACGAATTGGACAGGATGTCACCATTTGCAGGTATAACTTTGAGGTCTTTGTCTATCTCAGCTCCGCAATTAACTCTAACAACAACATATCGTCAGAAATTAAACGAAGAATTACTCTTGCAAACCGCTGTTTCTTCGGGATACGAAGGCATTTAGTAGTAAGGCCCTCACTCGAACTACTAGGAGACGGTATATGAAATCCTGATCATCCCAGTTCTGCTCTACGGCGCTGAAGCATGGACCGTCTCAAAAGCGGATGAAGAAATCCTTGGTCGAATCGAGAGGAAAATTCTTCGAAAAATATTCGGTATCGTTTGCGTTGGCCATGGAGACGAACTATACGAGCTGTACAGCGGCTTGCCCCTGGTACAAAAACTCCGCATTTGATGATTTAGATGGCTAGGACATGTAGAACGAATGGACACCAATACTCCGGCTCGCAGAGTCTTCGATTCCCAGCCAGACCTCGGACGCAGTAGAGAAAGACCTCGTCTTAAGTGGCGCGCACAATTGAAGCCGACCTCAACGAATTTGGAGTGCGCAACTGAATGAAGTTAGCTAAGGACCGGGCTAATTGGAGAGGCATGTTGGTTGAGGCCCAGGTTCATTCCGGACTGTAGCCCCACTTAAGTAAGTAAGTACTTTATGTTAGATTTAAGAATTTACGTCTAGTAATATTAAGAGATATTAAAAAATGAATTATAAAGTAAAATCATAAAAATAAATCGGTCTTTTATCATCAGATTTCTTGACGCAGTAAAAGAGGAAATAGATTCTTGGTTAATTTTTATTAAGAATAACTGAAAAGACAAGGACAATTGTAACTAAAGAAATCGAAAAGGAAACTTGTTTTTGGGGGACAGAATGGCTGAAACAGAGTTATTTTTCGTAACCAAGTGTATTACAGCCAAACATAAATGTGAAACTATCTTACAAACAAGCAGTTTGGCGTTGTACTAGTTCGTGCTGTACATCTTGCAAATTCCACAGATTAATATTTTATGCAAAATTTTCAAAATGCTAAAATATAAATAACGGGTGATTTTTTAAGCTTAGTTTTTTCCAAATCAAATAAAACACTCAATTTTGCATCAAATATTCTTTTTTTGTAATCGATAAATAGGCCTTTGCCATTTACGTTTTAAAGACAACTTCATGTAAATGTTGCCCGGCTCCGTTTCAAATGGTCCATTCTGAACGTCCAATTTCGCGTCACTTTTTTTATCATTTCGGCCTGTATTCCACGAATTACGAGTGTTATGTTATCCTGTAAGGCTTCAATCGTGTTTGGCTTGTCCACATAGACTAACGAATTTACATAACCTCACAAGAAATAATCGAGAGGCGTTAGATCGCATTATCTGCTCAAAAAATTCATCCTTCAACATTTCCATTATTTCACGAGCTGTGTGGAATTGGCCCCGTCTTGTTGAAACCATATGTCAACCAAGTTCAACTCAGCCAACTGGGGCAAAAAAAAGTAGCGTGTCACTGCTCGATATCGTTCGACGGTAACTTTGAAGACAGAGACTGTCGTCTTTGGAGACAAATGGACCAGTGGTTCCATTTGCCCATAAACCACAACAAACGTTCGTGTTTTCGGGATGCATCGATAATTCTTGTATGGCATGTGGCTGTTCATCACTCTCGATGCGACAATTTTGCTTATTTACATATACGTTCAGTCAGAAATGAGCCTCATCGCTGGTCGAAATAATGCATGTAAATTGCATATGAGCCAATCGACGAAGTGTCACATGTATTCTAGAATTATATGCATAACTTTTCATGCGGACAATGTCCATGGACTCCAATGATCATGTTACACTTCATTCGATCTTTACAAATGTCGATATTACACCGTAATTTAATTACATGACACATAGTCTGTCCATCTATCCGATAGTTAATGCTAGCAGAGTTGCAAAAATTTTCAAAATTCTCTCGTATTAACAAGCTTTAGAATTTTAAGAGTCCACAAATATCTTGATTTAACGATTTGCATATTTTTTAAATATTTTTAATGTCAATAAAGTTGTTCTTTTCTAAACAGATGACTGTGATTTCATCAAAATGAAATAATCCATTTTAATAGAAAGTTTTAATTTCACCGACAGTTTGAATATCTTTATTTAAATGTTTTTTCCGTGACTGGTGGAAATCTTCATAGACACGATGAGCACGTGCCCAAAGTAGTGTGAGACTTTGCCTCACTTAAACCACCCTTTTATGCGGCTTATCTAGCTTTTTTTATTACGAGTAATGAATGTTTGGCAGAAATCTATAGCGCTGTTTGTATTTATCGAGCCAAATCTAAAGGCTTAGATCTTTACAGACGTCGCAATAAATAAATTTATTTATTGATTAAATGTGTTTATTTAAAATAAATGGGAGGTAATTTACTCCGACATTTCAGAGCGCATTATTCTTACAACCGGCGGTTTTAAGCTGATTCTGAGCGACTGAATAACATTTTTATGATACTTGATGCTACTTGTCAGATCATCGCGGGATGAGAGACTATGAAAACCATTCGTTTATTGCTATGACAAAAACATTTTAGGAAATATCTATCGCAAGTTATGAATATCAAGGACTACTTTGGTAATTGAACATTAACGTGCTCCTGGATTTCTTTGTCAACAATGTGTTTGAAATTTATTGGTGCATACCAGACTTATTTTGAATAGTCTGGGCATAGTTCTAAATAATAATAAACATAAATACGTAATTTAAAAAATAATTTTTGTATAACAAGATCGAAAGCTCATTATTTTATTGAATGTCAAAATTATATCATGGTTATAAATTTATATTATATATAGAGTTTTTTATTAGATTTTATATATTACATGTGTTTTTACCCATGCATATGCCATGTACATCTAAGTGCTGTAAAAAATGTTTAAGATGTCATTTACTAGCTGCAAGCTACGGGGCATTCACAAAACATATATGTTTTCTAAAGACACACAACATAATTTTTTATATTGATATGTAGGAACTAAAATATGTAAGGAATTCTCATTATTATTATTTTTTAATTCTATTTACATAAAAATTACATAAATAAATTGAATAATGACACAGATGATATGGACATCAATAAAGAGGTAGGTACGTGTTATAAGTTAAGATGTTACAATTTATGGTTGCATGTTATTGTGCTCACTAATCAGGCTATAAATTAAGTTGGTTATGTTAAGCACTATGATGAAACTACGTTCTATTTTCATCATAGTGCTTAACATAGCAATTTATATAAGTTAAAACAATTCATAATAATTAAACAAAAACTAATCTAATAATAAAACATAGGAATTTTAATTTCTATGCCCTTTTTGAAATGATTAACAAAATAAATCCAGAATGTAGGACCAGTTTTTCAGTATGATGTCATCCAATTTTCGGGATTAAGTAAGACTTAGCCCGAGAAGCATGATATTTAATAAATTTTAATCCTTAGTTAATTTAACGAAATGAGTGAATTAAGTTTGTATTATATCGTTTGTTTTCTCTGTTTGTAATAAAATCGTTCACTCAATTAAAATGTTAGGACATCTACGATGGAAAAATATTGAAAATCCAAAGGTATTGCCCTCGATATTTTCATTGCTTTTCATCGAGTTTGACACGTTGCTTTATTTGTACCTGAAGGATCAATTCTCTCACCCACTCAATTTTTGGTGCACAGCAATGGTCATTTAGGCGTATTTTTATATTTACAGCTGATAGTACTCTGATAGCTACTAACACAAATGATACATCAATTAGCACAATGGAGTAAATCAAATATTGTTTCATTCATCTCAAAGAAAACCGCGGTATACAGCATTTACAATAGAGAACAAGTCCAAAGTTCCGCAATTTCTTTTTAAGAATCACAATTTGATCCTATAAATCATGTCTCAAACATGCAGTCTTTTTTGCTGAATTTAATTTGGAGCGTCTTAAATAAGTTACATTTTCAAAGCTATACACGTTTTGTTGTCAGTCTTCCGTTGGAGCTAATAGAGGAATAGAGGGTAAGTGGGATATATAACAATAATCGCAAAACAATATTAGCTATTAGCTAGAGGGAAGTTTCGCTAACCAAAAAGCCTCCCCAGACAGCAGCGGAAGAATATAAAAATAAACTGAGGCGCCTATATGAGATGCTCTAAAATGTTCCAACAAGGGTTCAAGGGTTAGTCAGGCTTGAATAAAGATGGTTTTGATTAGAACATAATTAGGTAAATAACAACATAGTTACAAAGCAACTGACTTTATTGTTGACAATGTAGAACTGTAACATCTACTTCGATCTGTGTAATGGTAATGTGTAATGGTGAGCAAAAACATAAGCACACTTAGATAAGAAATCTAATGCTTCAATGACATCAACGAATGTAATGTTAAAATCTACATCAATGCCAAATTTGTTAACATAAGCCTTATACAGGGTGTCCGCCGGGAAGGCATACTACTTTGTTATTCCGCCATTTTGGTAAACATTAGTCGTGACAGTTCATAATTGGCAGTCGTGAAGTTGACACATGGCAAATTTATTATGGAAAAATATTCTATAAACCAACGTGTTTTAATCCTTAAAACATTTTATCAAAATCAATCATCGATTACTGTGACGATGAGAAAGTTACGTGAAATTTTTGGGAGAAACAACATGCCAACAAAACGTACTATTTATCGTGTAGTGAATGATTTCGAAGAAAGAGGGTCTGAATGTGATAGGCCCAAGCATGGACCACAAGTTACTGCTAGATCGGCTGAAAACATTATTGCTGCTCAAGGAAGTGTTCAAAACAATCCATCAACCTCAATTCGACGACGTGCTCAGGAGCTTGATCTTCAAAGAACATTTTTGGCCACAATTTTGCACAAGGATTTGCATTTGTTTTCATTTAAGATTCAGTTGACACAAGAGCTTCTTCCACAAGACCATTTACGCCGCCGTACATATGCCAATAGGATGTTACAGCTAGCCCATGACAACTCCGATTTTCATGAAGAAATCATAATCAGTGACGAGGCACATTTTTATTTGAATGGATATGTGAATAAAATCGGTTCTGGGCAAACGAAAACCCTCAAAATATTCATCAGTCACCTTTGCATCGATTAAAAGTTACAGTCTGGTGTGCAATTTGGTCAGGAGGAATCTTTAGACCTTACTTCTTTGAAAATGAAAACGGCATAACGGTAACTGTGAATGGGGAGCGGCTTTTTAACGCCACAACTGCATGCTTTGGGCTTGATAAATATGTGGCATCAACAAGACGGTGCAACTTCGCACACAGCCAGACTTAAAATGGAATTACTGCGAGGCCTCTTTCCACAACAAGTTATTTCAAGAAATGGTGATGTTGATTGGCCTCTACGGTCGCCTGATTTGACTGCTCCGGACTTACTTTTGTGGGGATCTCTGAAAAGCAAGATTTATGCAAGCAAACCAGAAACGTTTGAGCAACTCAAATAAAATATTCGTGAAATGTGTGAGAATGTAATGAAAAATGTGCTCAAAAGGGCTCGCATTTGTGAGACTAACAGAGGCGGATATTTTACCTGATATTGTATTCCATAAATTATTGCCGACATTAAATAAAACATTTATCAATATAAGATCCATTCTCTTTCATTTAATCAAAAACCATAAACAAACAAAGTAGTAGACCTTCCCGGTGGACACCCTGTATATGCTCACGTTCCGACGCACAAAGCAAAAAATCCGATAGAGGCGGATATTTTACCTGATATTGTATTCCATAAATTATTGCCGACATTAAATAAAACATTTATCAATATAAGATCCATTCTCTTCGATTTAATCAAAAATCATAAACAAACAAAGTAGTAGACCTTCCCGGTGGACACCCTGTATATGCTCACGTTCCGACGCACAAAGCAACAAAAATTTGTTTCGAAGGATTCTTTGTACGAGCTCATGAAAAAAAACTGATTAGCGACTACCGATGTTAAAATTGAGCTGGAAGATTTAATTTGCGTTTACATCTTCCAGAGTGAACATCTTCTCATTCTTGACTCTGATTGCCTGTCATCATTCTCACCGAGATCACCGATATATGCTCAGCATATCTGTTGATTTTAAGAATTATAAATTTTAAGTAAAACTTACTTAATATACTAATGCCCCGAATTATCGATCATGAAATTGTATGAATTTTTCTATGCCAGATTACTTAGGGAAATAAACTTAATAGCATTCGTTCCCAAGTGAC
Organism: Rhingia rostrata; assembly: GCA_949824845.1. NCBI lineage: Eukaryota > Metazoa > Arthropoda > Insecta > Diptera > Syrphidae > Rhingia > Rhingia rostrata. The sequence continues at coordinate 159,420,134 of OX463755.1, read as the reverse complement.
CAACATTCCACGCCTACAGCACCACATTCCGAGGCTAAACCACATTCCCTCAATCCTTATGGAGTCATAAAATTAATTTCGTTATACAGTAATTTGCAACGTTTTAAGTCTCAATAATTTATTTACGGTCCTGTAGAAGGGGATAGTTTCGCCCACAAAATCAATACCACCCTTTCTATCATAACTCAAGGAAGGATTTTTAAACAGATTTTTTTATCACGGTATTCCGACTATGAGTATACGGTGCCGACAAATATGCTGAGACAACTTGTATCGCCTCAGAAAATACCTCTCCATCTGTAGGGAATATAAATAATTATGTGTCTGTTACATCAGCACCAATAGTTGTAGCAGTTACTAGGACCAACAATCTCTGGAGAGATCTGCCTGCTGTACACAGGACATGTACAATTCTTCGTCACCTACACCTCCCTGCGCCTATTAAAAGGGATAATTGAAATGAATGTGCTCCTTGTTGCATGCCGGGCGAATGTAATTTACATGTATACAAGGATAATGTAGCACTTGTGGTTATTAGAAAATCTTTACCGTACCACCACCCACAGAGCAAACCAAAAAAAAAAAAAAACATTTTAGGGAAAGTGTCTCTGGGCTATGACTGTGCAGAGGCATAGGACATCAGAGCACATATAAATTGCTAATTCCAAATCATGACTAATGAGTGTATTCTCGAAAGCTGCTGAAAGTTGTTGGGTTTCCCCAATGTAGATACTCGGCATAAATCATAAATGAAGAATAATGGAGGATGCTCCAATAAAAGAAAAATGAGACCGGGTGCTGAAACGAAAATCAATAAATAGAAATATCGGGGGCGGGGTGTAGCATCGCAAATGACAGTTAAAAGGATTTCTGGGAAAAAGTTGTGTCTTCTAAGGGACAATTTAATTTCTTTTCAAAAGAATACAAAAGGAAGAAACAAATCTTGTTTCGCATTTCATTGAGTGTGTTTGTGTTAGTTTTGACCTTTACAAGCGTTTTGCAGTCAATGCGGTGAATAGTGATGGGTTACTAGAGGATCGGGTTGAAACCATTAACCTTTGAAATGTACTTTTTGTTTCTCGAAGAAGCTCCACATTTGACTGATTTCAAGGGGACACTTTTGTGAATTTGTCCTGAGTACAAGAATCTTTATTTCTATCCGGGTAAAGGGATTTACCACAATGCAAACGGGTCATATCAAATTGCTTGAATTACAGGACATCTATTTCAGTCTACGGTTTTGTTTTTGTTGATAGTTTTCTTAATGGCATTAATTACAGAAAATTATTAAGAGCATATGGAACTAGAACAGCGTTTCAGGAATTTTATATTAGAGCTCCAATTTTCCCTCCAAACATCTCACATAAAATAATCTAGCGGGAGCGCAACTCCATCTTGGAGGCCGTAGGTTACCGATGTTTTTATGGAAACAATGCTTAAAATAAATAAATAAATGACGGGCTCAGTGGCGTGATGCTTAGTGCGTTGAACTGCCGAGCAGAAAGTCTGGGTTCGATTCCCAGCCGTAGCAATACGTAAAATGATTTTTCACTGGCCCTCCTCTCGTGATGATTTAACAAATCAACCGAGTAGTATCAGCTGTCAAGAATAGCTTATCTCATCTTCACCGTTCGGAGTCGGCATAAAACAGGAGGTCCCGCCATCGTGCAAGAAGTACACACACACACATGAATGGTTGCTCGGCCTTGGCTACTAACGAGCCTGTTGCGCCAAAAGTTTCTTTTTTGTTTGTTTAGCTTAAAGCAAATAAATAAAATTTGATGTATTCGTGGTCAGTATGCCATTTGGTACTCACACAGTTAATATCGCTTATCCTTCATATATCCTTTTTGCGAACAAAAATATTTCTTATTAAGAAAGTCACTAAGACATTAATGAGTATCATCACTAAACAACGTTTGTTAGTACAAAAGTGGATTTCCAAGTATTTGAAATGTAATACCCCAACCTTTTGATCAAAGGGATGATCGCATAACTTCGATTTTTGCAGCAATTTAATATTTTAAACTTGTAACCCAATGTTCTGGGTTATGTTCTGGAAGGGTGAAAAGATGAATGACTGCTTCTGGGGTATTTATAGAGAACATATTCAGCTGCGCAGCATAGAAGTTCATCACTTTGATATCTATTAAAGGACACATTTGTTTCAGACCAACTAAGATCTATTATATTGATTTCGCATTCAGTATTTTGTATGACTGAACATTGAAAAGGGCTTAAATCTGGAACTCGGATCGTATTCAAGTTGCAACCAAAATTAGAATGCGGATTTCCAACACGCCACAAATTAATGAATATCATGGGAAAATTCAATACCACCATCCAAACCAGCATCTAATTTCTAAGTCCAATGACGGAAAAGTCAAAAGTCTAAAGACATTAGATCGGACGCAACTGATGTGCTAGATGAATGATGAGGACTTCAAAGCAACATTGAGCTATTGGAAAAGTACAATAACGGAAACGGGACGATCGAGAATATAGACAGGTGCTACTTCAGCATTCATGGACCACCTCAAAAGCGGATGTGGAAATCCTTGGTCGAATCGAGAGGACAATTCTTCGAAAAATCTCGTTTGCGTTGCAGGCTATGGAGACAAAGATTCAACCAAGAACTATACGAGCTGTACAGCGACATACTACTTTTCAAAAAATTCCGCATTGGACGTTTAAGATGGCTAGGACATGTAGAACGAATGGACACCAATACTCCGGCTCGCAGAGTCTTCTATTCCCAGCCAGACGTCGGACGCAGTAGAGGAAGACCTCGCCTTAAGTGGCGCGCACAAGTAAAAACCGACCTCAACCAACTTGGAGTGCGCAACTGGAGGCAATTAGCTAAGGGAAGGGCTAATTTTAGAGACATGTTGGTTGAGGCCCAGGATTATTCCGGACTGTAGCGCCACTTTAGTAAGTAAGTAAGCTACTGCAGCAATTACCCTCGTAAGTCTTACCAAGAACCTGAAAACCAGAATATAATTCGCGATGAGCATGGAAACTTAATTGAGATCAACAATATAAGGCCGAATATTTAAACTGTAGCTAAATAGGATTTTAAAAAATGACGACTTTCCTGACTAGTCGGGGGAGATTACCTGATCAGGAACATAAACCAACTTATAAGCAAAATCTCGGATAAAAGTATGCCTGGAGAATGATAAGTCATGGTTATTTGTTCGATTTCCTTGAACTGCGCCAATTATAGAGGCATTAGTGTCTCTGTCTGCCGTTATATATCCTGTCTCCCGTTATATGGGAATACCTGTAATAAGGCGTCAGGTCTAGTTTTGGTATGCCGCCAAGGCTCGTACGTCTGTCTGGTATGACAATACAACATTTTTAAGTGTGGCTAATCCCCTAAGTCGGGATACGCATCTTACTTCGGCCCTATTTCGTCAGTTAGATCGTCTCAGACTTACACTTCTGCTACGATTGTCATCATCATCTACTCTAAATCGAACAATGACTGTAAAAATTGTCTACAACTCAATCGATTTCAAAACCATATCTCACTAAATCTCACGCTTGTGAGAAATAGTTTCGGAGACAAAACGGAGCCTTGGAGAACACCAGCATTTATATGGTGAATAGAAAACTTGAAACTATCCAAAACAACTTGAATTGAACCAAAGAGTATAGAACTACATAGAGTACGCATCACAGCTAAAAATTTTGTAGCCGTTTTTGACGCGGGCGATAAGTGCGCAGGAAAAATTTCGTCGATCGTATGTATCGACCATGCGGTTGTTTGATGCTGGGGTAGCAATGTGACCACTGGGGTATCAATATCCGTAGCCCACATAGAAAATTTTCGTTGTATGGGATGCGTATTCTATGTAGTTTTATACCCCCTGATTGAACGTTTCAAGTGTTAGTTTCTGATCCATAGAAGAAGAGTTTCTTTGATTACACATTTTCGATAAAAGGACTTGTTATCATACCTATCCTGCCAAATGCTTTTGAAATATCAACTGCAACGATCTGGTTTTCGCCATCTAGGTGGATGGGTGGATGGAACATACGATCTGGATCAGAAGATTGATGAATGTTAAGATCGAATAATGCCCTTGCGACTGTACGAGTAAGAAAGTGGATTGGTCCCATAGATTGTTCAACTTGCCTAGAGAGGTGGCAGGTGGCATGTTATTGTAAATATGAGGTAAAATTCTTAATGCATTTTTTACAAACGATCAAAAGCTTTTACTACTTTTGGGACTTAGTAGAATATTTTGCCTCGGCAGTTTTAGTTTTGGCCAATATCGGAAAATCATTATCTACATAGACACTAATTTCTTTCAAATTCCCAAATAAAAATAGTTGTTATCATAGTTCCTCATAATGTTTATCTTTTAAGTTTTTACATCAAATCAAGGGTTTTCTATAATTTGGCGACATGTGAAAATCGTACAATTTTCGTATGCTTGGTGTCTGGTCTTAAAGAAAATGTTACGTGCGATCATTCGTGCACTTACCACTAACACCTTTTAAAGAATTTAAAGAATAATACCAATACAAATACAAATACCAAAATCAATCTGGATTCCATATTCAATGTCAATATTCACAACAAATTTTTTTAAAAGTTATTCAGTATGAAAGGTCTGGTTTTTCAGTGCGAGATTCGTGGTTGTAATCGAGTTAACTCGAAAAATTTGTTTTTCAGTAAATTTTAGCTCAGAGTTAACTCTGAAAAATCCCAGCAAGTTTGGTGAGTTAACCCTTGATTAAACGATCAGATGTTTGGACAGATGATGAATTATATTTATTTACGATATATGTTTATATATTGAAGTCCCTCAAGTCTGTTTAAAACAGAAATGACTTGTATCATAACGACCAAACATATTGTATTGGTTTAAGGAAAAAGAAACCAAACAGCTGACAACAGAACTGTTGTTGATTAAATACATCATCAGTGTTCTGTTACCATATAGAATCACCACTCAGGAAATCAAATTTAATCCTGTATTGATGAACTGCTTCATGAGTTGACTCTAGAATAAATTTAGTCCAGGATAAGTGACTATGGGTTAAATCAGAGTTTACTCTGAAAACCCGGGCTTAAGACGGTTATCCACCAATAAATATAAATTTAGTTTTAGTTTAAGTCCGTGTGTATATTGCGTTAAAATGGGGGTAAAATTGTATCCACTGACTTATTTTTTGACATTTCTGTAGGGGCTTTTAGCTGTGCCATATTAAATGGGATTTCATTTTAACACTACTTTCAATAATTTCTCATGAGAATTAAAACAAAATTCCTTTCTTTATATATTTTTGATTTAAATAAAGCACAACCAAAAACCCTTAATTATTTATTGTTATCATCAGTAACAAAAATATTGTTTTACGGTTGATTTTTATGATTTAGGATATCCATTCTACTTTGTTCGTATAAATAGTTTTCATATAAAATATAGCGAAACAAATGCAATCATAACATTTCTTTGACCATCCATTTTCAAAAAGCCAGTTTTAGTTTATTTTAAAAATTTGATTGCAAAAAAATAAATATTCTTTGCTTTTTAGGCCGTGTGTAAATTGCTTATATTGCTCAGCAGCTCGCTAAAATTTATGCAGTGGCTATTTTTTGACATTTGTTATCCCTCCTGAGGAGTGACAATGTTCACAATGTAATGAAAGTTGTAAAATAAACTAAAATTGGATATTAAAAGAAGATAGTTTCAAAAATGTTATGATTACATTTGTTTCTGTTGAAAATAAGAACAGAATGTAATTTATATGGAAGTAGCATTTCTGTTTTTTATGGCATGTATGGTTGACAATTGAAATAAAATTGTTCTTTGTTTTGTACCTAAAAAACAGAAAACACGTGTTTTAATTGTTTAAGGTTTCGAATTTTGCGTTAAAACTTTGAATACTATCAGTTTGGCTGTACGTGAAATATGTTTAACATGACAAGTAGGGCGGATATCTTTAATCATGAGCACGAATTGTACAACAATATTTCTTTTGCTTAGAACAATTAATAATTAAGGGGTTTTTGATGTTCCTTCTGAAATCTATTCTATAACAAGAAATTAAACAGCAAGGAAATTTGTTCCAATTCTTTTGGAAAATTATTGAAAATAATATTAAAATAAAATCCAATTCAATCCAATTGACAGAGCAAAAAGCCATTTCTACCCCTGCAGAAATGTCAAAATTTGCCAGTGGATAACATTTAATCCGCATTTTAACGCAATTGGCACACGGCCTTTTTTATATCTGAATGATTTGCTATTTTCCCGCCACATGTGAACACAATCTACGACCAACGAGTGACCCATCTCTCTAACTCCTCCGTAGATATACCAAATGTGTAAATTAGCAACTGAATAAATTTTAGCGAGCTGTTACATATACAAATTTTTCGCGCAACAGGCTCGTTAGTACGCAGGGCCGAGCTTTCTAACACCCATTCATGTATGCGTGTGTACTTCTTGGACGATGGCGGAACCTCCTGTTTTATGCTGACACCGAACGAAATATTTAAGATTTTCTTGATAATTGTGACTACTCAGATAATTTGTCAGATCATCACGAGTAGAGGTCCAGTAAAAAATCATTTTAGTGTTGCTACAGCTGGGAATCGAACCCAGAATGCGTAGTTTATCGCACGCTGAGTTGTTGGCCAGGTTAACAGTTTGAAGTCTCTATTCACAACTAAAATCTTAACGCAATTGGCACACGGCCGAAATGTCGTATCTACCAACCTCTTATAGTTATTAGTAATCTGTTACTGAAGTAAAATGGTTCCTTTTAATCGTTTAAAAAAACTCTTTTTATTGAAAAATGCTCTCACTATGAAACGGATTGCATTCTATCGATTTTATTCTGATAAAATATTCGTAAATGTATACCAGCCTAATACAACTTAAAATTATGGTATAGCTAAGGCTAAGCATATGACTATCTCTCTTACACACACATGTCAAAAATGTTGCTATTGCAAGCGTTTCATTTTTAACCCATCAAAGGGTGTGTTTTAATTAGATTTCAGCGTAATGAACGCGAAAAGTGATTGCCATCACTCCACACTTAAAATGACAGTTTGAGCATTGCCAGCAGATTGAAAAAAGCGTTTCATAATTCAACACATATGTTTATTATGTTTCCTTGCAATAAGTAAACGGAAATTAGCACTTTAAAATACCAAAAGAAAAAAAAACATTAAAGTAAACATCCAAACAACATCAAACATTCAAGAACAGAAATACTAACTAAGATAAATTTAAACATTTAAAACACAAACATCAAGAGTTTACAAACTTACCACGTAGGTGACTTCCTATCGCAATATTCATACATATAATAATATAAAGCACAACATTAAATATTATTTAATGTCACTTCGATAACATGTACATAAATTGAGGATCAAGGGTGGCGCCACAAAAGAGCCCCTTTATCAATTTTTCCATTTCAGATTTTTTTGTTTTCAAAAATAAATTTTTCTTTTCCAATTTTATGGAACGAATGACATGTATAAATCCAATTTGCAAACATAAATACTCGCACCCACTGTAGGGTAAGTATATGTTTGTGTGTATGGTAAATAAAAATACATAATTGAAATTAATGTGCGAGATTTGTTTATTTTTTTATTTTTTAGTATGGCAATGCGGAAAGGTGTACAAAAAAATTAAATATAAATGGAAATGGCAACAAATGCTCGGGGCCCGTAAATCAAAATTATTTCCGAATTTATTGCATTACTGCAAAAGTATTTATACGGATTTATCGGTGATACATGTGTGCGTGTGAACCTGCAAATATGGACCGTTTATCGGTGAATGGATGGTTGGCTTTTGCATCAAATGTTAATGAAGTGAGAAGATGTATTGCCACGCAATTACGTCGTTAGGCAGTAAGTGAGCCAGTAGAGTGATGGTTTTGTGATGAATTTATATGGCTGGCATTTTTTTTTATGGTGATTTAGGACGACGCAATTCGCAGGACATCTATGATGGCAACGATGACATGGTGAATATGGCTTTTATATTTTATGGGATTTTGGCAAGAGTAATTGTGCGCAATTAATGGTCTATTCTTGAAGAGCACTAACCATAAGTAATGGGGTCTAGTCTGTAAATTGTAATGAAGAAGAAAAGCTGAGTTCGGTAAAGTATCCTTCATTCGTGTTGCTCGTTTTGGGAAGGGATTTATATATTTAAGAGGAGATACTACGTATAAAAGACTGACTTTTCAACACTGATGCTGTGTTTGATTAATGCTGCTTAATTGTTGACAATGTGTTGTAAACAAGCAATTAAACAGACGAGTAATACTCTTTCTAGCGAGACAGTAGAGTTTGCTACTGCTGTGCTGCTATACTGTTACTATTTGTATTCAATAGATTAAATTTGACTTTCGCTACACCGCATCTGATATGAGTGTTTAGGTTCTATATAAAATAAATAAGTAATAAAATAGGCCAATATTGGGGTCCAGTGGCGCTATGGTTAGTGTGATGAACTGCCGCGCAGTAGTAGCAACACCTAAATGATTTTTCACTGGCCCTCCTCTCGTCATGATCTGACTATACATCCGAGTAGTGTCAATCGTCAAGAAAAGCTTATCTCAAATTTGCCCTTCGGAATCGGCATAAAACAGGAGGTCCTGCCATCGTGCAAGAAGTACACACGCACACACGAATGGTTGTGAGAAAGCTCGGCCTTGGGTACTAACGAGCCTGTTGCGCCAAATATTTGTATTTGTAATATTGGGGTCTCCATTTATTTGTGTGTGGGAAAGTTAAATTTGGCAAAACAAATGAGGCCTACAAAATACAGATTTTAAATGGATTATTTCAGAATATTTTAATAGCATTCTGGTGGCAAGGCAAGAAGAAAGCAGGAAAACGAAGTAAATAAAACCAAAAAAAAAATTAAAGGGGGCAACAAACGTGAGTAGAAATAATTAAACCACCAGGTTTAAGGCGATCCTTAATCTGCTACCTATGGATGTTTACATGTTTCAACTGCCAAAAGTTCCTTGAGAATAATCCAGATCCAAAGTCTTTCAATAAATTCGCAGACCCATTGAATATATACAGAGAACAGTGTAAGTTCCGATTACATAATTCTCTGCTAGGATTTTGAACAATCATTGACCTGCTCTTTTTCGAAGGCGAATGGGACAAGAAAAATGAATCGGTATGCTAGACCACTCAAGCTTCCTGATCACAGTAGTGTATTTCTTGCTGAGTTGCTGGCTGTCGCGGATTCTGCAAATATTGCTTGTATGGCCTCTTCGATATCGATAAATTCGCTTTTATTTCGAAGAGCTCAAAAGTTGGCTCACAGCATAATGTCAAATTATGCTAGGTTCCTGCTCACAGGGATATAGCAAGTAACAAGATGGACAAAGAACTTGAAAAAATCGACGAACTTGCTATCTTGGAGAATGAGTGGATTATAAGGACAATTACTTAAAATTTTTGTTGGCGTAACAGGCTTGTTAGTACCCAGGGCCGAGCTGTCTCACAACCGTTTAGGTTTGCGTGTGTACTTCTTGCACGATGGCCGGAACTCCTGTTTTATGCGAACGGCGAATTTGAGAAAAGCTTTACTTGACAATTGATACTACTCGTATGATTTGTTAGACCATCACGAAAGGAGGGCCAGTAAAAAATCCATTAGGTTTTGCTACGGTTGGGAATCCTTCTGCGAGGCAGTTCATGGCACTAAAATCGCGCAACTGAGCCCGTCAAGGTAAATTACCCTCTGTGGGTATCCCGGAACTTTTCGCCAGCATATCTATGACATCATCCAAAAATATAAACTTATGATTTAACATTTTAGTCTAAGTGTGTATGGGCACGCACTGACCGTAACCTCCCAAGAAACTACATAGTGAAACAAAATCTCAAGGATGATGACGTTTATAGAAACTGCGTTGACGAGAAGACACACCTTACTTCATTAAGCAAACTAAAAATCTCTGCCCATTTAACGAACAGAACTCTTAGAAACTACTACTTAAGTGATATTTAAGACCCTAAATAAATCCAATTAATAACTTCTTAACGGGTTTTGGAGGACTTCCGAAAGTCTTTATATTGTTGTTCTTTCGTAACCTAATAAGTCCTACAATATAGTGCCGAGTGCTGGACTATAAGCGGGAAAGCTGAGCGAATATCGTAGAGCCTCGAACAAAGAATTTTTCGTCACAGTTTGGGTCGTTCGCAAAGAAATTAATACAACCGCAAGCTTTACGAGTTGTACCATTATGTGGACGTGGTACAAAAGTAGACATTCTTTGATTGCTGAACTTTCAATTTCGAGATGATAAGAAAGACCGAGCCTCTGGTTTAAGGATAAAGCATAACTAAACAGAACGGTAGGCCAAATGTAAATCACTAACCAAACTGGATGCGATCAAGAAAACAAAGTACAGATGGATAAACGAGACAACGGTCTAATATCCAGGCAACTCTGGCCAAAATATAACCAAAAGCGCTCTACTTATCGATGTTCTTACAGACACATTCCCTCTAGACATATAAGCAGAGACTTTGCATATTAAGTGATAACTTCTGTAGAAGCTACTTTGGACGAGGAGTAGGAGAAGTTTATTCATCATCTTTCCTACACTTGTCCAGAACACTCCAACAAAAGAAAACTACATCTGTCTGAGCTGGCTAATATTAATGTCAGAAACCTTTGCCTTTTAGTAAGCTCGAAACGGTTCAATTAGGCAAACGAATATCAGTAAAATTCGACAGATGCAAGTGGTACCACAACGGACCTTTTCTGGTCGTAGTGGCAACACGCATCGCGTGCAGCCACTATAAAAAGTTTGAGTCTTTAATCAGTTAGCTTGGACTTTGCGAAAAATCATATGACTTTAGAAAGGCTTTAAGAACGACTGGCGAGTGGTTGCCCTACTTTGGAAAGAACTTAAATTTAAATTAAGATTGTTTTTTCAGGCAGTGTGTCACTGCGTTAAAATGCGGGTTAAATTTTATCCACTGCCTTTTTTTGGCTTTTTGCTGTGTGTATTGGATTATATTGGATTTTATGTTTATACTGTTTTCAATAATTTCTCAAAGTAATTAAAACAAAATTCCTTTCTCTGTATTTCCTTGTTTTAAAAAAATGCGAAATAGATTTCAGAAGAATAATCAAAAATATTTATCATTATCATTAAAGAAAACTATTGTTGTGTGATTTGTGTTCATGGTTAATTGCGCTCATTGGAATGACAGTTATCTCCAATGGGACAGGTAAATTTTATGTAAGCCAAAAAGGGAAATGGATAACATTCTCGGTGTAAGCAAGAACGTTTTTTCCCAATCCATTTTATTGTACGAAAAACACTAATTTGAAAATGATTTCAAATATGAGGGCTTGTTTCAGATTTCCCCGTGTTACGTGTGTAAAAACTGACTTCATTCCAACGACGCTTTTTGTGCGTGGCCTGACGGTCATGGGAATGAAAGTTGTTGGGAAAAACTTGTGGCCAGGCACTAATGTTATACTCGTTCTACTTTGTTCAAGTTAAGCATATTTCGCATACAAAATATAGCGAATCAATTGAAATCATACATTTTTTTTACCATCCATTCTCAAAAACCCATTTTTAGTTTATTTTAAAACGTTAATTACATTTTCTTGTAAAAATATAAATGTTTTTAGATTTTTATTTTATAATCTGAATGATGTCCCATTTTCTCGCCACATTTGAACACTGGTAATGACAATTAATCCACGAGTATACCATATGTCAAAATTAGCCACTGGGTGAATTTTAGCGAGCTGTTGACCAGGTTAAATTTTTGAAGTATCTATTCACCACACTAATGTCAAAAATTATGCACTGGCTAACATTTTAACGCAATAGATTTTTCCAGGGCAACGTCAGTGTCAAAAGACCAACCGACATCTGTAGGAAATCAAACGCAATCCAACATTTGTATGAAGGAAAATTTATTACCGCGGAACGGGGGTAGAAGGGTAGGGAGATAGTCTCATGAAAAACTGTATTGACACACGGCCTAAGAGTCAAGGCCAACAGGGTGGAGTAATGATTTGAGTGATTGTGCACTGAAATGACGGGAATTTCTTACAAAGGTAGAAAGAAGAACTGTTGACCGCCATATGCAGCTGCATTGAACGTTTAAGGATATATTTTCCGCAGAGTCTTATAGTGTTTTCCATTGGTAAAAAATCTAGATCTAGCTCTGGATTTTCATTTTATAAAGACAGCTTACTGACCATGCCATGACCATGTATTTTTGAAATTGGATAAGGATTCATGTTTAAAAAAAAAATTCAACTCAATGCAGAGAAACTAAAATCCCCACAACTACTTGAAGGTGAAAACATATGTGTCCCGTTTCTTTCCCTTGATACATTTTCGAACGCAAACAACAAAATATCTACCAATACGATATAAATGTTAAAAAGATATGTAACCATGCAGTGAACGAGATGAAAGAGTGCAAAGAAATGTTTTGACTATACTAGTATATACCTCGCAAAGAAATGATATCTGATAGTTTTTTTATGTACACGTAAGTATCTTAAAGAAATTCGAATGAAATCAAAAACAACTTTTTTGCAACTTACTATTCTCCATGAAAGCCTTCGCCTTGTAGCCGCCAAAATGATGTGAGTAGTCCGACACAAAGTGTAGTCCCAAATAAGATCCGCTCGAGGTATGTCGCAACAGCTTCAGCTTGGAGCTCCAATCGCCACATAGCCGCTTGGGCAGCGACTCTGTCCGTTCGGTCGGATAGTAGGGATTCCCTTTGGGATAGTCTGGGGTTTGTATTAGAAAATTCGCATGTGTTTTGTACAGGTTCGAGAAGATATTCAACAGGTTCTGGTAGTTAGTTTGAGCGATATTAAAATTGTTATAACTATTTGCGTTCACATAACTAGAGGTAAAACTAAGGCTAGGGTTGTCATAAGAGCTCCGCTTTTGAAAGTCTCGATTAGTGTTTGTGTTGAGGAGGCTACCCGCGAACGGTGTCGTCTTCAGCTTGTTGTGCCGGGACGATTTCGTGAAGCGGTTTGCTTCGATATTGAAGTTCCCCATGTGTTGGGCCCCACCACTGGCAGTCGGTTCTGTTATTTCCAAGTAATCATATGTACACCTACAAAAAATGTTGCGTTGGGGATACATTACATACATGCGTTTGTTTGTTGTTCTTACCCGGGTTCATTTTCGATGACTAATTCTTCGAATTCCACCACAATCCGGTAGCCACTCGGCGCTGTTATTGTGGCAAAGCAGTTAGCATTGTCTGGGTACTGACGCGGAAACGAGGGACTCCATACGGATGCACGGGGATGCTCCTTGGTAAGGGACACCGTTTTATTGCAGTCATTTATCCAGTTCTTGCGAAATGTTTCTACACCAAACAAAGTTAAAACGATTTGTACCACTAAAAGGACTCGGAATTCCCAAACAACATACCATCGCTCATAGGTCGCTCGCAGATGACAAAATTGTTGGCACTGCAATCTCGATCGTTCCACATAAAGTTGTTGGTCAAAGGACTACGAGATGATTGGATTCCCGGTGGGGTACGAAAATATCGCCGCAACTCAATGCAGTCCTGGCTACTAAGGCCATCGTCATTCGGCTGTTTGTTATAATGGCCATGCTGTGACCAGCCTGGAAACCAATCTGTCAAAGAATAATATTGTTAGGGCATCGCATCGATACTTTATGTTTACTCAGTCCTGGGTGGATGATGTAGATACTTACTTGTATACTGGAATGGAAGTCCATCAGTCCATCGAAAATCGCCTTCGAAATTTTTATCTGAACCTCCTACCCAGTAGGCAAAGTGGTCATGGTATCCCGGACTGGTGGAAGTGGAATGGATAAAACAAAATAGTTAGTTACGGTATGATGGGCAGCAGATTATAGAACCATATGATGGGCAGCAGAGTACAGAACCATTCATATGAAAGGTTTAGTGAATCGATTTCTGCACATTTAAGGCATCATTTAGGTTTTGAGGCATGTGGAGTCTATACAAAAGGCAGAAATGAATTCATTTCCAATGTAGCTGGCTGATGGTACATTTCGAGATTTCAATATTATTCAGAGGATTTTTTTTATGGTGAATGAAAATGAAGTTTTCTATGAATACCATTGCAAGAGATTGCTTTCTGATTTCCATTTATTTGGACGTACAAATCGATATCATTGTGGAACGTTAATTTGCGAAATTCGCTTCAGTTAAGAATCATATACATGAAATTTAATTAAAGAAGGACAATTCGATGAATGTAATGGGACTAATATTTAAAACGTAGTTTGGATAATATAGGCGAAATTTGAATGGGCAATTCATGGATATTTTTGTGTAATCAGCACGGATCAAACTTTTAGTAACATTTTTCACAGGCTAAATAAGCTGGCAACGTTTGGTAGAGACGACTACGTATTTGTTTTGATGCCCTTGGGGGCGGAGAGATCCCTTAGCATATAAAGTTATAAGGAATTATTGTTACAAAGTCTTTAATATCAGGACACATAGATACAGTGACATATAAAGTTTGTGGTATGTTTTTGTTTTTGTCCTCATTTTTGATTATTATCAAAGTTGAGTTGTAAACTATTTTATAATTTCCATATTTCATTAGAGCGGTGCAACAAAAATAATTCCATTAAAATTATCAAAAACAGACTTTTTGGAACATTGTAAACGAAATATGCGTGTGACAATTTTTTCCACTGTCAGAAATGCAAGTTCAAGCTTCGTTTTGCTGTCATCATTATGAAATGCATAACCTTTTAGCAACATCTGCTAAATTGAGTGTGAATTATTCAAACATTTTATTAAATTAAATGACGCTACAGTCCGGAATGAACCTGGGCGTCAATCAACAATTATTCAGTCCACACAAACGTCCAGAAAACTGGATTTACGGAAAACGTCGCTGCTGTATGTGAATGTCTATGCGAAATCCTGAACCCTTTTGGCGTCTTCAACTTAACGAATTTTGAAACTTAGAATGCAGCCCTATAAAATGCATTTTAAGGTAAATGACCAAAGACGTGTTTGTGTGTTTCTCCAGAAAGAAATCGAAAAAGCCAAAATTTATGATTAATGAATGTGCGAACAGTGAACATTTTAAACAAAATTCTTATATCCTAAACTAGATGATAAACACATTCAAATGAGTAAGTACTAAGAACAGTTTCTAAAACGAATTAACACCATATGGCTTTAGTTCTCATTTAAAAGTGAAATAAGGCCATAAGTTGATTATTGCGTTGATTCGTATGTATGGTTTCGTATACGGCACCGATGTATATACCAACAAAAAAGCTAAACTACCTTTATAACTAATAAAAGTCAAGAAGTCTGAGCACTAACTGCCAAGTATCTAGTGAATCGTATTTTTCGGAACGTACCCGCTGTGAAAACTCCAAACTGACAAATCAGAAGAAGAATGTGTAACCGTAAATGACTTCGATTATTGAATTTGCCACAATAGGTTCGTAGTCTGAACTAGATAAGTTGAACATTTATCTGACGTTACCATTGATCAAACTGTAAAATTATTGATATTAGAAACTGCATAATCACTTCGCAAATACCTTACATAACTGTTTTTTATTTCACACCATGATCATTATAAATCAATGTGGACAGTTAAAAAAAGAGGATCACCCAATATCTTTGATATCACGATCGTTTTTGTTGTAATCTCACAATATGAAGATACATAATCCTCTTACTCTTGATTTCTTTCTGCAAGGACTGGAATCCTAGTTCATCGGTTTTGAAATGATCGTAATGTATTTTGTATAGATCTGTATCAAACAGCTGTGATAGTTTTTTGAAGCTTTGATCGATTTTTAAAATAGATTCCGTCTAGACAATTAAGTGACGTTTTATAAGAATTTCTTTTCGTTCATAGTTTTTTAAAAGCAACGTTTTTATACCTTATCCCATATTAGGGGTATATTAGTTTTGATGCATAGCTGGTAACATAGAGAAATATTGACATTGACATTGACATCACAGTACTTCGCACATGAATGCAACGAACTACAGACACATAACAGCACTGGCGACTGAGGCCATCGGCTGCCATAGAGAAATAATTAAGCTAGGTATACCTAAAAGTAATGTATCGACGCAAAATCGCTAGCTGAGTCGATTTAGCCATGTCTATCTGTCCGTCCTTCTGTGTGTCACCGGATTTTGGGCCTTAAGTTAGGATAATCAAATTTGGTATGTAGGATCCTTGTACAAGGTTACAGAACAAGTATAAACCTTTTTTAAAATCCGCCTATTGCCACGCCCCTTTTTCATTAAAAAATTGTTTCTGGCCAACGGTGAGGATATTTGAAAGTATATCTAAACAGGATATTTAGTCAAACTCAATAGATATATTATTTGGTCTAAAGTTTTTTGCCATTTCCACTTTTTGGGGTTGTTTTCAGCAAAAACTGTTTTTCGGTAAAATTTTAAAATATTGGAAAAAACTTTTAAGGCTTAAAATAATTGGTTTTGATAAGGGAAATATGTCGCCCATATATATTTTAAGCCCACGCCCTTCATATTGCCATACGATATGCAGGAGAAATACTTTGTTTTTTTGTGGAACCATATATGATTTTTCTAAATTGTCTGAACAATATGTTGTGACAAATCATGTTCAATAGTTAGTTGCCATAAGGCCCACATTTTGGTGATATTATTTTTAAGGATGGGATGGTATGGGGTATTACAGCGGATTGTTACTAACTCATATGTTTTGTCTTTAAGTGGGCCTGGCCATAAGTGGATTTCTAAAATATTCATTTCTGTACCGAATCCATGAACAAATTGCTGATATATCAAGTTTCATTATCCTAGCTCAACATAACCTATGTCATATGCTAAATATGTTTTATAGGAAAACGCAAATAATAATATTCGAGTTGAAGCAATTGGATTGTAAAAATCATCAGATGGTGATATTGGACAACGAGTTATTTTATTTACATTGAAACCAGAAGGTTGCTAAATCGCAAGAACTGCACACTCTTCGCATACAGCTTAAGCCTTGCGGAGATCTTAAATCGCAAAGATATACTGAGGAGCGAACAACGAGGTAGGCAATTTAGCCAAAGTTCAGCTATAAACTCTGAGCTTGTTCATGACTTTGAACAAGGTGCCATCTGTAAAATTATGTAAGAAGGTGAATTTGTTCCCATTTTTTTAAATGACAAATAAAAAAACGATCTGATTTTACGGAAAGTTTATTTGAGAGTGTAAATAATTGACATTAAGTTGAAAAAGTTATACAGGGTGTTTTTTTATAGGTTGGTTTTCGAATAGAGATAAAACTGACATTTTGTGGTCAAATCGGGCAACTCTAATGTCATTTATGTTCAGTTTGGTTTGCCATTTCACCATGAACAGGCTGACAAATGAACAACGCTTGCATATCTTGCAAAATTATTTCGAAAATAATGGTTCAGTTCGCGAAGCTTATCGCAAGCTCCGTCCATTTTGTGGTCGATATAATCGTCCATCAGAGCAATTAATTCGGTTAACCATGGATCGTTTTCGCACTACGTTTACTCTATGTGATAATACGCATCCGCAGAGACGTCAGTGCGCCCCAAAGAAACAATTGTCGCTGTAGGGTGATATTAGTGATAGTGATGAAAGTGTTGAATAGGACCCGAATGGTATAAAATATTCCTTTCAATAAAGCCAAATTGATGGACATTAAAACTATTTTCTTGTGTTTTTTTTAAATTCGAAGTTCTATACCTCTAATAAAAAAACACCCGATATGATCAATAATGATCTTGTTGAGGCTCATTTTATGGCATTTTGAATCGTTTCCTAAATCAGTTAGATATTGCACACTCAATGCCCGACAAAAAAAAAGTAGTCAAGTTAAAGTTACTGAAATGCCAAGCTCTTCTAAATGCAGAGAGATTGACTGCCTTATGGGGTTTTCAGCAGATCAGTAGCGAATTTTTAAGCAAATCAACGAGTGCTGGCTGAGTTAATTCATCAATTCTACGAATATTCGAGTCGGGTCTAACTACATTACCTTTTATTTTGATTTGCCAAACTGTACTAAAAAATTCACATTAAATTTGACAGGTGTTGCTTTAACAACATGGCCGATATAACTTACAAAAATACTTCAATCTCTACTAAAAAAAAACTTTAATATCCCAGACCTCACCAAATGTTGGAGAATTCATTTACAAGTTTAGTGTTTATAATTTTTTTGATTTTGGAATTTTGTTCATTGAGATCTAAATGGATTTACTTCGGGATATAGAACTGTAATATATTAAAAATATTTTTAACTGGAAGGTGCCTAAAAGAGCGAAATGCCCTATGTTACCGAAAAGTTATAATTAATTGATTGATGCGAAATAACACAATATGAAACGAGAGAGCAGAACAGCTCTCTAATCTCCCACAAAAGTCCTTAAACCTACCTTCTCCATTAATTTGTGTGCACATAGTTATGTTTTTACCACAAATAATAGGACCTCCACTTTTAGGCCGATTCATAAAGTATCCCATGGTAGTTTCAATGATAGAAGAACTAGCTAGCTTAAAAGACAGAAACAAATTTGAGGCAGCAAATCAGAAAAGCTTTGAAAGATATTGGAGTTCACAATATCTTGGGTAGGTACCAATATATTGAAACTGACAAGCGTACAATTACTATCCACAATCCTGACATCAAAAGGGACCTCCCATAGTGAGTGGACTTTCGGCTGACAATGAACACTGCTCGACGAGTTATAACGCTCATAATAGACTACTTGGCTATATTTTGGGCAGAAAATGCACAGCTTGTAGGCTTCTAAGAATTTGGCGACTTACCTGAACGTCAATCGTTAATCTTACATAACCTAACCTAAAACTGTCATACCAACATTCAATTGGCGAAATCGTGTGATTTTTGTTGTAAATCTTAATAAACGATTAAATTTCAAACTTCGATCTATATAATCCATTCAAGTCCATAGCTGTGAATACACATTCGACAATAATTGTGAGTAAAAAAAAAACTCACCTATTCACAAGCAAACTATCAATGATGTTCTGCTCCAGTTCGTTTCGTATCGATACGAGATGACCTCCCAGGCCTACACAGTGCTTCTCGCCTTCATGCCACGACTGCGTCTCCTCAATGGCAGCCACACAAAACTGTTGCAGCGCAATCCAACCGAAGGCACAGTTTGCAACAATTTCCGGAACTGGTTTTGCCACATATGACAAATAAATTGACGGCAGATGTGCTGAACCCGCATCAGTATCGGGCATATTTTCAAGTGTTTGTGGTGCCTCCATCCCGCGTGGACTGTTTGCTTTCAGCCTCACCGGTCGCACCAGATGAATACTCAATGTGTTCCCCGACGACTCCAAAAAGAATCCGTTCATCTCACTAGAATTATTTACACAGTGCGACCACTTGGCGAATTCGTTTTCGAAAATTTTTATCACAACACCATGGCACTCGGCACGAGGTGGGCCGCCCACAAGGCTCTCGTCCGAGGCAAAGCCACTACTACTACTGTACGTACCCGTATCTAAGGGACCACCCGCCGCCGCGGTCCCGCGATGCATAGTTCTATTAACAGATTCATCGTTCGCACTTAAAGATAGATTAACAATATTGGTTTCGATACTTAGACCTAGGCTCGTGTATATCGTGGTGGCGTCCGCCGCGCTCGTTTGCGTCGTCGTCGTTGACGTAGTTGTAGTGAATGTGGAGGAGCCACTGCCTCCATCGCCGCTAGGATTCGCGTGCACTACATCGCTATCGTTATTTGTAACTAATTGCAATTGGATGCGATTGCCGTACGGCAGATGAATACGAAAGTAACACTCGAGGGAGTCACGGCGCGTCGGTCGCACATAGAATTGGCCGCTCTCGTTGCTCGACGACACGTTGTAACAGAAGTCCACTAATTTATAATTTAAGCTAAACATGGGGTTCTTGTAAATCTTAACACTAGTATTTTGCAGCACGTCGAAATGGTACGTCCGCTCGTTGAGGCTGAGCTCTTCGAGTTTGCCGCACAGCTGTGAACGATCGGTGAATTTTAAATAGCCACCATTGTTGCACGGCACATTGAGGCGTGTCAGTTCGACGAGGATACCCGGTGGTAGCTGGCCGAGAGTGGCCACCTGGAAGGACGGAAAGTGCACCGTACAATCGGTGCTGTACAGCGGTAGTGTTGTGTAATCCAATGTACCAGACGTTGTTGTCTTCAGGGTTAGTTGACAGTCTGACATTTGAGAGAAAGGAGAGAGCGCACGAATGCAATCAAAGTTTCTTTCTGGATAATATTGGCATGGATTCAATTACCTTTTGCAATCTTATATGAAACGATTTTTTTGTGAACCACGTGCAATGCTTCCATTCCCACTCGGCTACTGTTCCGGCTGATGTTGGTCCCCGTTGTGGGACGAAAAAATATCCTGAAATGTAATAAAGTTAAAGAACCCTGTTGGTAGTGACATCATACCCTTCCTAGTCAACCGCAAATACGTGTCAGTTTTACCAGAATTGACCTCAATCCATTTACCTGAACTCAATAACGTCATCTTGATGGCAAATCTCATTTACAATCCACAGATTCTGGGATTCTGTAGTACTGCCGCCATCCTTCGTGGTCGAAGCAACATCAGCACTCTTCCCGTGCCATGTGTTATCGCTAGCACACTTTTTGTCTACATCTTCGTCTAAAAAATTCCTCTCTTCTTCCACCCACTGGCTGGCGAATGGCTGGAAACTGTTGGTCGTAGCACGAGCGTATGTGTTTCCACTCCTGGAGCCCTCCGAGGGCCAATTTACACCAGCACCACCATTTTGTGGTGAATTCAACCTTGAAATTGGCCACTTGTTGCCCGAGGAATTATCCACGAAATGTCCTCGCTCCTTGCCACCACCGTCTGATGAGACGGTTTCAATGAAAAAATCTCCCGTTACCGGTGAGCCATCCTTTAGCGATGACATCAGTTGGACTGCAATAGACAAAAAAAGGATAAATCAGAAAATGATTATACTCGCATTCAGAGGTAATAATGGAAAGGAAGTAAAAAAAGTGGAAAATTACATCACATGCTGCCAGGACGATGGGTATAATCCGAAGGAGCGACAAAGACTTTCAGCTGCACGACATTGTCTGGGGCAAGGAGTATTTCTTTTATTTTTCTCACCAACAGAGTGAAACAATATTTCCTATTCCTAAATCTTACGTAATGCAGCAAACTTATACGTCGTTCCTGGTACTTAAAAATCCCCGTTCCACAACGGGCTTATTCTTGAATCCATGAAAATGCATTAGAAGCAGCTTTACAGAGTGCAAGAGGCGGAGCGAAACCAAAAGAGGATGACTGCTCCTATGGTCGCTATTATGTTCGGAAATCGCTCTCATCCAACGGTACAACATAAGCTGCTAGTTTGCTGCTTATCCTTCAGACAACTCCTTTTAAGCATTTTCAATGGATTTCTTAATATTGTTATGCGGCTATATGTAGGACGACTGCGGGATATACATAGCTTGTGTGTGGTGTCACGATTAACCCACTCTATTGTTGGAGAAGAATTTGGTTCAAGAACTTATTTTTGTTTAAGGGCTGCTTCTCACCATATTTACTCTTCCCCTCGTGTAGGTACCATGTACGTAATTTCATTGTGTGCAAATGTGTTGAGAATTAGAAGAGACTAAGGCGACTTCCATTTGGAGCATTGTCAAGAAATGCAATTGGAAACGACTAAATGGGGATTTTTGAAATTTGTGAAATGGGATGCGTTAATGCTTGTCAGAGTAGGTGTGCTCAAAAGTTTTTAGTTTTTGGGTTTCATTTCGTCTTCGATGGGTGACATTGGTTATGAATACACTTTGCTAAACCTTACGTCTTTATGTGTTTATATAATATTGTCAAAAGGGTTTTCGAACCGTATGAATATAGCAGAATAGACTTTTTTCAAGACATGGTTGCATGGTATGCACACACCTCAAGATGTTTTTAATTTTTTAGATAACCAAAGGACGCGAGATCGTATTAGTTAGGCAATTGAAGGCTGCCGTAGCCATATTGGAAATATTGGAAAAATTGATGCCAATTTGAAAGGAATAGTTGACTTTGTAAACTGCTTAATTACTTAAGTGGCGCTACAGTCCGGAATAAATCTGGGCCTCAACCAACATGCCTCTCCAATTAGCCCGGACCTTAGCTAACTGCCTCCAGTTGCGCACCTCAAGTTGGTTGAAGTCGGTTTCTACTTGGGCGCGCCACTTAAGGCTAGGTCTCTACTGTGTCCGACGTCTGGCTGGGAATCGAAGACTGTGCGAGCCGGAGTATTGGTGTCCATTCGTTAAACATGTCCTAGCCATCTTAAACGTCCAATGCGGAGTTTTTTTTGACCAGGGGCATGTCGATGTACATGTCGTATAATTCTTGGTTGAAACTTTGTCTCCATAGCCCTTTAACGCGAACGGGACCGAAGATTTTTCGAAGAAATTTCCTCTCAAATCGACCAAGAATTTCTTCATCCGCTTTTGAGACGGTCCATGCTTAAGCGCCGTAGAGCAGGACTGGGATGATCAGGGTCTTATATAGGATCTCCTTAGTAGCTCGGGTGAGGGCTTTACTTCTGAATTGCCTTCTTAGCCCGGAGAAACAGCGGTTGGCAAGAGTAATTCTTCGTTTTATTTCTGACGAGATGTTGTTGTCAGAGCTAATAGCGGAGCCGAGATATACAAAGTCCTGTACTTCCTCAAAGTTATATCTGTCAATGATAACGTTCTGTCCAATTCGTATTTTTCCTATCAAATGAGTCGGTGAGATCGTTTCCGACTTTTCTTGCCCTTATTTCTTCTTTCTGAAAAGCCGGTGTTCTTGCCTTCTTCTCTGGCTATAGAGCTTAACGGCAGCTCTCGTCTTCACATGCAGCTTAGCCTTTTAGGCCTCGTTCTTGGCTGCGATCACATGTCGGCATTCCTCCTTAAACCAGGGGTTTCTTGCTGGTGATCTGGAGACCGCCATGTCCCCTTATGGATATCGAGGTGAGGAAACCGTGCGCTGGCTATGGTGGCATTTCGTTCCTTAGCGAAGTTAATTAGCCTAAGTCCGTTACCAGACCTGTTTTCGTGTAGGCTATGTTTTCCGACAATACTGCTAAAAATGTCTTCTCTTCCTATCGTTGCGCTAAAATCTCCCAGCCACGATATTAACATCGTACTTCGGTAGTCACTCATAGGTTTGTCAAGGAGCTCATAGAAGCAATCCTTAGCTATATTATCTTTTTCCTCCGTTGGAGCGTTAACGCATATAAGTCTTATGTTTACGAATATGGCCTTAATGCGTATTGTTACAATGCGTTCGCTATTGTCTTGAAAATTTCTTACCAGGTCTGGCACTAATAACAAATCCGCATCCGAAAAGTCGATTTTTCTGTTCACTATAACACGATCCGTAGTAGATGTCATAGTTTCTCATCTATTTTTGCCCGGCCCATCTTATGGTGTTTCCTGAATGGCAGCAATGTCTGCTTTGTAACCGTTTAGGGCTTCCGCTAGTTGTTCGCCTGCACCTCTCCTGTTTAATGTTCTCACAATCCAGGTGAGAAAAGGACGTCTTTGTCCTTTTTTCGTTTAGCAGGGTCGTCAACAATAAAATCAGTCCTTTCCGAGGCTATTGGTTGCTTCGTCACATAACATTTTTTCAATGGTTGGGTTGTTAACCCAAAGCACAACCCCCAACCTGGAGGGCCAATTCCAATTTATTAGATACCCCTAGGATAGTGGGCCGTCAGTATCCACATCTTTCGGTTCATCCGCCACCATCTTTGTTCAAGGGGCCTGACTAACTCTTCAAATTCCTGGACAACCTGTTTTCCGAATATATCGAAGCAGCTTGTCAAGGTTCGCCTGGACAGCAGGCCGGGTATTCATTCCGTGCCATTCTGACCTTGCTGTTTATAGTGTTGCTGTTTTTCGTAGAGTTATCATCACTCGCACTTATAGTGAAGCATGTAAAATCCGATATAATGAGACCAGTACCCGATGGTTACCACTTGGAGATTAAAAATAAGCACTTGATGTGTAGTCAGAGTTACAACCACTGGACATTGCCAATTTAAAGCGAATCAGAGACTACCCTCGTTCTACAACACCCAACCATCTGACTTAGTAAAAGGCACATAATCTTGTGACACTCATTTTCTAGCACCAAAAGACTTTATAAAATGCTTGAAACATAAAATCAAGGTACTTGGCACGTAGTGAGTAGTGACCGTCACAACCACATAATGGTTAAAGCATCAGCTAAATGAGAATTCTTTGGTTTTCAAACAATCGGTTTGCCTACCATTTGACCCACAATGTCTGCCGCTTATTTACAATCCGCACCCACATCCAGAACTTTCAGAAACATTGTTCACTCCCAACAGTTAAAAAGTATGCTCGGGTTTCCTCATTCGACGCAGGTCAAATTTCAACCACAGCTTGCTCTCAACTTTTAAGTGTCCATTCGATTGCATTCCTCCTGGCAGGGGACTAACACTCTAATCTATTTCAAAACCACTTATCCGTCCTAATGCTTCGCTATATCGAATTACATTTGCGAAATGCCAACAAGCCCTATTCGAGAGTTTACTTAATCTCCTTCTAATACCAACCGACAGTAATGAAATAAGTTTAAGCTGTGCTATACCCTCTATGCCACCCATCCACGTGCCATATAACTTGTTCATTCTTCCGCTTCGACGGAAATGCAATTTGTACCGGAAATTCACTTCCATTGATGACATCAAACCCGTACAAACAATTTGCATGTGTCCCCCACCCTGTCCTATGCACAGGATTTGACGATGACAGGGATCTCTGAGGTTATTCTAATTATATAACCCTCATCTCCGTAGGGATAACCAATCAATAGATAAAAGTGCTATACAGGAGCAACTTGGGATAATTTACAAAATGCGAAATAGGAAAATAGGAGAATTGTAAAATTGATAACAAGCGAACAGAAAGAAAAATGACATTTCCCAATACTTTGTGCAACCAAAATTAATTTATAGTTTCCGACTGCACTCGACTACATCCTGTTAGAATGATGCTGAATCATCATTTCAGTTTTTTCTTGCTTGCTTTGGGATTTGCTTGGAAATTTATTTTCTCTTTCAGCTGAAAAGATAAATTGAATTTAGTTCCTCATTTCGTTATTTCGTTGTTGACGCAAGAACATCATGAATCCTTTTCGTTATAGCGGAAGGGGTTTAGTTGTGTATGTGTAGACTCATCCTGGGGACAAATTACACAATGGGAAAAGCATATTCCTCAATGGACAGTGATATATTTTTTTGAGAGACTGTGTACGTATGGTAGAATGACAATTAAAAATAAAACGGTAAGGCTAGGGTAAGAAGATGCAATGGAGTTTATATATATGTACTAGGACCCTAAGGATTCCCTGAGGTTGGAAGGAACAACCGCGATTTCTTCATCTTAACAATCTGTCCCATTCACTGGGCCACTGAATGGAGCTACGAACTGTAACCGAGCTCTGCCCTGTAGCTGAGATCTGCACTGGATGTTGTCATGAAGAAGAATCGGCTCTGGATATAGCAATGGTCCTCACATAATTACTATTCTAAGATAAGTCGTGGAAATGTTAAACTGCAAGTGCAGATCCTTACCAGATAAATGACAGATACATGTCGCCATGGATCTGACCATCCGCAATTAATGAATGAAAATTGAAAACTGCCACCAGCTCTGGATATTGGAATATTGTCTTCCACTCTGGATGAATGTTGAACTTAGACTTTGACTAAATGTTACTCTTGCTGGCCTTTATATAGTTCTTGTGCATTGTACGTTGGCTGTTGATCCGTTGCGCATAGCATGATGTGTACTACGGGGGAATGGTGATTGGCTTCTGAGAATGGTCCTCTGCCTAGACTCGTTGCTCTGATAGTTGTTATGTTTTCCATTGACATGACTGTTTTCGATGATGGATACACAATTGAGTAGAAGCTCTACATAAAATACCTACTGGTGTTCCTGGTCCGAATAATTTCAGATGGTGCCCTATAATAAATCCGAGCGAAATACAGCCGAATTCCGAAATTCGACGTTATTTCACAATGCCAAAGTGAAATAACGCAGAATAACCCACACCCATATAAAAACTCTGTATGCTAAGCCAAGAACGGGCTCAGTGGCGCAATGGTTAGTGCGATGAACCGCCGGCCATGCAGAAGGTCTGTGTTCGAATCCCAGCCGTAGCAACACCTTAATGATTTTCACTGGCTGTCCTCTCGTGATAATCCGACAAATTATCCGAGTAGTCACAATTGTCAAGAAAAGCTTATCTCAAATATTCCGTTCGGTGTCAGCATAAAACAGGAGGTTCCATCGTGTAAAAAGTACACACGCACACATGAATGGTTGTGAGAAAGCTTGACTCTGGGTACTAACAAGTCTGTTTCTTTTATTATAAGAAAAGTATCTTAACGACAGTAGGGAAGACGAAAATCCTAGACCATAAAGAAAACGACTCCGAGAAGTGGACATCTTAACCAAGAGTCACAACACTCAAATTAAATTTTTATTTGCAAATGTTAATGCCCAAGCTATGTCATTATATGTAAATTTATGCGACACCGTAGGACAAGGTATCGTGGTGACTTAGCCATATAGATATCAAAGATATATTATAGCAAGGTGTAGCACGGAACACTCAATAAACAATATTCCTTCGATAAGGTTAAAATTTTAAATTTCTTTAAGAATTTACTTCTAAAGAGCTTTTATAGAACCTGTAGGCGGAAGATAAGCCTAAGGAACTTTTTACGTAAATCTACATGATTGATGTACGATTTGGTGATATAACCTCTGTAATATTTCGATTAAGCTGCCAGAAATGTTTATGGTAATGAATGAGAAATCATATCTACGATAAGTATAGTTTAGAGTTCGAAAACATAATATGTATATTCAGAAATATCGACAGATGTTTTGTTTAAAAAAAAAAACGACTCTGAGAAGTGGACATCTTACCCAAGACCCCCAACGCTCAAATTGATTTTTTATTAATGCCCAACCTATGGTATTTTTATTTGAATAAACAGATTCGATATTCATATGACAACGGGAATATAAAACTTATTTCAAGGACAATACCCGCCTTAGTGGTAACGATGGAAATGGCATAAAAACTAATCGGCATAGAGAGATACAAAGTTCGCCTGAAACAGGACTTGAGTAATCTAGCTATAAATACAAACGAGCGCTGTCTATTCAGTTCAGTGGTCTTGGGTGGAATTAGAAAGAAAGTTGGGGATGTCTGGTTCGGGGGATGCAAAAAGTCGTTAAGGAAGATTTAATAGGAAATGTGTTTATCGCATGAAAAGTCAACGAATGTTTATATGGTTTGTCTATGTAATGGGTGGAGCAAAATTAGATATAATAAAAGAAGGGGTAGGTAGTCTTAATAAAAATAATTCTTTTGAAATAATAGTGTACTAGGTATCCCGACAGATGTTGCCTAGCCTAAGTCATGAATGTTTAATTGGATGAGAAATAAATTTTTTAATAAAAACAATGTATCGATACGGGGCGAAACCGAAACCACCAATATAGAAGCAGGTTTCTTACGTTTTTTCTCGGACCTTGAACTCTTGTCTTTTTGAGAAAAAAGTCAAATCAGTCCAACCGTTTTCAACTTATCGCTTCACCAACAAAAAATCTTTTTTTATTAAAAATTAAACTCAAATTCGCAATGAAAAAATATTGTCGGTCACTTATCAAGGTAAAAGCTATCCTGCCTTTTAAGTTGGACAAGACAATACATATGTTTCATCGGAATCGGTTTACCGGTTTCCTGACACGAGATGTTTATTTATTAAGATTTTGTATAGGATTTTTGTTGGAACTTTTTTAGATCATAATAACTCATTAATGGTCAGCAGTATTGTACTCAAAAAGAGGGTTTTTCATAGTGTGATAGAGTTAAGATGAACTAAACACTTAAGACATAGCCAAGTTCTTGTTTCTATGACAGACAAATTGGTCGATATTTTCACCGTTTATGTGGTTCTAATCGCTTCACTGCTATTTAAAAAAAAAAGAAGTTTGAAAAAATGCTGAGGTTGGAAGGACTATGACACGCTCATATACTGATGGCTTAAAAGTAGACTATGAGGTTGGCGCAGGTGTTTATCCAAATACACTTAAACGAAGGAAATTCTTTCGTCTACCCGACAATCCAGCGTATTACAGGCATATTTACTAGCTGTTAGAGAGACATGTTACACGATTAGGAACGAGAGTTTCGGCAAACAAAACGTCACCTTTATCACTTATATGGGCTCTGGGTCACATAGATATAAAACGAAGCATTAGCCAGACTGGACTTCTCTTTCTCTTTTCCACGAACTATCACCATACTCTCACAAACTCATCATCCTCCTGTTATAACCCTGTGGATTAATTTGATAGTTAAATTTAAAATTTTATCGCCTTATTAATGTGGGATGCTGATTCACATTCCCCTGAGTCCGCACTCGACGATAATGCACCGGTCCAACACCAACAAGAGAAAAAGAGGCAGACCGCGAATGGAAGCCGAAGAGTTAAGTTAAGAAGCCAAATCTAAATCCTTGCTAATTGAACTTTGTATTATTTTTTTATATTTTCTTACAACCTAACTATATTATTTTCTTAATAAATAAAGTGAATTTAATTTAACTGCTAAAGTCGGTTTCTGCACTAAGTATAGTGCATGGATTTTACAAGGAATAATGCAAGAAATTACGACAACCAACATTATTTGGGTTCAAAACGGCACAGCTTTGCGTTAATTTTATTCTGTCTTGTACGAGCTGCAAATATAACGAATCCTTATAGCACTTTTAAACTTTAATTTTTGTGGTAATGTGGAATTACTTTAAAAGCAAAATATATTGAGTGCCAAAAATCACCATAAGATTTATTCTGTGATTTTTAAATTCCTACAAATACGAATGCACATATTAGAAGGCTGCAATCTGCTTTGCGCGTTTAGTATCCTATCTTATCTTATTGTTAAAATAGGCATCCACAAGAAGTGAACATGTTCATGTATATAACAAACTTTTCGTTTTTGTCTGAAAGTGTGAGTGGGGGCGGATTTTATGTTTTTTGTTACTTAAACTTGTGGTTGCTGCGGCCTAGTGGTTAGTGCAATGGACTGCTAAGCTGTAGGTCCCTAGTTAAACTCATAAAAGTGAAAACGCCTATGTTTATTATACCCAATATATATATATATTAATATATTTATACCCTAGCCCATAGGGGTTTATTGGTTTTGACATTAAGGTTGTTACATAGAGAAATAATTTCGATAGATATGCCCACAAAGTATTTGGACCGACTCAGAATCGCTAGCTGAGTCGATCTAGCCATGTCTATCTGTTCGTCCATCCTTCTGTATGTCACCGACAACTTTGTAGACTTTACAGACTCTGTCCGACAAAACCGAACAAAGTCCACCCTTAGTAAAATATGTTTTTCGCTAAACTATTACGAATTGTGGAAAAGTTTCTGAATATCATATTTTGACGAAATAACATTATATAGGCGAAAATCCATATTACTGGTTTTTGCATTTAGGCCATATTCACAAAATTGTCAATTTCTCGTAAACTGTTTTGTAGAAGTGAATGAAATTCAAATGTTTGCAAAGATTCAACATAATTAGTTTTGACCAAACTTTCCCTTAACGGAATTTTCAGTTTTGGCATATATCGGAAAATCGTTATTTCGCCTATATAATGTTATTTGTAACACTAATTTTCTGAGGGCGTTTTCTTAAAAAAAAACATTTTTCGGAAAACTCGAAAAAGCTATTGATGATAATATTTCGAGAATAAAACTACGAACATATTGTGTATAGATCATTTTAGCCCACGCCCAATTTTTGGGGGCGTTATTCAAGAAAAATAATTTTAAAAGTTTATCCCATAGCATATCTATAAAAACCGTCGTTTTTCATGAAGTAGAAAAGATTTAGATAATTTGTCTGATCATTTAAGCAACGCCCACTTTTTAGTGACATTTATTATTTGGATAGGATGGGATAGGGTATTCAACGATTGCAGAGCGGATTGTAGCCTTGTCATATTTTTTATACTGCTTCCCCTCTCGCGAAGTTTGACAAACATACATGAGTAACGCTGTATTGAAAATCTTCTCAAATTTCCACTCGGATCAGTGTAAAACAGGAAGTCCTCTACTTTGTGACAAAAATAATAACTTCGCATTAAATAAGGGAGAAGCTTGATCTGAGGCACTACATGGGCCGCTAATTCGAAATATATTTTCGCTACAGACATAAACGAGTAATGTGTTCACGACTTGGTCGTACGCAACATTCTTTTTCAGTGCGAGTTAAGCGTAAGATGAAATGCAAAGCATGAGAGAATTTGAAGATTTTCATAATTTGGCTAAGATACAAGATAATATTAATTTGATTTTTATATCCTATCCCATAGGGGTATATTAGTTTTGATACATATGCTGTAACACGGAGAAATAATTGAACTATTTATACAGCAAAGTCTGTCTGTTCGTCGGTACGTCACCAGTTATTGGGCCTTAACTTTTGAGATGGGATGATGAAATTTGGTACACGTGTTTGTTGTTGTTTCCAGCAGATCAAGTGTCAACATTTTTGGAATCCGCCTATTGCCACGCCCCCTTTTTAGAAACATAATTTTATGCCAAACCGTTAGAGATTTTGAAAAAGTGTCTGAACAACATATAAATACAGTAATAATATCTTTATTTCGTTTATACAATTTTTTTGCCACGCCCACTTTTGAGGGGAGTTTTCAGTAAAAAACATTTTTCGGTAAAATTTTAAACATTTCGAAAAAAATGTTGATGCAAAATAATTCGTTTTGGTAATATAAAAATTTCTTTCATATATCATTACCCACGCACAATTTTTGGAGGCGTTTTCATACAAAAACCAAAAAACCTACGTCATACCATATTGAGGGGAAAAACGTTGTTTTTGGTCGAACCATACAAGTTTTTGATAAACTGTCTGAACAATATGTTGCGACAATTTCAATTTAAATATTTCTTTGTCAAAAAACCCACATTACAGGGATATTTATTTTAAGGATGGAATGGGATGGGGTATAAAACGATCCACACAGTGGATTGTAGCCTTCTCAATGTAATAAATAATGTCGAAATGTGATAATACGAACGTTTATTCCGGAATTGGATGGATTCGGTGTTTTTGTGAATAATAATGATTTTCCGATACCGGCCAAAACTGAAAATTCCGTTAAGGGAAATTTTGGTCAAAACTAATTATGTGGAATCTTTGCAAACATTTGAATATTAGTCACTTCTACAAAACAGTTTGGGAGAAATTAGCAATTTTGTGAATATAGCCTAAATGCAAAAATCCGTAATATGGATTTTTTAGGAAAAATGGTATTCAGGTTTATTAGAACTAGTGTGACTTTAAAGGGTGTTTTTTAGGGTTTGGTTTTTCGAAGATAAAACTGACATTTTGTCGTCATATCGGGAAACTCTAATGTCATTTATGTTCAGTTTGGTTTGCCATTTCATCATGAACAGGTTGACAAATGAACAACGCTAGCCAATTGTGCAAATTTATTTCTTAATTAAAGGTTCAGTTCGCGAAGTTTAGTTTATTGGAGCTTTTTCCATCTGACCTTACAAGATCCGGCTTGTGCAAGAATAAAAGCCGCGAGACCATGCAATGCGTAGTGAGAGAAAATGAGATTGATCTCAATGCTGATTTTCATCGCAAAATTTTGTTCAGTGATGAGACTCTTTTTGGTTGAATGGCTACCTCAACAAGCAAAATTTGCGCATTTGGAGTGAAGAGAATCCACATGAGACCCTTGAGACGCCATTACATCCACAAAAACTCTCTGTTTGGAGAGTCAGTTACCGTTAATGGAGACCGGTATAGTGCCATGATAACCGACTATTTTGTTCCTGAATTGGATGGCATGAATGTGGATGAGATGTGGTTCCAACAAGAGGGCGCTACATGCCACACAGCGCACGTCACAATCGATTTATTGAAGGAAACATTCGATGAGCGCATAATTTCGCGGAATCGACCTGCTAATTGGCTACCAAGATCTTGTGATTTGATACCATTGGATTATTTTCTTCGGGGATATGTGAAGTCGATTGCCAACCTTCATGGCTTTATTGCCGACATGTGGCCGCAAATGCTCGAAAAAGTGGTAAAAATTGGATTTATAGACTTAGCTTTATTCGATCCGGCCGCGGCTGCCACATCACCGAAATCATATTTGAACATTAATATTATCCTTCTTATAAAGTTAAAGTGATGGAGGGTTAAACGAATTGAGGTTATGTATAATTTTCACATGACTAATAAAATGGCTAAAAGTAAAAAAAATGCCTTGAATTATGACCAAAAATACGAAGTAAAACGGTCAAGCCGTTAAGGCTGGAGAGACCTTTAAGGAGAGACGGTAATAACAATTTAAACAGAATAGGGATTATGTCTATTATTAAAAACAAAAGATAAAATTTACAAACAAAACAGCCATTGGTAATGAATACACACGTCAGACTAAAAGGGCATGCATTCATATTTTTTTGTGTATAAGTACATAAAACATTTTATCGTTATCACAATTACGATTTGGCAAAAAAGATTTTTTCGTTTGTTTGTATATTTTTTTCTATAGAGATAATGTCCAATGGAGATTTTTGTGGGATTTTGCCCAATGTGGATTAAAATGAATTTTTATTACAATATTATTAAATTATTTCAATCAAAACTTTTTTGAGTTTGTTGAATTTTTACTAATAAAATGTTTTTGGAAAACATATCCCCCAAAAAGGAATAAAAATGGACATTAATTTTTGTCCTCACAGGTGATCATGGCTCAGGGGAACGTGTACAGAAACGCGACTATTGACGCACTACACAGACAAAAAAGCGGACTTCTGACAAGACTTAAACTCTTGTACAGACGGCTGACAAACCCACGCGACCTGGAGATTAGTACACTGAAGGCGTCGATCAAAAACATCAACCAGTTGATCGAGAAGAACTATCGGTTGTCCATTAATTTGTTTTGGAATAACAGAATTCGAGCCGTAAATTCCAGCGTGCAAGGATAAACGCTGATGGTTCAAGCCCCAGGTTCGGCAGCATTCTTTTTCTACAAAAATCGCCAGCTTATCTGAAGCCACCTGTGCGATAATATGAGACAATATAAATCGATGTCTCCTCCTCTGTGCCACGTAGGTTTATGTTATATGTCTTTCCTTCTATGTGTCTATCTGTCTCTCTCTCTGTTGTGATAATGTTTTGTTTGTCCCAGCTGATGGCCCAGTCGCCAGTGCTGTTATGTGTCTGCATTTCGTTGCATTCATGTGCGAAATACTGTGATGTCAATGTCAATGTCGATTTTGTCCAAAAATCTTTAAAACTCTTAAAAATTTCTTCCAGTTTAAAAAAAACAATTTTTTTTTAATGTGAAAGTGCGCGAAATTAAATTTTTTTAAAACATTGAACAGATGAATGGATCGTCTCAACTATCTATTTGGAAAAATGTACCTAACGATAATATGTCTATTGAAATGATTTCTTGATGTTACAAACTTGTTGTAAATATAAAAACTAATATACCCCTTTACCCGTTTTGTTTTAAAAAATCAAAATGTTTCCATTGTGTGTTTGTAAATGCATACAGTCAAGGCATCTGTCGAACCTCAAGAAATGAACCAACATATGAAATAAATTTCCTTTTAAGAATTTCTTTAGGAAGAACAGCTCTTAGAATAGATAACCATTTTCTTAATATCAAACTGTTTATAAAGTCAATAACCCAGATAGTCAACAGTCGGTAGGATAATTGCTTTTTTGAAAAAATCCAAATAAATATGTTAATTTTGGGATGGCAATCGATGGTATTGCTATCTTCCTATTTGTTTTTTATTTTTGAATAGAAACACAGTATCAAAGGTAGCTATCCCCTTAAAATTATTTGCATGAAAATAATGGAGTATAGAAGTTTGTCTCTTAACACCATCTGAGGGTAAATGTGTGTGTCCGCAATTTTTATTCAAAATCGTTTGTTATAAAGGGCACATATTGGCATATACGAGATTGTCATCTGATGTTCTTTGGCTGTAATTATTCCATATCCCATAGGGCATAGGGGTATATTAGTTTTGATACATAATTTGTAACATTTGGAAATTATTTAGCTAAGTATACCTAAAATTAAAGGGTGTTTTTTTTTAGAGGTATAGAACTTTGAATTGAAATAAAACACAAGAAAATTATTTTAATGTCCATCAATTTGGCTTTATTGGATAATTTTATGCTATTAATGTTTATATATGATTTCGGGAATGTGGCCACCACGGCTGGTTCGAATAAAGCCAATAAATGAGGTCAAGTTTTCAATCACTTTTTCGCGCTTTCGGGGCCGTATGTCGGCAATAACGCCACGAATGTTGGCTTCCAATTCTTTTGACGTTTCTGGTTTGTTGGCGTAGACGAGCGACTTCACATATCCCCAAAGAAAATAATCCAATGGTGTCAAATCACAGGATCTTGGTGGCCAATTTGCAGGTCCATTCCGCGAAATTATGAGCGAATGTTTCTTTCAATAAATCGATTGCAACGTGCCCTGTGTGGCATGTAGCGCCGTCTTGTTGGAACCACATCTCATTTACATTCATGCCATCCAATTCGAGAACAAAATAGTCAATAGAAGCATGTGGCTTCTCTTCACTCCAAAAGCGGCAATTTTGCTTGTTGACGTAGCCATTCAACCAAAAATGACCTCATCACTGAACAAAATTTTGCGATGATAATCAGCACCGAGATCATTGCATGGTCCCGCGGCTTCAATTCTTGCACAAGCTGGATCTTCTATAAAGTTGATGTACAAAGCACCAATTGCTGTGCACGGTGGCGATTCGATTCATTCATTATTTTCGAAATAAATTTGCACGATTTGCAAGCGTTGTTCATTTGTCAATTTGTTCATGATGAAATTCAAACTAAACTGAACATAAATGATATTAGAGTTGCCCGATTTGACTACAAAATGTCAGTTTAATCTCTATTCGAAAAACTAACCTCTAAAAAACACCCGTTATATAGAACGACTCAGGATAGCAAGCTAAGTATGTGTCCGTCCTTGATTTTTAGGCCTTCAGTTTTGAGATAGGATAGTTAAATTTGATATATACGATCCTTAACTGTGCCTAAAGAACTATTGCTTTTTGTTTTTTAAAATCCGCCCTATTCCACGCCCACATTATAGAGAAACGTTATTTTCGGTCAAACGGTTAAGTTTTTTGAAAAAGTGTATTTAGACAATCTTAATGTTTATATTTCGCGGGTATACATTTTTTTTACGGAATAATAAAAAAATCAGCCGAAGAACATTGTATTATAACTTTTGCGTATAATGGAGTTTGGAGTATGCTCAGAAGTGCCAGATGGAAACTAATCTGCCGTTATAGAAGAGTCGCCTATAAGACGTGCAATCCGTCTTACGATAGAGTTCAGTAGATTTAGTTTATGTTTCGGGGCTAAACTCCAAACATCAGAACAGTATTCAAAACCTGGTAGAAGTAGAAGTTGAGCTGGTGTTTAACATCTCTAAGTTCTTAAAAGGTAATTTAGCTTGGACGCTGGTAATTTGGCAAAAGAGGTTACATTTTGTTGATATGATACATCTAATAAAATTGTGATGCCTTGCAGGTGAATATATTCTTCTGATTTGAGTACTGTATCTTCCACTTCGACTTGCGAAACTGTGGGCTTATTCTTTATGTATGCTGCGTTTTCTTAAAGTTGAATTGAATTGGTTTTTTCTTCAACCGTTGTAAGATTTTACAGGTTTTTGTTTGTAGAGCTTATTATTCGCATCTCTGTTGGTGCGCAACAATAGATATAGCAAGCAGGCTTGTCGTTTGAGTTAATCGCTGTAAAAGTACTATCATCTGCAAAATTAAAAATGCGTTCATTAGTTGTCATCAAAAGATCATTAATGTGAAGCAGAAATATAGTGGGTGAGAAAATGAATCATTGATGTACCCCGGCGTTTACAGAGAATCTGTCTGAGCAAACGCCATTTACAACTATTTGCAAGGATCTGTCTGTTAGAAAGTTTTCCATCCATCCCACCCAGTATTTGAGGAATTCCGCTATCTATTTGGCTAGCAAAGCCAAACTGTATCAAACGATATTTTTTCAGGGCAACAGCTCTTAATTCTCCACGATTTTCCATCGCAGATGTCCATAATGGGTGACATAACTTAGAAGGTCTCCAGGTGAACGTTGTTTTGGGGATCCGTATTGCCTATCAATTATTAAACAATTCCTTTCTAGGTAATCAACAATCTCTATTTGTTTTCTTTTAAGAATATATAGTCAAAAATTGGATCTGCAGTTTTCTGGCATGCATTTGCTTCCATCAGTTGAATTCGATCATGTGAAATGGAAAATAATCTTCAAAGCAAGGGTAACAGATCTGGTGCAATATTTTAAAGTACAATAGGTGGGGTTCCGTATGATCCAGTGGCTTTTTTTTACAGTAAAAATTCTTTAGGACGTGACTTATTTTTGACGTTGAAATTTCACTTCAACCATTCAACCGTGGAACCGCTTGTTCCGAGGTTAATGTTGAATTTCCTAAAAGCTTCCTATGAAAAAGTTGGTCTTTTAGTTATGTGTTCCATTAGTTCATTAATGTAGGGAATAAAGAGGGAGGAAAATTTATACTGACTTTTTTTCCCATAGACTTAAATATCCGTAAGCCTTCGGGGCATGTCAGAAGTTTGATAGTTCCTTATTTGTATAGGGCCTGCAGTTCAACTACGATTCAGAACGATGAATTCTAAGAAGCTTTTTACGACTGTCGCATACCATTGGTTGTTTGTTTGATTTTCGCAAAAGTTGAAGCAGTACTTTAGGTATATATGTTTTTTCTTAGGTAATTGAATCAGGTACAGTCCAACCCACTTTCCACTATACCAGTAGTTTGGATTTAGCATTAATAAGGTCTCTTGTAAGCACAACCAAAATGATCAACTACCATGACATATAAGACTTTTACCACATGCCTTATAACTAATAACACCCATAAGAAAACGTTGTAATGCAATATTGTAGTCTTCTTAACGGCACAACTTTATTATACATAAACGTATCCAATATCGAAAGGAGTCCTTCAAACTTCCAATTTGAACAAAAGCCATTACAACTTACATCGTGCTTCCGGCAGCAGCTCTAAATTACCTCCTTTAAGCAAACTATAGTTTCGCACTGCACACCTAATTTGCTAAATGGCAAGAAAATCCGACATGAAATTCCAAACGCCCTCTGGCACACTCTTACGAACTGATAATTTCAGACTAGAAGAAATCGCAATCAGCTTTCAATTTACTTGTGCAGCACTACATCTATACCGTTGTATGCTATCGTGTGTATAAACGTACAACAAAGGAAACCATAAGCCAAATATAGGAAGACAACTACACCCGTTACCACTGGAGAAGGTGAATCCGAAGCTTAGCTGAGGGGTTTGCTCAAAATTAGCCTCCCTTTGTGCCATCCACAAGCAATTGGCAATTAAGCTATTCGGACTTAATGAAAGGATGTAATGTTGCGCCGTAATTACGACGAGTAAATGTATGTACAACCGATCTAGCGCTACACTGTATCTGATTATTCATGGGATGAGCTTGTAGTTGTCGGAGAACTGAATTTGTCATCTGAATTTTCGGAAGAGATGGCGAATCTGTGCGAATATACTTAAATTGCAGCCGAGTTGAGAAATACATTTATGAAAAGGATTCTCTGGAAAAGGGACTCGAAGTAGGTGCGCATTTTAAAGTTAAATGCGAAGGAAGACAGGACGAGAAATGCCATTAAAATATGTTAATGCGTTTTTTTAATTAATATCTTCCGCTGGATAAGTGATGGGCCTAGCCACGAGCTTTAGTAATTATAACGGACGATGGTGGGTTTTATATATTTTTTTGTTTTTTTTAAGGAAATTAAATGGAACTTGGAATTACTTTTTGAATATGACCTCAAAAATTATCAGTGGATTGACAGGGGTTATTTTTTACGTTTCAATTGTCAGAATTGCTGTGCATTTTCAGTTCTTTTTCATTGGGAGCATATACGGGACTTCATTCACTTAAAATTTTTAGTCCAGAAATAGAACAGTCTCTTGCTCTCTTGTGGTGACCTTTTTGAACATTCAAACATTAATACCCCTTGAAATAACTTTATCTTTTGTCCTTTTCTTGCTAGGTAGCGCTACAGGTTAGGTAAGGTTAGTTTTGTGGGTTGATGAATGGCTGGGTGTTGTAACGGGTGATCCAAGTAGAGATACTTTTTTCAATAGCCTTTTTTGACAGATCACGTGTGAGTCATGTTATTTTTGTTTAGTATTGTTTGGCATTTCATAATGGAAAGACTTACGCGTGAACAACGTTTACAAATTGTTCAACTTTATTATGAAAATTCATGTTCTGTGAGGAATGTGTTTCGCGCACTTCGCTCAACTTATGGTCAACATAATCGGCCTACTGAGCGTACTATTCGCAACACCATCACCCATTTTAAGACCCAGCATTCATTATTGGATAGTATTCGACCGAATAGACCACGTCCAGCACGCTGTGAAGAAAATATAGCGGCCGTAGCAAATAGTGTACACGAAGACCGTAGAGAGTCGATTCGGCGCCGTTCGCAGCAACTCGGACTGACGTATGGAACTAGTTGGCACATTTTACGTCAAGATCTTTAATTGAAAGCGTACAAAATACAGCTTATGCAACAACTGAAGCCGCTCGACCTTCCCAAGCGACATCGCTTCGATCTATGGGCTCTTGAAAAGTTCCAAGAAGATCCGATGTTTCCGAGGCAAATTTTGTTTAGCGATGAGGCCCATTTCTGGCTCAATGGGTATTTAAACATGTGTATGTGGTTTGTGGGCCGGTGGAATCATCGGTCCATATTTCTTAAAAAATTATGCCGGTGCGAACGTAACCGTCAATGGCGACCGTTATCGTGCTATGATAACCGACTATTTGATGCCTGAAATTGAAGCTCGTGATCTCGGCGACATTTGGTTTCAGCAAGACGGCGCCACTTCCCACACATCGCATCAATCAATGGACTTATTGAGAGAACATTTCGGTGAGCACATAATTTCACGTTTTGGGCCGGTCGATTGGCCACCAAGATCGTGTGATATCACACCGTTAGACTTTTTCCTGTGGGGATATGTAAATCAAAAGCTTATGCCGACAAACCCGCTTCGATTCAGGCCTTGGAGGAAAACATCACGCGTGTCATTCGCCAGTTACCAGTCGAAATGCTCGAACGAGTGATCGAAAATTGGACTCAACGGATGGACCATCTGCGACGTAGCAACGGCCAACATTTGATAGACATAATCTTCAAAAAATAAATGCCAAAGAATGTTCTTTCAAATGATAATAAACATTCTCCATTAAATTTGAATTTTCTGTGTTTTTTTCTTTAAAAAAGTAGGGAACCTCGAAATTACCCTTTATAACGTGGCTATAAACTTAGTGGTGTTAACCTGGATACCAGTTGTTATTATACGTTATGTTAGAACGCTTTACAGGAAAGGTCCGAGCGAAAAACTAGCTGAAGCCCATCCAAAAAAAACC
Source organism: Rhingia rostrata (assembly GCA_949824845.1). Taxonomy (NCBI): domain Eukaryota; kingdom Metazoa; phylum Arthropoda; class Insecta; order Diptera; family Syrphidae; genus Rhingia; species Rhingia rostrata. The sequence goes on along the minus strand of OX463755.1, from coordinate 159,380,396 downwards.
GTTAAAAAAAACTATAACATCTAATACGGTCCATGTTACAGTATTACGATTCCGATATATATAAAACGCCACAGACTTAAGCAAAAGGTTTTAATGCTGCAAAGACATCATCGAACGCATTATGACATTCAGCATAAGCAAACATAACCTTGAAAAATGATGACACACTAAAAATGCTTATACGAACTTCTACGAAAAATTCTGATGAGAGACTGCTGATTTATGACGTTATGAGAGAACCTTTTTTTGTCAGCCATTATATTAATTTTTTTTTATCAACTATCAGCTTCTGGTTTCTCAAACAAAAATCTTCTTCAGGACCTGAGATCTGTCAAATAGTTTCCAGAGTTCAATTTTTAAGGGCCGATGTTAAACGTGAACCACACCTTAACGTCAAGTTTTTTTCTGCATTTCATTTAATATTTCTCAGTTTGAGACTAACTCAATTTGAGCCGTGGAAAGATACATAATCGAGCGACGCGTTAAAGTTATTCATTCTTATTATGAAAATGGGCGTTCAAATCAAAATGCATATCGTGCACTTCGTGATACTTTCGGAAAAATCGTGCAGAAATTTGAGCAAACCGGATCTGTAGGAGATGTGAAAACACCAGTGAATGCTCGTACAGCTCGTACTGCAGAAAATATTGCTGCTGTTCGCGATAGCATGGAAGAGCCGTCCACCCAACAATTGCACCTCTAAGGCTTGTCGTTGATGAACATTATGCATAAAAACTTGCATTTACACGCTTACAAGGTGCAATTGACTCAAGAACTAAAGCCTCTTGACCATTTCAAGCGTCTTCAATGGTCAGAATGGTGGCAAGAAATGACAAGAGTGACTGTTTGGTGCGGTGGCATCATCGGGCCGTATATTTTCCAAAATGAGGCCGGTCAGGCAGTTACTGTGAATGGTGTTCGCTATCGTGAGATGATAACGAACATTTAATGGCCCGAACTGGAAGATATGGATGTGGACGATATATGGTTTCAACAGGATGGTGCCCTTTGCCACACAGCTAACGAAACAATGGCTCTTTTGCGCGAAAAATTCAATGGCGGTGTTATCTCACGTGGTGGCGATTGGCCAATTGGCCACCAAGATCATGTGATTTGACACCGTTGTATTTTTTTCAAAATCAACATTGGCCCTTAAAATTTAACCACCCTTTATATTTTTTATCTTTTAAATAAACTTGTGACTTCCGAAAAAGGTCAAGACAGTCTAACACCACGGACTGTCAACAATCAAATACAGTCAAACTTCGATAACTCGAATATATAATAATACGAATGAAATTAGTTTGCAATAACGCCAAGACTAAACTTTACACTTAATTTTTATTTGATAACTCGAACTCTGTTACTCGAATGTAATGATAACTCGAAGAAACTCATTAGCAAAATTTGGTCAGATAATATAATATTATATATATATATTTATATATATTATATTGTTCTCTCATTATTTGTCGATCGTGGAAATGATGAGGGGTGTCGTTTTGCGGATTTACTTATATTTGACTAAATTTTGATAATGCTTTTATGTATGATACAAGGAGGCCTTAATTAATTCCTCAACATCACCTACAAGATTCTATATGTTATGATATTTGAACGCCTGTTCACCTACAACTTGTCTATTCCTTACCATCACAAAACTGTGGACCAAACAAAATGCCACAACCAAGTTTGCTAGTATAGAGAAGGAAGCAGCCAAAGAGTAAATATGAATAGGCTGTCAACAACAAACGGACACATGAAATCGAATTCGACAGAATAGACAACTAAAACTTTTGAGGTATTCAAATAGTATTGGTATCAAAAAGATTCACAATCGAAGTTTGAAATAGCTAACATAGGTAGAGCGAATAGATATCGATATTCCTTCTCGAAGAGTCTCCCGAAACAGACAAGACGAGTAGAAACCGACCTTAACCAACTCCAAGTATGCACTGGAAAAACCTAAAACCCTCTACTTTTCATTTAATTTTTACATTGTTATGTCTATTTAAAAAAAATAATTTCTTTTTAAATTAAAAAGGAACGTCTTGTGTTTGAATTACCTAGTTCATCAGTCATAAAAATTCTGCTATTAACATCAACCTAATCAAAGTTAACAAATTTAAAAAGAACTAAAAGTAACAGATGAAAGTGGCTACTACCCAGAAATAATCAAAAACATGTTCGAAACTTTCCACAAAGTAGCTATTAAGAATCACGCACTTATCCCCGCCTAGTCAAATGCAAATTAAGTAACTAATTACTCGTCAAGTCATGATCGCTGATTTTTTTTACTTCAAATACAAACAACTATTATCAAATCAGCTTAGCGCTGCTAAGGCACTTAAGGAACTCACCCAAAACACATTAACGTCGGCCATCGAAAAGAAAATCCTTACCAATTCCTATTTGTAGAAAAAATAAAATAAAATTTACCCTCCGTTCCCAACATAATGACAACCACATAAGCAGAGAGAGCAGGAAATAAAAACACCCAACATCCCCAAAATAAGTTCTCGACCCAAAACAAGAACCAGAATCAATGCAATTAGAGGGAAATAAATTTTTTGCCCGTCGATCTTCTTAATGACAATTTGGCCCGGATTGACGGAAATTAGACGGATGACACCCCACCCAGCTACCTCTGAGTAGAAAGCTAATTCTAAGGTCGACGTGCAATCAATTAATCATTCGGTTGCGCGTCATTGATGTTAGGGTTGAACCGCACACTTAAACTGCATCCACGTTCACGTATCATTTGTGCAGGTGCAATATCTTGAGAGTGCAATCAATCTTCGTTTGTCGAGTGGTCTAGCGAAGGATGGCTGCCGCAAGTGAACCTTGTACTTAAGCATTCAAAGGAGTTCCGCGCTTAACAATTTAGCGCTGCCAGCATCCGTGCAAATACAAAGACAGACCAAAAAAAGGAATGAGAACATCACACCCAGAGTGTGGTCTAAATGAAGTTGTTTCTAGGAATTGGTTCACTGGTAACTGATTTATGCAGAAAAAAACTTTAATTTATCTCGCTCGCCAGGAGGCTAGCTGATTGGGAGGTGTATTTGAGAAACTCCTCAAATGCTTCAACTTATGTGGGAGATAAATCATTTTTTTGGGTGAGATAAATTGGAAAAAGTTTGGGCGAAAAAATCCATCATTGCGGGGGATTTTCTGTGAATTATTGAGGTGTCCTCAGATTAGGGAACGACTGCGAAATTTATTTGAAGCATGATCATTGGTCATCCTTCGTTTACATATTCTTACACTGACAGGATTAGGAGAAATTGGTTTCAACCCAAATTTGGCCGAGTCTTTAACTTAGAAAATATTTCAAGCATAACCAAGAAGTTTGGAAATTACTTCGGAATATATGTGTAATGTATCATGCAGTAAGTTTAGGGTTATTGGTATGTGGGATCGTCTTGTTAAAACCACATGTCGTCCTATTCAATACCATAAATTCTATGCAGAAATAATATGTAACTTGTTTATCATGTCATTTATCCTCATTTTCCTTGACGTTTTGTTCAACAATGGCTAAAGCCTGAAAATCGGTCCAAACAGTGACATGTTTTGAATGCTATTGCTTCAAACAAAGTCAGCGATTTTAAAAATGACAGCCAACGCAAATGGAGTTTTCAGAATTGTCATACAACGGTTTTGGTAATACCCAATACAGTACAAATGGAGGTAACAGCCATAATCATAATCCTTGACGATTTTATAGATATTTAGTTACGGTGCTCAAAAAGGGAACGCGTAGGAGAATAACAATAAATATTCACTATTACCAGTAGTTTGTCGAGAAATCAACTCACATTTTAGCTATTTTTAAGAGCTTAGAAAATATCTTACAGCCTTTTCTCGTTTAAGAACAATGCAATTGCATACAAGGACAAAGGATAATCAAATGACATAGTAATATTTGCGAACAATTTGCTATCATTATTGATGGTAAGACAACACCAATATATGATTAATTTTTTTGGACTACTAATTGTACAGGGTGTCCGCCGGGATGGTATACTACTTTGTTTTGCCGCCGTTTTGGTAAACATTAGTCTTGACAGTTTATATTTGGCAGTCGTGAAGTAGCCACGTGGCAAATTTATTATGGAAAAATATTCGAGAAACCAACGTGTTTTAATCGTTAAAACTTTAATCAAAATCTGTGACGAGGAGAAAGTTACGTGAAATTTTTGGGAGAAACACCGTGCCAAGAAAACGCACTATTTATCGAGTAGTGAATGATTTCGAAGAAAGAGGGTCTGTAGATGATAGGCCCAAGCATGGACCACAACGTACTCCAAGATCGGCTGAAAACATTACTGCTGCTCAAGGAAGTGTTCAAAACAATCCATCAACCTCAATTCGACGCCGTGTTCAGGAGCTTGGTCTTCAAAGAACAACTTTGGCCACAATTTCGCACAAGTATTTGCATTTGTTTTCATTTAAGATTCAGTTAAAATAAGAGCTTCTTCCACAGGACCATTTACGCCGCCGTACATATGCCAGTAGGATGTTACAGCTAGCCCATGACAACCGCGATTTTCATGAAAAAATCATAATGAGTGACGAGGCACATTTTCATTTGAATGGGTATGTGAATAAACAGAATAGTCGGTTCTGGGCAATGGAAAACCCTCAAATTATTCATCAGTCACCTTTGCATCCATTAAAAGTTACAGACTGGTGTGTAATTCGGTCAGGAGGAATCATTGGACCTTACTTCTTTGAAAATGAAAACGGCATAACGGTAACTGTGAATGGGGAGCGATATCGTGATATGATTGAAAACTTTTTAACGCCACAACTGCAGGCTTTGGGCTTTATTAACATGTGGTATCAACAGGATTATAATGGAATTACTGCAAGACCTCTTTCCACAACAAGGTATTCCAAGAAATGGTGATGTTGATTGGACTCCACGGTCGCCTGATTTGACTGCTCTGGACATATTTTTGTGGGTATATCTGAAAGGCAAGGTTTATGCAAACAAACCAGAAACCTGAAAATATCATAATGACTGCCATTTGGAGTTTAGTACGTTAATAAAAATCGTTTCGAAATGCTCATTTCCCAATATCGCGGGTATGGTAAAACTGGTAAAACGAATCTTTTCGCACTACACAAGGCTCGAATTATCTATATTTCGGAAGACATGTAGCTGCTGCTCTGGCGAGAGCTTGGGAAGCGTTTGCCCGACAAGACGATTGTTTTATAGTAGTTGCATTGACAGCAGGTTGAAGGTGATTTGCTACAAGTCACTTATCAGGTCGTTGTCTATGGGTGTCCGGGGTGGATTGACGTTTCCCCATCTCAAATGGAGAAGATACAGGTGTTTGAGAGGCAGTGTTTGAGAAGTTGCTTTAGGCTTTCCAGAATTCTATACAACGGAACCAACATACACTGAATATTAAATTTTGTTGTGAAACTCAATCGGTTTCGATGAACTGTGGACAGGCAGCATCTATACGACCGAGACGTCATCGCTCAAGGCGGAGGAGAGCGCCTGCGGTTCTGCAGGAGTGTGTCCTATTGCCACCGTCGGAGCAGATGGTAACAGGAGAACCTCTTGTGGTGGCTACGAGATTAGTTATTGACAAGATTAGACAAGATAAAGGCGTTTTTCGGCTGAGGTGGAGGCTCATTTCCACCTCAGCGGGTACGTGAACAAACAAAACTATCGCTTCTGGGGCACCCAAAATTCACGAGTGATGTACGATGAGCCATTACACCTGCTAAAAGTTACAGCATGGTGCGCTGTTCACGCAGTTCCCATTCGTGAACGCCGCTGGTAAAACGACATCAGTGCGTGGTGCGTGCTATAGGGCCATGTTAACCGATTTTTTTCTGCAGCAATTGGAGGAATTCGGACTGGAGGACATGTGGTTCCAACAGAGCGGAGCAACGGAACACACTGCGCGAGCCACAACCGATATTAATGAGAGCCAAACAACATCGGATGACTTCATTTGGCCCAACTTGTAATTGATTAGTAGACTAGTTTTTAATGAATTTTTATCTAACATGAAAGCTAGTTAAGATGAAAAAAATAAAAATGAGTTTGAAAAAAAAAACATCTATTCCATTCTTCTTCTCCTGTCGAACGAAAAGAGAAAGATATTGTTTTCGTGAAAATTTTCTACCTCGAGATTTTGATTGATTCTAACATTACGATGATAGCGGAACTCAAAAAGTGTTTTTTTTAATTCCGTCCGTCGGTTCGTCGGTCCGCCTTTCCGTACAAGTCTCTCCAGCCTAAACAGCTTGACCGATTTTCTTCAAACTTTGCATCCAGCATTTTTTTTTGTCATAATTCTAGGGCATTTTTTTGTTTGCTTTTAGCCATGTTATTACTTGTACCTGCCATATTAAAATCATACATAACCTCAATTTGCTCAAAAACGGCTCTAACGATTTTGATAAAACTTCTTAATACTATAAGCATATTAGTTCCAACAAAACTGCTTACGCATTTTTTCGAGATATTTCATATAACGGGTTTTTGAATTTAGACCATATAAAGAAAATTGTCAATTTCTCGCAAACTATTTTGCCAAATTGAATGAAATTTAATTTGTATAGTACTATTACTGTTTTTATGAGTCCCACATAACTGGTTTTGGCCCAATTATTCCCAAACGCAATTTTCAGTTTTTACCAATAACCGAAAATCATTATTATTCACATGAACACCGATTGCTTTCAATTACGGAATTAACGTTCGTATAATCCTATTTCGACATTATTCATTTATCATTCATCATTCATTTATCATTGTAGCATCATTAATCGAAATTAATATTATTGTGCATTTTGGCCTAATTGTAACAAACGTCAAATTAACTCGCTTTGAAAGAGAAAGTTGCGTACGACCCAGCCGTGCACCCACCAACCGTTTTTTTTTTTACTTTACTAAAAATCTAAAGTAAGTCATTTGTTGTTGCTGTACTTCGTGCTTTATCCTACTTCACTGAATATTAGTAGTCAGAAATAAACGAGAGGATTACTGCTGCCATTTGTTGTTTCTTCGGGTTCAGGCTCAGTCTAGTGGTACCTAATGTGTTTTTCTCTGGTGAGTGAAGGTTCTGCGTTTAATCCCCGGTAATATCCATACGACCATAATTCAATTAACAATAAAGTTCGGTTGATATTCATCTTGGACATGTTTAGCTAATAGACCAACGCTTAAACTCGTAAAGTTTCCGATTCAGAGCCGGATGGAAAAAATAATACAGGAAGACCACGCTATAAGTGGCACGCATAACAATCAAAATTCTTTTTGTTACAGAACAAGCCAAACGGTGAAAAATTGATCACAACCAGCTTGAAGTGCGAAACTGCTAAAGACCATGTTGGATGAGGGCTGTTTTACCCCGGTCTGCAGGTCCACTATTGTAAGCAAGAAAGTGAAGTAGTATAGGAATTCCACTGTGATTTGTATTGTCTAGTAAAAGTTGCTTCAGATTAAAACAATCGCGGTAAGATTGCGATAGAGTGAGTACCCTTTTCAAAATTTGTCGGTACCTCAAAAGTCGTTTTTTTAATTGTTCAATTGCAGACCAGAACTTCGATCTGACAGCGACAGACCGAGATATCACCGCTCTTGCGAAATTCTTAGTGAACGCTGAACGATATTTTGGCAGATGCTAGGATAGTAATCCAAATTAAACTCGAGTTCAAGCAAAATGGCGCTACGATATACACATGAAAATCTCAAACTCAAGCACATAATTTGATAAAATATTGATACTGTCGCTTCGGGTGCCCTTTGCAAAACAGTTATCAAAAACAGTTATCCCTAATTCTAAACTGTGGTGATGATATGAACAATGAGCAATTCCACTTAACCGATCCTTAATGTTTAGTAAAGATTTGCGAATAGTTCTTATAAGTCCATCATATTTTCCAAAAAACGATCGACTATCTGTTATCTCATATCATATTGCACGATTTTAATTGTTTCAAATGCGTGCTGCATTTTTTGCAAATACCTTGTAAAATTAAATCCACAGCAGAAAATATCGGGAAAAAATACTTTATCTGTACATTGACTTAATCACTCGGGCAGCTTAATTAAAGCCCATGTTCGCAGTTGAGTGATTTCCACAATAGCAAATTTTTCTCCCAAATGAAATTCACTCTTTGTGGTGGAACTTTTCCACAACCGCAACTTGTAGTGCACAACTGAATGCGCGCCTTCATTAAAACGAAACAATTTGCATTCGCATGTATTCAGACCACAAGGGCCACCCTCACATTGCAATTGAAATTCAAAACCGTGCAGCGTTCCTCAAATTTCTTGTTTTTCCCATTTGGTTTTTCCTTTGTTCACACTGAGCTGTGAAACGGCCGTTCCGCCCTTCGCTTGAGATTCAGGATGCCTTGAAAATGCCAAAGAAATGGCATACACGTAACAAAAAAAAAATTAAAATAGCCACACACCACCTGAAGCCTGCAACACGTCGCGTAGTCGTGTCGGACCATTGGCCGTGCTCGCAATTATTATGCCAAGAGCCGCCATAAGACCGCACACATAAATGCTTTCCCAACATCGTGCAGCGAGCCAGGCAAATGAGCAACTTCAAGGACTCTCCTTGAGAAGATTTTCCATGGAATCATTTCAAACTTCATCATCGTCATCATCGTTTTTATTCGTGTGCACACGGGTGAGCTGCCGTCATCTTAGGAGGCAGTATGTAAGTGTGTGAGACTTCTCTAATAATGCGACTTATTAGATGAAGTCCTGATAGTAAGTGCATTCATTATATAGTTTTACTCACCTTGTAGCGTTCGTAATGGCAGGCAGAGGAAATTAGGAAAATTGTTTGGCAGGATGTAGTGTGGTTAGGGGTTTGGTTGTTTTCTTTTTTTGCACAGTCATGGGAGGCGACGTTTTTTTTTTTATTTGCGCACGACACATGTCTGTCTGTCGTGATTCATATACATTTTACAATGGCTGACAGGACATCACTGAGGTCGGCATTTTTATGGTTCGCTGGTTTAACGTTTCCCAACATGGGCGGCATAGCCAAAAAGTGTTGATGTGCTGCTATTGTTGTGATAGAAAGTTATGTACGAGGCTGAAAAGGAATACCAGCACCATTTATGGGATGTGTGGCATGTTTAAGGCGGACTATTTGTGGTTAACATATTATAGAAGGGTGACTTAAAGGAAATCGCTATGAAGCAAAAAAGATAGTGGATTACACGGAAATACATGTGGATACCTATAGAAGATGCCAGATAAATGGGAAGTCTTTCGGTTGACTAGTAATTAATTCTCTCCAACAGATCAGGTGTTAATGTGTCTTGTTACTAAGAAGACACCTCCTCTCCTTTATTTCAGACGGTAGTAGAATATCCAAAACGGGGTTAATGTAACTCTGCAGTCCCAGTTATGGCAGACCGTTCACTTTTTAAGTAAATCGAATAAAACACTTGTGGCATGGATGTCTCGTTTTAAGAAAAAAAAAATCAAATTGATATGATAAGCCGAGTTCAGCATATACCTTCGAGGAATCGACTTAAAGTACTGCATGTTAGTAATTCGCTTACCAATTATTTTTGCGCTCCGAGTGTGCCTTTTTAAATGCGTGCATGGCAATTTATGAATTGGTATTTATATAACTATAACGCATTGTCAAGCCACAGCCTTGCACAAAACGTCAGTGTTAATAACAACGGAGTTAACATTAATAAAAAAGAAAGAAAAAAAAGGAGACACTCTAAGCTGCGTGAGTTACAGAGGTATAAGTCTCCTCAACATCCTATCTGCCGTAATATGTGAACGCCTGAAACCGTTTACCAACAACCTGATCGATCAAATCTTCACACTTCGGCAGATCATGGAAAAACCCCAAGATGTCCAAATCGATACCCACCACCGCACACACAAAGCCGCACACAATGGCATTTATAGAGACGAACTATACAGAGCCATGTCTAGTTTTGGTATACCGCCCAAACTCGTCCGTTTGAGTAGGATGACGATGGAGAATTCTCGCTGCTCCATCAGAATCGGAAACGACCTCACCGACACATTCGATACCATAGAAGGATTTAGGCAAGGCGATGCACTTTCATGTGACTTCTTCAATTTGATTCTTGAGAGGATTGTGCAAAAATCCCGAGCCAACACCAGTGGCACAATTTTCCAAAAATCGGTACAACTACTAGCATTCGCCGACGATATTGACATCATTGGTCGCAACCAACGTGATGTCATAGCTACTACTGCTAGTATAGAGAAGGAAGCGGCAAAAATCGGTTTAGCAGTAAATAAGGACAAGTCGAAGTATATGCTGTCAATGACAGCACGAAAGGACACACAACGAATTGGACAGAACTTCACCAACTTTGAGGTAGTACTGGATTTGTCTATCTCGGCTCCGCTATAAGCTCTGACAACAACATCTCGTCAGAAATTAAACGAAGAATTACTCTTGCCAACCCCTGTTTCTTCGGGCTAAGAAAGCAATTCAGTAGTAAAGCCCTCACTCGACATAAATACTAAGGAGATCCGATATAAGACCCTGATCATCACAGTCCTGCTCTAGGGCGCTGAAGCATGGACCGTCTTAAAAGCGGATGAAAAAAACATTGGTCGATTTGAGAGGAAAATTCTTTGAAAATTCTTCGGTCCCGATGTCAAAACGGATTTGACATTGGCGGCCATTTAAAAAAATATGAGCATCTTCCAATAGGCTGATCTCTTTTTGCCCACCTGTATAAGGCTCGAAAACCAAAAATGATCATCCAAACTAGAAAATTTGCTCTAACTAGTGCTAAAAACGGAGACATGGTTCAGACTTCCAAAGGACAAATTATTTGTCGAATACACAGGCTACGAAAACATGTGGGTGGCCGCGGTGTAGTTGTAATGTGTTCGTCTCTTGAGTGGAAGGTTGCGCGTTCAATCCCAACCAAAAATCCATTTCACTTTTATTTAAAAGAAATAAAAAGGTCGGTGTAATACCTAAAAGTATGCACACCATCTTGAATTTCTTCAAATTTAACGAACACAAGAAAAAGTGACTCCCCGAAGCTAGTTCGGACACCACCCATGGAGTTTAAGTTAAGTCTCCACTTCATCCAAAAATCTTTCCTATCCTCTCTTGCTTCCCCTTCTCTAACGCTCGTACTATGGTAACATATAAAAGGGTATTCATAACCCCTTGAGTACGTCTAAATTATAAAAAAAAAAAATGGTGTCAGAGAACAATAATGCTCCAGGCAAGAGAATTTTCGAATTCGAGCTTTTAAATTCAAGGTGACAAAAAAGACCCAATCACCGGTTTAAGGATGGCACGAATGCCACAGCGCTTGAACTGAATGACTAAAAAAAACGTTGGTAGGGTCAAAGATTATAAATGACTGCCTCTTATCCTCAGATACCCTTAACTAGTTATCAATTATTAAGTACGTTTAAAGTAACTGCATTAGTTTAAATTTTCATCAAAATAAGACATTGGCTTCGATTCTCAGACGTGCCCATGCACAAGAAATATCATTTTGCCCATCACTAATACCAAAATCGTTGTATAAGCTCGAAAGGCTTATAGCTCATAACCAGAGTTAAGTCAAATAGGCGAACACCCTTTAAAACACACAGCGAATGACTGAAGGGGCCCGGGTATAGTAAAACTTCAACCGTCTTACCCCACTTATCGCCGCAAGTCACTTGATATTCAAAGGCTTACTGAATAAAAACGCGCTATTCCGAGTAGGTTTATTCAAATGTATACCCTCAAAGCAAAGCCTCTTCCCTGTACATCTGCGAAGGGACGTTGAATTATTCATAACCTCGACAAAACAATTTCTTAGGTCATCTTGATTTCGGAAAAGTCCCCCTACCCACAATCACATTTCCTTTTTCTACAAATGCCTTGTCAATAGAAGATACCAACAAATAAATCGTTGTGGGTCACTGACTGGAAATCAACGAAACAAACAAACCTCCATTTGAAGAGGAAACGAATCCTCTCAGCTCCACCATCATCCGTCATTGTCGCCGCAACATAAAGATTAAATCCTTTGAATCCTACGCCATTTCGCTAATGTGATTCACTGAATGGAAAGAAACAACAGCCACCGGCAGCGACGACGTCGGTTTGCTTTTGTGTGTCAAAAATATCCTTTAAATAAAATTAACGTCAAAAAGTCTCCGTACGCGACAATGGAGCACAGCACAACAAAGGAAAGGAAGATCCATCCCGACCTGTTGTTGTTGCACCTTTGGGAAGAGCGGAAGTTTCTATTTGTTAATTGTTTCCGCAGTGAGAAATAGAGATAACCGTCTGAAGACACTGTCAGCCACCGGATAGCCAGCATTAATTTCGTGTTTTAATATGAAAAAATTTAATTCGAAATGCAAGCAAGCTGAGTTCGGAGTAATAAGGACGAGAATACGCTCTTGTAAGCCGTTTATGATTTTATTATTGTGTTGTGCTGCCGCAAAGGAGAAAATTGCCTGCAGTCCTTGCAAGTTATAAAAGTCAATGGATTACGTTGGACATTTTAATGTAATATCAGATTGATTAAGGACGACTAAAAGGCAAGGCTGAAAAATGGGTTTGCGTTCAAAGAAAAAACTTTCCTCAAGTGAAAAGAGGCAAATTAATAATGGACTGGTGGGTGGTCGATAAAGAACTCCATTATTAATTGGCAATAAACTAAGATAATTATTTTATTTAATTGATGTGGGCATGTTTATACGTTTCAAGAAAATCGAAGCATTCTCTGGAAGAGGACTTTATGATTTTATGTGCATGTGCAGTCAAGCTCGCAAAAGTGATTTCATTAGAATTTCAGCTGATTACGTTAACTAGAGGAGTCATCTGGTCTTCGTGGACAATAATTGATGAAAAATCTACTTCGCTGCAACTGCGGATTGTTATTGTGAAGGTCGCGTAACAGAGATTGTACAGCGTCATGGCTAGTGACGTACATATATACTAGTCATGTACCAATCAGAGGATATTCCGATATCCTGTACCAACAACGACACATCGATTTGACCAGATTTCGACACACTCAGGCATAAAATTGCTCGTATGTCCGAACATAAACTTTGACTTAATTTTTGTTGCAGCCAATGTACGAATCAGAGGAGGTGGACTTTGAGAAGTTCAATATCGAAATACTGCACGAGACCACTAGATTTAAATACCATACCATCAGCTTCTAAAGTTGAAGACCAATGACAACATTGTCAACAAGCCATATGATCGGCCGCAACTGAGATGCCCAACAGCAAGAAATCCCTGGTTCGAATAAAAATGCCGGCGGATATTCGCAGCCAAAGCTGAATCCTACAAAGCAAAGGTAAGGACAAGAGCTCGCATTCAGCAAGATGAGGAGAAGGCCAATGACTTTTCAGAGAAAAGACCAGTTAAATCGTAAGTTCGAGGATATAAAGAGGCGTCACTCCAGGAAAGATGTTCGCAAGTTTTACCAATGTGTAAAACGTCAATATGAGGGATACAATTTGAGGCACAGTCAATGCTGAGGATAACGGCGATGAAAGACAATCTCCCGCTTTAAGACGAAATATTGGCGATGACAGAAAAAGCTTCCAACCTCCTGACCTAAGTAAAGTGAGGATAGCAATATCTTGATTGGTCGGACTCAACGTGATGTAATAGCCACGTTTGCTAGGATAGAGAAGGAAGCGCCAAAAATGGGTTTAGTAGTAAATGAATGCGACGGTTCGATATTCTTATGTCTCCTATAAGTTTTTTCGAATGCGTTTGAATCCCATCTAGGAGGTGCAATGTTGTTTTTGGTGCACCCGACCAGATGTGGGCGTATTATATATATATATTGTGGCCAGATCAAAAGGGGTGAAATATTTTTTACATCGATTACGGAAACCTAGACATTTCGTTGCGTTTTTAGCGGCTTGGAATAAGTGGTCGTTACCATGGGAAGTTTTTCTTTTTCTTCGACGTAAGTGCCATTCATGGATAATGGCTCTAGATTTTGGTTTCGCTTTAATTACAGAAGACAGCATTGTGTTTTGGAAGCATTGAATTCTACTCTGTTAGATCTAACCCATATGTTGTCGTTTTGATTCCACGTTCCAAGGTGAGGGACGTGGACCTGGAAACGAATATGAGAAGCTGGTAGTACTGTCATCAGCGAAGGAATGAATTGGATTAGAAGTTGCAGACAGGAGATCATTGATGAAAATGAGAAAGAGAGTCCCAGACAAAACTGAGCCTTGGGGGACACCAGAGTTTATTAGGTGAGTTGCAGACTTGAATCCGTCCAAAACAACTTGAATTGAACGTTTCGAAAGATAATTTCTAATCCATAGAAGACGTTTTACATCGATTCCAAATGCACGCGTTTTCGCCAAAAGGGCTTGATGCCAAACCCTATCAAATGGCTTTGAAATATCAAGTGCAACAATCTTACTTTCTCCACCGAGATGGATTGATTGGTTCCACTTTTCGGTGAGATATGTCATCACATCACCAGTGCTGAGAAAATCATACTGCCGGTCATTAAGACGTTTTGTGTTTCGAGATATTTCATAAGCTGACGATTTATCAGCGTTTCCATGACATTGGAAAGAAGGGTTTTACTTTTTTTTACTTTTTAATTCATTTTTTATTTACTTAAACTATTAACTTAATACTAGACAAAAATGCTTAAATCTAACTTATCAATAACATATCTACTTAATCTAACTTATCGGCCCATAGCGGGCGCTGTAAGCTTATAACTAACATTTTTCTTTTGCTTTTCAGCCTAAATTTGTCATTTGTTTCTTATTATTAACATAAAGACATTTAATTGATTATTCAAAGAAAAAATTAAAACTTTAAACAGTAACCATTTTTTTTTTGTTTTATATAAAAACTTAATCTAGACTAAAACTAACTTAAACTACTTAAGACTACTTAACTACTTAAACCTAACTTAATTATAATCGGGGTGGCAAGCACTCGTTGCATGTGCCCCGAGGGTTTGCCATCCCGATTGCGTCATTGGGTCCAGCAAGCATTTATGCAACTATATTAAATAAAATATGGTGCATAAGCCCAGCCCCAGACCTTGTACCTAAATTTAATTTCCTTAAGAACTAGGGAGTGGACTAAAAGTCCGCAAAGACCTGAGGAACTGCAGAAATACTTTCCTCGCTACATTGGAAAGAAGGGAAGTAAGTGCAATTGGTCGGCAGTTGGAGAGAGAAGAAGATTCGCCTTTTTATTGGTACAGGTTGGACAAATGCAGTTTTCCATCTACTCGGGAAGAGACCTGATGAGTAGGATAGATAGAAAAGCTTACGCAGTGGTTTTGCTAGCGTAGAAAAACACTTTTTTTACTACCTCTGGGACATTGTCGAATTTTTTGCCTCAACTTTTGGTAGTATAGGAATTTGACACGTTTTAAATGGGAATTACAGTCATTTCGGGATTGTTTGAATTTTGTTCGGTTTTTCTCTGTTGGATTGGTTTTGTATAACCGAAAGTTTGTCTCTCTCAACCTGATAGCTTCTTTGCAGCTCACCCTTTTGCCTTTGGTGTTGGAAATAAAAGATCGCATACCAAGGAGAACGATGTTTGATATCATATCAGCAGCAGCATCCACGTCACTATCGAGAAAACATAGTGACCAGTTAAAATTCCCCAAAGCGCTGTTTAATGCTTCCCAATTGGCTCTCTCGTATTGCCGTACAGTCTTTTTGGGAATTGGTTCTTTAACTCTGTGGTTGGAATACGAGAAATTTGATGATATGACACAGTGGTCTGACGAACCTAGAGGATATAATACATTGGGCGTGTATTTATCAGGGTGAGAGGTTAGGGTGTTGGTGGCTTGACTGTTAACATCCGGTATGCGTGTCGGTTTATTTACAAGCTAGGTTAGGTTATTTACCTCAGCAAAGATTTCAACATACCTTCCTTCGGGTGTTGTCTGTCCAGAATGTTGAAGCCACGTAGAATTGTGTACATTGAAATCGCCCGCAAAGACAATTTCAGTGTGAGGATGCAGGGATACAATTCTAGAGATGGAGTCTGACAGCGCATCAAATTCGTTGAAAGTTGAATTACTGTCAAGGTTTGGGCTTCTATAAACGAAACAATAGTGAATTAAATGCCTACGTACATGGAATTTTAGCCATATAAAATTAAGTTCCTGATTGGAACATTGGCCGTATCGAGTTTGAATTTGGTATGCTACATTACTTCGTATTTATGGCGAGACCGCGGTGAAAAAAGAATAATGGCACTAAATTATATCCAGGCCCCACCTGTGTTTCACCTTAACGTCCACTCTAAAATTCCTATCCACTATCACAGACAGACATAAAAGACACAGTACCGAAGTATAAAAATCAGATCATTACCATGATCGATTCCAAGGAGCCGAATAAAGGACCTTATCAAGAGCGGATGAAAAAACTGTTTGTCTGAACATGATATATTTGGACAATGTGATCTTCTACATTTTACCAGTGATGCAACGGTTAGTGCGATGAACTGCCGCATTGAATGATTCCCAGCATTAGCAAAACCTAAATGACTTTTCACGTGACCTCCTCTAGCGATTATCTGATAAACTTATATTAAACCAACATTTAGGATTTGGCATACAAACAGTAGGTCATGGAAATTTTATAGGTCTGCTTTTATACTCGTTGCCTTAAAAACCACACTGTCTTAAACTAACGATTTTCATAAATTTCAAACCGTTATAACATGGAAGCTGCAATTTCAAATTTTCACTGTGTCGTGTGCAAATGTTGCTAACATTAAGTCTTATGTAAGTGGCTTAGGTATGTCCGCTGTAAAGAGTAAGTAAATAAAAGGACCCTGTACACTACCCTGAGGACCCCTGCGTCGATTTTACGTAAGTATGAATGTTTGTCATTATATTGCACGTAGTTATTTTCCAAGTAACTTTTGATGAGTTGGCGGTAGTGAGGAAGCATTGTCCTGAGTTTATATAAAAGTCCTTCATGACACACACTATCAAAGCCTTAGGCGACATCTATGTAAACAGCTACACAGTATTTTTGCTCATATAAGTCGTTTACAATTTTGTTTGTCACTCGATGCAATTGTTGGATGGTAGAGTTGTTTTTTTCGAAATCCAAAGTGGTGGTCCGGAATAAGGTGTTTTTCCTTAAGTGTAATGTTAATAAAAAAAAAAAAAAGGAGACCCTCTAAACTGCGCCAACTGCAGAGGCATAAGTCTCCTCAATAATAACCAACAACCTGATCGGCCCTTATCAGTGTTGTTTTAGGACAGGAAAGTCCAGAAACAATCAAATATTCATACCTAGGTAGATCCTCTAAAAAAAAACCAAGTCCAAATCGATGCCCACCGCCTATTCATCGATTTGAAAGCCGCATACGACAGCATTTATAGAGACGAACTATACAGATCCATTACTAGTTTTGGTATACCGCCCAAACTCGTCCGTTTGTGTAGGATGACGATGGGGAATTTTCACTGCTCCATCAGGGTCGGAAACGACCTGACCGAGAAATTCGACATCAAAAGCCCTTGGTGGATTTGAGAGGAAAATTCTTCGAAAAATGTTCGGTCCTATTTGCGTTGACGGGCTATGGAGACGAAGATTCAACCAAGACCTATACGAGCTGTACAGCGATATGCCCCTGGTAAAAAAAAATTCCGCATTGGACGTTTAAGATGCCTAGGGCATGTAGAACGAATGGACACCAATACTCCGGCTCGCAGAGTCTTCGATCCCCAGCCAGACGTCGGACGCAGTAGAGGAAGACCTCGCCTTAAGTGGCGCGCATAAGTAGAAACCGACCTCAACCAACTTGGTGTTCGCAACTGGAGGTAGTTAGCTAAGGACCGGGCTAATTGGAGAGGCATGTTGTTTGAGGTCCAGGTTCATTCCGGACTGTAGCGCCACTTTAGTAAGCAAGTAAGGAATGTTAATGCGGTCAAGCAGGAGTTTCGAATGTTTTCGAAACAATTGGTAAAAAAAACATACTGGCCCATATGATGATGGTCTTGTGGTGTCTTTGCCTGGTCTAAGAATAGCATTGAAGATGTTTCTTATAGAAGTAAGAGTTCTATCCGATAGAGACTAGGGAACGTGTTGGTCGTTATGTACTTTAAGAAGATCTATAAGTTCCCTTGTCGATTTGTTGGAGTTTGCTTTGTCCAATGGTGATCGGTTATGTCGTCAAATTTTTCGTGGTTTTCGTGGTTTTCGTTTTTTTTTGTCTTACAGCTTTTGGTGTAAAAGTTGCTATGAAATTTAGTTTTATTTCAGGCGTTGTACTGTTTGCTGCTAGGTTTATTGTGTCATTTAAATGTATAATAGCATTTTATAGGACTTGGTGTGTCTTGAGAGGTATCATTGAGTCAATTTTCCAATCAGTTTTATGGTTGGTCAGGGGTGCATCGTTGCATCGTCAGGGGTGGGGTTGGAGCATCGTATTTTTGCAATAGTCAAGTATTCAACTACAATATACAAAAGTAAATGAGGACTAGTGTTTTTTTTAATCTAGAGTTTGATTTTTTTAATGCAGCCAATACTTGCTCTATTAGTAGCAAGTGTAAATTCCGGACACATAAAGGGTATGTGAGATCATTTATACAAAAAATTGTTTGTTATCGCTAACTGTAAGCACAAGAAATTTTATCCAAAATAATATCTTTTATTTCCATAGGCGACCTAAGCATCGATCAACAGCCGCAGTCTCTAATCCAAATCAATTAAAATACTATTTGGCATGAAATAACAAAGGAATTCATAGCATACAACATATTTATTACCCATGTGCTGTAAAATAAATACCTATAGGCAATTACAAATTATGATGAAAATTTATTCCCAATTATGTTTGCCGTTATACCACAATTACATTGTTCGATTGAAACACCCCCAAACCACAGTGTTTAATTTATTTAACCATTTCATAAAAGCTTTTACAATCCGGCTTGCATTGGAGTGCTGTACAAATGTTGCAGTGCAATCAACCGAAAGTCTGATTAAATACAAATAACTGAACTCCGAGGGCAAATTGAGAAGTGTCAAGATAAATGTTTTCCTATCATTGTCGATTAATTTGTTCGAATTGAAATCGACAGTTGAATAAACAAAAGAGAACTGGTTTTTATTTGTTCATTGAAATTTATGCTTTTCTTGAAATACCTCTTTTAACAAAATATGCTCATTGCATGATTTCCACCCTTAGACCACACGTTAAGGAGCTGTACGACTACGAGCCTAATGAGCATGGAGATCCTCACAGAAAATACAGACCGTACCGCTAACCAATTCAAATTCAAGTGTAACCTTTCTAGTCGTTTCGAATAAGAATCGAACGTCTTACCATTGTAACGTTTTCCAGACGAAAATCGTTACAATTTAACAACTATTGTCCTGAATGAAGTCTAACGTGACATTTACGAAGAATATCTGCATCTGCAAAGATATCCAAGCGGTAATCAAATATCTGATGAATATTTTTGTTGCATCAAAAACAGCCAACAAATGCCGACTATCAATTAATGGGTGGTGGTCCATAAAGGTATCCCAGGGAACTGTATGGTTTATGAGCTTGGAAAACTGGGAAAAGCCCTACCCCTTCCATCGGAAGTGGAAATGTTAGGTATACAAGAAAACATGTATTGTATATGCAAAGATGGCTCAAAGTGTCAATTATACAGCGCTTTAACAGCTTGAGTATGATACACGGATCTCACATCAGTACCATCATCGGTGTCGTTACTCGCTATACACGAAGACACTGAGTCTTGTAAGTAATGACGACTGTAGAAGCTATCTGGATGATAAAGGGAGTAATGACCATCCCCCACTTGGTACTTTCACGTCTGGCGCTTCGTCTTTGTAACTTTTCTTTGATCACCTATATGAGCTGGCAAATATAAACACTGGTAACTTACACTGCGTTGTAGGAAGCTCTGTTTTTTTCCAGATGATTGTACTCTAATAGCGTGTAACTCGAACGACACGCCTTTTACCGCCTTTGCTCGACACCAGCAGAGATACGGTCAGATCTGCTCTATAAATGAAGACCTGCAAAAGATTAAACAATGGAAAGAGGAAGAGTTCAATTCAACTCGAAGAAAACGGAGTATACAACATTTTACAAGTAAGAATAACGCCGCGGAACTGTGGAGCTGTCGAAATGAAGAATGCAGTCGTCAAATCAGAAGAATTCGTGTATCTGCTAAGGATTGGGTCAGATTTATCATGGTAACAACATGTAAACCCTATTGCCAAATAAGCAGCATCTAAACAAAGTTACCTTTAAAGAGCTAAGAGATATTTCACACTAGACCAGTGTGTTAGAACCACATGTCCTCTAGTCCTAGTTCGTCCAATTGGGGCAGAAAAAACTCGTTTTACATGGCCCTATAGCGCGCACCGTCCACTGTTGTCGTTTGACCAGCGGCGTTCACGATGACTCCTCCAGCGTGGACAGCGCACCATGTAGTAACTATGAGCGGGTGTAATGGCTCCTCGTGCATTAACCGTGGATTTTCGGTGCCTCAGAAGCGATAGTACTGCTTTTTCACGTAACCGCTGAGGTGGAAATGAGCCTCATCGCTCATTATGATTTTGGTCGAAAGATCTTCCACTTTGTCCTCGAGATTGAGGATGGCTTGGGCGTTGGTAATACGCGGTCGACAGGCAGCAGCTGATGCACGGACTGGACTTTATATGGGAACATGCGCAAGTCTTTGATCAAAATTCATCTTAGGGACGACCGATCGGCTGATGGCTAATTGCGAGGCACGGCGTCTGGTCGATGTTTCCGGCAACAGCTCGATATCCTCGACAACAGCGGTGATATTCTCGGCACATCAGGCACTCCGGTACCGGCCACTCTTGATAAAGTCTCGTGTGGGCCCATACCCTTCAAGGTTGGTGGCCAAACGGCGCAGGTTTTGCGAAGTCGGTGTCGGACGGCCGGGGAATCGGCGACGGAATTCGCGCTGTTCCAACATTACAGACGAATTGTTACGCAAAAAAATAGACACGATTATTCCGCATTCTTGGGGAGTGTATCGCTCCGTGGCTTGTTCACTTGCATTCTACAGCTGTGTAGTCCACAAATGTCAAAACAGATATGAAATTGACGGCCATTTGTAAAAACAAGAGCATCTTCTAAAAGGGTGATCTCTTTTGGCCCACCTTGTATATAAAACCCAAGATCGACCATGTCTTGAATACTGTTCTCATGTTCAGAATCGGAAGAAATCTGGCTCATCAATTATGCGAACACTTTTCTTTGAAAAATCCAGCGACTTCTCTGACAAACACATCAAAGACCTGATCGCCTCAGGTGTGTCATTTGACTTTTAGAATGTATTCCACAAGTAGGTTGAATCAGAAGGTTTCACGTGGAGGGTCACTGGTTCATATCTCGAAAGTGACAACATCTAAGTTTTTTTGACTAGCCCAGCTCTTCCAAAAGTCTGATAACCACCCATGAGTATAAAAGTGTTGTGTTAAGTATCAGACACAATCAGTGTGGCAAATATAAAATCTCGCAAACACAAATGAATGGAGATGGATTCAGGCCCTATATATGGGATGTTAATACAAGAAACTTAGTTTTGTCATTTATGTTGCTTAGGGTAATCTTTAGAATTTTAGTAATCTGTCGCCTTTTCATATCAGCAAGGTGCTGTTTGCATGTACTCACTGTAGTGAGTAGTGGAACACTATTCTTAGTTATTGGAATTTCCAACCGAGTATCTTCGTATTGAGCTATTCTGGCATAAAAATAGCTGAAGTATGTAGTACCTGGTTCCGATGTTACATAAACTGATATACTGGACTCTTAGAACTCATCACAAGATAGGAAAGATACTTAATGGGAAACCATAAAACAAGATCTACAAGCAAAGGATTCTTGACTCTGAAAACCTACCAAAAAATAGAGAAGATTTTTAATGGGAAACTTTTAAGCAATTCTACAGTATGTTTGGCATCAGAGGTTTTTTTTTTGTATAACCAAAGTCGATGATGATTTCTATGATGCATAATACCAGTCATTATAATACTACAATACAAAGAGTAGTCATATCCTAAAACTATTTGATTAAGTCCTTCTGAAAAAAACAATCCGAAATATCCGTTTCATTTACATAAACCTTCCACGCAGAGAACTTATTTTCCAAATACTTTCATCTATTTGGAAACCTCCCTCATAAAGATTTAATTTTGCACATCGATCAATTTTAAAAGCTCCCCTTAAATACTTCATACCATGAAACAGAGCGGACACTACAAATCCTATATGCAAATTTTACGTAGACGCCACCTGTGCCGCACAGATGTCACCTCTCAAGCGTTTTGCAATTCTATCTATCTATCTATTCTATCTCTTTATACTATTTTCTGTTTAATTTGTTAGAATTCTTGTATCCTCGAATGCAACAGAATGTAATTCTCCTCAATCCCCGGAGAAATTCTACGTTCCACATCGTACAGTAATTACTCTGGGGGACCGTCTGGAAATCATCATGTTCTACAGGGTGTATGCAATAAGTAAACACATGTACATACACACATTATATGAGTATCGGTATGAGTATCCGGTTTTTTATTTTTTCTATTCGTCCAGGACATGTGTATGTGTGTAGTAACGATTTCCATAGGTAAATATCCAGCATGTGTGACATGGCAGGGACACAAAAAGTTTATTAATGATAAATCGTGAGCTGATAATACCCTCCTGGCGAAAGTTTCCTAAGCTTATTAGCGACTTGGCACGAGCAACTCCGCCCCTATCAGCGACGGATGAAATGCAACTTTTGATTGTGTTGACGACAAGAATGCATTGGGAAGGTATCGTCGTCGTCGTGTAGAAAATAATGTATCCAGAGTCATGCTGTCAGAGTGCGCATTCATCCGTACGTGTCCAAAGGAAACTTTTAATGTTGGCAAATTTGCTGAACTTTGATTTCAGTTAGTTGTTCGGTTGTTCGGTTTTTCGATTTCAGTATGACTACATGGGAGATACATTCGTATATAACTATATATGTACCAGAATGTCACCGAGAGGTGAACTACTAGTTCAATGTCCTGGCAAGTTGCTGAAACATATGGAAAACTAAAGTTTTTTTTTTGCTAGTGTGACAGATTTTTTGAATTTTTTTAGATTAAAGTTTGCGGGAGCAGATAAAAGTTGGTTTCTCCTGAATACGATGGTTTGGGGATATTCAGATCTTTAAAATAAATGAATTCACTTTTTTTTTGTATGAAAATGAAACTTACTTCGCAGTAGAATGAAGAAAGTTTTCGCAATAATCCTAATGCGATAATAAGACTTTGGAACAATTTTTGTAAGGAATAAAAATAGTTCCTCTTTGGTGTAACCTTTTTGATTATTCTTTTACTATAGAAGATACAAGGGAAAGATCAAAAACTTTCTGTCACTTTTAAAGAATGGAAATGGCCAAGTTTCGATGGTTACCTAGAAATGTCTTTCTTAATTTAAGTAATTTGTTTTATATGTGATCTTCTTTGTATTATTTTATGGTATCTCAAAAAGCATTTTTTCGTTGGTAATTTAATTTAAGTTGTTTAGTTTATTTGGTTGTTCGATTGTGATAGCGCACAGTGTACAATTTTTGGTACAAAATACTCATTTGTCGACTGTTGTATAATGTTTTTGCATTTATGTATGACTTTCAATATCATAAAACACATATTTTCATAGCTATCTGAGATAAGCTTGCAAAATGAAAACAAAATTATTATTATTTTGCGAGGGCCTACCAAAAGCCTACAGAAGATGGACATGGGATGAAAGAAATATTCTTCAAATCAACCATTTCCGATCCAACGAATTCTATTTCACATATACTCGTGATGTAACAAATGATGATATGACAACCCTTGCTACGTTTGTCGATGACACAGCTATCCTAGCAGTGTGTAAAACGATCGAATAAGCGATTGCAAAACTATAAAACGCACTAAATAAAGTGAATAAATGTGTGAGGTACTTGGCATCGTCCTTAAAAAAACTAATTCTGTTTCTGTTAGAAAAGTAAAGACTAACCAATCTTTCAAAACTTATTCCAAATACATTTTCCAAACGAAACTAAAAGCATAGGAATGATACTCAGCGCAAAGCTGAAATGGAATTAGCATGTTAAATATTTGCAACAATCAATGTGAAAATGAAATAAAAAAAAACTGGCTATTCGGAAAATATTCCCAGCTCAGAATCAAAAACAAACACTAAAGCCAATATGAACCTACGGCATAAAACTTTGTGATTGTTCCGAGAAAACGTATGTCAATATTTTCCAAATTTTAAAAATAAAGTGTTTTGAAAAATTATCCAAGCACTCCGACAGTCGAAGCCGAAAATCAAAGTTTTGAGTGAAACCATAGAACCGACTTTACAATACAGTCCAACAAGTTTTGGATGAGAGCAATTTTTGCGCTGACTACAAAGAACCTTTAGAGTTGTCGAGATAAGTATTGACTGCGCCAGGTACGATAGTGAACTTCCATGACCTTTAGATGATGATCACTTTCATTGACGAATATGTAACGGGTGGTCAGATTTTAAGTGCCGATGTTAAATGTGAACTACACCTAAGCGTCAACTTTTTTTCTGCATTTCATTTGAAATTTCTCAATTTCAGACTAATTAAATTTGAACCATGGGAAGATACAAAATCGAGCAACGCGTTATAGTTATTCATGCTTATTATGAAAATGGGCGTTCAAATCAAAATGCATATCGTGCACTTCGTGATTTTTCGGTCAATTTAATCGTCCAAATTTTCATACAATCGGAAAAACCGAGCGAAAATTTGAGCAATACGGGTCTGTAGGAGATGTAAAAACACCAATGCATGCTCGTACAGCTCGTACTGCAGAAATTATTGCTGCTGTTCGCGATAGTGTGGGTGAAGAGCCTTCCCAACAATTGCACCTCTCACGCCCGTCGTGGGAGGTATTCATAAAGACTTGCATTTACACGCTTACAAGGGCAATTGAATCAAGAACTAAAGCCTCTTGACCATTTCAAGCGTCTTCAATGGTCAGAATGGTGGTAAGAAATGGCAACAGTGGATGATCAATTTTCGGAGAAAATCATCTTCAGTGATGAGGAACATTTTCACCTCAGTGGATTCACCAATAAGCAAAATTGCCGCATTGGGACGAATGATAATCCAAAAGTGATTGTCGAAAAATCAATGCACCCTGGCGGCATCATCGGGCCGTATTTTTTCCAAAATGAGGCCGGTCAGGCAGTTACTGTGAATGGTGTTCGCTATCGTGAGATGATAACGAACTTTTTATGACCCGAATTGGAAGATATGGAGGTGGACGATATGTGGTTTCAACAGGACTGTGCCACTTGCCACACAGCTAACGAAACAATGACTCTTATACGCGACAAATTCAATGGCCGTGTTATCTCACGTGGTGGCGATGTCAATTGGCCGCCAATATCATGTGATATGACACCGTTGGACTTCTTTCATTGGGGCTATTTGAAAGAAAAGGTGTACGTCGATAAGCCAGCAACAATTCAAGAGCTAAAGGATATGATCATTTGGCACATTAACGGCATAGAACCTCATTTATGCATCAGCGTCATCGAAAATTTGGACCATCGGATGGAGGTGTGTTGCCGGGGTGGCGGCGCCCATTTTGCGACATATTATTCCATACATAATTG
This sequence comes from Rhingia rostrata, assembly GCA_949824845.1. Lineage (NCBI taxonomy): Eukaryota > Metazoa > Arthropoda > Insecta > Diptera > Syrphidae > Rhingia > Rhingia rostrata. The sequence goes on along the minus strand of OX463755.1, from coordinate 159,354,705 downwards.
AACCATACCAGTATTATCATAATAAATAGAAAGGACAGCAATTTTCTAAATAATTTGTGTTTCATTCAAAATCAATATCGGCCCTTAAAATTTAACCACCCTTTTGACATTGACATTGACATCACAGTACTTCGCACATGAATGCAACGAACTACAGACACATAACAGCACTGGCGACTGAGGCCATCGGCTGGGACAGATCAAGACATTTATACAACATAGAGAGAGAGACGGATAGATACATAGAAGGAAAGACAAATAACATAAACCTAGGTGGCACAGAGGAGGCGACATCGATTAATATTGTCTCATGTTATCACACAGGTGGCCTCAGATAAGCTGGCAATTTTCGTAGAAAACAAATGCTGCCGAAGCTGGGGCTTGAATCCGCAGCGCTTGGCTTAGCAGTCAACTACGCATTCCTCTGAGCCATGGCCACCTGCTAACCACCCTTTATATATGGTCATTGACTAGTGGACAAAAATAAAACAAAATAGAATATGTAATATGGATAAAAAATGCTGCTGAACTAAATAAGTATAATATTCAGCAACAGAAATTAGGTGTTGTGATTTGTTTACATTTAAATTTTTAATAAGAAGTTTTTTTTTTAGAGGTTTAGTCAATTCGAGCGTTTGCTCTAGTTTGCGACCAGGTTGAACTATTTTATCAATTAGAGTGCGGAGAAAAGATACAAAATGTTTTCTTGTTTTTTGTGAATTTAATTTTGAGATGTATCAGTTTTGTTGAATTAAAACGTAGCAAGTTGTAGTAAATTCTTTAATTAAATTTCCCCAGTTTTTTATTTTTTTTTTGTTAAATTACAATTTTTTATTTAACTCGGTTAAAACATAATTTTACTACCTCCAAGCCTTTCATTGATTTAGAGAAAACCACTAACTTGGAAAGAAGACCATAAAAGTGCTTTGAGAAACCATTTAAGGAATAGATGATCGTTTGGCCTTTAAAAACATAAGGAGTTACAATATGCTGCTGAGCTTTTTAAGTGTTTATCTGATGGAGGTGGAGCGGTCCGATGCAAAAGAATATATCAACTCTTGCATCTGAAAAAGCTATAACTTTCTACATTTAGATCTATCAGAAATAAAGTACAGCAAACGAAGAACTATATAAAACGAACACCACAAGGAATGTTTCTAATATGTTTTCATAAAATAAAAAACTAAGAGAGAGAACAGAAGTGACAGCATCTGTTGATCTTCAGGAGCTACTTACTAAGACAGGGCATACAATTGAAATTGGGAATATAGATAAAAATAAATCTGCTACTTTATTGTGTAATTGTGGCTTAGACAACAGTTCTGGCTACAGTTAGTTTAAAGAACGTTTTATTGATTCAGAAACCACCGATGATAATTTATTGAGGATAGTACCGGTATAGAGTTATGGAATACTTCACGTTCGACTATGTATTGTAATCCACATAAAAAAAAATGCAAACCTCTTTCAAGATAAACATTATTTCATCACCTGAATGCAATAAGTGGGTAACTTTACTTTCCAAACTTTTCATAAATCGGCAAAAAAACATATTTCCGACATATTTTTTTTGTATTCCCAAAATAGCTATAAAATATTTTTTTACTGTGACTGTAAGATTGCGGCAAATATTTATTGGTATGAAAATATTTTGTTGAGAAAAAAATATTAAAATTTAAAAATGGTCAGTTATCCATTTTTTGCAATAACTCTTTCAAATACCTAATTAATGTTAGTAGATCAGGAAAATGAGGTCGTTGTTCATTGCACTACATTTGATTCGAATAAAGGTATCAGAAAACGTAGATATCTCAAAAATTAAAAAAATAGAGTTATCCACTAAATGCATTTAGGTTACGGTATACGAATGTTGTTTAAGTATAAAATTGTCTTTTAAAATGTTGCATACAATTGGTGAAGGAAGTATGTTTTATCAAAGAGTACATAACTTCGTAGAGTACCTACGCATCCCAACTAAAAATTTTGTAGCCGTATCAGCCGCGAACAGTAAGTGCGAAGGGAAAATTTCGTCGATCGTATGAGTCGGCTATGATGTTGTTGGATGCTGTAGTAGCAATGTGAACACTGGGTTATTAATATCAGTACCCCATATAGAAAGTTTTCGTTGTATCAGGTGTGAACTCTATGTAATTAAACACTCTTTGGTTTTATAAAAGACAAATGCTGCCGCTTAATGAAGCATTTGCGGCGCAACTCCAAACCAAATGAAAATGGAACTAGGGTTTTTTTTTTAGAGGATAAAACTGACATTTAGTGGTCGAATCGGGAAACTCTAATATCATTTATGTTCAGTTTGGTTTGCCATTTCATCATGAACAGGTTGACAAATGAACAACGCTTGCAAATTGTGCAAATTTATTTCGAAAACCATGGTCCAGTTCGCGAAGTTTACTCCATCAATTTTATGGTCGACAAATTCGTCCATCAGAGCAATTAATTCGGTTAACCATTGATCGTTTTCGCACTTCATTTACTCCATATGATAATACGCATCCGCAGAGACGTCGAACAGTGCGCACCGAAGAAACAATTACCGCAAAGTGTTGAAGAGGACCCGAATGAATCTATTCGCCACCGTGCACAGCAATTGGAACTTTGTCCATCAACTTTATTGAGGACGATTTTGCGCAAAGATCTTGGCTTACGATCTTCAAGATCCAGCTTGTGCAAGAATTAAAGCATCGAGACCATGCAATGCGTCGTGATTTTGGTGTATGGGTCGAAAATGAGATTGATATCGATACTGATTTACATCGCAAAATGTTGTTCAGTGATGAGGCTCATTTTTGGTTGAATGGCTACGTCAACAAGCAAAATTGTCGCATTAGGAGTGAATTGAATCCACATGAGACCATTGAGACGCCATTACATCCACAAAAACTGACTTTTTGGTGGGCTCTATGGGCTGGTGGAGACTAGTATAGAGCCATGATAACCGACTATTTTGTTCCCGAATAGGATGGCGTGAATGTGGATGAAATGTAGTTCCAACAGGACGGCGCTACATGCCACACAGCGCACGTCACAATCGATTTATTTAAGGAAACATTCGATGAGAGCATAATTTCGCGGAATGGACCTGTCGATTGGCCGCCAAGATCGTGTGATTTGACACTATTGATTTATTTTTTTTGTGGATATGTGAAGTCGCTCGTCTACGCAAAAAAACTAGAAATGTTATGGGACTTGGAAGCCAACATTCGTGGCGTCATTGCCGACATACGGCCCCAAATGCTCGAAAAAGTGGTTGCAAATCGGACATCTAGACTTTTCTTTATTCGAACCAGCCACAGGCTCAAAACCATTAAACATTAATGGCATAAAGTTATCCTTCTAATAAAGCTAAATTGGTAAACATTAAAACGATGTTATGCTGTTTTATTTCAATTCGAAGTTCTATACCTCTAAAAAAACACCCTTTTTTCTGGCTAAGGTGCTTTGAATATTTGTTACACATTTCATGCAGGATTCCATTTAAATCATTGCAAGTAATATATTCATCTAACAAACTTGCCATCACCAATAGACATAAAAAAAGAAATTCCAACTTCTTTCAAGACCAGGATGGGCCTCGTATAGACTAACCAAAACATGGATTTAGCTCAACTAATGATTTAAATACGCAAGACAGTTTTTCGTATATGCAAAAATAGCTGCAGAAATAACTGGGGTCGATGAAAACATAATACACGCATTTTTTTATTGTTTAAGAAAGTGATAGCTTTCAAAATTCAAAATTGTACCAACATTTTCGTACTAAGCGAAACAAGAGAGCTACTCGAGGTTTTGATTGATTTTAACACTACGATGGTAGGAGTACCTAAACGGTAATTTTTTGCCGCATATACAAATTATTCATAACCAGAGTTTTCTCGAAAATGGTTTTAACGATTATGGGTCAACTTCCTTCTCTTTTCATTTTTACATTTAGACCATTTAAAAAAAATTGTCAATTTCTTGCAAACAATTTTGCCAAAATTTATGAAATTTAATTTGTAAACTTCTATTACTGTTTGAAACAATTCCACAATTTTGGCCAAACTATCCCTAAACAGAGTTCTCAATTTTGGCCAACAATGGAAAATCTTTATTATTCACATAGACACCAATTCCTTCGAATTCCGGAATAAACGTTCGTACAATATCATTTCGATAATATTTATATTTTTGCTAGCATCGATAATCAAAATGAATATGGTTGTAAATTTTTACCAAATTATGAAAATCGGCAAATCCTTTCACCCAACGCTCGGTTTTAAAAGAAATGATATCTAATGTATCTTTTTTTATTATTACAAAAAAGGGTATCAACAATAAAAGGAAATGTTGATCAATTCTAGCTAACAATTAAAAAATAAAAGCTCCTGAATTGCTGTTTTTAGTTGTACATTTTTGTCTTCCCGAAATTCGACGTTTTTTTAAGTATTTATTATTTTTAGATTTTCTTTTAAATTTGTTTAGGTTCTGATTTTTGTTCAGCATCTCCATGCACTCGGCGTAACGTAATTTTAGAATGAAAGCCACACAGTCACTTTTCGTGGATGAAATAAGAATTCTTTCTGCCCAATAACGCAAATTTTGTTGATTTACAGAGCCACTGAGCCAAAAAAGGCAGAGAAGTTTAGCCGCTTCAAAAATTTTTTAGGACAAGATTTTTATGCAGAACTTGCAACAAGAGATTCCCAGTTCTTGTTAACAGCATGAAATATTTTTCAATTGCAAAAATATCTTAAACTTACTGCAGTGTAATTGCTTCAAAAGTTGTGTAGGACAAGATTTTTATGCAAAACTTGCTACAAGAGATTTCCAGTGCTTGTTAATGGCATGAAATATTTTTCAACTGCAAAAACATCTTTAACTAACTGCAATATTATTGCTCCTTTGAGCGGTGCATTGTAACATATTCGATACATTTTAGCAAGATTGTGATGTTGCTTTCACTGCGAAGACAAACATACAAGCCTTCAATCTTCCACAAACTAATGAACAAGTATTTCTAATGAGTTAGGATTATACAAATTCAGCGGATACACATAAAGCTGAATGGTGGTAGAACAACTAAATTCTAAAGTTGAAGGTTTTATTTTCGTTTAATAAAAATCTTGACAGCTAAATGGCATTGTTGTTGTTGTGCCACTTCGTTTTCCAGTGAAAATAGTAGAAACATAAATTTAATTATATTCATAACAACCTCAAACACAAATACATTCAGTATACGCCTCCGATTATTTAAATGTCATTCTATAGACAAAAGACAATGTCCTTGGATAACTGCATTTCAACAACAACATGCTTTGTCATTCAACATTAAATTCAAATAAAAACAAAAGAGGAAGTACGCATCAAAAAACTCACCACGATAAAGCAGTCCACAGTTCAATCCCTCCTTCGTATCGAATACATCATGTGTGACTTCCAGTTGAATGCGAACATTCCGCACTTCAGCAGCTATTTCCTCCCCGCTGACATTCTTCACATCACCGGCAGCAGTACCCACGCCTTCCTCATCGATTACAATGACGTCGTTCAAGAAGTCACTAAATTCATTTGCACAAGGCTTACTGTCTACACCATCCATGCCTGTTATCGTCGAACCTCCTTCGCTGCGAGAATTTATTCCCGTCAAATGGGGTATACTCTCATTGTCCTCAAGCAGGGAGGGTGTGTATTCGTCCTCGTTCGGTTTGATCTCATTCAACTTATTCAAATCCGAGTCGTTTGAGTATTCACCAACGTCAGTGTCGCCGTCACCGTCATCATCGGCGTCTTCGACCTCAGTCGGATCTTTTGTCAGCAGAAGAGTTGTGCTTTTTATACTTCCACTTGAGCCATGCACATCGTCTTCGATGGTCCTTATACCACCGGGCGGTCCCGGTGATCGACCTGGCGCTGGATCACTGTTCATTTGGCCGCCTATCTGGACCGTATATAAGCCGAAAAATAACAGGTAAACAACAAGTTTCGTCGTTGCCATAATCACTACAGCTTATGTAGTTTCGAGTGCAGCGCTTTAGATCGGTTGCCATAGACCATCGATTGGATCTATGCGTATTGTGTTGGAAGGTGGCTTTCGAATGTTTTGGTTCTGGTTTTCAGTGCATTGGATTATGGTTGCTGAGTCATTGTTATTTATTTTGGTGATCTGTAAACAGAGAGAGAAAGAAATAGTGTGAGCAATTATTTGGGCATGATGAATTTTTAAATTATGAAAAGCTGGGATTTGGAAGTGTTTTTTTAGATTGAATACGTTACCATCTGAATAAACAAAAACTTACATTCGTCCTAAAAATAAATTTGGACCTTCCTTCTTTGTCAAGCACAAACAGCTGTACACCACTGCCTTGTACACAATTAAACGTTTTTCTTATCTTTTAAAGCGAGAAAAAGGGTCACCCGTAAACCGATCATAACGGGTGTTTTTTTTAGAAGTTGGTTTTTCGAATAGAGATAAAACTGGCATTTTGTGGTCAAATCAGGCAACTCAATTGTCATTTATATTCAGGTTGGTTTGCCATTTTATTATGAACATGTTGACAAACAAACAACGCTTGCTAATTGTGAACATTTATTTTCAAAAGTAATGGTTCAGTTTTCGAAGCTTACCGCAAGTTCCTTCCATTTTATGGTCGACACAATAGTCAATAAGAGCAATTAATTCGGTTAACCATGAATCGTTTTCGCTCTACGTTTACGCTATGCGATAATACGCATCCGCAGAGACGTCGAACAAGAAACCGAAGAAACAATTGCCGCTGTAGAGCAAACTGTTGAAAAGGATATTCGAATGAATCGATTAGCCAACATGCACAGCAAGTGGTGCTTTGTCTATCAACTTTGTCCAACAACTTATGGAAGATTTTGCGCAAAAATCTTGGCTCACTACCCTACAAGATTCAGCTTGTGCAAGAATAAAAGCCGCGTGACCATACAATGCGTCGTAATTTTGGGGTATGGGCCGACAATGAGATTGATCGCAAAAATGTTGTTCAGTGATGAGGCTCATTTTTGGTTGAATGGCTACGTCAACTAGTAAAATTACCAGGAGTGAAGCGAATCCACATGAGACCCTTGAGACGCCATTTCATCCACAAAAACTGACTGTTTGGTGTGCTTTATGGGCTGGTGGAGTCATTGGGCCATAATTCTTCCGAAACGATGCTGGAGACTCAATTACCAATAATGGTGGCCAGAAGAGCCATTATAACAGACTATTTTGTTCCCGAATTGGATGCCATGAATGTGGATGATTTATTGAAGGAAACATTCGATGAGAGCATACTTTCGCAGAATGGACCTTTCAATTGGCCACCAAGATCGTGTTATTTGACACCATTATATTATTTTCTTTGGGGACATGTGAACTCGCTCGTCTACGCCAACCAACCAGAAACGTTAAGGTACTTAGAAGCCAATGTTCGTGGCGTTATTACCGATATACGGCCCTAAGTGGTCGAAAAAGTACTTGAAAAGTGGACCTCTAGACTTGGCTTTATTCGAACTAACCACGGCTGCCACATGCCCAAAATCATATTTAAACATTAATGGCATACAATTATCCTTCTAATAAAGCCAAATTGACGGACATTTAAAGGATTTTCTCGTGAATTATTTCAATTCAAAGTTTTATGCCTCTAAACAAAAACACCCGATATTACTACACTGGTCTGATTTAAAAGAACACTTCAAATATAACGGTGATTCTAGCTAAAAGGGTCTATAAAATAAAGGTCATAGCTTTTGCTCACTACATACATGTGAACACATGTTGCAAGATTGCGGAATAGTGTCGCATAAAACCGCCTTGGCTGAGATAAACTTTTCGTGACAGATAGAATTTCTTCGTTGATTTATCAGATCATCGGGGAAGGAAAACCACGACTGGATGTTGAACCCATATCATGCACAATGGAATGTTTCAAGACGCAAAGATGATTTACATATTAGAACCTGTCATTATCTACACTTGAACCAATAGGAGACAGTCCTGTAAGTCTCCTTGCAAAAAGATCAAGAGTCCTTAATGACCTGTCAAGAAAGTATCGGTAACCTGCTCCGTTTTTTAGAAAACATATGACAGCTAAATCGAAACTTCTTATTATTCATTTCAATTTAACCAAATTTATTACATCTACCACTGAATCGAATAAATCATCACACAATCGCAGTTCATGTAAACTTGATCTGAATTCACGCTGAGCTGATTAATTTGCTTAATAGCAATCTTTAAGTAGATTAACATTTAAGAGTTTTCGAGCGAATTAATCAGTCTTGGGCAAATTCAGATCAATTCAAGTGAACGAAGGGCATCTCAAAGATTGCCCACCTATTTGTCCGCAATTGAAATTCATCTAAATACACTGTCACATCTTAAGGCATCCTACAGTCCAGTACACAATTAAGTATCAGTATCAAAATGAACCCAAATGACAACTTATTCATTTCAATCAATTAGTTTTATTATCTACTTGGCATGTATAGCAAATTTCCAATCATGTTATCCTATCCGAATCTCAAAATTCTTGAATTTAATTTCCTTCTAAATTGCCTTTGCCATTTCTTTGAGTGGGTGCAAAAGGAGTACATTTCATGAACAACCTTTGATTGGTAGTCCTGGAGTACAATGAGTTCGTTGAATGTCGAATCAGAAACGATTGAATGGATGCGAAGCAATTCCCAAAAAGGGATTTCTGTAAAATCAACATCGAAGCGTATTGCAGGATTTATTTTCACCTGTCCCCGAGTGAAAGGAAACAAAGTTACTTGCAGTAAGAGAAATAGATCGATTACCTTTGGAATATTTTTACAGAAATGGTATTTGAGAGACAAATTGTTTTTGGATTTAGTTCCGTCGAAATCGGAGAGGATTTATTTTTTTTTTCGACTAGATTGGGATTGATTTTTCCCATGAAATGTTATAGTTGTCGAGAAAAACAAAACAATACTCTTTGACTTGACGGATTAGGTATCTAGCTATTTTGTACCTATGCAAATTCGAGTCTTTAGGGTTAGTGATAAGACCCTTTAGATCAACATTTAACACTTGTTACGAGAGAATTATTAATTTCAAGGAACGTTTTTTAATTCAGGAATAAGCTTATAAGCGTTAGGGGTAAAGGAGGCTTCAGGTAAAAAGCTTTCCCACATACCCCGGTCAATGATAAACTGAAGATGGGGTATTTATGTGAGCTCTTTCTCTAATGTAGGGATTCCGTTTGGCATATCGGAGTATATCTTACTTAATAAGCTCCTATTTTTTTGTAGATGGTTACACAGTTTCCTTTCCCAGAACTTAGTTGATGATAATCTGCATTCCCTATCTGAATGCATCAACTCTATATTTCAACAGCTCTCTACTAATTTTGTCAAACCGTCCAATGCAGTGTTGACGGACGTTGACGGACGTTGACGGGCGTTTGAGCCCCTGGTCCAAAAATTCCGCATTGAACTTTTAAGATGGCTAGAATATGTAGAATAAATGGACACCAATACTCCGGCTCGCAGAGTCTTCGATTCCAAGCCAGACTTCGGACGCAGTAGAGGAAGACCTTGCCTTAAGAGGCGCGCACAAGTAGAAACCGAGGCATGTTGATTGATTGCCCAGGTTCATTCCGGACTGTAGCGTCACTTAAGGAAGAAGGAAGAAGGAGGCCAATGCAGTCGTATGCAACTTTCAACTCTCAAAAACCATTCGTGAATTTGACGATTTGCATGATTTGGACAAAAATCACAATGACATTTGTTTAGTTGTTTGATCTGAAAAATATGTTAGTAATGTTGAACTGTGATTTTAAGAACTTTTTTCCGGAATTTGAGGGAATCGGTGTCCATGTGAATCATGATATTCCGTTGTTGGGCTCAAAATAATTACAGTAGAAATCGGTTATAACGATATCGAAGGCAACTTAGAATTTTGTTGTTATAATCGATTCATTCGGTATAGTGAAAATGAAATTAAAAAAAAAGAAAGCTTTATAAAAAAATCGTTTGATATGCTCAAGAAAATTGTTGATGAAAGAAATCACTAACATGTGATTTGTTGCACATTTCGTGGAGTAATATATTTTTTGAAAGCAGTTATCTAATGTATGGATTCCAACTTTTGGATTTGAATAGGAATTGGGCCATATAAGTTTCAGGACCATGAAACGGTGTTTTACCACTACTGTAAGTGTTTCGTTTACAGATGGAACGTTTACTTCTTAAATCTCCTCATCTTCGACTGGTAGGTATATCGTCGTCGTCGCTATTGAAATCAGCGTGTCGAAAAATGTTATTTATATGCACATTGACACCTCATCCCATGCTTTCGCTTAGATCCGTAGTTTTAAAATCTTACTTGGATTTAACATGTTTGAAGATTTCTAAAATCTTCAGCTTCTAGAATTGAGTCTCAAGTGATTTAATTATGCCTTGATCCATAGGTCGCAGTACAGATGTGGTATTCGGTGCAGAAATGCCAGTTTGATAGCTTTCAAGGCATTTATGTGTGGATGTGCAGCACAATTATCCACCAAAAGTAAACTTTTCCTTTTTTTTATAAGCTCTCTGTCCTATTCACGTAATACATTTTTGCAAATAATAGACGTCACATATGCTCTTTTATTTTATTCATATAAAACAGGTAGGGTTATAACATTTTTGAAACAGCACGTGTGGAGTTTAAGATTTATGCTTTATGTTTTCTGTTTCCGTCACATTAGCAGATATTAAGCCTGCCAAACATTTTTCTAATCTGAATTTATTAGTTTTGTCGGGGTAATTTTAAAAAAGAAATCCAGTTTCAAACATATGAGATATGAGATACAATCCACTGTGGGATCGTTTGATACCCTATCCATGGTGAGACAAAAAGAAAACGTTTTTCCTGCATATGGTATGGCGTAGTTTATTCAAATGGTTTTGTATGAAAAGGCGCCAAAAAGTGGGTGTGGGTTAAAATGTTGTTTAGACGAAATGTTTATTTTATCATAACCAATCATTTTGCATTAAACGTTTTTTTCGAATATTTTACAACTTGACTTAAAAATGTTTTTTACTGAAAACGCCCCCAAAAAGTGAGCGTGTCAAGAAACGGTTCATGCACGAAATATAGATATTAGGATTGTCTAAGTATCTTGTTCACATTTTTTTCCAAAATTCCTGACCATTTTGCCAAAAAGAATGTTTTTCTTAAAAGTGGGCGTGGCGATGGGCGGATTTCAAAAAAGTTTACATTTATTCTGCTTCGTTGGGTAGCGAGTCTATTTACCAAATTTCAAAACTCAAGCTCAAAATAGATCGAGTCAGCTAGCGATTTTGAGTCGATCCATATACATTGAGGTATATCTATCGAAATTATTTCACTATGTTACAAACTTAATGTCAAAACTAATAAAACCCTGTGTGATAGGGTATAGAAATCAACTCTTACGAAACTCTTCAGCTGCCAGTTATCTAAATGGAACAGACCATGACATGATGGATGAGAGCACTAGATGAGATGTGACTGCAGTTGCTGCAAGAAATTTAATATTTTCTATATGTATATGATATATATTAGATACATACATACTTATAGATACATAATGTCGATACGTATTTAGAAGCATTTTACATTTAACCATCGCTTGAAACAGTTTTTAGATCTAAATCTGGTAAATTTTCAACACTATAACCGATTTCATCGTAATATCGGCATCGTTGTAAGCGATTGCAAATAACTTTGAGTGGAACCGAGTTTTGGCAGGACTATGAAAATATATTGTTATATCCGGTATCATTATAATCGATTTTTACTGTATATAGAATTGTTGCAAACAATAATAGTAACATTAAAATTTGACCAAATAGTTTACGAGAACTGCTAATTTTCATTATATGGCCCATATCCAAAGATCGGTTAGATACATGGATTTTGTCAAAAAAAACTTGGTATGTATGCAGTTTTACGTAAAGTTTGTGCTAAGTTTATTTAATATCTTTATAGCCCTTTTCGATAAATTCAACTTTTTTTTAAATTTTTATATGTTACCTAGGCACCGTTAATAAAAAGCCTAAGATGAAAAAATGGCTAGCATTCTGACCAACAAATTTTGAAGAAATTCGGTCAAGCTGTATAGGTGATCAATCAACGGGTTTTGAACATTAGGAAGTTCTAATAGCTTCCACGTGCTTAAAGTTCTCAACCCTCTATTTAATAGTTCGGAATGCTCCAGGCGGAACCCAGGTTTTAAAAGTATGAAGCGTGGCTCTTTTTGTTCGCTATTGAGGCTTTTTTATCCTGGAATTTAGCGCTCGACTTGCACTTTATTTCTGCTGGAAGTAAATTGACCTTTTCTTTTTGGTTGATCTCTCAATCTGTCATGACATCAAATCCGTTTACTATGATGAGCTCAAGTTTTTTCTTGTTTTGACTTTCTGAAAACAAAAATATGTTTTTCAAAAGCATGCAAATCCCAACTCATGAAAATAGGTTTATCAAGATATCTTGTCATCATAAAAGGATTTTTTTAGAGGTATAGAACTTCGAATTGAAATAAAACAAAAGTTTGTTTTATATATTTGTCCATCAATTTGGCTTTATTGGAAGGATAATATTATGCCATTTATGTTTAAATATGACTTTGGGCATGTGGCCGCCGCGGCTGGTTCGAATAAAGCCAAGTCTTACTTATTTACTTACTTAAGTGGCGCTCTAATTAGCCCGGTCCTTAGCTAACTTATTGCACTCCATGTTGGTTGAGGTCGGTTTCTACTCGTGCGCGCCACATAAGGCAAGGTCTTCCTCTACTGCGTCCGACGTCTGGCTGGGAATCGAAGACTTTGCGAGCCGGAGTATTGGTGTCCATTCGTTCTACATGCCCTAGCCATCTTAAACGTACCATGCGGAGTTTTTTGAACAGGGGCATGTCGCTTTACAGCTCGTATAGTTCTTGGTTGAATCTTTGTCTCCATAGCCCGTCAGCGTAAACGGGCCCTAAGATTTTTCGAAGAATCGAACAAGGATTTCTTCATCTGCTTTTGAGACGTTGCAAGCTTCAGCGCTTGTAGAGCAGGACTGGGATGAATAAAGCCAAGTCAAGTGGTCCAATTTTCAACCACTTTTTCGACCATTTGGGGCCGTATGTCGGCAATAGCGCCGCGAATGTTGGCTTACAAGTCCCCTTACGTCTCTGGTTTGTTGGCGTACACGAGCGACTTCACATATCCCCAAAGAAAATAATCCAATGGTGTCAAATCACAGGATCATGGTGGCCAATTGACAGGTCAATTCTGTGAAATTATGGGCTCATCGAAGGTTTCCTTCAATAAATCGATTGTGAAGTCTGCTGTGTGGCATGTAGCGCTGTCTTGTTGTGGATCCTCTTTACTCCAAATGCGGCAATTTTGCTTGTTGATGTAGCCATTCAACCAAAAATTTGCCTCATCACTGAACAAAATTTTGCGATGAGATGAATCTCATTTTCGGCCCATACACTTAAATCACGACGCATTGCGTGGTCTCGCCGCTTTAATTCTTGCACAAGCTGGATCTTGTAAGGTCGTAAGCCAAGAAATTTGCGCAAAAGCTTCCATAAAGTTGCAAGCATTGTTCATTTGTCAACCTGTTCATGATTAAACGGCAAACCAAACTGAACGTGAATGACATTATAATCGTCCGATTTAACCACAGATTGTCAGTTTTATCTCTATTCGAAAAACAAACCTCTAAAAAAAACACCCGATATATTTTCGCCGATTTTCGGAATTAAAAATGCTGAAGGCCTTAGGTCAGGTAAACAGGATCTCTCTCCCCCGTGCAATCAAATTGGCACAGGAATACAGTAGAAATACAGAAATACATAGCGACAGACAACTGGGGTGATGCAAGAAAAATGAATGAATAAAAAAAAACATTCGTTAACCAAAATTTATTTTTCATCTATTTCGACTCTTACAGATTTTACAATAAAAAAACCTCTAAAAGTATTCATTCGATTTGCAAACTGGAACATATTTGGAGTCCGGCTAAATAATCCCATCCAAAAATCTACGTAGAGTTAAACTTCTCACTTTCACTATCGGTGCTAATGATTATGCTCGCTTAAGTTTTCAAACCAATTTTCGTAACAATCCAATCAACTTGTAGCTCTAAAAATCGATATTACTCGAAAGTACTCAACTTGGTTAATTTAATTTTTCCACAACCTCTTAACAACTCTCATTGGCACCACATCGGAAGGTTTGTCCGTTTGTGAAAATCTTCAACACAACTCTTTGAATTCCCTTCACCAATATGACGTGCAGCAACTCTTATAGAAAATTAAAACCTCAGCTAAAATTCAATTACGTGGTCTGTCTTCTTCCCCCTGCCACGACCCATGGCACATTCTATAAAACTAATGAAAAGTCGGCAAATTATTAATGAAAACACGAGTAGCACAAGAGACTGAAATCGAGTTTCCATTTTAGAAATTGCTGTTAAAAGTGATTTTTTTTTATCCGACCTCGTTACGGGGAAATAATTCGTTCTTTCGCTTGGGTTCAGTGATTTATTAACCCAACCCTTCTGGGCGCTCAGCCTCTACCCTTTGCTGGATGTAGTTCGTCATCAATGCCAATTTGCAGATTCTCCACACATACACGAAAATATCTCATGGAGTTGTCGAACAAGAGATTCATACCACTGAATTGAATCAGTATTTCCATCAAGGGCGGTAGCTCTGCTTACCACTTGCCTCCTTTAACCTGCTCTATCATTCAATCTAATTGACTGATTAATGCTTGACTTTTGGAGCTTGCAATGGCGAAGGGTGATTGGGATTGACCCAAATTCGGCTGATGTCGAGAGGAAATTTTCATAATCATCCACATCGGGCAGGAGAGAATCCTTTTTGTTGGCACCAGTCCACCCCATTTTATGGTGCCTTCGTAGGTTTGAGAGGTTACTAGTTGTGGCTGTTTAGCCTTACAAAGTGGTTAGAGGAGTCTTTTTTTTTCAATCGCGCCTTCAATTACGAGTACACTTCGGGCGAATAGGGGATGTAAAAGTTATAATAAATTTTTTAAGGGGTTTGTGGTTTTCTTTCCTTAATTACTTCATCTGTTTTAGATTTATGTAGTTTGTTCAGAGCGGTAGTTTGCTTCTAAGCCGTTGTGCATTTAGTTAAAGTTTGTGCAGTGTAATTATTTTTTTTCATGAAAAAGTTTCACTTTTTAAGTGGACCTATTCAAATGGTAAGAGGGAAATATTTTCCAGATGGAGCGGGTTTTTTTTTATAGAGTTTAACAGGAAATTGAAATTGATTTGTAGGGCATCCTTTAATAGAGGTGTTTGGCTTTAGATACAATGTGAAATAATTGTTGTTAGTTTGGGTTTGGGTCCTGAATTAAACAAAAGAACGAAATATCACTATTTGGAGCAATAGATACATTCTAATTCAGGACATCGACTTTAGTTAACGGTTAGTTAAGGCCCATGAATAGAGATGGTGGAAATATAGCCAATAGCTCAACACTGCTCTTAATAAATAAATATAATTATAAATTGTGTCTTCCCCCTTCAATTTTGGGGTTGTGCTCTCTGTTACCTACGGGGTTATTACGGGGCAACTATTAAGTTTGGAAAGTGGGAAAGTTTTGATTTTACTATTGATGACCATGTCATGACGGGCTCAGTGGCTCGATGGTTGGTACCATGAATTACCGCGCAGAAGGACTGCTTTCGATTCCCAGGAGGTCCTGCCATCATGCAATGAAGTGCAAACGCACAAACGCCTGTTACGCAATACATTTATTTTTATTTTTATTGACGACCTTGCTTACCAAAAAGGGCCACCAAGATTGTTATCTGCACTTAAATATGAGACCAATACAACGAAAAGGTGCAGCCGAAGAACAAGCGGATCCTATAACTGCAATTATGCAGACTTCACCCCGCGAAAAGGGGATGAAAACTGTGATATCTACAACGGTACTGTCCATTTTAAAGTGATGGGAGATTTTAACGCAAATGTAAGAGAGGAGTACATCTTAAGCAGTTTTGTTGGAAAATACAGCTATAATGGCACAACGTCTATCAACGAAATTAGGTTAATTCACTTTGATGCGAATCTTCATGCCACTGTAGCCAGCATACGATTAGCTCACATGAAGGTCACTAGATAAACGAACGTTCAATCAAATTGATCATATTGCGATGAACAAGAGGCACGCATCCAGTATTTTTAATGCCCGAACATTCTGAAGGGCTTACATCAACTAACATGCAGACAACTGAACTGTGACAACAAAAATAACGAATGACTGCGTTCGAAAGAGACCGCCAAGATCCTATCAGGAGGCGTTTCCCTCAACTTCTTGATTAACACCATACCACCAGTATCTAACAAGAACTATATATCGACGATGTCAACAAGCCATAAGATCGGTCACTTCAGGAATAATCTTCTTAGTATCACCAAAATGCAAAAAGTGAAGCCAGAGTTTCAAGGTTCTAGCTCAAAACAAAGATGAACCACTTCTATGGACTTAAGAGCGTAAGGATGGTCGCAATCAGATAATATTGGCTACAACAGCGAAAACTTTCAGCTACCTGTCGTAATTCCATAGCCAAAACCATGTCGAATGCCCTGATCCAATTTTGACCCTTTATTAGCATTACATCATTACTCGAAGACTTATATTAAATATGATCCCATTGTTCGAGTCTTTGTTTTTTTTTTCATGTAATATTGAAATATGTTTATCTTAGCAGCAATAGAGGTTTGCAAAATTGTTTACCAATGGCTTTTGTAAAAATGTATGCCCTTCCTTTTCACACTTCCCTATGCGTTTGACTTGGATATGTTTATTATCAAAACCAAATGGGCAATAAACTGCTTATGTAATTATTCAAAGCTAAAGGTATATTCGAAGTGTTATCGAAGCCGTGGCTTCGCGTACATTAGTAAAAGCCATAGAAACTCTCCCGAAATTATTCTATACATGATTTTTATAAAGTTTGTGGATTTACATAAAAAAAGGGTTAAATAGGCAGGTACTTTAACGATGACTATTAAAATGCAAACCTTTTACAAGGACTGCAAAAGCTCTATAAATGTTTATTCTCCATGAATTTTAAAAGCGTCCGAATCTGAAGGCTTAAAAGATATTGTTGAGGTATTCGCGGAGCAGTTTTCGAATAAAGCGGCGAACATTATGCATGGCTGTGACACCAAAATATCAGACCATGAGAACTGGAAACTTCAAAAAAGTATTTACTTAGAGGATGCAACGGAACCTGAAGTCTACGAGATACTGTGTCAACTTAGTACCATGTGTCTTACCCCTGTAATCACGAAGATTGTAAACCTTAGTTTGTGTCAGTGTTATGTACCTAAGCTCATAAAAACTTCTATAATTTGACCAATATACAAGGGAGGAATTAAAAAAGACACGGCAAATTATAGGCCAATTTCAATTCTGCCAGCGGTTGAAAAATGTTTGGAAGAGATAGTCGTTAAACGTGTTAACTGTTTTATGTCAAAGCACAGAGTGATTCATTCAAACCAGTTTGGATTTTAAAAAGGCAAGAGCACCCAATTGCTACTGGGAGAATTTACCAATGTGGTAAATGCGGGGCTAAATAAAAATCATCACGTACTTGTTCTTTTTATAGACTTCAGCAAAGCCTTTGATACCTTGACACCCAAAAAAACTCGTGGAAAGTGTCAACAAATTGGGATTGAGAGGATCGCTGGCAAGCTGGCTCGAAAGCTATCTGACTGAAAGAGTAATCCAAGTCAAGGTATCTGACATATTAAGTCGAAAAAAAATTAGCAAATACGGTGTACCTCAAGGTTCCAAATTGGGTTCCATTTTATTCATTCTGTTCACTAATGAACTGCTAAGAATATTTAAGAAATCGATTGCCTATGCCTATGCTGATGATATCGCAATCGTTGTAGACACAAAGACTTGCATTTAGCCGTGAAGATATTGCAAGATGAATTCAACGCTGTATCTGAATGGTGTCATGATAACGGTCTAGTGATAAATGCAGAAAAAACTTAGGTGATGCATATACGGACTCCATCAAAGCCAACCGAAACCATTGAAATATTTCATCGCAATGATCGCTGTCCAGTACTAAGAAGCAGCAACGCAATTGAGGTAGTCAAAGCCACTAAATATCTTGGAGTAACCATCGACGAGCATTTTTTGTGGCGTGAGCACATCAACATCCTCCGACTTCAACTTAGGAGTACGATATTTGCAATGGTGTATCTTAAGCGTTACTCACATATGGAGGTACAAAAGCAAGTTTACTACTCGTTGGCAGAATCACGGATTAGATACGGGATTCTGGCATGGGGAAACGACACAAAAACCCATCTGGATAAGATATCTAAATTACAACATCGTCTTGTTAAAATAATTAGACCTATTAATTCAACTTTCAAAATTTTAGATGTCAAGGCGTTTTTCCAGATGACAACAATACTTACATATATGAACGACCAACGATTTCTCCGACCCTTAAGCCATCAACAAAACACCCGAAGACTAGCCCAAGGGATGTTAGAAGTTCCGGAAGCTTACAACACATATGGTGAAAGAGAACTGCGATGCACCGTCCCTAAATTAGTTAATTCGATACCACAGTTTTTAAAAATAAGTCCAAATTTTTAAAAAAGGAAAAAAGAGTTAAAAAAGCATTTGTTTGAACTTTATTTTGTGAATTAGACAGTTAAAGAAGATTTTAACAGCACTATTGTAACTCTAACCTATTTGTAAAAAATCTTTGCAATTTAAAACATTTCAAAAGTTAATTTTTTCAATTTATGCTCAACCACCTGCAGATAAGCACTCTGCTTTGCAGGTAATACATGTAAATGAAAAACCTCTTTTGTGCAAATGAAATCCATTAACATTAACATTAACATTAAAATTTGAAATTTGTCTAAGGAAAATCGTTTATGGGTACACCCCTAAGAACATGTTCTGATTGTTTAGCCCATACAAAAGTAGTTAAATTAATGCTAATAGTTTACCTTCTTACTCATTATTTGTATACACAGTACACATAGAAAACATATTCACATATCAAGAACTATCAATGCGAATCCTTATTAGTAAATGTTTAATTTCCAGTTAACCATTTAATGAAATATTTTGATTATTCCATGAAATAGTATTGCATTTTAATATTCATGAATCATTAAAATGAAATATTTTACGAAAGAAACAAAACTTGACCATGACATAACACAACACAAAAGTCCATTAATTTTCGTCGCCTCTGTGTGCAATACCCCGAAGAGAACATAAATCCCATGTAAAATTACACTCCCTTCGAGATGATAAATAGTCCAACACCGATTGTGTGTGTGTATAAAAAGAATAAATGCACAGCAAAATGAAACTACACACTCTGTTTCAAGGAGCTGCACAATAAAAAATACATCGGGTTGACTTTATATACATCAAGGACTCTTTTTTTGCTTTGCAATAGTGATAATCTGAAGCTCTATCTTGCTCGATACACCATTCAAAAGTAGAGTGCGTACCTTGTAAAGTGGCGTAAAAAGCGATGTCCTTAATGGTGAAAAGATGGGGTATTTGCAAGAGAAAACAAATTTATAATTCTGAGGATACACATGATAATGCTATATCGTAAGCTCTTTGGAGACCTTAGAAAAGGCTTAGTTACAACTTGATTAAAAATGTAGTTTCGTATTATTTTACACAGACAGGTTCGGGTCAGTGGTCAAGTGCCCTTCAAAATCATGACTATAGGATAGACTTTGTTAAAAAAAAAACTCCTTGGGGTGGCTTCCTTTTAAATAGGAGGTCAAATGAATAAAAGCCTACCAACTTCTACTCTCGGTTTTTACGTGGAGACCTCTGAGTGCCTAGTATCTTGACCGTAGATAGGGTCTCAACCCCTGTTGAAAGTCTTGATGGCGGCAGATGAGAACGGGAGAAGACGTGTATTCACACCTATGCACATATTCTGTTCCAGGCGGCAGCAAAAGAACTCAAAGATGGAGTCACCACAACCCTTGAACAGAGATGGTGGCGGATGAGCCGTTAGGCCAAAGGAAGCGCTCAATCACTTAGTGAATACTGATGGCCCCGTGTCCTATTGGTATTTAATAAAATGGAAATGGCCCTCCAGGTTGGGGGTTGTGTTTTCAGGGTCACCTTCTTACCACCTACAAAAAAATAAGATATGTAGTTATGAGAGACACAATAGTCTCGGATTATAGATCTCCTCAAATACCAACCCGACCCGGAACGTCCACGGAGAACGACTTACGAGTTTGCACCTGGAACGTTCGCACGCTGCACTCCCAGGGTGCTACTCCAAAACATGAATATGTCATATCGCAGACATTACCACGATTCAGGAAATATGTTTGAAAGGATCAGGAATTTTCGCCTTTAAGTCAAGAGCTCACATTGGAGGCCCTAGTGAACGTTGAATCGGCTTGCGTTAATGGACTATGTGGACGAAGTACAAATTTTACCACTTTTAGACCCCGCCAAAATAACTCCGCATTGGATGGTTAAAATAGCCTGAAGATGCATATTAGTCAATGGACACAAATACTATATGCCATGTCAGATGGTAAACATAGTAATAGAAGAAGTAGGCAAAAGTGATTCGTTTAAAGTATAAGCCCCCGCAATAAAGTGCGTCACTTTAGTCAGCTGATTTTTTTTTTCCGCCATTTCGGTAAACATTAGTCTTGACAGTTCAGTTCATTTTTGGGAGAAACAACGTGCCAAAAAAACGCACTATTTATAGTGTAGTGAATGATTTCGAATAAAGAGGGTCTGTAGATGATTTAAAGCATAAACCCCCGCAATAAAGTGCGTCACTTTAGTCAGCTGACTTTGTTTTGCCGCCATTTCGGTAAACATTAGTCTTGACAGTTCAGTTCATTTTTGGGAGAAACAACGTGCCAAAAAAACGCACTATTTATAGTGTAGTGAATGATTTCGAATAAAGAGGGTCTGTAGGTGATTGGTCCAAGCATGGACCACAACGCAATACAAGATCGGCTGAAAAGATTACTGCTGCTGAAGGAAGTGTTCAAAACAATCCATCAACCTGAATTCGACGCCGTGCTCATGAGCTTGGTTTTCAAAGAACAACTTTGGCCACAAATTTGCACAAGGATTTGCATTTGTTTCCATTTAAGGTTCAATTGACACAATAGCTTCTTTCACCCTACATAAGCCAATGTTACAGCTAGCCCATGACATCTCCGATTTTCATGAAAACATCATAATGAATGACGAGGCACATTTTCATTTGAATGGATATGTGAATAAACACAATAGTCGGTTCTGGGCTATGGAAAACCTTCAAATTACGCATCAGTCACCTTTGCAACCATTAAAAGTTACAGTCTGGTGTGCAATTTGGTCAGGAGAAATCAATGGACCTTACTTCTTTGAAATTAAAAGTGGGGTAATGGTAACTGTGAATGGGGAGCGATATCGTGATATGATTGAAAACTTTTTAACGCCAGAGCAAGTAATTTCAAGAAATGGTGTTGTTGATTGGGCTCCACGGCCTGATTTGACTCCTCCCGACTTCTTTCTGTAAGGATATCTGACAGCAAGGTTTGTGCAAATAAACCAGCAACTCAAACAAAATATTCGTGATGAAATTAATGATATACCGCGTGAAATGTATGAGAATATAATGAAAAATGTGCCAAAGGTCTCGCATTTGTGAGACTAACAGAGGCGGACATTTAGCTTATATTGTATTCCATACATAATTGCCGACATTAAATAAAACATTTATCAATATAAGATCCATTTGCTTTCATTTAATCAAAAGTTTTAAAAAAAACAAAGTAGTATAACTTCCCGGTGGACACACTGTACTTAACCACATCAGTATACAGTTGAAGATAATCTGGGTTTTTGACGGCGTCTGTCGAATTGTTTTTTTATTATTCAATCTTTGATGCCAAATCACAAATCGACACCATAAAGCAGCATGCCAACTGATAAACTTTATTATAAATTTATATTTTACGGTTGAGGCGATGGAACTTTAAGGGGATAGATAATTGCCAGCACTCGTACGTCAAAACAACGCCTGATCGATCGAGAACATCTGTTTTGGGCGGATTTTAAGCCATCAACGTCATTGGTTTGTACTTTTTTCGAAAACTATTTCTGTACCAAATTTAACGTTATAGAAGTTTGCATCTCTTACTGCATACGACACAAATACAACAATTTATACCAAAACAATCTTATCCTCTTCCCAATTTTGCATTGCATGGATGGACACTGTTAATATTACCTACAACCTTTTGGGGAAACTGGGTATTAAAAGCAGATTAACTAAATTACATAAATTCTCATTAGGAAATCATATAAAATATGAGCGGGAAGAGTTAATGGATAGTTGTGGTTATATGGATATATATATACCAAACAGCACATTCAAATACACACGAACGTTGTTCTCAACATACCAACACAACTGAACAGCGTTCATAAGCCGAACATAAAATGTGTCATGTTCATATGCCGACAAATACAAAAACAACAAATTACCAAAAATTAATTAAGGATGTTGCGATTGGTCGGCAAATACATCGTCTGTGGGTGTTGCTAATCCGCAATGCAAGGCGTATAACATGTTCGTAATTAAGGCGTTATTATCGTTATATTTACCCTTCTCGGATTTCGCTTTATGAAGGAAAATATGTATCACTTTACCCCATCAACGGATGTGTTGGCGTCGAATGTGAAAATGCCAAAACTATGTAACAGAACCCAAGGATGCTTAATTAGAACAATTAGAGGACGAATAAGTCAAGAATAATGATTTAGGCAGCTTAAAATTTGTTTCAAGCAAATATCTGTCCATAACCAAATTCCAATTGTATGAGTGTCATGGTAAGCGCTAAAGGTCTTGCATTAATCGATCCTATTTTTGAATTTAAATTAAACAAAACATCGAAATTTAAATGTCCGCTTCGGCTTCTCTGAATGTAGCGCATTCGAAATGTCCAATTTTCTCGGGCCCATAAATAAAGCTAAATTTGACCGATGACATGGGTTTTGTTAACTTTGAGCGAATGGTTTGTTGCTTATTCGCATTGCAACACCTGCGACTCCAGAAACCTCCACAAGAATCACAAATCACGAATCACTAGCTAAAAATTTTGTAGCCGTTTCAGAAATTTCGTAGATCGTATGCGTCGGCAAGGCTGTTGTTTGATGCTGGGGTAGCAATGTAAGCACTGGGGTATCAATATCTATACTCTTTGACATTACATACACGCTCGTGCAGAATTTCCAATGTGGAGTGAGCTGTGTGGCACCTAGCGCCGTCCTGTTGAAACCACATTTCGTTGTTGTCCATATCATCTAATTCAGAGCAAAAGAAGTTGAAAAAATCGACCTATAACAATCGCCGTTGACGGTTATGGTCGGGCCAACGTGCGTCGTTCTTAAAGAAATATGAACCGGCTTGACGCCATCGAAAAATTGTTTCCCTTAAAACGACCAAGGATTGTCTACTTTTGATGCGCCGTATAGCACAACTGGGAGATCAGGGTCTTTACTACTAAATTGCCCTCTTGGCCCGAAGAAAAAGCGATTCAAAATAAAAAAAAAAACTGCTCCGACATAATCGGACAACAGGTTATCAAGGTCAGTCAGGATAGGAATATATATGGTGGCGGATGACCCGAGAGACCAACGGCAGCCCTCAATCCCGTAGTGGATACTGATGGCCCCGTGTCCAAGGGGTATCTAATAAATTGGAACTGGCCCTCCAGCTTGGGGGTTGTGCTTTGGGTTATCTACCCAACCATGGAAAAAAACTAACGGGTACGAAGCAACCAATAGCCTCGGAAAGGACTGATTTTATTATTGACGACCCTGCTAAACGAAAAAAAAGACAACGACGTTCGTATCTGCACCTGGAATGTGAGAACATTAAACAGGAAATGTGCAAGTGAACAACTAGCAAAGCCCTCAACTGCTACAAAGCAGACATTACTGCCATCCAGGAAATACGATGGGATGGGCCGGGCAAAAAGAGGATGAAAAACTGTGACATCTACTACGGACCGTGATAAAGTGAGCAGAAACAGCGACCATTCGGATTTGACGCAAAGGTAGGCAGAGAAGCCATCTTTAGCAGTATTGTCGGGAAACATAGCCTACACGACAACACGTCTGGTAACGGAATTAGGCTAATTGACTTCGCTACGGAACGAAATGCCACTATAGCCAGCACACGGTTTCCTCACCTCAATATCCATAAGGGGACATGGCGGTCTCCAGATCAACGAATGGTCAACCAAATCGATCACATTGCGATTGATAAGTGGCACGCATCCAGTATTTTGGATGTCCGAACAATCCGAGGAGCTAACATCGATTCGGAACACTACCTTGTTGCAGCCAAGCTAAGAATTTGGATATCCACCACGCCACAAAAGTCCAGAAATACTGTGAAAAAATGTATTGTTGAAAGACTGCAATCGCAAGAGACCGCCAAGAACTTCACGCAACGCGTATCCCTTAACCTCTCGATTTACACCATACCACCAGCATCAAATGTCGAAGAACAATGGCAACGATTAGCCATTAGAGCAGCCGCAACTGATGTGCTAGGTTTCTCGTGCCCACCTGCAAGAAACCCCTGGCTTGATGAGGAATGCTGACAGATGCTCGCAGCCAAGAACGAGGCATACAAGGCTAAGCTGCAGGTAAAGATGAAAGCTGCCATTGAGCTCTATAGGCAGAAAAGTAGAAAAAGGAGCAAAAAAAGCGCGCGATCGAGGATATAGAGCCACTCCAGGAACATTGTTCGCAAGTTTTACCAAAGTGTAAAACGTCAAAGCTCGAACGGAATACTGTCGTGATGAACAAGGAAATATCGTAGTTGAGACACAGTCTATGCTCAGCAAAGTCGACAACCGATCAAAATTTTACACTTCGGAAGATCTTAAAAAAAAAACCCCAAAAAGTTCAAATCGATACCCACAACCTATTCATCGATTTCAAAGCCGCATACGACAGCATTTATAGACGAACTATACAGAGCCATGTCTTACTTTTGGTATACCGCCCAAAACTCGTCCGTTTCTGTAGGATGAAAATGGAGAATTCTCGCTGCTCCATCAGGGTCGGAAACGACTTCACCAACACATTCGTTACCAAAACAGGATTTAGGCAAGGCGATGCGCTGCCATGTGACTTCTTCAATTTGATTCATGAGAGGATTGAGTTGAACTCACAAGCCAACACCAGAGGCACAATTTTCCAAAAATCGGTAAGCGTGATGTCATAACCACGTTTGCTAGTATAGAGAAGAAAGCGGCAAAAATGGGCTTAGCAGTATATGAGGGAGAGACGAAGTATATGCTGTCAACACGAAAGGACACACAACATCGACGGATTGGACAGAACGTCACCATTGACAGATATAAATTTGAGGTAAAACGGGACTTTGTCTATCTCGGCTCCGCTATTAACTCTGACAACAACATCTCGTCAGAAATTAAACGAAGAATTACTCTTGCCAACCGCTGTTTCTTCGGGATAAGGAGGCAATTTAGTAGTAAAGCCCTCACTCGAACAACTAAGCAGATCCTATATAAGACCCTGATCATACCAGTCCTGCTCTATGGCGCTGAAGCATGGACCGTCTCAAAAGCGGATGAAGAAATCCTTGGTCGATTTGAGAGGAAAATTCTTCGAAAGATCTTCGGTCCCGATTGCGTTGATGGGCTGTGGAGACAAAGATTCAACCAAGAAATAAACGAGCTGTACAATTCCGCATTGGACGTTTAAGATGGCTAGGACATGTAGAACGAATGGACACCAATACTCCGGCTCGCAGAGTCTTCAATTCCCAGCCAGACGTAGGACGCAGTATAGGAAAACCTCGCCACAACCAACTTGGAGTGCGCAACTGGAGGCAGTTAGCTAAGGACCGGTCTAATTCTAGAGAAATGTTGGTTGAGGTTCAGGTTCATTACGGACTGTAGCGCCACTTAGGTAAGTAAGTAAGTATAGCACAACTGGGAAATTAGGGTATTTACTACTAAATTGCCCTCTCAGCCCGAAGAAACATCGATTCAAATTAAAAAAAAACATTTGGCACAGCATTCTCGTTAGTACTCGGGCCCTTTATTTTTCTCACAACCATTCATGTGTGCATGTTTACTTCTTGCACGATGGTGGGACCTCCTATTTTATGCTGAATTCGAACAACTGAATTGAGATACGCTCTTCTTGACATTCGATTCTACTCTTATGGTTGGTCAAATCATCGTTAGAGGAGGGCCATAAAAAAACCAATTTCCAGCTATAGCTGAGAATCGAAGCCTTAGAATTTATGCGCTGCAGTTCATTGCACTAACCCTCGTGCCAATGAGCCCGTCGATAGAACCAGCGGTTGGTAAAATTAACTCTTCGATTCATTTCTAACGAGATGTTGCGAATGTTTCGGTGAGCAGCGAGAATTCTCCATCGTCATACTGCGCAAATTGATGAGTTTCGGTGAAATATATAAGCTATCCATGGTTCTAACAGCATGTATAGAACTGAAAATTGCGACTGAAAAATCGAATTGATGATGAGCATCATTTTGGGCTTTTGAGTTTTTGCTAAAATCACTTAAAGATTTAATCAATTTTTTTTCAGGTTGTTGGTGAACGATTTTAAGTGTTCCTTTGTTACAGTAGATACAAATAACAATACAAATATTTGACGCAATAGGCTCGTTAGTACCCAGGGCCGAGCTTTCTCACAACCATCCATGTGTGCATGCGTATTTCTTGCAGGATGGCGGGAGCTCCTGTTTTAGGCCCACTTCGAACGGGGAATTTGAGATAAGCTTTTCTTGACAATTGATACAACTCGGATGATTTGTCAGATCATCCCAAGAGGAAGGCCAATGAAAAATCATTTAGGTGTTGCTACGGCTGGGAATCGAATTCAGACCTTCTGCGCGGCAGTTTATCGCAATTACCATCGCGCCATTGAGTCCAGTAGACAGTAGATAGGTTCTTATAAAAATCGTTTGGTAAATAAATCGAACTCAAGAATTTCATAAAAATAAATAAACGAAGGTGAATGAGTCGTTCTGTAGATCAATAAGTGTCACCGCGGGCTAAACGACTTAGTAACCTACTAAATTAATCGACTAAATCTCATTTGGATTTAACATACGCGGCTTTTGGGTCGATACCCAGAGGGGCCTTAGGAATTAGTATTATGAGTTCACTATTCTGGTAAAATCCATTTGGGACTAACGATTTTAAATAATACTTACATAACTTTCTGCGTACCCAGATTTGAAAAAAATCTTCAATAATCTGGCCTAGCGAGGTATCCGTCGGAGCGGAAAATATTCCGATTTTGTATGATTCGGAGGATTATAGCTTCTATGCATTCTTCCGAAAAGCTGTTCGGAATATATCTCCGACATTTCTTAACGCACCCCGGCGAATTGCGTTGAAGTGCGTTCAGGTGCATTTTACGTGCAATTTAGACTTTACGAATATTTTCGATGACACATATCTCGACTGGAAATTGAACCTCCGACGAAGTATGCGTTGCGGAATAACTCCGACGAATAACTCATTGTTGATGTATGCAACAATGAGTTATTCGTAGTGTTAGCCAAAATATGATTTAATGGAATTTGTAAGTTTTTTGCCTTCGTACGCTTCATTGATGTTTCCTCCACTTAATGCAAACGTAAATTGTACAGCATATATTCAAACATGTAAATACAAATTTTGAACAGAACTAACCGATTTTTGTACTCTTCATTGACATTTTCAAAGATTTTTACAAAAAATATTGTTGAGACTTCTTATGATCACAGTTGCACATAAATAGTGTATTTTTGGTTATATTCTCAACATAAGTAAATATGAAAAGCGAATTATAACAAACTCATTTAAATTCACTGCCTAAGAAGCAAGTGCGTAGGATAGAGTCGTGCACCCACTACTCATTCTAAATAAAATTGTTTTTTTTTTTTTGTAGAAAAGAGGCAGGTCAACGAGACCATCCATCCCAAGCCCTTTGAATAAATAATGACATTTTCTCTTTCCAAGGTGGTAAAACCAATTCCCTTCTCACTTCTCCGTTTTTCATTGAACATATTAAATTTTTAGAACCATCCCTTGCCAAGCTTTAACGCCAACGGTCCACTCAATAATTTATTTTTTTTCCTTCTCCATCACCAGTTATTACACAAAATAACCAATTCCCAATGAATGCTCTAATAAATAACTGACAAAAACAATCCGACCATTGAAACGGAAATTGAAATCAACACATTTATTATTGAATCAATAAAATCGAGCAAAAAAAAAAACAGAACTGCTGAGAGCAAGTTACTGGCACACTGACCTCCTGACGACGCTGTTCAGCAGATACTCGCATATAATACTCGTCAGATATAAAATTCCTCCTCACCACAAGCAGAGATAGATACATCCACACTCATTCCGGAGCAGCAGCGCCTTAAATGTCAGTAAAAGTCAAAATAACTTTCAGCTAATGGAATTTCCTTTACTACCCAACTGAGTGTAAAAATTTTTTCCATGCGGGGGTTTATATATAGCTGATTTCTTGGAGGGATAATAGTGTGATACCCCATCCCTTTAACAACTTTTGATAATAAAATAACATCCATAACGGATGACAGACTTTCTGTCGAATTGAGAGATTATGCAAGATGGACAGACAACTTTTGTAACTACCATCGGTCTATTTCGGCCTGTAATAAGGGTTACTGCGACAAATCACTGCGAGGCCTCAAATGTTATTAATGACTTCATAACATTTAAAGACCATGTTATGGGCGTCGAACGCTGTCAATGGAGGTATCCAACATGGGTTGACAGCACCATTTACCACCAGCCCATGAGTGATGATGGGTTTTCATAATTGCAGTCCTCCTCTCAACTTTGACGGTGTGTTGTTGTTATTTTTATGGCACCGGACCCAAGCACGTGTCCACAGCTAAATGGCTGTAAAAAAGGGAAACAAGGCATGTGGAATATGTATGAGATGGCAGTGCATGAAAAGACTGGTTATTTAATGGATGAGGCTGAGTTGGAACAGCTTAATGTGGTGTGTATCGCTAAATTGTTAGGTAATAAAACCATAGGGTCCCAGCTCGGATTGCATCTATCAATACAAAGGATTCTTTGCTAAAAAAAAAAATAAATAAAAATTCTAACTGAGTTGAGAATAGTGTCAAGCATTATTTGTGACATTATAATATGTCTACGATAATAAGTGGTGAAATCGCTACCACTCACCGTTAAGTTAGTATCAGCGAAGTGCGAAATAGTAAGATGAATCAGCAACTGTGGATGGATTTGGATTTGTAAGCGAATGCACTGTAACAATAAGGATCAAGTCCAATTAATAAGCATAAGCTTAATAGGGGCTTACGATGTGACGGGGGAAAATATGACCACTTACGATGATCCCACAAGCTCTTCAATAAAGTGTACACGCTTGCCCCACTACCCATTCAATTATCTGATGTACATGGTGCACGCTTTGGATTCACTGCATAGTGCTCTCACATGCTTACGCTCTCGCTCTCATTTGCTGAAACAACTTGCTGTTGTTTGCCCTACGTTGTCACACCACCCTTGCCTTCAACTACCCTTAACTTTTAGTGTTAAAATTTCGTTTCATGTGAGTTTGGATTTACCCCGACAAGCCCGAAGAACTTTCACTTCAAAAATTTGGATTGGCCATCACTACGCTAAATCAGCTAAAAACCAAGCTATTAACCTAGGAATTTGGTCAATCAAATATCAAAAAGATCGGAGTGATACAATTGAGTGAGATACTCCCATCTGTGCCTCAATACCAATACCAAGCGGATGCATTAAATGCGTTAAAGTCATTCAGGCTTACTATGAAAATATGCGTTCAAATCAATATGCATATTGTGTACTTCGTGATTTTTTCGGTCAATTTAATCGTCCAAATGTGCGTACAATCGGAAAGATCGTGGAAAAATTTGAGCAAACCGGGTCTGTAGGAGATGTGAAAACATCAGTGCATGATTGTCGAAAAATCAATGCACCCACAAAGAGTGACTGTTTGGTGCGGTTTACGGGCTGGCGGCATCATCGGCCGTATTTTTTCCAACATGAGGCCGGTCAGCAGGCAGTTACTGTGAATGGTGTTCGCTATTGTGAGATGAAAACGAACTTTTTATGGCCCGAATTATAAAATATGGATGTGGACGATATGTGGTTTTAACATGACGGTGCCACTTGCCACACAGCTAACGAAACAATGGTTCTTTTGCGCGACAAATTCAATGGCCGTGTTATCTCACGTGATGGTGATGTCAATTGGCCGCCAAGATCATGTGATTTGACACCGATGGACTTCTTTCTTTGGGGTTATTTGAAAGAAAAGGTGTACGTCGATAAACGAGCAACAATTCAAGAGCTAAAAGATGAGATAATTCGACACATTAACGGCATAGAACCTCAATTATGCGAAATCGAAATTTTGGACCATCGGATGGAGGTGTGCTGCCGAGGTCGCGGCGGCCATTTGGCCGATATTTTGTTCCATACATAATTGAACCTTAGCAATATTTTCATAAAAAAAAAGAAATGACAATAATTTCCAAAACAATTTGTGATTTATTAAAAATCAACATCGGCCCTTAAAATTTAACCACCATTTACATGCAAAGTTATTTGTGCAAAATACGAAGCATCCCATGACAGTGTTACTCTTGGATATTTGTCAGACTTTCGCAAGATATGGGGTCGGATGTTGTAACTTTTGGGATTTGAAATAGGTACCACAAGCTTATTAGTCTGGGGCCCATCTACGATTAACAAAGAAATAACTTTCCCTCCGAAATTGGAGAAGTCGGCTTGGCCATTGTAAAGCTGAAGGACATGTTAAATATCAGCTCTGATGGATTAAGAATGAAATTTTTTGCTCCTACAATCGAGGCATATAAGATTTAATCCAACGTTCGAATGTATAAAGCTGTTCTGCAACACACTTATCAAAATGTATCAGTGCGCATTCCGGCCCGACAGATGACTTAAAGATCAAGTTTTCATACCATGGCAAATCCCGGATAAGACGATCAAATTTAAAGTTGAGATCCATCATCTTTTCATCGACCTTAAGACCAAGTTTGATATGATCTGCCTGAATCTCTATAGAGTAATGGCCAAATTCGAAATTCAGTTTGGCAGCAGCTAATCTGAATTTCCCAAACATGCACCGGAGTTGGCCAAGAATATGCTTCTTCAATCTCTTGTTAGTACGGATTACACTGCCTTTAAAAACTCTCTGCAGCTACAATGATACGAAGCCATTTCTTCTTTGATTTTGGCAAAACAAATGGAATCAGAGCTTCCAAGTCAATGATCCAAATATTGCTCTACAATACCCTAAATCTACCAGTCCTAATTAAGGGCTTGCGATTAAGTAGACAATAGACAGGAAAGTCGACCGAATATAAGGCACTGACTAATAAACTGAAACAAGATGTGAATTTAGTACAAAAGGTTAAGACAGTTCAATAACATTGGCTCATTCATATGAACAGTAATTATGTCACCAAAAGTATTTTTGCATCCCAGTCCTTTGAAGAATACGATAAGAGAGACCGTACCCCTGTCTAAAGTTTAAGCGATCAAATATGCTAGATTGCTTGTCCAGAAAACTGCAGATCATAAAAAAAGCCAAAAAAGTTCAAATTCTCTTAATCGATTTTAAAGTCGCAAAAGACAACAACAACTATGTGTTGTTTCATTTAACGGTCCAAACACGTATAGAAAAGGAATG
Source organism: Rhingia rostrata (assembly GCA_949824845.1). Taxonomy (NCBI): domain Eukaryota; kingdom Metazoa; phylum Arthropoda; class Insecta; order Diptera; family Syrphidae; genus Rhingia; species Rhingia rostrata. The sequence continues at coordinate 159,322,875 of OX463755.1, read as the reverse complement.
AGCTAAAGTTGGTTAAGCGGTAAGCGAGGTAATTCCAAGCATATAATGTCTACAAATAGGGGAACATAACAATCGGACAAGCAACACCTTTGATACCTAAACAAAATCAAATGAAGAATAAATCTTGCCAACCGCTGTTTCTTCGGACAAATAAGCTAATTAAGCAATAAATCTCTAGTTGGAACTACATTGAGAATCATATATAAGACCAGTCCCGCCTTATCGTGCTTAAGCACGTACCGCATTAGAAACGTAAGAACAAATCCTTGTTCCTTTAAAACGGAAAATTCTTTGAAAATTTGTCGGTTACTTTTCCATTGATAGACTATGAAGGCGATAAGGCTTTAATGAACGAACTACGCACCTTCATAGACCTTGTGAAAAAACCTCCGCATTATGCTTAACTCAAGGACGTGTTATGGTTACAATCAAGTCTTCGATTGATAGACGTAATACAGAAAGACCACCCTTTAAGCGGCTCTCACAAGTAGAATCCAACCCAAGCAAACTTAAAATGCGTAACTAGAAGCAGATAGCCAACCGGATTCTACTCCAAACTGTGGCGCATATTGAAGCATTTATAACGAAAACTCCATTCATCACTCTTGCTGAGTGGCGAGATCTTTCTCTCGGCATTCCTAAAAAGTCTCCTCAATTGCCCGAGAATCATTCGTGCTTTAGAATGATGAAAAAGGTTGTCAACCTAGAAAATTGCATCAATCTAGCAACCAAGCCCTGCCATATGATATCCAAATCATTTCACTTGTCTCTACTCGTATTCACATCAACCATAAATATACTCATTTCCAAGTCCGTTTGGTACGTACCACCATAATGATGTAAATTCCGTGCCTCCATTATTTAAAAAAAAAAGGAAACAAGAACTGAAAAACCACCCGTCATCCATGATTGATATGTTTTCCTTGTTAAGTGCTTCCAAGCGATTACATTGGAATCACAATTTTTCATTTTCGTGGAGCCGCTGTCGCGCCTGTGCCTCCTTCATTGTAAATTACCGTCATTATCGATTTCGGATCGATGTGTAAAAACGTGGTGGACCTTTCACTTGCTCTCGCCACCCACCCACTTGCCTGGATTTATATAAATTCCCTTATTTTGTTAAAGACCACCGAACCGAATGGCAACATTGCTCCTGCACCTACCCCCAATTTACCTTCATGTACTACGTGTAATCATTTGCTCATTACACCTTCAGCACACAGGCCGAGTGCAATGTCATGGGGGTTACTTCGGTGGCGTTGTGTACGTACAAGGGTAATCTCAAGTACACCGATACACATAAGTATTGAAAAAACCTCTTCCATTCTCCATGGAATGACATATTTTCGTCGCAGCGCCCTCCTACGTCTATAAACATTTTGGAACGTCATTAAGTCCTTTGCCCTTGTACTTACGAGTAGATACGTATGGCCTACAACCCTGACACACACCCTCATACAGCCAGATAGGGTTCTGGTTCAAATGTGCTACCTTGTGCGATAGTGGAGGCCAAACGTTGACTGAAGAGCACATGAGACAGAACTCCAAATGTAGGCGGGCGAGTGTCGTAAGGGGGACTCTGACATCGACAAATGTTTAAATGCTTGCGCTAAGGTGTGCTCCTAGCCGTCCTACTCCTGCGGCAATAAATGAATGTGCATTGGGAACAACGAAAAAAAAAGAGAAAATAATAGAAACACCACGTCATGTGTGTGCGTATGTGTTTGTAGCGTTTGTTGACTCTGCAACTTTTCCTCCCAAGAGGAGTTTCTCTATTCGATGTATCTATTCAGTCTCATCGGCACGTTCTGTACATTCGTTAGCTGTTTTGGCAAGGGCACTCCTCTGCCTCCTGAGCTGCTGTTACATTCGTGCTGACTCGGTGAGTTATGCGATGCAGTAGGGTTCATGGAGCGTGTGCACACAGTGCCACGTATATTGATTTTATTTCCAGGCACTAGCCGAAACGAAGCCTGATACACCTACACGCAGCGGAGGTGTATTAGAGTTCGTTTCGGTTGAAATTCCGTGCAGAAGTATTAAAACTGCTGACCGACAAAACCCTTATAAGTGGTCTTAAATGAAGTTGGCTTTGCTCTTTCAATTGACGAGATCCCTTTTTGTAATTTAGTGCTTCGCTGTTGAATGTCCACGGGTGGAGGTATGTGAGATTTAGGATGCACTTCTGATTCCGCGAGAACTTCGTGCATTGGAAAAGTAATTTATTATTAGGATGAACGCATGAGATAATGAGATATGTATAAAGTGAGTTCTGAAAAGTTCGTAGATTTGAGGTCTAATCTAGCGATGGACTTTTCTGCTTATGAAAGTGATCAGGGGTTGGTCATTTTCATGGTATGCCAAGATTTAATTAAATAATAAAACTTATCCGAGGACGTGCAGACTGCAAATACAGAGGAGCATATGTGTACACAGATGGCGCCTTATCCATTCAACAAAATAGTTGCCTGGCAATTTGCATTTGTGGATTTAATGGAAAACCCATTGTTAATATTTGAATGGATTTTAATAGAAATGTCAGCTGCATGATTTAAATTATGATATGATATGATTATGATTTCAACTAACAGTAAACTGGGTATGGTGCTTTAGAAATCTCGGTGAGTTTGACGCACGAATAATGTGTTTCAACAGAACAATTTTGAACACGTTAGTGGATCCACATATATTAAGCGTGCGATTAGTAGCGATTTTGAGAACATGTTTGGTCCTCATAACATAAAAAGGCTGAGGGGCATACTTAAGCAGTAAATATCTTTTGGCAACTACAAGTTTTATATTGTAAGATCATACTGCAAAAAGCACAAGAGAACTTCTAAGGGTATTTATTATGGTTAAGTGCTTTCTAGACTTGAATATGGTGTGGTGTACGAACAATAGTTGAAAACATTTCGAACAGAAATTTTACGAAGTTTATTGACGTATCTACATAATGTTGGGTCATTCATTCCATGGTTTCAAGTTGGTTGCTCTGACATTTGGCACCTGTCAAACTCAGCTATCATTTGAAGGGTCATACTTATAATACACGGTGTCCCCCGGGAAGGTATAGTAATTTGCGTGTTTATAATTTTTGATAAATGAAAGAGAATGGATCTTATATTGATAAATGTTTTATTTAATTTATTCCGCCTCTGTTAGTCTCACAAATTCGAGCTCTTTTGAGCACATTTTTCATTACATTCTCACACATTTCACGCGGTATTTCATTAATTTCATCACGAATATTTTGTTTGAGTTGTTGATTTCTGGTTTGTTTCCATATGCCTTGCTTTTCAGATATCCCCACAAAAAAAAGTCCGGAGCAGTCAAATCAGCGACCGTGGAAGCCAGTCAACAACACCATATTATGAAAATACATGTTGTGGAAATAGGTCTCGCAGTAATTCCATTGTAATCCTGGACGTATTCCATTGTAATTCTGGATGTATTCCTGATGAAATTAATGAAATACCGCGTAAAATGTTTGAAAATGTACTCGAAAATGTGCTCAAAAGGGCTCGAATTTGTGAGACTGTAAGAGGCGGACATTTACCTGATATTGTACTCCATACGTAATTGCCGACATTAAATAAAACATTTATCAATATAAGATCCATTCTTTTTCATTTATTCAAAAATTATAAACCAAGAAAAGTGTATACCTTCCCGGCGGACACCCTGTACAAAGGAGAAGACGTTTTAATACAACGTATCCCTATGGTTCAGACTTTAAACCACTTTAATCGCTTCCAATTTCCGGTAGGGCTTTCATTCGCAAAGACAACTAACAAATCTCAAAGGTAATTATTGCGTGTTTGCGACATAAGGGTTCAGTTATAGCTTTCATTTAAAAACCTCATTGGGCATTTTTTTTTTACTTTTTCATAAATTAAATCATTGGCTAGTTCGTGTCAAAAAAAAAGCTTTTGATTTTTAAAACGAGATTATCCTAAGATTTTTTAAAATTTTACCATGTTTTGTGATCCAATGTTGTTGTGCAATGACAGGTATAACAGGACCATTTACCTTGAAAATCCATTCTTCTCGCATGGTTAATTGTATGTCGCCTGCTTACGTGTTAGAACCCCATCCGCATTAGTTGCTTACGCACCAGACAACAAAACAAAATATCATAAAGCTTTGCAAGATACAAAATCATATCATGACAAAGCAATGGAAAATGTATCTTTGAAGTTTAATTTTTATATTTATATATAGATTTGGATTCATTGTAATTACAAATGTTAATAAAACATACCCCAAGCCTATATAAATCATTTGTCGTTCGAAAATACGTTTTAAAATTTGAAGGCAAAACAACGTTTGCTGGGTCAGCTAGTTTATAATTAAAGTCATCGATTTCGTAAATTTTCATAAGCATGTACCTTCCGCTTCTTCTTAAACATTTGTAATTCTTTAAAGCATTAAAATTATTTTTACAGGTCTGGTTATTTATTAAACAGGTGCCCTTTCATTCGACCCAAATTATAATAATGTGATGAACTTTTTTGTGTTCCTATCTAAATTTGTTTATTATATATTTTCATAAAGTCAATGTTAAAATAAAAAAAAATTAAACTTTAATGTTTAATTTAAAAAATTTTGAGACCACATTTCACAACATATTAACAATTTTTACAAAAATTGAACGAACCTTTGTGTTCTACTGAGCATTTATCCAAAAACCTCAAATTTAAAAAATATGTCACGAAAACTCTGAAGGGAGCAAGTAAAAAGGACAGTAACGTTCGTATATACTCCCATAATGTTACAGCTCTTAACAGAGAAGGCACAAATAGCACGACCCTTAGGGTGCAACAAAGCAGACATAACAGTCAGTCAGAAAATAAGATTGGATTGAATGGCGTTCGGTCAAAACGAGGATAAACATTTCTGTCAGTGAGAAGAATTGGCGACAATTCGAATGCGGGCTTAACAGACTTAACCAATTATGCTTGGAAGACATCAACAAAGTGATTTTAAGAATCCCCATCAATAGCGAATTCGGTTACATTAAAATTATATGCGGTCACGCCCTAATGGAGGAAAAAGGTGACATCAGTATAAATTGATTCTACAAATTTCTTAACTTAATTACACCATAGACAACACCATTTCTCGCAGGCTAATTGACTTCGCTACAAAACGAAGAAAGTATAAGGAGCACAAGTAAATTGTTAGTACTTAGTTATTGAGCGATCGACTTAAAATTGTTATTATAAGAAATTCAAATACTGATTTTTAAATTAATCAGTTAAAGCGTCCATGCGGCAACAAATTGTGATATTTGTTGGCCTAAACTTAAAATGCAGTTAATGTATAAGATCCTGGTCAGCCTATTTCACCTTTATACAAATCAATATCGCACTTCAATTCCGAAATTTTAATTAAATTGGTCCATGTGATTATAATAAAATTTGCAAAATTTGACAAAATAGAATCCGTTAAGGAATTCTTACTGTCTTCCAGAAAATACAATATGGTGAGGAGGGCAAAAAGAGGATAAAAATAGTGACATCTACTAAGGACCGTGTTATAGTGAGCAGAATCACTGACTATTCGGATGCGGATTCGTTATAATAATGCTAGACTTAGGCAAGAAGTCTTATGTTTCCAAGAAATAATCGAACGATTATACAGCTAATGATTGCTTCTACGAGCTCCTTGACAAAACCCCTGAGCGACTATCGAAGTACGATGTTAAAATCGTGCTGGGAGGTATGAACGCAAAGGTTCGAAGAGAAGAAATCTGTAGCAGTATTTTCGTAAAACACAGCCTACACGACAACACGTCTTGCAACGTACTAAGACTAGTTGATTTTGCGATGGAGAAAAATGTCACTATAGCCAACCAGGTGAAGACGAAACCTGGCATTGAGCACTGCAGGCAAAGAAGAATTGAAGATTACCGACTTTTAAGAATAAAAATAGCAAGAAAATCGCGCAATGGTGGATATAGCGAAGTGCCAGTCAAGAAATGATGTTCACAAGTTTTACCAAAGTGTAAAACGTCAAAGACAGGGATACAGATTTCGAACAGAATCCTGTCGAGAAGAACAAGGAAATATCGTACTTGAGGCACAGTTGATGATGAGAATATGGAAGAACCACTTCTGCAGACTGTTGAACGGCGACGACGAACAACATGCCGCTGTAAGTCAGCAAGAAACATTCGATATTGGCAACTAACTCCCACCCGAACTAAGTGAAGTAAAGATAGCAATATCTAAACACTTTCTAAACAAGGCTGCCGGAAATGACGAGCTTTATGAAATCCAGTGGAGAAGACTTTGTTAGAAACATCTACCAACTCATAAGCTCGGCATTGTTAGCCTGCTCCACAAAAACGGGGACCCTCTGAACTGCGCCAACTATAGAGGCATAAGTCACCTCAACATCGGCTACAAGATCCTATTTGCCGTTATTTTTGAACGTCCGAAACCGTTTACCAACAACCTGATTGTCCCTTACCAGCGTGGTTTAAAGCAAGGAAATTCCACAACTGATCAATATTTCACACTTCGGCAGGAAAAGTATCCAAGAAGTCCAAACCGTTACCCATCATGAATTCATCGATTTTAAAGCCGCATACGACAGCCCTTATTGAAACGAACTATATGTCTAGTGACTTCTTTAATTTGATTTTTGAAAGGATTGTTTAAAAACGGACGAGCATACGTCGACGATAGTGACACCGTTGGTTTGCGAGTATAGAGAAGGAAGCGGCAAAAATGGATTTAGTAGTAAATGATGGTAAGACTAAATATATGCTGTCAATATGAAAGGACACACAACATTGATGAATTGGACAGAACGTCACCACTGACGGATATGATTTTTAGGTAGTACAGGACGGATGCAGAGTCTTCGATTCGCAACCAGACATCGGACGCAGTAGAGGAAGATCATCCCATTACTACTCTACGGCGCTGGACATGGACCGTATCAGAAGTGGATGAAGAAGACTCTACCAAGAACTATACGAGCCGTCAGAAAATTCCGCATAATATGTTTAAGATTGCAAGGACGTGTAGAACTAATGGGCATTTATATTCCGGTTCGCAAAGTTTTCGATTCGCAGCCAGACATCGGACGCAGTAGAGGAAGACGTCGCCTTAAGTGGGACATCAACCAACTTGGAGTGCAAAACTGGAGGCATTTAGCTATAAACCGGGCTAATTGGAAAGGCATGTAGGTTGAGGCCGAGTTTGACTCCGTACTGTGGCGCCACTTAACTAAGTATGTATCGTTGTTGAATGCAGGAACTTTAGATTCAACATCGCTGTTGATGCGGGCAATTACAAATGTTAGCCAAAATATCGTGTTTTTAAAAAATTATGATCGGAGGAATGTTGTAAATTTCTCGCAATCGGGCAGGTACCATTCTTCAGGTATAGTTTCATCCTACCAAATTTGGCTTATAAGCTGGTTGATGTTAATTAATTAGTCGTCTCCTCCGGTTCAGCGAAAATGCCGTCACTTCCAGCAGCCTTATTAGGCTTGAGCTTAGATATTGCTATCATTACATTGCTAATGTCGGGTATTTGGCACTTTTCGCTGTCGTTCGTTCGTTTATCAGTCTGCAGGAATGGTTCTTCCATATCATTAGCATCGAGTCTGTCACAACTACGATATCGAAGTAAAATAACCTTTCCGCGAAAAAATCGGTAAATTTTGTGATATCGCCAAACAAGCACAGGGATTTTCCGATCAACTCTATTCTCATATTAGTTTCTCAATAACATCTAAGGGGAACAAAATGAGGCCAACAGCTTAATCACTGAGGTGTGCGAGCTTACCAACTACAATCATCCAACCAAATCTTTCAAAATCGTATTTTAAATTGCAATTATCTTAACTCCTCACAGCTCCAACTGCAATGGATTTAGCTTCCCAAAATGTCGAGCCCAATTTTGCATCATTTTGATATCCGAAAACTAATTAAGCAACCATACACGTTGATAAATTTACCTTCAACAATCTGCTCTCTAGGTAACTTTCCCGCAAGTGTATTCTCAAAGCGCTCATCAAGAAGCAGGAACCATGAGCTGCAGGAAGTGTGCACCGATGAGAGTTGCCCCGATTGCAACTTGAAAACGTAATCTGCTTCAAAATTCCTGGAAGAGCAAAATTTCCTGCATCGATCCTCACTGTATGTATATCTCCCGCCTTAATAGTGAAGCCCCCTGTTTTCTTTTCACTAAAAATTAAGAAACTTTTCCCTCAGACCTATTACCCGAGGCGCGCGGCACAGTGAAATCTTTTATAGTGTTCTCTTGGTTGGATTTCGCCGCAAGTTGACATGAAATCGTTTGCTATACACCGAGCGCCATTAATAATTGCACGTCGTCATCATGGTGTGCATGTGTGTGTGTAGATATATTATATTGTGTGCTCTCCCCTTGGATGTTCATTTATGTTTCATCGTTTTCATCTTTGACAACACGCTAGGAGCTAACGATGTTTTCAATTTGTTTCTTCTTCACAAAGCTTTTGTTGCTTCCTTTGAACTTGGACAAATCATTCTCTCACGGCTAAGTTCTTTGAACTTCAATAAGTACAGGACTAAATTCAAACAATAGAGCCACGCATAATTTACAACAATTTCGGTTAGTTTTCCATTCTTCTAGGTGGAACATTTAGGCCAATCGATGGCCTTGGATGGACAAAAGAGGGAAGATTATCGCTCCCAAATTTGTTTGGCGTAAAATGATCCAATAAAATAACGGCTTATAATCGTCATTGCGTGTCCTTGTATATGGGTGGCAGTAAGTCGAGTGTCAAAATGTTCGACATAAACTTGACGACGAACGTCGTAAATGGTTTACGATTGCATTTGACCCCAGGGACAATAATAGGACAACAACAAAATTCCATCCTTATCGGATCATCTTTGCTGTGTCCTGAAAACGGTGGGGCATCTGCTAAAAAGCGCGTGATATTATTGCAATCGTACCCCTAAGGGTGGAATAGTTTAGCTTAACGAGTGGATCAGCGAACTGTAATCAACAGCCCCTTGGCTCAAGGTTCACAATATTATTTTTTTCCTTCGTATAGACTTTTTTGCTTATAGAAAAGCAAACACTAACCTCTGAAGGTCTTGGGGGTGAGAGTAATTATATTAAAAATGCTGAAAATCGCGTGCTAGTGGAGCAAACCCAAAGCGAACCCAGGCTTCCATAAATAAACTCATAATACCAACGTTAACAATATCAGTATGGGTGTGTGCGGTGGCAAAGAGCTCCCAGAGTAGTGCCGGGTTAAATGAACGCTCGTGTAAATGGATAAATCTGTTTTGCTATGGTTTTGTATATCACACATACATGCACATGTGTTGAGGGTTTTCCGATGTCGATTGCGTTGATGGGTGGGTTGCACACTAATGCGTAACCTTTTGAAATCACTTGAAGGTGCTGATTGGAATGGGAATTATAAACACATAAAAGTGATCATATTAATAGTGCGGCAATAATCTAGCGCTCTATTTCTATTATAGACGCGATATAAAATTAGATTGCTGTACACCCCTCATTAGTTTAAATAGCACACCAATTTGGCCGATAGAAAGATTGAAAATAATATAAAGCACGTTTCGAGTTGTTAATGACCCAATTATAGCGGCCGTGCAATATTTTGCTTAAGCGTAACTCACTCATTCAGATACTTCTTTTATGTAGATAAATATTCAAGATTGTCAGGAAAAGGTGACAAGAGGTTTTTGTATTTTTATGAGAATGCCTTAAGGCATCCAAACGAACGGCCAGGTAGCTACAATGCTCCAGATTATGTCCTAAAGCAAGGCACAAGGCTTAGGCAGAGTCCTCGAAAGCAAAGAAGATTTTCATATTTTTGGTTTGATTTTATTTTATGAATTAGTGGAAAAGTAGCTTTTTAAGATTAATAAGAAAAGCGCTTTACCAAGGGCTATGAAAATGTGCAGCTCTAAACCAGCTCTAAAAAAAAGTTGCGAATTGTCTGCGAACTGTTAAAAGTGACGAAAAATAGATTCCTCCTAAAAGTCAGAACTCGCAATTTGATATTGCCTTAGGAAGTTAAAATTACCATCCAATCGAAGTTAGAATAGTTCTATCAGAACCCATGATTTAATCGCAGAACTGCTAGTATTTTATTTATTAAGAAATAAATTATTTATAGAAAGGATTCAAACAGACCATTAACATTTTTTTTCAACACTTACGAGTCACTTACCTACTTATGTGGCTCTACAGACCGGAAAAAACATGGGAATCAACCAACATGCCTCTCCCATTATCCCGGTCCTTAGCTAGCTGCCTCCAGTTGCGCACTCCAAGTTGGTTGAGGTCAGTTTCTTCTTGTGCTCGCCACTTCAGGCGAGGTCTTCCTCTACTGCGTCCGAGGTCTGGCTGGGAATCGAAGTCCATTCATTCTACACGTCCTAGCCATCTTAAACGTCCAATGCGGAGTTTTTTGATCAGGGGCATGTACGCTGTTCAGCTCGTATAGTTCTTGGTTGAATCTTCGTCTCCATAGACCGTCAACGCAAACGGGACCGAAGATTTTTCGAAGAATTTTCCTCTCAAATCGACCAAGGATTTCTTCATCCGCTTTTTAGACGGTAGAGCAGGACTGGGATGATCAGGGTCATATATAGTATCTCCATAGCAGTTCGAGTTCGAGGCTTTACTACTGAATTGCCTTCTTCGCTCGAAGAAACAGCGGTTGCAAGAGTAATTCTTCGTTTAATTTCTGACGAGATGTTGTTGTCAGAATTAATAGTGGAACCGAGATAGACAAAGTCTCGTACTACCTCAAAGTTATATCTGTCAATGGTGACGTTCTGTCCATTTGGTCGATGTTTTATGTCCTTTCGTGTTGACAGCATATACTTCGACTTGCTCTCATTTACTTCTAAACCCATTTTTCGGCTTCCTTCTCTATACTAGCAAACTATCGGCCAATGATGTCAATATCGTCGGCGTATGCTAGTAGTTGTACCGATATTTGAAAAATTGTGCCTCTGGTGTTGGCTCGTGAGTTTTGCACAATCCTCCCAATAATCAAATTGAAGAGGGCGCATCGCCTTGCCTAAATCCTGATGGTGATGGTTGTTGGTAAGCGATTTCAGGCGTTCACATATTACGGCAGATATGATCTTGTAGGCGATGTTGAGTAGAGTTATTCCTCTGTAGTTGGCGCAGTTTAGAGGGTCTCCTTTTTCGTGGATCGGGAAAACGATGCTGAGGTTGTATTCTTCAGGCATACTTTCTTCCGACCAAATTTGGCTTATGAGTTGGTGGATGTTTCTTACCACGTGCCTCTTGTCTATCGCTATGTGATCAATTTGGTTAACCGTTCATTGGTTGATCTGGAGACCGCTATGTCCCCTTATGGATGTCGAGGTGAGGGAATAGTGTGCTGGCTATAGCGGCATTCCGGTCCGTAGCGAAGTCATTTAGCCTAAGTCGTGGTCGTGTAGGCTATGTTTTCCGACAATACTGCTTAAGATGTCTTCTCTTTTTACCTTTGCGTTAAAAACTCCCAGCACGATTTTAACATCGTACTACGAACATCGTAGAGGTAGTATAGGAGTTCATAGAAGCAATCCTTAGCTATATCATCTTTTCACTCCGTTGGGGCGTGAGCGCATATAAGGCTTATGTTGGCGAATTGGGCCTTGATGCGGATAGTTACAATGCGTTCGCTAATGTCTTGGAAAAATGAGGCTTCTTGCCTAAGTCTGGCACTTATAACAAATCCGCTTCCGAATAGTCGCTGTTTCTGCTCACTATTACACGGTCCTTAGTTGATGTCACAGTTTTTCATCCTCTTTTCTTGTATGGCACTAATGTCTGTTTTCTTTTTCTACAATACCCAACCGTCCTTTCTGAGGAAGTAGAGCAGTTAAAAATCTTAGGTTTTGTCACTTTCGGGATTCGAACCAGGGACCCCGAGCTTAGTAGTCCAACCACTGCACTAATCAAACAGGTTAACTCCAATTTGGCAACCAAACAGTCGAATACGAATACGAGGAACGGTTTTTGAACGGATCACTGATTTTGAAAATTAAATTTTTTGGTTTGTGTACGTCAATGCTATATAATCTTCCAATGTAATTTTTTATACGCTACTACACATTTTATAGCAAATTGTGTGCGTGTTTCTTTGACAACATAACCGCAAGAAATCTTAAGTGTCCATGTTGAAGCAATTTGCAGTAATCCTAAAAAAATGTTCTTATTCGTCCATTTTACTAAGAAAATCCAAAGTTAACAGCCACATTATCTGTCATATATATAAAGCACATGCATTTGTGATAAACTTTGATCGGATGTTGAAAGTCTTTCCAAAATCGACCTCAGAAGAACTTATTTTGTTTTCGAAAAAAAAACTCAGCTTTAGATGCCAATTTCATACCGGAGGTATGTCCTTGTTACTGCAGGTGTATGTGACAATAATTAAAATAAAACATCACTACGTGCGATTTGAGTAATAAATTTTTAGTATAATTACATGGCAACGTCTACATACAAGTCAAGATGTAAATACTTTAGTTGGCTTAGTTATGTCACCTGAATCGTACTTAAATTACAGCGAAACATTTTGTCCTCCAAAAACGGTTATTGCATAGTATTACCCAGAAAGCAATTGCACATATAACTTCTAATATACCCCCAATCTCACCATTATCCTCACATTGTAAAGATGATAATCCAAAAACCAGCTTCCACGGTAAATTCTCAAAATGTACGCTTCCACCCCGCCCGATTTCTACGTGGTATTACCCGCATCCTTGGCATCATTATAAAGGAATAGAAGCGCCTGCCATGTTGTGGGAAAATGTGTCACATCACATTTGACTGAAATAGGGAAACCGTGAAGTAGCGTGATTGCTGTCTTAGCAATAAACACAAGCTGAATGTTACCATATATGGAATTTATATCCATTACTATATCGTTGGCTCGAATTTAGTGTAAAAGATGCTTCCCTCCCCGTCTAAGGGGGTACGATTTAAAGTGAGAGCTTTTGTGTATTTCCGGAATTGAAATGAAACATTTTATGTAATTCAGTTGATCATTGATTTAAAGCATCGAGTAGATAATTGAGATATCTAATCATTGTATTTACTTAAAAGAATTTACAACGCTGCCTGCACAAATAAATCGTCCCTAGCATTATTTAACAACATCTTGGTGACATTTGCGTCAAGTAGTGTTGTGGGTATCCTGCAAAATAATTCTTCTTGCGGCTCTTTGTGTGCGATTTCTCTCCACTTGTCAACCGGAATAAGAAATGTATTCCTCAAGCGTAACCTTTGTCAAAGGAATAACGAATCGTGACCTTATTCTATTGAAACAGAAGCAGCAGAGAAAAAGCGAATATGAGGCAGAGAGATGATAACAAAACAAGAAGAACACCCATTTCTAAAGTCCTTCGTTCACCTACTGCCATTACAAACGGTTGGTAAATATTTACAATTCGAATGCTTGAGCCAAGGATCCACTCCTACAGGGCGGTTTTTTGTGAGTGTATTTTTTTTTATAGGTGTTTCATTTTTTTATTCATTTTTGGGTGGTAAAACTAAAAGGACACCAGAGAAGCCTACGCAAGGTTGTGTTATATTGTGAGTGTACATAAATAAAATGTAAGTACAAGTATTGGGCCTCCGGTATGTACAAAGCAATAAATGGAATGTCCTTGATTAATGAAAAATTAATGTTTGTCGATTGTTCTCGAATGGATGGCCGTAAATGACGATATCGTTGGATAAATCGACAGTTCTATGTAGACTGATAGTGAAGTGGACGGAAATGGTAATTGAAATCGACAACGATAAAAGCAACCGGAATCAATGAAAAGAGAAAAAAAAAATGTGAAACAATGAAGGGTTTTTTGTTGGTATATTTCAAAATGTCATGAATGAGACAAAAAGTTTGAAAATGACGGAGTGGTTTCAATTATAATTAATGAGGTGCGGTCTAAATATGTCATTCCCAGTAAGTGCTTACCGTTTCGAAATTTGATAAGACGCAACGGGGAGGAAGTGTATTAAATCTACCTTAGCGTATACAAAGTGAGAAAGAATTAACCCCCTGCTGTTTGACATCTAGTTTGTCGAAGCTCTTTGTGTTTCATTAAAATAGAATTCATTGGGAACCCACAACTTGATTGTAAACGAAATTCCATAAGACAAATTAATGGCAAAAAAATTTAAAATGTTGAATGGTTAAACGTTGCATAATTAATTATTAAATATTTTTTTAAACTGATTATTCTTGTGGTCAAAAATTGAGGTTAATAACATTCTTAAATTTTTGATTACATTGATGGATCTTGTCTCTAGATTTCATATCAAAATAAAAGATTTTGTTGTGCACTAGTTCGTATCAAATTTTAATGGAAATGACAAATTGCACTCATAGATAATGGAAAGATTTAATATCTTAAATCGAAATTTACGAAATACCTATACTATACTAAATAATGGTTTTACTTTAGAAAACTCATTTAAAAAAAATTATTTATAATATGCCCAAGAAAAAAATCGAGTTATCTGCTTCATTTTTTTCTCTCTCACTGTTTATTGGAGGTGATAAACAGTGGCATATTCATCTCGTATTCATCTCATTCAAGATGAGTTGAACTGACATATTGACAATTGCCTAATGTACTTTTTTTCAATTCGCAAGATCATCGGTTTATGTGAGAGTAATACGCAACTAAATTTATGTTGATTGTTCGAATCACAAAACGCGTATGAAATCCGAATGACATACAATTCTGTTCAGACTTAAATTGGTGAAAAATGTGTGTTTGATTAGTATTCAAACTTGTTCTACCGCATAAAATAAGTTGATGAATTTCAACTATTTCTTACCCCGAACCTCGGTTCCCAAGCCTACAAAATCGGTTATATGCCAGTTGAACTCATCTTATTCTCTACCAATAACCAACAACACGCGGTGTTCCCAAGTGTTCCCATATCTAAGGACTAAAAGCGACCGATACTGCTGGGTTTCGATGATTAGACAACAAATGATATTTTGTTTGATCTCTCTTTCTTTACACATTTTCGATTCAATAAACGAGTACACAACGCCCCGAAATAAGTTTTACGTCAAAAAGACAATCATACAAATATCGCAATTAGTCCCTTCTGCAAGATCTCCAGTGTGAAGATATTCTCTTTTCATTGTGAGCACCTCTCAAAATTCAACCAAAGCCACACACCTACATTTCGTAAAGACTCTCAAATATCGATAAAACCAAAGTCAAACATTCAAAAAGCAATCTTGGCCATAAGAACAGCTATAGCATTTGACATTTCTCAATTCTAGATTATATTAATTTGAACCATGGAAAGATACACAATCGTGCGACGCGTTAAAGTTATTCAGGCTTATTATGAAAATGGGCGTTCAAATCAAAATGCATATCGTGCACTTCGTGATTTTGTCGGTCAATTTAATCGTCCAAATGTGCGTACAATCGGAAAAATCGTGTAAAACTTTGAGCAAACCAGGTCTGTAGGAGATGTGAAAACACCAGTGCATGCTCGTACAGCTCGTACTGCAGAAAATATTGCTGCTGTTCGCGATAGTGTGGCTGAAGAGCCGTC
Source organism: Rhingia rostrata (assembly GCA_949824845.1). Taxonomy (NCBI): domain Eukaryota; kingdom Metazoa; phylum Arthropoda; class Insecta; order Diptera; family Syrphidae; genus Rhingia; species Rhingia rostrata. The sequence goes on along the minus strand of OX463755.1, from coordinate 159,307,273 downwards.
CACCTCAACTCGTCGTCATGCCGAACCTCTCACGCTCGTCGTTGATGAACATTATGCATAAAGACTTGCATTTAAACACTAACAAGGTGCAATTGACTCAAGAACTAAAGCCTCTTGACCATTTCAAGAATCATCAATGGCCAGAATGGTGGCAAGAAATGGCAACAGTGGATGATCAATTTTCGAAGAAAATCATCTTCATTGATGAGGCACATTTTCACCTCAGTAGATTCGTCAATAAGCAGAATTGCCGCATTTGATAATTTGATTTGATAATGATAATCCAAGAGTGATTGTCGAAAAACTAATGCACCCACAAGGAGTGACTGTTTGGTGCGGTTTATGGGCTGGCGGCATCATCTGTATTTTTTCCAAAATTAGGCCGGGCAGGCAGTTACTGTGAATGGTGTTCGCTATCGTGAGATGATAACGAACTTTGGAGGATATGGATGTGGACGATAAGTGGTTTCAACATGACGGTGACACTTTCCACACAGCTAACGTAACAATCGCCGTGTTATCTCACGTGGTGGCGATGTCAATTGGCCGCCAGGATCATGTGATTTGACACCCTTGGACTTCTTTCTTTGGGATTATTTGAAAGATAAGGTGTACTTCGATAAGCCAGCAACAATTCAGGAGCTAAGGATGACATAATTCCATTAAAGGCATAGAACATCAATTAAACCTCAGCATCATCAAAAATTTGGACCATCGGATGGAGGTGCACCGCCGAGGTGGCGGCGGCCAGTTGGCCGATATTTTGTTCCATGCATAATTGAACCATACCAATATTATCATAATAAAATGAAATGACAATAGTTTCATAAATAAATTCTGTTTTATTCAAAATCAACATCGGCCCCTTAAAACTAACCTCCTTTACATCGTCAATTCTGAACACGTCATCCTACCCGAATCAACCAATGTTCATCTTTAACTTGCAGCCTCTCTCTCGTCCAATCTGTCCTTTTGAAAAAATCGCAATTTGTATTTACACCCACAAACGTCAGAGGCGTTCCCGATACCTAGCATCTAGTTTTAAAAATGTCGTAATATGAAAAACACCGTCCTTCCTGAAGGCAACATTCCAATTCCAAAAATACATCTTCATTAACGCTAATCACTCTACCAAATCTACCTGTTTGGATTTAAGCTTGAATTACTCCAGACTACAGACACACACCTTCTCTAAAACACATATATAACACCAAAAGAAAGCCAGTACCATCGATCAGCTGTCATTTTCACATTCAGAGGGAAATAACCATTTTAGCCACCTATCTTGATTACGTACAATCCCACGTACCCAAATTTAATTATTGACAGACGCCACACATTCTTCGTTGATACTGGTGCACCAACGTGCTTTCTCCATGCCACCACGAAACTATCCTTTTTTCGGACACCAACGTAAGTATTTTCCAAGTTTCAAGTTCATCCGTTCAATACACACGATCAAACAGCCACAACACAGTCGTTCAAAAATAATTTTCACTCCAAACGAACAAAATACAACAACAGTGTCTGAGCAAATAAAGCAGATAATTTGGTTCGTCAATTTGTATAAAATTTCACTTTTTTGTACTAGATAAGATACAAATTAAATATTTAAAATTTCAACTTCCTAGGTCAAAATTAAGGGGCCCAAAAAATCGGTGACACACAGACGAACGGACGGACAGACAGACATGGCTAGATCGACTCAGCTTTTCTGATTATTATTTCTCTGTGCAACAAACTTAATGTCAACACTAATATACCCCTATCGGATAGTGTATATGAACCGTTTTTGCTAAAAGATCGCCAGCACCGAAGCATAATTTCACCCTCATCATTAAAAAATAAAGCAACGCAGACCTCCTTGCGAGTTTAATGCCTCATTAAAATAAAACTTAACCTTCATTATAATCAAAATCACCTACCTATCAATTTTAATTATAATCAAAGGATTCTTTCTTGGTTGAATAATGTATTGTAACAAAACGTGATATTATTATTTGATTTATTTTCATAACTAGCAGATTGCTTTTTAAAACACCCTTAACCTTCAATGCAAACTTTTTTTTTATGCAGCATTTTTATTCAAAACTTTACTATCCAATTTTATTTCAAATATTCAAAAATACTCAGCCTTACATTTTAGTTTCAATCTCAGAAAATTATTTATTTTATTTCTTTCAAAATCCAACTACAAATATGTATATAGATAACAATTATTTTGGTCAATATTTAAAAAAAAATCACTAAACAGTTTTTGAGTAATAGGCAATTATGCAAATTAAAAATTTGTATTTTTAGCATGAAAAATAGCTTTTGGACATAGTTTGCTTAAAATCCAATATTTTTGGCCATAGTTTACTTAAAATCCTATGTTCCATTTCGGAGAAATGATCAATAAAAATGGACCTTTTAAATATTTTTTATTGGGAAATTAGAAATATTAGAAAATTGCCATGTATGTCGTTTTATTGCATACATTTGCATAATTCATGCTATACAGTTCAGTTCGAAATCGTTGTTTTCTAAAAATGTTAATACATTTTCGATGTTGTGCATATTGCAATTTCTTATACTCCAGTTCTAAAAATTTACAAAATATATCGTTTAATGACTGTTTTCCCGAATTTGAGTATGTCATCATAACAAACCGAATTTCATCACACTACATGAATTTTTAATTTTTATATTCTTAATGGAGAATGTGTATTAAAAAATTGTTTTTTATTCTTAAAAAAATCTCAGTTGAAACATTCTATTGTATCGTTATTTAAATTTGATTATATCGGATGCATTTAGTATAAGAGAGATATTCTTTTAAACACATACATAGAAGCCCAATAACTTACATACCAGATATTTGTTTCAAATCGACCGAGCAGTTTGGGATCAAGTATAAACGAAAGGCTACAGACTCCATACGGCAGACCTACATGTATCAGTTTTGGGTATTTTGAAACTTAAAATGTTGTCAAAATCCTAACTACGAATTTTCGAGCCATCACAAAAATACTACGTTTATTAGGAGAGTAAAAATCAAATGACAATGTGTATCTTTGTATAATTTCTTTTCTGGTATCGAATGTTTTGTGATTGTTGCCAAAAATGGCATGGCTCTGTTTAGTCCGTTCGAATAAACGCTATCAAAGTGGCCTTAAAATCAGTGATGAGTACCGATGTATAATTTTATACAAGATCTGGCAATGTCTCCCCAGAACGCGTATCGCTTAAACTCTCCATTTAAACGATACTACATACCAGCAAACAATGTCGAAGAACATTGGCAACTTTGTCAACAAGCAATTAGATCAGCCGTAACTGATGTGCAAGGTTTTTCAAGGCTAAGCTGCAGGTAAAGACGAGACCTGCCATTGAGCAATGCAGGCAAGGAATGGATGAAGACCGACTTTTTAGAAAAGAGAAAATTGCAAGAAAAGTGAGAGATAGTGGATATAGAGAGGTGCCAATCTAAAAATGATGTTTGCAAGTCTTACCAAAGCGTAAGCGAGATAGATAATCCTGTCGAGCTGAACGAGGAAAAATCGTAGTTGAGACATAGTTGATGCTGAGGATATTAAAAAAAAATCTTCTGCAGACTATTAAATGGCAATGATGAATACCTTATTTTTCGCTGTCAAGCAGAACGAGCCATTCCATATTAGCGACGACAGCGAAAACTACCTAAGCGAAGTGATGATAGCAATATCTGAACTCAAACTTAATAAGTCTGGCGTAAATGACAGCCTTCCGACAGGTGGAGATGACTTGGTAAAAGATCCTATCTGCCGTGTAATGCAAACGCCTGAAATCGTTTACCAACAACCTGTTGAGCCCTAATAAGTTTGATTTTAGGCTAGGAAAATTCACAACTTATCAGATATACCCACCATCTAGTCATCGATTTCAAAACGCATACGATAGCATTTATAGAGGCGAACTTAATGGAACTCAAACTCGAGCGATGGAGAAATCTCGCTACACTATCAGACACATTAGTTACCAAAAATGGACTTAGGCAAGGCGATGCACTGCAATGTTACTTCTGTTTCTGGAGATGATTGTGCAAAACTTCCGAGCCAACATCAGAGGCACAATCTTCTAACGGATGATTTTTTAAGAGCTAAGTTGTTCAGGTTGACAGCACTGGTACGTGATAGCGTCCAAACGTCATCAGTCAAAGTGAAAAGTTTTCAGTATATTCTGCGAGCAACGATTGCAAATTATTGAAATTTATTATCAAAATTCGTGTTCTGTGAAAAATATACAGCTCCAAGAAAATCCGTTGTTTTATCGAAAAATTATGTTAAGCGACGAGGATCATTTCTGGCTCAACGGATAAGTAAATAAGCTAAACTGTCGCATCTGGAGTGATGAACAGCCACATGCCATACAAGAATTACCGATGCATCCCGAAAAAACGACAGTTTGGTGTGGTTTATGGGCTGGTGGCATCATCGTACCATTTTTCTTCAAAGACGGAAGAAACGTTACCGTCAACGGCAAACAAATCGAGCCATGATACGCCACTTGTTTTTCCCCCAGTTGGCTGAGTTGAACTTGGTTGACATGTGGTTTAATCGAGACGGTGCCACATGCCACACAGCTCGTGAAACAATGGAAATGTTGAAGAATGAATTTGGTGAGCAGCTTATCTCTCGAAATGGCTCGTGAGTTGCCCGCCAAGATTATGCGATTAAACGCCTCTTGATTATTTCTTGTGGAGTTAGTCGTTAGTCTATGTGGACAATCCGAACACGATTTAAGCCTTACAGGATAACGCAACACGCGTAATTCGTGGAATACAGGCAGAAATGCTCGATTTATTTACTTATCGATTACATCTTTATTATTTGGTGCAAATTTTAGTGTTTAAAAAAAAATACGCTTAAAAAATCACGCATTATAACTTGGTGCAACAAATGTTCTAAAGAACAAATTTAAATGAAGAATTCTGAACTGTAGCGCCACTTGATTAAGTAAGTATCCGGAAGCATAATATCAGCTTTATACAGATTAAATATAAAAAGATTATTACGCAAATGTACTTGCAAAAGATTTTAAACGGACTGTTACCATATTTTTGCGCACAAATTCCAAATTAGCTCTATAAAAGTAATTGCTTCGGAAAATTTAAAATCTTAGCCTTTAAGAGGCAACATCTTCTGTTTCGTCTTTAAAAGAACTTTGATAGGATGCACTGAAAGAGTCAAAGCGATCTCCAGAGTAATTGGCAGACTCGTTATGTCCTGCAATGGTTTACCAGGATATATTTGGCGAAATTTAAAACTTTGCGCTTTAATATTATTGCTATATTTAAATAAGATAAACAAGATTAATGAACTGTTTTCCTACTTACACCGGTTGTTTACTATCACTAATAGATGATAACTTAAGGCGAAAAAAGAACTATCAGATCCAACCAACACCTCTTAATAAGTTAACTCGCAACCGTCTACAGACCACGAACGACTAACAATCCAACATCTTAGGTTCACCTAATTACTTTCAAGAGGACTTGCCAATTTTTTTTTTAAATAACCCACACCTAGCAATGGCACCTCTGATTACATAATCTACTGACTCGGTTTACATTCCGACGCCAAGCTAATTTAGGCACAAGGGTATTATAAATTTTGGCAAACCATTCCACTTCATACAAAATAAAGAAAACATCCCAACGATGACACAGGTGGCATCACTCCAAATTTTCGAATTTATCGAATACATTCCAAGTGACGTCCTCGTAGCAAGTAACTCCTACACCATAACCCAGCACGACTATTGTTCGGTCTTTGTCGTCCAACAACAAAATACGATAATTGCATAATGAATTGATGTTCCACTACCAGTAAGTATTTCGTCCCGTCCTTCGATACTACGAGCCCACATAATCGGTGCGCAGTGTGTGGCCTTCACTTAACTATCACTGCCAGCTCGGTTCATCCTCGCACACAATCAAGCCCCAGAGCCTTGATGGTAGTATGATTGACATTCAGACCCGGCATCTACAGAAGACAAAAAGCGAAGCAACAAAAACTATAGCTCAAGCCATACAAACTTGGCTACAATAACAACAACGTCGACGATGACAACAGAAAGAAAAACATAAACCTTTCCTTCCCTCCTCCGTTATATTGATTTGCAATAAATTAAGGTATCACCTCTTCACATCAAGAGGCGACTAAACCACCACACACCGAAACCAACCGACCGGATTTACCTTGAGGAGAACCGGAAATGATAACAACAAATCACAAGGTTAACAAATGGGACTATTTTGGAGGATTTCCAAAACTTCCTCCGCAACAAGGATTGCATAATCTACAGCGACCCAAACAAAGAAGATGGCAATGGAATCCTTTTAACTACTGACGATTGTCATATGTTCCATTGTGTGCACGAGTGTGCGACAACTAGGACGGTTCCGTTGCCAAGTGTTTCAATTGAATAATTTCCAGAATTACCATAAGGTCAATTTAGCAGCGCACTTTGGGGTGGGTGGAGCTCCTCCTCTTGACCATGAATCTGCAAAAGATTTTGAAATTCGTCATCATGCGACTTTATGAAGCTGTAATTGTAGCCATGTGGCAGCAGTTATGCTCACCTAATGTCTACATCTTCGCCACTGCACGATGACAGTAAAAGTCCATTCATTATTCCACGTCAGGGTCATGGAATTAGTTTCTCATAAAAGCTGAATATTATTATCTTGCACCTACGTGGCTCTTGGGGACAACATTTCGCCATCAATAAAATAGCCCGACTTTAATTGTCGGTCGTTTATTGCTGTGGACATTATTTGCCATAAAAAGGAAAGCACATATACGCTGCTGGCTTTTAATGGACAATGGGGGAGAACACGAAAAGCCACTTGGAAAGTGTTTTGTCATCTGATGATGGGTGGACCATGTTTTGGGAATGATTTCGGATGAGTAGGGTGCTAGGCATTAAATTTAAAATGTGATTCGGAGATGTTTTAAAGGTCAACTTTGTAATGTATACACTAATTCAACGGAATGGTTACGTAACTTGGTGGTTATCCTGTAAGCTATAGCCTTACTGTTATTTGCATTTGCTTAATTCGCACAAATATTGTTCCCATATTTTCAACAAAATCATGAATACCATTTAAATATGGCACTAACGGCACAAGAAGTCCTAAAACCTAGTTTCTATATCCATTTACAAAAACAAATTTTTGGTGCAACAGTTAGCGTCACTGAGCGATTTTCATTTGCATGTTACTACTGCACCCACATACAACTACAGTTGAGGTGTTATCGAATGAATTTTTTTTTTAAATAACATCTTTCGACAACTACTGTCTTAACAGGTATATTTTTTTGTATGGTCCCAATAGATAAGCGTCGTAGTGTCGCACCACGTTTCGATCCATTTGCTATTAGGATCTCAGATTTTGTATACCCTATCCCATAGGGGTATATTAGTTTCGACATTGAGTTTATAACATAGAGAAATTATTTCGATAGATATACTTCAAAGTATTTGGATCGACGAAGCAGAACAATTGTGAGCAATTTTGAAATCCGGCCACCGCCACGCCTACTTTAAAAAAAAATTGTGTTTTTGATCAAATGGTAGGGAATTTTGAAAAACTTTCTCAACAACATATTTCGTCCATATAAGATTTTTTTTTGCCACACGCACTTTTTTTGGCGTTTTTTTGTAAACAAAGGCGCAAATCGTCAATCGAAGCTTAAGGGCTTAACTCCACATTAGTTAACATCAACTTTAAATTAAAAACGCTAGCTTTAACTTATTTTCATCAATGGACAATTTTTAACGTGGTGCTAATTAGTGTATACTAACGAACGTAGCTCTAAGAACTATAAGTCAATCTCACCTAAAAAGTGACAGTTCTGACAATTAAACAAACCTGATTTCAGTGAACACCCTCAAACAAACCTAAAAGTGACAGTAAAAAATATTTCAGCTGTTTGTGCCTTTGCCCGTTGTCCGATTTGAAAAAACAAAACAAAAACAAATGGAGACGAAAGTAGGAAACGGTGGTTTTGCCGAATCTTTATCGGCAGTAAAATTTCTTCATCATCAAGGTCGTCAAAAGGATTAGCACGACATTTATAATCTTCCGAAAACATTTTAACGAATTTATTTGACCGAAAATGACAGATGACATTACGATAACTCTGCATTAAATATTTAAAGTAAGGTTTCGGTTGCTTTAACTTTAATGTAGAGTGATAACGCCAAAGTACACTTTTTGACGACAATAATTAACAAAACGTGTTAGTATGTGATAAAATAATTTGAAATTCGCACCAAAGTTTATAGGGATAATTTTAAAATATTAAAAGAAAACTTTTGATGCAAAATCATTGGTAATATTAATATAAACATATTCTCTAGAGATCATTTTAACCCACGGTCACTTTTTGTACGCGTTTCTTCATAAAAAAAAAAACATTTTATACCCTACCCCATAGCATATGCTGAGAAAAACGTTGTTTTTTGGTCGAAACTTTTCTAAAAGAGTTTTTTAAACTGTCTGAACAAATTGTTGTGACAATTTTATTTTCTATATTTCATCCCCACGCCCACTTTTTGGATTTTAGCCTTCTCATATATTTTGGTGCTCAGATTTGTTAGTTTTCTAAAAGTCTCAAATAGTCGAGAGTTATGAAGAACATCGGCAACTGGCGAAAGGACCATTCCCCTAATTCAGTACCCAGTATTTAATAGAGGCATAATGGTGGTGAGCAATGGCTCCTAATGCATTTTTTATAGAGCCCCCTCAAATTATTCATCAGTCACCTTTGCATCCATTAAAAGTTACAGTCTGGATTGCAATTTGGTCAGGAGGAATCATTGGGCCTTACTTCTTTGAAAATGAAAACCGCGTAACGGTAACTGTGAGTGGGGAGCAATATCGTGATATGCTTTGGGCTTGAGTAGCACCTGGTATCATCAAGACGATGCCACATCGCATACAGCCAGGATTACAAAGGAATTACTGCGAGGCATCTTTCCACAACAAGTTATTTCAAGAAATGGTGATGTTGATTGGCCTCCACGGCCGACTGATTTAACTGTTCCAGGCTTATTTTTGTGGGGATATTTGAAAAGCAAGGTTTATGCAAACAAACCAGAAACATTTGAGCAATTCAAACAAAATATTCGTGATGAAATTAATGATATACCGCGTGAAATGTATGAGAATTTAATGAAAAATGTGCTCAAAGGGCTCTCATTTGTGAGACTAACAGAGACGGATATTTACCTGATATTGTATTCCATACACAGTTGCCGACAGTAAATAAAACATTTATCAATATAAGATCCATTCTTTTTCATTTACTCAAAAATTCTAAGCAAACAAAGAAGTATACCTTCATGGCAGACACCCTGTATATATTGTAAGCAAATGTTCTCAGTGACCGTCAGTATGATTTTCGTCACCATCGTTCTGCAATCTTATTGTCTATCATTTCATTCACCATTATGGTGAATTAAGAATTTTCGTTCTGGATACCTTAAAAGCCTTCGACAGTGGCATTGAACTCTTTTGATTAAACTTAAGCATCTTGGTGTAGGTACTACTTTTAAAAAATCAATTAAGGGTTGTATAGGATGGGTCAATATTTACACCTTTTTCACGTTACGCTGGAGTATTTCAAGAATCAGTCATATCATCGACGCTGGTTCTAATATTAATTACCGATCCACCATCTATAGTAAGTATGTAAGTAACGCCATTGAATGTTAACTAAAATAAACTTCGACATTAAAACATTTATTAAATGTGGTGCCAATACCCAGGTTCAGTTTAATGGGACTTAAAACCTCTAAATGATCTCGAAGGACACAACTAAAACATATTGAATGAATGAATGGAGTTAAAGTTAAGGAACTCAGTGACCAGCAATAAACAAAGCTGACATGCGTCCAAGACTCGAATACCAAGAACTCGCAAACCTGGTCGAATGATCCAATATGATTGCGCCCTCTCGATCTAATCCTCCGCTTGAACATCGGCGAAATGGGGGATGACTTGCGCTTTTGTATTGACATTTCCACTTTAAGTTTTACCGAAGGATACAGCTGTATCCCACCAGTAAGTCTACAAATACACATTTTTGGCGCAACAGACTCGTTTGTACCCAGGGCCGAGCTTTCTCACAACCAATCATGTGTGCATATGTACTTCATGCACAATGGCGGGACCTCCTGTTTTATGCCGACTCCGAATGGCGAATTTGAGATAAGCTTTTTTTGACAATTGATACTACTCGGATGATTGGTATCAGGACATCACGAAAGGAGGGCTAGTGAAAAATCATTTAGGTGTTGCTACGGCTGGGAATCGAACTGCCGAACATATCCATGTTGGATAAAGTCTGTAAAATTTAGAAGTTTTTTTTCTTTACCACACAGCACGAATACGAAACAGCTTGACATTATCAATATTTTCCATAATTACTATCTGCAGACATTCCTTTTCCAAATTCCAATTTTAAACTATCCTGCGGACCACTTTCTTTCCTTACGTCACTGGATTTTATAACCTTCTGCACTAAGTGTTCTGTTCTTAGTGTCTATTAGGAGCTCCTAACAAACGTGACTTACAAATCTTCTTGTTGTTACTGACTTAAATCAATGTTGATGCTGAATTTTAAAGCGTTTAATTTTCATATGGATAGTTAACCATCCTGTTTTAAACTGGCAAATTTCTCGGAAAGATTTGAAAAATTATCCAGTTTTATGAATTGTAATGACAAACTTATCTCATCAGTTCCGGTCGCATTTGTCATAAAACAATGCACACATGAATAGCTATGAAACAATCTGGGTCCTAAAATAGGATTTTTTTTGGCATAACTTTATTTCAAATCCATAAAGTACATTTTCCAACTCATTATCACCATTAATTATGTTCAAGAGCTTTGACATATAAAAAATAAGCGACACCTTATAATATATGTGTCTGCCAACTTATCGCTAGGAGGTAGATTCGTCATTTCACGGTTGACATATACGTAGTTATTGATTTAATTAAAGCATACATCCAATTGTGAACACACGCACATGTATCCACAAACCCCTTCATTTGACATTTGTATAAGGCAATCACTACGATCCGATATATGTACATACACGTATACAGTTTGTATACTTTCCATGTCCACTCATTAGGCTTGATTAATATACGTACATACAAAATGAAACTCCTTTTAATTTTTACACTTAATTGGCCTTAATGGCATTTTTCGTCCCTAAATTACTTCCGATACACTCGGTAGTACAAACATTGTATACCTACAACGATACAGAAATAATAAAATTGTGGGTCATAAAATAAGATCTGAACTACTGTTAAGGGTGCAATTTAACTTAGCACTCCATGGGGATTCATAAAATATATTGGGCTGAGGTTTCGAATATAAACTTCGGGCTGAATTTTTTTTTTCTTATTTTATAAAGCGGAGATACCTTCAAAATTGTTTTTCTATTCACTTAAGTTTTAAATTTATGAAAGCAAATTTACAAAAGCTATCTAGATAGATTCAATTCAATCGGGAACAATGCGGCTACATAAATAAGAACCATTAAAGTGGAATTGGTGTGAAAGTATCTCAGGCAACAATGCAAGCCGAAATGTTTTCCGAAGAATCGAAAATAAACATCATTAACCAAACGAAACTCCACATACACACAGAGACGAGAAAGAGCTCCTCGCATCGTTCATTCAAATTGCCCGAGACCCAAATAGGAGCTGTGCACTCGACAGAAGCGACCGGAAAATTAATTCAACGCAACTAACCAGTGCATGAAAAGTTTATTGCGAACCGAGTCTGAAGCACGTCCTGGTATCAGTTGTACAGGAAATATTCAAAGTCCGAAAATTGGACCGTGTTAAGCTTCCTCGTTTCATCATATGTGGAATCAGATTAGGCATTGGTTTTGGTGTTCCTTTTGTGAGAGTGCATCAGGCAGATAGCATTGAAGGTTAGGTATAACAAACAAGATTTTCTACACTATTTGGGTTTTTCTTACTTTGTTTAATTTTTAACAGAAAATAAGCCATTTTGAAACTCTGTTAGGTAAGGTAAGGCCAGGTACGGACTGATTTAAATCAACTGCAAATTTCTTTTATAAACATAGATATGTTATTTGGACGTTAGTATCTTAGTGACTTAAGAGAGAGTTTGTTTATTTGTTTGTTTGCTCAAATGAACCACCCAACACTTAAGATTGGCAAAGAGTTCATCTTCATCCTGGCTGCGTACTAAAACCACAAATGTCAAATCTGGATTTCGAGAAGGCCATGCTTCCTGGGAGAATGGCGGTACGCTGCATAATTTTTCGGCATTTTGGTGTACCGTGAGTGATACACAGACATTTTGATGGCTTAAATTTACGAAATGAACATTGAAGGACTCTTGTTTCTGCAAGATGGCGTACCATACTTCACATAGAGATCGATATTTGGGTTGTAAAGTTAAGTATTCCTTTCTTCAGTCGCCTTTTCAATCTCAAATAACCTAAGTAACATTTGCTTACCTTTATTAAGGCTTTATAATCCAGAAACGGTTAATGTGGTTAATGCTATGGTCGCCCAAGGTGTTTGTGCGATAGATCTGGTCAGTCCCCATAATGATTGAGTTAAAATAAGGAAAGGCGTGCGTTAGGCATCGAGCCCAACTTTTCAAAACCTTATTAAAGTATCGATGATGGGCTTTGTCACAACATTCAGACAAAAAGCGAATCTAACAAGATGAACAACTTTGGGTCCATGTTTTATCAATTTACCTGAGAATATGTAGGCAGTGACAGCTTCAATCCTGCAATCGCATTTTTTTATTATTTTTTTATTTTCAAAGCGATTAGGAATAGAATAGCTTATTGTCAAAATTAACAAATACCACGATGTATCACATACTTAAAGAAATAATACATCCGGACTTAACTTAAGACTCGAAAGTCACGGTTTTCTATAATTTTGGCCTGGTGCTAAAATTGGTCCGTCCTCCGAAGTTATGTTCTTACAAAACCAAACTGGGTGCTTTAACCACCAAAAGTGATAGCTGAATATCGATGATTACCTACTTCTTCTGGCCTTAACTAGATGAAATGGATTCCTAGTATAATGTGGTTCCAACCAGACGGTGCTATCTGTCACAAAAGCCATGCCATCGTTCTGAACCAACTATTTAAGGCGAATTTGAGCAAAAATATGAACTGGGAACTTAACGGCTTAAGACTTCTGCCATAGGGGTTGTCTGAATTCGCAGATCTATGTGAATACAACTTAAACAATTGATGCCCTTAAAGTAAACACAACAAATAAATTCAGACAGATTTCGCCAGCTTAGTGGGGCGATGGTTAGTGCGATTAACTATCGCGCAGATTCCAAGCACTAAAAACACCAAAATGATTTTTCAAAAGCCCTCCTTTCGTGATGATCTGATTATCTCAACTAAGCCGTTTGGAGTCTGTATACATGATTGGTTGTAAAAAAAAGTCAGGCCTGAGTAATAACGAGCATGTTGCGCCAAAAAGTGGCATTATACAGGGTGTCCGCCGGGAAGGTATGCAACTTTGTTTTGCCTCCATTTTGGTAAACATTACTCTTGACAGTTCATATTTGGCAGTTGTGAAGTAGACACGTGGCAAATCTATTATGGACAAATATTCGATAAACCAACGTGTTTTAATCGTTAAAACATTTTATCAAATCAATCAGCGACTACTGTGACGATGAGAAAGTTACGTGTTACTTTTGGGAGAAACAACGTGCCAACAAAACGCACTATTCATCGTTTAGTGAATGATTTCGAAGAAAGAAGATCTGTAGGTGATAAGCCCAAAATGGATCACAACGTACTGCAAGATCGGCTGAAAACATTACTGCTGCTCAAGGAAGTGTTCAAAGCAATCCATAAAGTTCAATTCGACTCCGTTCTCAGGAGCTTGGTCATCAAAAAACAACTTTGGCCACAATTTTGCACAAGGATTTGCATTTGTTTCCATTTAAGATTCCATGCTTCTCGTGATTCGTACTGCCAGTGATGGTTAGCCTTGTGCCCGTTTTCGGTCTGGTGAAGCTATCGCGGCAAGGAGGTAATGCCCTCCGTAGGGATGCCGACCAAAGAGAGGTATGCCAATAGCACCTTCGCACATGCGTTCTTCTGATTCCGCACAATTTAAGGTCACTCTAATAAAAAATCACTTTATCAATTGTAAAAAATTAAGGTAGGTTGAGAATTTACCTCCGTAAGAGTAGAACTAATTTTACGAGTAATGGAGCGTCAAAAGTGGTGGATAAAATAAACTTCCTGGGTCTCAATTCAAGATGACTACTCAGAGTTTGCTGCTTCACATGGCAGCAGGGCCAAGCTTGGCTTTTTGGAAAGCGTTCACTTGCTGTGAAATTATACTGAGTAGGGGATTTTTATGTTGTGCGTATAGCGCAGTGCAATAAACAAAATCTATTACAACGATAGTCGCAATCGCGGTTATTAAAATTGTTGTTAGTTATATTTTCGCAAATGGGTTATTATTAGGATACATTACAAATTTCAGCCACCGGCTTCTCGAAATGTTTGTCTTTTGAAGAAAATTAGGTTTTTTGTCAAAATACCAAATTTAAAAGACCCATTTTTTTAATTTGAACATACTAATGGGTTATGAACTCCAGCCAATTTATTACTTCTCCGGTAATGGCGCGAAAAAGCAATTACAATATTTTTTAACAAATTCAAAAAGTTCGCCTTAGATATGTCACGACACTTATCCAACATCCTACAACTTGAACACCTTTTGGGGTTTGAAATTTTTGCAAAAGCTGACAAATAAGATGAGTCATGACTTTCATACATGTAAATATATTTATGTCCATCATATAAACACAATTCCTGCAAATGTAAAAAAAATTAAAATAATGACAAAAAATCAAAACATCACTTCTTAACTTACAACCTAATAAAATGTTAATACGCTTCATCAAGTTTAACGCTACCATTTTCTCAAGCAGCAATACTTCTCCATCACGTTCCTTTTAACTTCATAATTTATTTTCAGAAAGCATAACAATGCCTCACATATCATCTGTCACATCAAATTCGTTTAGAGACAATAAAGGATATTCGAAATTGGCCCCTCAATTACCAAACATCCCCTAAGGCGTCGTCGCATCGCATTGTAATAAGAAAAAAAAAAACATTTTTCCATTTACGACACTGTTTGGGACCTGTTCCATAAAACCCGTCTTGATAGAGTGCTTTGGCCTTTTAAATAAATTTGATGTCTTAATAAAAAATTCGTTAAAAAAATATTCTCATTCGCAAAAACAAATGAGAAAATGTAATCAAAAACCTGATCGAGAGTGCAATTCGTCTTTGGATTTATTGAGTGCTTTTCGTCATCTGACAGAATGATAGGCTGGGGGCGCTATGCCCCCTATGGTTCAATTACCCAAATGAGTCTGAATGTCTTAGTTTAAGTCATCCAATCAAATAATACAAGCGCCCGACAGTCTTATCGTCACCGATTTCATTCGTCTCCTTGTACGCGTATTGAATAATAGATTGCTTAACACATTTAAACTTTTGACAAGGCATATGAGCTTGTATTTGCGTATTCTGCAACATGTGTGTGTGCTACATATACAGAAAACCCGCATGTTATCCCATTGAGTTTTGGTGACATTTTAATTTCACGTATGCAGACATCAACTCAGTGGATCTCGACATGTTTTTCAATTCACTTTTGTCGAGGGTGGAGAAGGGGGCAGCCTTCAAGGCATTTCCAAAATTGAGGTGGACATGAACTAAAAAAACCGAAATAAATTTCAACTCGAATTAAACCTAAAATTTATAATCCGCACCGTATGTGTGGGTTATTGGAGGTTGACATTTCATTGATTGCATTTTGGAAATTGTGACCACCATTCCTTGGCTCTACTAGGTATCTACGTGATGCGTAAAAACCAGGTGTGGTTTTCAATTATAATTGAAATGGCCAATTTTTTTTGTACTATCCTTAAAAGCGGCAGACTTTTTTTGTATATCATTGTCCTGTCATGGTTATCGTCCATTTCCATGGTTCCATTAATATTGAAACAGTTTTTTTTTAATTTCTTTCCTTTGCAAACACACGTCAATTAAATAAATATTCCGCGTAATAATTGAATTGCAATTTCCAACAGCAAAAAAGGATTGAATATCCTTTTTGTATACTACAAACGAAAAAATCGAAAACTGCATTGAAATAAAATTAAGTGCAACAAAAAGGTTGAATTTCCTTGTTTTAATTGTAATTAATTTTATGCAAATGGAACCATTTATAATTCATTTGTTTGAATTAATAATAATTTTGTACAATGCATCGCACCGGATGGATATAGTGATGTATACATTTCAATAATTTTCGAATGACGGGTTAAGCAAATCGCTTAAGCCGATTAAGTAACACAATTCTCTGCCCCGATTAAGAGATCATGAGCCAAGGTAATTAAAAACAAAATAGTGCTGAGTAATAAATTAAGAATTATTGTTTTTTTTTCACACCTTGGGGTTCAATAACTGTGTATGATAAAGGTTCGGTTTTACATAATTAGTTTATCACACTGTAGGGATGTTTGGGCAGCAAAATGGTCATGCTACTGAAAATTAATAAATTTGAAAGCTAAACAAATATGTACTCGAAAATATAATCAGCCTTTGAAATTACAGTTTTTATTGAAGAGATTAAAACATTGAATATCAAGCAATCGAACGAAGTAGACATGTTTTTGGAACGTCAAATCAGTACAATTTTGACAATGAATGCTTTCAGACCAAAACAACGCACCGATATAGTGATGTTCAGTTCTTTTAACTCAACGTGCGTAACGTCGAAAATATCGTGCCCAAAAAGCAACTTCTGACAACACAACACAATTGCTGTCGAATTTCGCTGAAAACGGCATAGCGGCTATTTTGTCTGAATAAAATTTTGCGTTGAATCACCATCGAGATCAATCTTATTTGGATATTCAAATAGAGATAAAACTGACATTTTGTAGTCAAATCGAGTTGCCCAATTAATATCATTTAAGTTCAGTTTGGTTTGCCATTTTATCGTCAACAGGTTGGCAAATGAACAATGCTTGCAAATCGTGCAAACTTGCTTCGAAAATAATGGCTTAGTTCGTGAAGTTAACCGCAAGCTCCGTCCATTTTATGGTCGACATAATCGTCCATCAGAGCAATTAATTCGGTTATCAATGGATCGTTTCGCACTACGTTTACTCTATGTGATAATACCCATCCGCAGATACGTCGAACTGAACGCACCGAAGAAACAATTGCCGCTGCGCTGTAGAGAAAAGTGTTGAAGAGAACCCGAATGAGTCGATTCGCCACCGTGCACAGCAATCGGAGCTTTGTCCATCATTTTTATGGAAGATTTTGCCCAAAGATCTTGGCTAATGAGCTTACAACATCCAGCTTGTGCAAGAATTAAAGCCGCGAGACCATGCATCGTCGTAGTTTTGGTATATGGGCCTAAGATGAGATTAATCTCGAAGCTGATTTTCATTGCAAAAGTTGGTTCAGTGATGAGGCTCATTTATGGTTGAATGGCTACGTCAACAAGCAAAATTGCCATATTTGGAGTGAAGGGAATCCACATGAGACCCTTGAGACGCCATTACATCCACAAAAACTCTCTGTTTTGAGAGTCAGTTACCGTTAATGGAGACCGATATAGAGCCATGAAAACCGAATATTTTGTTCCCGAATTGGATGGCTTGAATGTGGATGGGATGTGGTTCCAACAAGACGGCGCTATAAGATACTAAGCTCACGTCACAATCGATTTATTGAAGGAAACTTTCGATTAGTGCATAATTTCGCGGTATGGACCTGTCAATCGACTACCAAGATCGTGTGATTTGGTACCTTTGGATTAGTTTCTTTGGGCATATGTAAAGTCTCTCATTTTCAACAACAAACAGAAACGTTAGGGACTTGGAATACGGCCGCAAATGCTCGAAAAAGTGGTTGAAAATTGGAAATCTAGACTTGGCTTTATTCGAACCAGCCGCTGTGGTAACATGCCCGAAATCATATTTAAATATGGCATAAAATTATCTTTCCAATAAAGCCAAATTGATGGACATTAAAACGATTTTCTTGTGTTTTATTTGTACCTCTTAAAAGACACCCGATACACAGTTCGTCTTTCTAAAAGCTGTGGGTACCGATTTGGGCTTTTTGGATTTTTTTTCAGGATCTGCTAAGTGTGATGATTTCATCAGTTGTGAACATTCCTGGTCTAACACCACACTAATAAGGTCCGATCAGGTTGTTAGTAAACGGTTTCAAGCGTTGACATATAACGGCATAAAGGATTTTGTAGGCGATATTGAGGAGGCTTATGCCTCTGGAGTTGGCGCAGTTCAGTTGATTCCCATTTTTAACTTCCTCTGAGAAAGAGAAAGATACTGTTCTTGTGAAAATTTTCGACCTCGAGATTTTGATTGATTCTAACATTACGATGATAGCGGAACCCAAACAGTGGTTTTTGGAATTCCGTCCGTTGGTTCGTCGGTTCGTCGGTCCGTCCGTCTGTAATGGTCTCTGCAGCCTAAATGACTTGACGTATTTTCTTCAAACTTCGTATCCAGCATCTTTTTGGTCATAATTCTAGGCCAATTTTTTTTTGTTTTCTTTAATATACATGTAATATAAAATTTTTACATAACCTCAATTTTCTCGAAAATTGCTGCAACGATTTGGATTAAGCTTCATATGAACTATAAGCATGTTAGTTCCAACAAAACTGCATACCCAGTTTTTTTCGAGAAAATCCACACAATAGATTTTTGCATTTATACCATATAAAGAAAATTGTCAATTTCTCGCAAACTATTTGGCCAAACTGAATGAAATTTAAGTTTTATACGACTAATTTAAGTTTTATGTCCAATTATCCCTAAACGGAGTTTTCATATCTGGCCAACAATCGAAAATCATTATTATTCACATGGACATTGATTTCTTTCAATTCCGGAATAAACGTTCGTATAATCACATTTCGACATTATTTATATCATTTTTAGCATCATTAATCAAAATAAATATTATTTTGTGTATGTTGGCCAAATTATTACAAACGTCGAATTAACTAACTGTCCACCACTTTATTTAGATTTGGTCCCGAAAATCAGAATACTTCGGAAAAATTGTCCAGAACACATTTTGTATGGTTTTGCATATTTCTTTAAAGAAATATCTTGAAGAACATGTCTAGTATTTAATCAAACCATATCAGCCTGTTTGTATTTGTTTTAACTAGCATAATAAATTATAAACTTACATGAACTACGGAACAATACTGCCTTTCCCCTGATAGTAAAATTCACTTCAGCTCTTAATCAATTCTAGCATATCTTATGAATTAATGAAAGCCAGCTTTTACAAAACTTAAATTACTTATTAACAAGGACGTGTCAAAACTTTTGTTATGTACGAATTCGCCATAAAATCCACTGCATCGGAAATAATACCGTAAAATACATTTTATTGCACAAATTGATCTCAGTCGATAGTGCGCTGTTGCTGAAACGTATAATCCAATCAAATAAATTAAGTTTCCCGTTGGAAAGCCCTCACCATTATCCTTGAAAGTTTCCATTTTATGTTTGGCTATAAAAGGAACTTTTAGAGGAAACTTATTTTATAGACTCAATACAATAATTTCGCTTTTAAATGGTTCTTTCTCTTACACAATAATTCCAAACTTCCACCCTAGTAATTTTATCTGACAGATGCATAATTAAGCACTCACTTTCCAGTGTATTTGTTCCGTAATTGCCAACAATGAGCAGCAGGCTGGAAATTAATGATGCGCAAAAAGCCAAGCCACTAACCTATTATATGAGATGACAGTGTAGGTCATTAATTACTGGACCCTAGCTTCAGAACCACCTTGATAACACCCAAAACCAACAAGTAAGATAAATATTATCCTAATTAGCTAAACGTAACACTCCTAGCGAACGCAATTACATTCAATTTGGAGAAGTCTTTCAACCATGTTGTGGCAGGCAGATGGTCTTGAGTGGAGCAATTTTCACCACCATTTTGGTGTGCCATTAAGTACGCATCTTGAAACTCGATAAGGTCAAATACCATGTCTTAGGAATAATCCTTTCATAAACCCAGCTATTCACAAATACTGTTGTTGTATTTTTATTGATTACAATTAGGCAACAATCCCACTTGATTTCAACAAGTGATAACCTTTTACCTTCTGAAACACACACGATTGCAAAAATTTCCCTGTCTGCCCTTAAAATGCCAGAGGTATTTACAAACCACCAGCTGCTGGCATTCCTTCAACTATGACGGTTGTGCTATGGATCACCCACCGGAGTTTAAACACCACACCGTATATTCATCCATCAAAAAGCAAGGGCGGTGATATCCAAACCACCTACACACAGGGCGCCGAGTCCTCTTTGACTCACAATCAAATGTAGGTACGGCATAAAGAACAACAACCAAAATTAAAAGTAGAAATGCAGCAGCTACAGCAACCCCTCCCTAAAAGTATTCCTAACCGACAATGAATTGAAATTCATTACCAGTGTTAGTGTTGTAGGGGATGGTTTTTACATGTATTTTCGTGTTTATGCAGAAGGCGAGGACTTTTTATGACACTACTTGGGAAATGGATATGCAAAAACCACCGCCTGCAAGAAAAAAAAACGGAGTTGACAACGTCAAGCTAGCGGGAATAATGAATAACCATTACATCATCACACACACAGCGACAGAGGCAAAATGTGTCATAAGATAAAAAGGATCAAATGCCTCCCACCATAGCCTTGTTAATTTTTGAGAAAGAATGCGTAGCGAACGCGTCCTGTAATAAAATTTCAAATTGCACACAAAAACATTAATGAGGCTACTTTGGGGGTTTTTCTTTTTCTGATGGGGACCTTTGTGGTAGCCGCAGGCTTAGATGACAGGATTATTGCCTGATGTGAGGGTGAGGCTAAATAGATTTTTATGACGTATGCATGATGTATCATGTACTGAACGTATTATATAACAAGATCGTAAAAAAAGTCGTTTTCATGTGGCCTTTGACCTACAGTTGGCTAAGGCACGCGTACAAGATGGGACAAGACGATAATTTTTTGTTTGGGAGAATACTTACGACCCACACATTCTCGCACCGAAATACGGATGTAGTGGGGTAACTTTATTATAGTGTTTGAATGAGCTAGAAATTCATGCGAGGGTGGCCTGTCCGACGGATGACAAAGGTCGGGATTTAAAATTTGCATTCGGGGATGTAACTAACAAATTGTTGGTTCACAGTAGGACGGATGAATGAGTGCGACGGAAAAAGAGTACGTATTCGCCCGAGTGGTTAGGTTTTCGATGAGAAATGGATTCTGGGAATTACGTGATGAAATATTTATGTAAAAATTTCACATGACATGTGTGAAACAATATTTTAAATTAAATTTGCATCCATTAGGTGACATTTCAATATGGGAGACAAGAGATGGTGAGCATTTTACACATTTCATGTGCGACAGATTCAACGATGTTTACCCCTGTTAATAGCCCAAGGGTCATATTAACTTTGCATCAGATACAGATAAAATTACGGAGATCATCCGTTAAAGGATGTTTATGGTTGAAGTGGCATTTCATATGAAGAGGAGTTTCAAAGCGATTAACGGTGGTGGAAATAATTAAGACAATAATCCTATTTCTGTTGTAAGGGCGTTACTTCTTAATGAATAAGTAAATTTTTAGATATTATGGAATACCACAAATCGTATGACCCTGTATTGGGTAAGCTTAAATGCTATTGGGTATGGGTTGCCAAATTAAGGCTTTTAACTGAGGTTGTGTTATATCGTGTGAGGTATGCCTTTCGCAACTGGTGGTTAACTTTTAAGGCCCGATGTTGAATGTGAACATACACCTATACATCAAGTTTTTCTGCATTTCATTTGAAATTTTTCAATTTCAGACTAATTTAATTTGAACCATCTAAAGATACACAATCGAGCAACGTGTTAAAGTTATTCAGGCTTATTATGAAAATGGGCAAGATTTTCAACAGTGGATGATCAGATTTCGAAGAAAATCATCTTCAGTGATGAGGCACATTTTCACCTCAGTGGATTCGTCAATATTCAGAATTGCCGCATCTGGGCGAATGATAATCTAAGAGTGATTGTCGAAAAACCAATGCACCCACAAAGAGTGACTGTTTGGTGCGGTTAATGGGCTGGCGGCATCATCGAGCCAAATTTTTTCCAAAATGAGGCCGGTCAGGCAGGGCAGTTACTGTGAATGGTGTTCACTATTGTGAGATGATAACGACATTTTTATGGCCCGAATCGGAAGATATGGGTGTGTACGAATGTGGTTCCAATAGGACGTTGTCACATGCCACACAGCTAACGAAACAATGGCTCTTTTGCGCGACAAATTCAATGGCGGTGTTATCTCACGTAGTGGCGATGTCAATTTGCCGCCGTTATCATGTGATTTGGCACCGTTGGACGTCTTTCCTTGGGATTATTTGAAAGAAAAGGTGTAAATCGATAAGCCAGCAACAATTCAAGAGCTAAAAGATGAGATAATTCGGCACATTAACGGCATAGAACCTCAATTATGCGTCATCGAATATTTGGACCATCGGATGGAGGTGTGCCGCCGAGGTCGCGGCGGCCATTTGGCCAATATTTTGTTCCATTCAAAATTGAACCATACCAATAAAAAGAAATTATAATAATCAGGATCGGGCAAACGATGCTGAGGTTACATTCTTCAGGCATACTTTCATCCGACCATATTTGGCTTATGAGTTGGTGGATGTTTCTAACCAAGTCATCTCCACCGACTTTCTTAGCGGGAAGGCCGTCATTTCCGGCAGCCTTATTTAGCTTGAGTTTAGATCGGGTGGTTGGCAGTTTTCGCTGTCGTTGCTTGTTCCTTGTTCATCTCGACAGGATTCTGTTCGAGCCTTGGATCCTTTCACAGTTTGGTACAACTTACAAACATTATTTCTGGAGTGGCACCTCTCTATATCCTTGATCGCGCGTTTTTCTTGCTCTTTTTTCTTCTTTCTGAAAAGCCAGTGTTCTTAACTTCTTCTCTGCCTATAGAGCTCAATGGCAGCTCTCGTCTTCACCTACAGCTTAGCGTTGTAGGCCTCGTTCTTGGCCGTGAGCATATGTCGGAATTCCTCATCAACCCAGGGGTTTCTTGTTGGTGGACGCGAGAAACATAGCACATCAGTTGCGGCTGATCTAATGGCTTGTTGGCATCGTTTGCATTGTTCTTCGACATTCGATGCTGGTGATATGGTGTTAATCGGGAGGTTAAGGGTTACGCGTTGCGCAAAGGTCTTGGCGGCCTCTTGCGATTGCAGTCTTTCGAAATTAATTTGTTTTAATAGTATTTCTGGATTTTTGTGGCGTGGTATATATCCGCATTCTTACCTTGGCTGCAACAAGGCAGTGGTCTGAGTCCATGTTAGCTCCTCGGAATGTTCGGACATCCAAAATACTAGATGCGTGTCTTTTTTTATCGCAATATGATCAATTTGGTTAGTCATTCGTTGATCTGTACCGCCATGTCCCCTTATGGATATTAAGGTGAGGAAACCGTGTGCTGGCTATAGTGGCATTTCGTTCCGTAGCGAAGTCAATTAGCCTAAGTCCGTTACCAGAAGTGTTGGCTATGTTTTCCCACAATATTGCTAAAGATGCCTTCTCTTGTTACCTTTGCGTTAAAATTTTCCAGTACGATTTTAACATCAGACTTTGGTAGTCACTCATAGGTTTTGTCAAGGAGCTCATAGAAGCAGTCCTTAGCTATATCATCTTTTTCCTATGTCTAGGAATGAGCGTATATATGTCTTATGTTGGCGAAATTGGCCTTGATGCGGATCGATTAATGCGTTTGCTAATGCCTTGATAACAAAAGACTTCATGCCTAAGTCTTGCACTTATAACGAATTCGCATCCAAATAGTCGCTGTTTCTGCTCACTATAACACATTTTTTCATCATCTTTTTGCCGGCCCATCCCATCATATGGATGGCAGTAATTTCTGCTTTGTAGCAGTTTAGGGCTTCCGATAGTTGTTCGCTTGTACCTCTTTTGTTTAATGCTCTCACATTCCAGGAGCAGATACGAACGTCGTTGTCCTTTTTTTCATTTAGCAGGGTAGTCAATAATAAAATCAGTCCTTACAGAGGCTATTGATTGCTATGTAACATATATTTTTTTTTTTAATGGGTGGGTAGTTAAACCAAAGCACAGCCCTCAACTTGTAGGACCAGTCCCAATTTATTAGGTACCCGTTGGACACGGGGCCATAAGTATCCACTACTGTTCGGCTCATCCGCAACCATCTCTGTTCAAGGCGCCTGACTAACCCTTGAAATTCCTAGATAACCTGCTATCCGAATATGTCAGCTTGTCTGGGTTCGCAAGTGACAGCAGGCCGGGTATTCACTCCGAGCCGTTCTCACCAGGCTGTTTATAGTGTTCCTCTTTTTCAGCTTGTTATCAACACTCACACTTATCGTTTAGAAAATGCAGTAGGATGACACCAGTACAGTATACAATGGTACCACTTGGTGGTTAAAAATAAGCACATTTGATGTGTAGTCATAGTTGCAACCACTGATCATTGCCAAGGTAAAGCCAATCAGAGTCTAACCTCGTCCTACAACACCTTCGAAATAAAATCTTCTCACGGCATTCATCTATTGTTATGAGTTGCGATAACGATTTACTTATCAGTTGATGATCATCTAATGATTTGCAAATGATTTGTACCTCGTTAGAAAAATTCTGTCTTTGATCCACTAACCATGCAAATTTTAATGCTAACCATTATTGTGTACAGTCATTTGTACATGAGCCTTGAAAGAGCAATGCTGAAATTTATATTTTTCTTCATGCTTACGCTGTTTCATATAAATCAGAATTCTTTATTCTACATCTAGTTACCCTCTCAAGTGACAGTAATACTTATGAATAAAACTGCGTGCTTCTAAGAGAAATTTCAAACGAAATTAGCATCTACACAATTGTTTAAGAGAATTGTCGAGTTGTTGGTCCTCGAGACCATCAAAGCAGCCTTCTTTCAAGCTGAAGTGGTTGCCTACTCGCATTTGTATTCACAAACGTAGCCAGTAGGCCATTTGCAGGTATACGCATGTTCATATAACATTTGTCAAAGAACCACCAACGGAAAAACAATTAGGAATGAAATTTAAGATTGGCAAGTAGACGGTCTAGGTATCTTGAGAAGTGAAGAAGTGCGATGTACGCACACACAACTCAATTACCTAATGGGATACCTGTAGCTTAAATAATAATTGAAGCGCTTAGGAGTTAAAGTGCCTAAGCCACTTTTTTTAATTTGCTTGCAATTCCTTGCAAATATTTCGCAAATCCTGTCTTTTTACAAAAAAATATTTCTAACATACGCTTGGGTATTGTTTATGTTTATATTTCTTATTATTTTTATTAAAAGAGTTATAGAGTTATAGGTATATCAATCAATGCGGAATTATTTGACGTTTAATTGGTCATTAATCAACGTGACTATAGGGGCTAAAGCCGTAGGACTAGGAGTATCTCTAAATGCTGTCATTTGATTGTGCGATGTTATATTTTAAGTAAAAAGTTTAAAGGAGTTCGAAGCATTATTCGAAAGTGCAATTTGAGAAGCTTTTGATGAATATTACATTCTTTGAATATTCGTTAGGCTTTCAAAAATGTTGGACAGTAAATAAAAACTTAAATAGTATTACTGGCAGGATAAGAACCAGGAACCCCTTCGCTCAGTAGTTTACTTTCAATTAAGCCGTTTTTAAAGGTTTTATGTTGAAAAATGTAAATTTTAATTGATTGACTTAGACTCATCTACTAATAGATTTTAATTCTAAATGTTAAATGCAAATAAGAATACACAATACAACACAAAAATTTTACAGATTTCTTTCAACAAATCATAAGCACTTCATTGATGAGGGCTAAGCTTAGAAGCATGATTGCAGTAATGACATGACAAATGTAGATGGCTGGAAGGGGATGGCCTAGCATTGTACCATTTTCCATAGACTCCTTCGTCATAGGTTTTAATGGTCTATAGACAACGAAATCAAATTTTAGAAAACCGTCATGAAAATTTTCAATTAAACAGTGCATATGTGCAAGCCAAGCTAGGGGATCATATAACCTCAAAACATTCAGTTTCCTATTTAATTCAAATCTTGGGTAAATGTTGGGACATCCGTAGCAAGTCGTAAGCAGTATGTATTTTCTTTTCATTAAATTCAGAAATGCCCCCAATGGTATACTGATATCCTGCGTATATTTTACTTTGTTTATATGATCTGTGGTTGTAACGGGTGGTTAAATTTTAAGGGCCGATGTTGAATGTGAACCACGCCTAAACGTCAAGTTTTTTTTTCAATTTTTAAATTTTAACCGTGGAAAGATGCACAGTCGAGCAACGCGTTAAAGTTATTCAGGATAATTATAAAAATGGGCGTTCAAATCAAAATGCATATGGTGCACTTCGTTCTTTTTTCTTTTTTCGGTCAATCTAATCGTCCAAATGTGCGTACAATCGTAAAAATCGTGCAAAAATTTGAGCAAACCGGGTCTAGAGATGTGAGATGAAAACGAACTTTCTATGGCCCGAATTTGAAGATATGGACTATGTGGTTTCAACAGGACTGTGCCACTTGCCACACAGCTAACGAAATAATGGCTCTTTTGGTCGAAAAATTCAATGACCGTGATATCTCACGTGGTGGCGATGTCAATTGACCGCCAAGATCATGTGATTTGACACAGTTGGACTTATTTGGACCGATAAGACAGCAACAATTCAAGAGCTAAAGGATAAGAAAATTCGACTATGCCTCAGCGTCTTCGAAAACTTGGACCATCGGCTGGAGGTGTGGCGCCGAGGTCGCGGCGGCCATTTGGCCGATATTTTGTTCAAAACATAATTGAACCACACTAATATTATCATAATAAAAATAAATGATAGTAGTTTTCCAAAAAAAATGTGTTTTATTCAAAATCAACATCGGCCCTTAAAACTTAACCAACCCTTATTAACAAAAATTCAGAAGTCAGAGAAGGATTTTACCAATACAACAAGGAGACCTAACAATCATTTATATAGGTACTGAGACAATACATCAAAGCGTAATCGAAAGCTGATCAGATAGCTCTTTTTCTTGGATTCGATAATGAATACATTAGTTCAGTTCTCCAACCTGATTAAAAGAGTTTTCGAATTGTTTCTTTAAATTGGAATAAATCGGAAAGTAATAAAAGGCTTTAAAGCATGTTGGCTAGCTCTACATATAGGGTGTTTTCATAAACGTCGAAAACCTTATGTTTCCTTTTATTGGAATAAATCGGAAAGCTATAAAGAAGGTTGGCTAGCTCTACATAAACGTCGAAATCTGCGCTAGTCCAATCGCCTTTCTTCTTTGTTGCATTGATGAACACACTCATTCCGCAGAACGGGTGCCTTCTTAAGTACAATTTTAGTCAATTTTAGTCACTGAATGTTGATAAGCGTAAGACAAAAATTAAAAATGGCCGCGAAAGAAGTTGTGCTCAATCTTAATTGTCAATTAATAAAAAAGGAGAAGAATGGATCAACCTTTTGAATGTCCTCTACAATGCCTTTTTTTTGCCTTTTCCAGAACCGAATTCTTTTATGAATTAATAGCATAGTTATGGCCACATTCGACAGTGCAGCTTATTCTTCCCTTAAAAAGGTAAATGTTATTGCAAACACACAATTTATTGAAAAATTCTAAATAAAATATTATTTTCGCAATTGAAATTATTTTTTTTTATCTTATGCCCTTTCTGCAGTCAAAAAAATATGGATGCACAGTCTGCCAAACGCTGATGAGACTTATGACGTTTATGAACATATCTTCTGAACTTCATCTGATTCTGTTCGATCAAAAATTTGACTATATGAACACATCTAACGCAGATCTTAGTTAGGCAAAGGTTGGTGAAAACATGCATGAATACATGTAGTTCATCTATCTTACATAGTTGTAGGGCTGATTTCCTATTTTATGGTATACTATGCAACGAGTCTGGCTGTGTAGATACATTTAAATTATGTCTGAAACATACAGGGGTCAATAACTTCAGCCTTGGTATAAACATTTTTCGAGTTTTGTATTACCATTTTGTAGGCAACGATAGGGTAATGTTAACATGAACATAATAGCTTCATCAAAGGAAAAATGCTGTCCAACTTTATAGGCCTCCCAGCACCTTTTATTTTGAGCCTATAAGTTATGAAATTAAGGACAACAAGAAAGAGAACAACAATTTGTTACTACATCAAAAAATCAGAACTAAGTACTAAGTACTCAGAAGTAAGTTTTAAGGCATATCTTATAGATTTTGAACAGTTATCTCAAACCTCTTATGAGAACTGTTTAAAAACCACCGGCATTTTCTTAAGCTGAAAATACAATGGGAAAAGAAAGGGAAAAGTCCTTTAGATTTATATTAAATAGCCGGTCGCTTCTTTGAGGCTTAGAAAGAATGGCTTGTACAAATTTTTAGTAGGATGATACGTCTGAATTTAAACACCTGATCATTGCCGTGAAGATCTATGCAAAATAATTATTTAGTGAAAAGCTACAACGCTATCGTATCAACATCTTCGATCCTGGCAAAATTGCTGCTTCAATAACTTGTTTTTCTTAGGTAAGTTTTGTACGAGCCTAGTTCGATCATTTACATAAACTGAGAAAAGTCGGTTTTGAGAGGATTGGCTATCAATTCTACACGTAGATTATGTCTGGTAAAAGTCCACTAGGCAATATTTGACAGAAATCAGCAGACATCATACACATGAGCTGGAGAATTGGTGTAAGAGTTTTCAATTAGCACGTTATTGGCCATTAACCGCACTCATGGCAAAAATATAACACGGACTCGGTACTCCGGCATTTAGTGCTATCAAATTCTGTGTAGAAGCTCTGGGATCGATTACCAATCAATCAACATCAAAATGGTTTTCACTTGCCCTACTCTCGAAATGATCTGATGAATCATTAGAGTAATATCAACATTCACGAATAGCTTATCTCAACTCATCCATTCAGATTCATCATAAAACTAATGATTCCGCCATCATGCAAAAAGTAAAGTGTTTGTGTGATACAGCTAGCGCTAGGCCAAGGTTCCCAACGGGTATGTTTCGCCAACACTTTGTATTTGGTTACGGTACGCCGTCTTTTATGTCGGTATGTGAATTTTGAATAAAAATAAAAGCAAACAACTACTTACTCAAATGGTCTCCTCTATCGAACAAGGGAAAATTTCCCTTTTTTCATTTTATATGACTTGATTTCGTCAGTATGGATACTCAATGTTGCCATTTTTTGACACCACACATCAAGGGGATTTTCGTTCCATAAAATGTCTTCTTTGCAGTGTGGTATGGCATACGATCTTGTTAAAATTAGTGAAGAAGAACATTTTCATACGCCAATATCCAACAATATCGATTACTACTGAGTGTTTCGCCTTTTCTGAAAAAAATTGCTCAATGATAGTTTTTGCCCAAAACAGCCAGTTTTTGATAATGCACTGATGTTTCATGGATCGCGCTTGGATTCAGCGTTCGGCTCCGCTATCAACTCTGAAAACAACATCTAATCAGAAATGAAACGAAAAATGTATTTTGCCAACTGCTGTTTCTTCGGGCTAAGAAGGCAATTCAGTAGGAGAGCCCTCACTCGAACTACTAAGGAGAGGCTACATAAGACCATGATTATCGTAGTCCTGCTATACGGAGTTGAAGCATGTACCATGTCAACAGTGGAGGAAGAAATCCTTAGTCAATTTGAAAGGAAAATTCTTCGAAAATCTTCGGTCCTGTTTGACTGGCTATGGAGGCGAAGACTCAACCAACAACTATACGAGTTGTTCATTGACATGCTCCTAGACAAAAAAAAACTCCGCATAGGACGTTGAAGATGGCCAGGACATGTAGTACCAATAGACACCAATACAACGGCTCACCTTAAGTGGCGCGCATAAGTAGAAGCCCACCTCAACCAACTTCAAGTGCGAAAATGGAGGCAATTAGCTAAGGACCGCGCTAGTTAGAGAGGCATGTTGGTTCAAGCCTATGTTCATTCCGTACTCTAGGGCCACTTATCTAAGCTGTGATGCATAGCTGCATTTAAGACATTTCTATTGGTTGTATAAAAAGATCGAAAAGAAAAAAATTGTTAAGATCGAAAACTCTCTCCAATGTATTTCAAAGAATGTATTTCAAGCTTATCATTCTGAGATAATTTCTAAGAGTACACGAAGACCTACCTACAATATAGATAGATACTGCCTCAGAATGTGGTTAACATATGGAAACCCCATTTGGGAGTATACGATTGGGAATTATTTACCTGGACAGGTTCATTATTAGAGACGGAAGAACTGTCCATAAAAAACGTTGCCATCACAAGATTAAGAGATTCTACATGAGACATTTATGATTTTCATTCCGCACTTCAGACAATGTTGATTTTGACAAGAATTAAGTTAAGCTTGCCTTTTGTATAGCATTTCTGTAGCTTTACAAATCTTCCAATTGTAATAAAGTTCTGCGACTACATTAAACTCCATCCTACATAAAAAGCGTATGGCTTTTATAGTTCCCCATTGATTAAAAAGGCTGTTATACTTCTCTAAACCTAATACTAGAAAAGTATTTTGTTGAGAGTTGAGGTCAAGGCACTATTTAGGAGTACAAGTAACTCAAATTGAACAGATTTCCGTTAAAGGAGCCACATACACGCCTCTAATTGAATATCACTCCTAACTTTGCACGAAGGAAACAACTTTTATGCCATACCACTAGTCCACTTGAATGCCACAACCACGTGCTTCTGCTAACTTAGTTACTCTAACCTAAATGAATACAAATTGTTGTTTCAGTTTTTGCGAAAGTCCAGATCCACCAGTGTGACTTTACTTCATTCCGCGCCCTAATCGATCGCAATAGACAGAGTTAACTCGAAACATTTATAATGTGCGTGTGCTTCCTGTGGCCTAAATTGCCGTAATAAAATAAGTCCAGAAACTCTCTCACACTAACACACATCGACCAACAGAAAGAGAATAATCATAAGAGAAAATTCAATTAAACCATCCGGCTAGCTTAGGGACGAAGAATTTCATTACGCAAATCTTTCCGAAACAATAGCCAACTTAAAGATATACCCATCATCGTCCTCAAATGGCCATATCTATGCGGCTACCTACAATTGGTTGGGTGAGTAAACCTCCGCCCAGGCGAAAAGACGAATAAATTACAGAAGTAATCTCATTTCCCGCCTGAAGGCAAATTTCCAACGCAGAGAAAGACACTTCCTTTCTTATTAAGCCGCTTGATGCGGTCAGGATAGAAACCATGATACCCTCAAGCAAATGAACTTCTCTCCCAAAATACAATAACTAATAATATTTTTCACAACACTCTGAGGTCGGGATAGGACATCGCTCAGCAATGTACCGGAATTATGTTTCTAAACTTCCAAAGCAGACAAATCACCACCCCAAGCGACCGCAGAATACTGCTCCTGTAATTAAATAATACATTTCACCCTAGAGGCGCTCACGGACTACCGTAGGACAAGAAAGTTATCCTTGTGATAAAAAAAAGTAAATACTAATAATTACCGTTCGTGTAGAGAAAAAAAATGGTCTTGTAACCAAAGATCCCACTAGGGACTAGAAACAAGTGAAAATGATGGCCACAAGAATGTCCGGCGAAACGAAGATGCGTATCAAAAGGACGATGCGGGAAATTACAAGTTACATCGGCCCAGTCGCAATGAGCTGTAATTTTTCATCGGTAAGTGTTTTTTTTTCTTGGGATTATAGATAAAATTTCTTTAACTAATATGACGGCGAGCACGGGATAAAAGGACGTACTCTTGGGAGAGAGTCGTCCGTCTAACATCGAGCAAAGACAAGTGAGATACGAGAGCTACTTATACCAGTCATTTGTCTGGGTTGATAGTGATTTTAGTTAAGAAGGACACTTGAGGATGTCAACGGAAGACGTTGTCGTCGTTGTCGTTGAGCGAAAATTTGTCATCCCATCGTACAAATGAGCGACGTATTATGTATTCAATCATCGAGGAGTCAATAAATTTTCATGGCATCACTTTGCCGAATTGATGATGGCAATTTATCGCGTCGTCAAGGAAAGGTCAACCGGGCAATGGACATATTTATTAGCACCCTTGCCGATGGAGGCTCATTTATAATGTGATCACAACGGCCGATGAAAATGTAAGTAAGATAAATAATTTAAGTGGTGACTCAAAGGAGTTGGGATACATATTGTACGTGGGAAAGGGACGCAAAGCCGGTCTAATCTTGGGGAATAAATTTTAAGGCCATCATTGGGGGTTAAAGTAATAAGGTGTATTACTTTTTATTATCTCTTAAGCACTAATCCTATTTTGGGGACTAGAATTACATTACTTGTAACATGTCACTGCAATTACACATGATTCCATTTATTATATAGGGTGTTTTTTTTTGAGGGTTTAGAACTAAAAGTTGGCAAAACTATTTTAACTAGAGGCCATTTTGTCAACTGTCAAGTGATTTATTTTTAGTTTGGTTTGGCATTTCAACATAAATAGACGACGTCTAAACAACGCTTCCAAATTGTGCAAATTTATTTATCATGGTTCTGTTCGATTTACGTATCTCGCACTACATTTTACGATTTTTTAAATTCGATTAAGCATGGGACGTTTTCGCAACACTTTTTTTAATTATCATTGAAAAATCATGTAGGTGTTGTTAAGGCTGGGATTCGAACCCAGACCTTCTGCGCGGCAGTTTATGGCACTAACCATCGCGCCACTAAGCCAAATAGACCGGTTGTGAAAATAAAATTTAAAGTGTATCCCTATCAATCTGTTAACACAAAGGTAAAAAACTACTTTAAATGGAATACAAGGAATCTAAAGAAATAAGTCATGAATGTATAAATGTAGTTTAAGAGAACTTCAAGACTGGACTTCAATATGAAATAAAATAAAAGAAGTTTTAACTCCGATTTTGGGTGATCTTTTGTGATGAAAAATAATTCTTCTGGTATGTCTTGACTATAAAAATTATTTCAGCTAGCGGTTACTAGCTTTCAGAAAAAATACTTGGCGATCTAGAATCTAAAAGCACCTTTGTTAAGGTAGCTGCTATGTAGTCTTGGATGATATTTATATGCAAGTAAATTTATTTTCACGCAACACAAACAGCAATCAAATTGACGGTTGATTTATTACCAGTTAAATTTTTCAGGTTAGCAGCACTGGGTGGTAATGACGTCCAAACGTCATCTGTCAAAGTGAAAAGTTTTCAGTATACTCTGCCATTTAATCATGGAAAGACTTACAAATGACCAAATTAATGAGCAAATGAGCAAATTATTGAAATTCTTATCAAATTGTGCTCCGTATGTTAAGGCAGCGATGAGGCTCATTTCTGGCTCAACGGATATTTAAATAAGTGAAACTGTCGCATCTGGAGTGATTAACAGCCACATGCCATACAAAAATTACCGATGCATCCCGAAAAAACGACAGTTTAGTGTGGTTTATGGGCATCATCGGTACATTTTTCTTCAAAGACGACCATGGAAGAAACGTAACCGTCAACGGCGAACGATATCGAGTCGTTTTTTTTTTTTGGCCCAGTTGACTGAGTTGAACATGGTTCATGTGGTTCAAGACGGTGCCACATGCCACACAGCTCGTGAAACAATGGAAATGTTGAAGGATGAAATTGGTGAGCAGCTTATCTCTCAAAATGGCCCTGTGAGTTGGCTGCCAAGATCATGTGATTTAACGCCTCTTGATTATTTCTTGTTATGTAAAGTTATGTAAAGAAGTTGGAACACGATTGAGGCCTTACAGGATAATAAAACGCGCGTAATTCGTTGAATACTGGCCGAAATGCTCAAAAAAATGTGAGGCAAAATTGGACCTTCCGAATGGACCATTTGAAACGGAGCTGATGACAACATATATATCAGATTGTTTTTAAAATGTAAATGGCAAAGGCCTATTTATCGATTACAATAAAAATTTTGAATATTTGATGCAACTTTGAGTGTTTTATTCGAATTTTAAAAAAAACTACGCTTAAAAAGTCGCCCGTTTTATATATACAGGGTGTCCGCCGGGAAAGTATGCTATTTTGTTTTGCCTCCATTTTTGGTAAACATTAGTCTTGACAGTTCATATTTAGCAGCCCTGAAGTAGACACCTGCAGCCCTGAAGTATTCGATAAACCAACGTGTTTTAATCGTTAAAACATTTTATCAAAATCAATCATCGATTACTGTGATGATGAGAAAGTTACGTGAAATTGTTGGGAGAAACAACGTGCCCACAAAAGGCAATATTTATCGTGTAGTAAATGATTTCGAAGAAAGAGGGTCTGTAGGTGATAGGCCCAAGCATGGACCACAACGTACTGCAAGATCAGCTGAAAACATTACTGCTCTGATCAATGAAGTGTTCAAAACAATCCAACAACTTCAATTTTACGCCGTTCTCGGGAGCTTGGTCATCAAAAAACAACTTTGGCAACAATTTTGCACAAGGATTTGCATTTGTTTCGACTTAAGATTCAGTTGATACAAGAGCTTCTTCCACAAGACCATTTACGCCGCCGTACATATGCTAATAAGATGTTACAGCTAGCCCATGACAACCCCGATTTTCATAAAAAAATTATAATGAGTGACGAGGCACATTTTCATTTGAATGGATATGAGAATAAACGGAATAGTCGGTTCTGGGCAATGGAAAACCCTCAAATTATTCATCAGTCACCTTTGCATCCATTAAAAGTAACAGCCTGGTGTGCAATTTGGTCAGGAGGAATCATTGGACCTTACTTCTTTGAAAATCAAAACGGCGTCACGGTAACTGTGAATGGGGAGCGATGTCGTGATATGATTGAAAACTTTTTAAAGCTACAACTGCATGTTTTGGGCTTGATTAACAAGTGGTATCAACAAGACGGTGCCACATCGCATACAGCCAGGATTACAATGGAATTAATGCGAGACCTCTTTCCACAACAAGTTATTTGAAGAAATGGTGATGTTGATTGGCTCCCACGGTCGCCCGATTTGACTGCTCCAGGCTTCTTTTTGTGGGGATATTTGAAAAGCAAGGTTTATGCAAACAAACCAGAAATGCTTGAGCAACTCAAACAAAAGATTCGTGATGAAAATAATGAAATACCGAATGAAATGTGTGAGAATGTTATGAAAAATGTGCTCAAAGGGGCTCGCATTTGTGAGACTAACAGAGGCGGACATTTGCCTGATATTGTTTTCGATACATAATTGCCGTCATTAAATAAAAAAATTATCAATATAAGATCCATTTTCCATCATTTAATCAAAAATTATAAACAAACAAAGTAGTACACCTTCCCCGTGGACACCCTGTATATGCAAGTAAATTAACTTTCACGCAACACAATTTAAAAGTGGACGTCCAGAAAATATTGCGCCTGCAGCATCAAGACATTGTTCGAAGCAAATGTACAGTGTAAACGTGGTACACATAATATATGTACACATTTGGGGTTCTGTCGAACTTTGTCGACGGTAGTTGGAAAGTCAAGTTCCAACTCAAAATACTAAGGCGTCCTTCGTTGGGCTTATGATGGACTTAGTCATTATAGGTTGTTGAAAAGTTTGACTTTAGCACTCTAATACTTCAAGCCACACTTTAAAGATTTTCTAAATGAAGAACGATGTATGGTCTGGATCTTAACACGACTAAATGCAAACATCAATTCCACCTATGTCAACTTAGTTGTATAACGTGTCTTAAAAAAAACCTAAAGCTGGATTTTGAAGCAGTATAAGAAATGACTATTCCAATTCGGTTCGTATTTTTTATATCTGACTTTAACGTTTAAAATTTGGGAAAACAAGCAGTGGCAACTCTACCAATCTTATTGCTATGTTTTCTTCTTTATGTAAAGCCGATGTTCTTTCAAAAGCCGGTTTCTAATTTCAACTGTAATTTTGCCATGTATGCCTCGTTTTTGCGAGCATCTTTCTGCATTCTTCATCAAACTACAGGTGTCTTGCTGATTTGCAAGATAAACCTAGCACATTGTCGCATATTTTGTGGCGTGGATATCCCCATCCTTGGCTTCAACAAGGTAGTGGTCCAAATTGGTATAAGCCCCCCGAAAAGTTCGAAAACCCAAAACACTGAATGCATACCTCTTGTCTCTCGCAGTATGTACAATTTTATTGACCGTTCGTTCATCTATAAACCGCCATGTTGGATATAGAGGCGAAGAAAGCGTCTGATGGAAGTTGTGGGTTTTGGTTCCGCAGTAAATATAATTGGACAAAGTTCGTTGCATGTAGGCTGTCTTTTCCGATAATACTATTACAGATGCCCTCTCTTCCTCTATATGCCTTTAAATCTCCTAGCACGATTTTAACATCGTACTTCGGTAGACGCTTATAAGTGTTGTCCAGGAGTTTGCAGAAACAATCCTTTGTAATGTTACCTTTTCCTACGTCGGAGCATGAAAACAGCCATTAAGAATACACTGTCATCGCTTGTTTCATTGACTTTCCCACCTCTGATAAACTTGAAATTTCAGCATTTACAAGACAATGGTACCCAAGTGTACTATCGTATTAGAACTCGTAATATGCTAAGGAGAGTTTTATGTAAACTATATTCCTGGCTTAAATTTTGTAACAAACGAGATTTCAAATCAAGGGTCAAAAGACCATCTGCACCTCATAACGTATTATTAACGTTTCGTTTGATTTTTGATCAGCAGATATCCCGTAAGACTGACACAGTCTAATATCAAAATCGACATAATTCAACCTGAAAATTAACTATTGGAAGGTCTAGCATAGCAATCTGAAAATGGGAAAACCTAACCTCAAATATATGATTGCTCTTACCAGTCATTCTTCACACACACTTTTTAGCCAAGCCATTATATAAGTTAGCTTCCATTTCCCAAGGTTTTACAAAAGGTCAATTCGAAAGGGTATTGGAAACAATTTGTACTCTCTCACTACGAAGTCGATAACTTAAAGAATGGGAAGTATCCATGAGCATTTGCTGATGCATGAGATTGATCTGATCTTCAATCAAGCATCGATAAGGATAGGCAAAGCAACAAACAATAATGGGTTGTTTTTATGAAGTCTATTATTGAAAGGAATCACTGGACAGTTATCCTTGACTATGTGCTGCTAATCAGGTGGAAACGAAGAGATAAATTGGGATAGTTATTGAAATGTGGAATGTGGGATTAAGAGGGTTTGTTTGTCAAAATCATAGACCGAAGGGCTGGGTATGAATATAAATAACATTGTGAGTGCACAGTAAGATATAGTTTGACAAAAAAAAATGGGGTCTACACTTTATTGCCGATTCCGAACGGTGATTTTGACAAGCCCATTATTGCAGTTTTATTCTCTCATATGTTATTTTCTTAATATATGCAGTGTTCATTTTTATTTTTCAAATCAAATATTTCGCTGGAATAGCTAGGCACAAATATTTTCTCTTTTTAGTTTTTTTTTTAATATTTCTTACACACCTGTAACTAAAAAAAAAGGGTTTTTCGGGCTTACAAATATGTAAATAATACTTTTATTATTTATTTAGACCCCAAGCGCTGGTCTAAGTCCCTCTAACATCTCCAGAAATCTTCGACAGTCAATAGTCATACAGCAGCGGCGAGAAAGTAGCCATAGTATGTGCTAAGGAAAAGTTTATTTAAAGAGTTTATCTCCCTGAGAGTCAATTTCAATCCGATGTTATTACTGTTAAGCAAAATAAATACTTTCAACACAAAAGACTATGCCAGAGCGCTTTGAATTAATGACAGTAAGAACCGTGCCCATGATCGAAGATGATGGAGAGCATCCCTAGCTCTGGCGGAGATCCTCAACGGGACGGGGATACGTCAACTTAGTGTGTGCTACGCATGCAGTATTATAATTCAGAATCTCATTGTGTTTTGTGCGTTTTTTGTAACCAAAATACAAATACAAATTTTCGGCGCAACAGGTTCGTTAGTACCCAGGACCTAGCTTTCTCACAACAACTATTTTTTGCGTGTGTACTTCTTGCACGATGGTGGGACCTCCTGTTTTTTGCCGACTCTGAACGGCTTAGTTGAGATAAGCTTTTCTTCACAATTGATACTACTTGAATGATTTGTCAGATTATCACCAGAGGAGGGCCTGTGAAAAATCATTTAGGTGTTGCTACGGTTAGGAATTGATCCCAGACCTTTTGCGCAGCAGTACAACGCACTAACTATCCCGCCACTGATCCTAACAATAAAAGCAATTGAAAATAAAAGCATTTTTAGCGAATCATTGGATACCCTAGCCCATTCCATTCCGAAAAAGTGGGTGGCTGAAATTAACAAGATAGCATGAAAAATCAATTATGGAGAATTATGGACAACATTCGGTGAGGCTGACATTTTCGAGAACCAGACATCTACTTTTGAAAATTTCCATCTCACGATCCGAAAAGAAAAAAAACTCAAATTGACAGAGTAGTCAGTTAGGTGCGGAAGGTACTCCCTTATTGCCTAACAGATTCCCGACCGGTTTGAGGTCTCTGCTTGTCTGTCTTCAATCCTCTTCGATCCCGAGCACATTGATCCGGCCAATCAAGTCATTCAGGCCTTACTACTTGATTTAAACTGTATGTAAGGTTCTGCTCGTATACAAACCAACACTCACGCAGCAAGTAAACGTCTGAGCACTTTTTCCAACAAAGTTATCTACAAGGTGGGCCAAAAGAAGTCATCCGATGTTGTTTGGCTTTTAGTATATAGGTTGTGGCTCGCGCAGTATTTGCCGTTACTCCGTCCTGTTGGAACCAAATGTCCTCCAGTCCTAATTCGTCCAGTTGCTGCAAAAACCTCGGTTAACATGGCTCTATAGCTCGCACCGTCAACTGCTGTCGTTTGACCAGCAACGTAGTCGAAAACCGATGACTCCTCCAGCGTTAACAGCGCACCTGCAGTAACTTTTAGCACGTGTAATGGCTCCTCGTGCATTACTCGTGGATTTTCGGTGACCTCGAAGCGATAGTTTTCACGTTCCCTCTGAGGTGAAAATGAACCTCATCGCTCATTATGATTTTCTTCGAAAAATCGTCCACTTCGTTTTCGATATTGAGGATGGCTTGGGCGTAGGTAACACGCGTTTGGCGGTCGACAGGCAGCAGCTGATACACGGACTGAACTTTGTACGGGAACATGCGCAACTCTTTGACCAAAATTCGCCTAAAGAAAGGCCGGCTGATGGCTAATTGCGAGGCAGGGCATCTAGTCGTTGTGTCAGGGGACAGTTCGGCATCCGCGTCAACCGCGGAAATATTCTCGGCACAACGGGTGCTCCGTGGCCGGCCACTCTTGGCAACGTCTCATGTCGTGCCATACTCTTCAAGGTTGATGGCTAAACGGAGCAGTGTTAGCGAAGTCGGTGTCGGACGGCCGGGAAATCGGCGACGGAATTCGCTGCGCCAACACTTCAGACGAATTGTTACGAAAAAAAAAAAGACACGATTACTCCGCGTTCTTGGGCAGTGTATCGCTTCATGGCTTGTTCACGTGTATTCTACATCTGTGTAAGTCACAAATGCCAGTACTAATGCCAATGTGGCTACCGGCACGGTATTTCAATCATAGACCACCTTTTTTCACGAAAAGAATTTTCAGTACAGGTCTACAATATTTTCATCGACTTTAAGGTCGTATATGTTAGAATCTATCGTACGGAGCCTCATATATATCTTTATCTAAATCTCGTGCTAGCTGCATGTGTAAGGACGGAAGTCACTACATTTAACAAATCTCTCCAGCTATTGTGGAATGCAGGCAATATATACCTCATTGGTCTCTCACCTCTTATGGATTTCTTTTTATACATATCACATTACAAGGCTTATGCAATAACTGAGTTGATTAGTAAAAAAAAAAACGAACAGATAATGGATCACTTATGATAACCTCAAGAAAACGGTGAGCCTGCGCAAATGGTTTCCAATGGCATAGTTGATAGCCAGGAAGGTTTTCCTGTGAGTTTACCGGGATGGAGAAGGAATTATTTCTTTGAATTGGTCCTCTACGGTAAGACTCTTAATTCTGATCTATGGTCAACAATTGAAGAAAGCAATCGCTCAAAAAGGCCGTCCCAAAAGGGATGAGAGATATTCACGCAAACACATATTAAATCTGAACTACAGCGGTTTGAAAATGGAACTTCTAGCTCGCTTCAAAGTTTAATCAAGGGGTGACGACACTGGCACTTCCAACCGACACTGTACCCCTAGCTGTGGCAGAGTTAAAATCCTATAATTTATACCACGAGCTGACTATAAATTCAACACTTATGCAAACTAACAAAGATCCCGTTACCCGCAAATACATTTCCACATCCAATCAAAAGTTTAAAAAAAATCCAAGTCTCCATGCTCGGGATGGTAATGTCCCGATTATCATAATGACCACATGTACATTCTGTATGCTAACTGGAGAATCCTCATGTGTGTGCGCTGATGTTCACGCAAGCAAACACATACACGATTGCATGAAAACGTTATTGATTGGATGTGTGGCTGATCCAATCAATGCTTGTACACAGCAAACACTTATTGCTTTGACATTGAGGACTTAGACGTCCCAAAACTAAAGTACATCTAGCTAGTTGCTGTGTGAGTGTTCATACTGAATAGATGATGAAACAAACTACGAAAGGAGTATATTCAACCACTGTTATAGCCAATTGTGAAATCAATAAAGGATACTGTCACTCAATAGGATAGACACAAGCACACAACGACCCAACGGCACAACTAACCTTTACTACCCTGGCAAGCAAAATCATACCAACTACTAGTTTACCAGAGGATTGGACAACGACGGCGACAAGGTGTATAGCAGACAGATGCACGACCTGTATAATCCTGCTGGCATTTTCGATTATATCACGGATCTTGTGGTCTTCATGCTGAGATGAAGCAGTCCAACCATACCTTGGTATTCCACTTGTGAAATTTCTTTACAGGAGATAATGGGAAGCCAGCAGACCTACCGTTTCGGTTTGTTAGGTACTTGGAACTAAAGTTCATTATTAGTTCGGATATACCATGTCCATGATGTGTCTTATATTTGTGCTCAGCCGAGAATGTCAAAGTTGTTTAAAACAATAAAGTCATCGAAAGGTATTTATAGGTAAGCATTCTTCATTGCAAATATGAGTTTAGGCATTCGTGCAGAACATAGGTTAGAGGCAGCCAAATGGTTGTGCTGTAATCTGTCCACGTCATGCTAACATTACAATTTGTTTGCTCAGTAGGTATGTTTCAGTGATAAAATGGACATGACTATCCAAAAAAAATTCAGTCATCAACAAATTAAGGATCACATACTGTCACCACTCGTACTTCGAACGAGGAAGTACGGGTGGTGACAGTTTCCTAGTTACAGAGAGTTGGTATCATGAATGTTTAAGGAAAGGAAGTAAAATTAGAAGTTTTCTACTACGTAAGAGGAAAAGTTTTACACTGACTCGGTATAATCCTTTCGAAGAAGATTCTTGGGATCGCCTAGTCCATTTTATTTTCTCAGAGGTGGTGCAAATTGAGGCGATATGCGTTAAGTCGACAATTTTTGACAGCTTTGCGTTGAATTTCTTCCGTCGAAGAATTGCTGCGGAATCAAATGAACGCGATTGTATGCTTTTTTTATTTTGTTCCGCAACGGATAAATCGAAAATAAATTGAGTTCCGATTGTAACTGACTTTAGTTTTGGAGATTGTTCCAAACGGATACCTCGATGGGGGTGAATATGTTGCGAGGACCATCAATTTCGGGTATATCAGGAACTCCTTACAAATGGAACACAAATTATAACGCTGATTACGAAAAGAAATTCTTAAAAGCTTCTCATTACCTTTCTTTTGATAGACTTTTGCAGTGGGGCTTTAGGTGTTGAATCTTGAATAATGCGAGTCCTCAAATCTCTGTATCTTTTACCGCATCGTATGCACCCAACTTCGAAGGCCGATAACGATATTTTTAATGGTATGGTATGATGTTTGCAAGCATGGAAAATTTTTAACAAATGAAGATCCAACCCTGCAAAATCATGAAATTGGGGAAAGGTTACAAAGTGAAAAAAAAATTAAGTCTCCGTAGTTATAAATTTCCGTTGATCTTACGACAAGAAACACATCTTAAAGCTAGAATCCTGACACCTTCTAAAAAGTGATAGATAGATGTTTTTATGAACGATTTTCAGCAGATGCTAACCGGGCATGTTGTCAGAAAGGTGTCAGGGCTACAAAGATTACAGTATCCCGTTTATTTACTTTTAACAAAAAGCTTGAAAGCAACAAAGGTGCTAATGATTTCCCAGCAAATAAACAATTTTTGTTTTTATGACTTGCGCGCACTCAAGGGGTTATGAACCCATTATATGCTTTAGCACAGTGCGGGCGTTTAGGAAATTCGGGATAAGAAAAAAGGAGATACCGATGCACATTGGTTTTAAATGTCTGTAAGTTACAATCGAAAGGAAAAACAGAGTTTGGTAGAGCATTCCACATTCGTGTTGTTCGGTTTATGTACGAATCTCCATATTTTAGCGTTCGTCCGAAGATAGACTTGAGGGTAAACTGATTTGCATTCATAGCGTAACGAGTATTGCGGCTGAATTGTTGAATGGGAGGAATGCTGCTGGCTATTTCATTTGAGCATTGGTTGTTAAAGCAGCGATAAAACAATGTAAGGAAGGATATATTTCGACGGTGTTCAAGCGAAACTAAAGAGTTCGATATACTAATGCCTCATATAAGTTTTTTCGCACGCGTTTAAATCCTATCTAGGAGGTGCAATGTTGTTTTTGGTACTGCCAACCAGATGTGGGCGTTAAACTCAAGTTTAGGGCGTAAAAACTCTTTATATACTGTAGCCAGATCAGAAGGGGTGAAGTATTTTTTTACATCGTTTAAGGAAACCTAGACATTTCGGTGCGTTTTCAGCGACTTGGAATATGTGGTCGTCCCAATGTAAGTCGTTACTCTCCCACATACCTAGCATGGAAAGTATTTCTGTTTCTTCGAAGTAAGTGCCATTCATAGACATTGGCTCTAGATTTTTGTTTCGCTTTAACGACAGAAGACAACATTGTGTTTTGGAAGCATTGAATTCTACTCTGTTAGATTTACCCCATTTGATGATGCTGTCAAGGTCGGAATTCAATGAGCTTAACATATGTTGTCATTTGGATTCCACGTTTGAAGATAAGGGAAGTGGACCTTAAAACTAATATGATAAGCTGAGAGTACTGTCATCAGCGGATGAATGAATTGGATTGGAAGTTGCAGACATGAGATCATTGATAAAAATGACAAAGAGAGTCGGAGACAAAACTGAGCCTTGAGGGACACCAGCATTTACTAGGTTAGTTGCAGACTTGAATCCGTCGAAAACAACTTGAATT
Source organism: Rhingia rostrata (assembly GCA_949824845.1). Classification (NCBI taxonomy): domain Eukaryota; kingdom Metazoa; phylum Arthropoda; class Insecta; order Diptera; family Syrphidae; genus Rhingia; species Rhingia rostrata. The sequence goes on along the minus strand of OX463755.1, from coordinate 159,263,617 downwards.
TAACGTTTCGAAAGATAATTTCTAATCCATAGAAGGAGTTTTTCATCGATTCCAAATGCACGCATTTTATACAAAAGGGCTTGATGCCAAACCCTGTCAAATGAATTTGAAATATCAAGTGCGACAATTTTACTTTATCCACCATGGTGGATTGATTGGTTCCACTTTTCGGTGAGATATGTCATCAAACCACCAGTGGACCTTGTGCTGCGAAAACCATACTGCCGGTCATTAAGAAGTTTTCGTGTTTCGAGATATTTCATATCAGCGTTTCCATGACCTTGGAAAGAAGGGACGTAAGTGCAATTGGTCGGTAGTTGGAGAGAGAAGAAGATTCGCCTTTTTTTGGTACAGGCTGGACAAATGCAGTTTTCCATCTACTCGGAAAGAAACCTGACGAGTAGGATCGATAGAAATGTTTACGCAGTGGTTTTGCTAGCGTAGAAGAACACCTCTTCAGAATAATGGGGGACATTCCATTTGGACAAGCGGACTTATGAATGGCAAGATCAAATAAAACTCTTGTAACTGTACGAGTACGAAAGTGAACTTGTCCCATAGAATGATTTACGTTCTCAAGTACAGGAGGAGACTGGGCACAATCTGGCAATGTAGAACTGGCTGCGAAATGCGCAGCAAGCAGATTGGCTTTGTCTAAAGAGCTGATAGCTGGAATGTCATTGTGAATGAGCGTCGCAGCTGATTTAAAAAAATTGCAGACAACTTCTATATTGTTATCTTTCCCAGCTTGTCGCTGTGGAGACATTAACTGTATGCCTAAGGAAACGCTTTTGATCTTGTAGACAACAAAACTAAATCCAAATCTACAGTCATAGACATAAGGGTACAGCTGATATATGCACCATATAACCCCTCGAATAACTCCCAAGTGAAAGTCCAACGAATATTGACAGTTGCAAACCGATGTTACTTTGGTTTTGCAAAACAAATGGGATCCAAACTCGTTACAGAACCACAAACATAGCAGTCGCAGTCCTATTTCAAGTCCTAGACGAAAAGCAGGAAAGTGAAGCATATGTAAGGCACTTCCAAATTCAAAATTCAGATGTTCAAGAAGGCTGATGTCTGAGCACTTTTTCACTTAACAACTAGAATATGAGCAGCTATAACCAGCAATCAAAGAAGATGAGAGGATGCTTTGTCTCAAGTAGTTTTTTTTTCAACGAGTCACAAGTATATATGTGGGAACATTATATGATAGCGATCTACCAATAGATCTCCTTGTGTTATTTAGCATTGTTTCAACCCACCCTGATATTTTTATTTCTAGTTATAGAATCGTTTTCAAATAATTTTGATTTTTTTCTCAATTTTATATGGGAGTCTCAAACATCAGCAGAACGAAAAACCCTTCAAAAGATGAAGCAACCAAGTCGAAAATGGTATACCTAATCCTTTATGCCATATGAAATAGAATAAAATATCCTGAAAATCCACAGCAGCCTACATATCCACAAACTCCTCTTAACATACATTCAATAATATATACACACCACCCCTACATTGACAAGGAAAAAAAAAACTTAACATCTACAGGACAGCAAACACATCGAAGAAGAAGGGAAATCTACAACAAAAAACAACTGCCCAACGAAATTCAGGTAACCCCAAAGTTTCCCTGCTCAGTGGCTTACCAAGTCCAACGGATAAAACGGCCGGCTACCACCATTACCTAAGGCAATGGATTACATATGCAAATCGACCGAGTCAGGTCGGTCTTCTATAGAGAATCAATTAATGGGTCGAAATAATTTAACCATCAGCTAGGATGTTGAAATAGGAAAGCAGAAGCTAAAAAGGATATACATAGCAGCTGACATTGTGAATATTTATGCAAATGTAGATGGTGTGCTTCCCTATTAAAAAAGGCCTTTGTTTAAATAGACTGATTTTGACGTGTATCGAGGAATAAATTGGAGAGGGAGCCGTAGCAAATTTTAAAACAGCCTTGAGATGTCATGTATAGTGTTTTTCATCTCCATTAATGGTTATTGTACTCACCTAATTGTTGGTGTTGGAGAATGTCCAGGTGCTGTATTCTGCAAGAAATTAATATAAAATTTATATCAAAGATTGCATATAATAGGGCTTAGACTTAAGCATAACAAATTGCAAGGAATTTATTTAATCCTAACAGTATGCTCCTACTTGATGAAATTGGGTAATTTCGACTAATCTTTCCTAAGCTGTATATACATTTTCCTGACAATTGCATAATTTTGAAATCATCTCATTGGAAATCATCACCATTGGATTAAGTGATGTTCGCAAGTGCGACGGTGGAGATAAATTCCAAAGGCACTGCGAAGTTTGCGCACAGTGTTGAATGTTTTGAATATACTTGAATTATGGAGTCTACAAATTATAATTGCAAATTAAAAGCTCATTTGAAATTAAATGAAATTCTTTTCTGGCTGTCAAATGTCAAATTCTTGCCGCCACCAGTAAGGGCACTCGTTTCGCCTGCAACACTCTATAACACACAATTCCATTTTTCTATTAACTAAATAAAATCTAACTGACAGCTGTCAATACAACATGTCAGCAATTCTGACATTACTTTTTTGAATTTTTAGCATTCAATTTCGGTGAATATATAAATAAGTTGCGCACATATTTGGAGTATCTATATGGACTCAGAAAATTTTGCAAAAAGGGGTTCTCAGTCGTTATGTAAACCAATCGACATATTTACAGCACGAGTGTCACTCACAATCACACGACGATTTGAAGTTGTTAAAGATTGGCATCACTTACGCCAAAATAAATAAAAAGTAATGTCGATGTCACTTTTAATCAAACGACTTTTGTAGTATCAAGTTAATAAAAAAAAAACGAGAACACCCTCCCAGCCGGGAGAAACTATGGAGGTAAATTTCCAGTCTTATACAGCGTATTTAAAGGGCCTGTTAAGATTGAAGAAAGACCAATTGGCAAAAATAGGGCTAGTTTTGTCCACTCTAGATTAATCCAGTGAGAATGAAGAAAGTGGTGATCTATTTTTGTTTTTAATTTTCGTTGGCAGAATAAATAGCTTAAGTATGGTAGGCAAAGTTCCCAATATCTCATCATTTATATTGCAATGTACTGTCAAATTTTTTGACATTTACTAATGAGTCACTGTATGTTATTTACCAACACTTGTCCAGCAGATTTCTACTACTACTACTAGCATGCACAGACATCATTGGTAGGACCCAACGTTTGCTAGAATAGAGAAAGTAGTGGCAAAAATGGGCTTAGTAGTAAATGAGGGCAAGACGAAGTATATGCTGTCAACACGAAAGGACACACAACATCGGCGAATCTAACAGAACGTCACCATTGATAGATATAACTTTGAGGTACTTTGAGGTAGTTCGGGACTTTGTCTATCTCTGCTCCGCTATTAACTCTGACAACAACAGCTCGTCAGAAATTAAACGAAGAATCAATCTTGCCAACCGTTGTTTCTTCGGGCTAAGAAGGCAATTCAGTAGTTAAGCCTTCTTAGCCCGAAGAAACAACGGTTGGCAAGAGTCATTCTTCGTTTAATTTCTGACGAGCTGTTGTTGTCAGAGTTAATGCTTCTGTAGTCGGCAGAGTTTAGAAGTTCACCTTTTTTGTGGATCGGATAAGCGATGCTGAGGTTCCATTGTTCAGGCATACTTTCTTCCGACCAGATTCGGCTTATGAGTTGGTGGATGTTACTTTCCAAATCATCTCCGCCGGCTTTATAAAGCGCGGCGGGAAGGCCGTCATTTCCGGCAGCCCTATTAAGCTTCAGTTTAGAACCTGCAGTTTGCAGTTTTCGCTGTCGTTGCCAATATTGAATGGTTCGTTCTGCCTGACAGCGGAATGTTGTTCGTCATCGCCGTTTAACAGTCTGCAGAAGTGGTTCTTCCATATCCTCAGCATCGACTGTGTCTCCACTACGATGTTTGCTTGTTCATCTCGACAGGATTCTGTTTGAGCCTTGTAACCTTGGCTTTGACATTTTACACTTTGATAAAACTTGCGAACATCGTTCCTGGAGCGGCACCTCTCTATATCCTCGATCGCGCGCTTTTCATGCTCTTTTCTCTTCTTTATGAAAAGCCGGTGTTCTTCCCTTCGTCTCTGCAAACAGAGCTCAACGGCAGCTCTCGCCTTCACCTGCAGACTGCCTTGTAGGCTTCGTTCTTGGCTGTGAGCATCTGTCGGCATTCCTCATCAAACCAAGGGTTTCTAGCTGGTGGGCGCGGGAAACCTAGCACGTCAGTTGCGGCTGATCTAATGGCTTATTGGCATCGTTGCCATTGTTCTTCGACATTCGATGCTGGTGCTATTGTGTTAGTCGAGAGGTTTAGAGATTCTCGTTGCGCGAAGGTCTTGGCGGTCTCTTGCGATTGCAGTCTTTTGAAATTAATTTTTTTCACAGTATTTCTGGATTGTTGTGGCATATTGGATATCCGCATTCTAACCTTGGCTGCAACAAGATAGTGGTCCGAGTCCATGTTAGCTCCTCGGAATGTTCGGACATCCAAAATACTGGATGCGTGCCTCTTGTCTATCGCTATTTGATCAATTTGTTTGACCGTTCGTTGATCTGGAGACCACCATGTCCCCTTATGTATATGGAGGTGGGGAAACCGTGTGCTGGCTATACTGGCATTTCATTCCGTAGGGAAGTCAATTAGCCTAAGTCCGTTACCAGACGTGTTGTCGTGTAGGCTATGTTTTCCGACAATACTGCTAAAGATGTCATACCTTCCCCTTTTGCGTTAAAATCTCCCAGCACGATTTTAACATCGTACTTCGGTAGTCGCTCATAGGTTTTGCCAAGGAGCTCATAGAAGCTGTCCTTAGCTATATCAGCTTTTTCCTCCGTTGGGGCATATAAAGCTTATGTTGACGAATTTGGCCTTAATGCGGATTGTTACAATGCGTTCGCTAGTGTCATGGAAACATAAGACTTCTTGCTTAAGTCTTGCACTTATAACAAATCCGCATCCGAATAGTCGCTTTTTGTGCACACTATAACACGGTCCGTAGTCGATTACACAGTTTTTCATCCCCTTTTGGCCCGGCCCATCCCATCGTATTTCCTGGATGGCAGTAATATATACTTTGTAGCAGTTTAGGGCTTCCGCTAGTTGTTCGCTTGCACCTCTCTTGTTTAATGTACTCACTTAGTCAGGGTTACAACACTGGGCATTGCCAAGTTAACGCTAATCAGAGTGTACCCTCGCTCTACAACACCCAACCATCATCATTATCAAGTTCTGAACATAATTGAACTAAATATGTGAACTCATTCTTGTTTTAGTCTTCTTGGCTTATAAAATTCCAGAATAGTTGTTGAGATAGTGAGATTTGTTATTTAAGCATTTTCCTAGAACATGTTAACATCCATCCAGAAGGAGCAGATTTGGAATCACCCGTCACTCCGGAGTTGAGGTTGTCCTCATTGCATTGGTTAAGCTAGCTTTTTTATTTTGTCCATTTGATTCAAATAAATTATTCTGTTCATGGTAATTTTTGCAGAAGCTGTCCACAGGACCTCTTTAGGTTTTGCTGCAAAATTACGCCGAGTGTAAATGAATACAGAAAAGTGGGAAGACTTTTAAGACCATCAAATCGTTTCTTGAGGCACGACAGAATTTATTGAAATTGCCATCCACCACTACTTGCAGTCATCTGTCTTTAAGAAATTCTCCACCCAGCTGCACATTATTTGAAGAAGTCTCGATCAAGGGTAACATATCTAGATTCTCCAAGTACTTTCATTGATGTTATCAATAATGGGCTACGTAGTTAAGCAGGTGTCTACTTGGAACCCTTATGACCTGTCGCTTACTTATCATATCTTTCTTAATATTCAGCGTAAATCATTTTTCGAATTATCCTTAAAAATAAGGATAGATAAGCCATGGGTGTGTATTTTTCGGAAATACATTTTCTTCCATTTTTTGGAAAAAGATTTCCAGCAACTGGAAAAAAACCTTTTGATTGTACGACATAGAAAAAAAAAATACAAGTGTGAATTTTCTGCTGCAAATTTTTAATTTTATTTCAGACATCCTTGCTGGTACGTGGTCTATCGTCGGTGCAAGGATTTAGCGAGCTTAGTTTTCTGAAAGCATTTTTTTAACTTTGGTGGTAGCGATAAATTAGTTGTGCTTGGGTTAACATTAAAATGATGATTTTATTGACAATTTCCTCACTAGCCTCTAACAGAGAAGTTAAGGTAAACGAATTCCTAAAAATAATTGAGTTGCCACCTTAATACCTTGTCTGCAACAAGAAAGTAATCCGACTCGATGGTCCCGGTTAAGTCAGTTAGCTTACGTCCGCTGCCAGATATGGTTCCGTAAAGACTGTGTTTTTCCACAAATACTGCTAAGGGCCTCCCACTCTTCCCATTATTAGGTTGAAATCACCCTATTCTATTATTACTTTTTCGTGAATACTTGTGCGTATAAATTGAAGCCATTTCCGGTTAGATTATAATATAATCGGATTATCTCATCATTGATAGGTATGGTATGTAAAATTGATGTGAATTCAAAATTAAAACACTTGTCTTTGCCAATAAACGGCTATTAGAGTCGGCCTCCTTCCCACAACACTATAAAAAAAACTTTGTTCAGGTGTCCCTTCTACCCTAGTCCTGAACTTCAGTTTGTGTTGGTATGGGTGCAATTCAATAACCAGTCCTTATACAGGGTGTCCGCCGGGAAGGTAAACTACTATGTTTTGCCGCCATTTTGGTAAACATTAGTCTTGACAGTTCATATTTGGCAGCCGTGAAGCAGACACAGTGCAAATTTATCAATGAATAATATTCGATAAACCAACGTGTTTTAATCGTTAAAACAATATATCAAAATCAATCATCGATTACTGTGACGATAAGAAAGTTACGTGAAAATTTTGGGAGAAATATTGTGCCAACAAAACGAACTACTCTTCGTGTAGTGAATGATTTCGAAAAAAGAGGGTCCGTAGGTGAATGGCCCAAGCATGGACCACAACGTATTACAAGATCGTCAGAAAACATTACTGCCGCTCGTGGAAGTGTTCAAAACAATCCATCAACCTCAATTCGACGCCGTGCTCAGGTTCTGGGCAATGGAAAACCCTCAAATTATTCATCAGTCACTTTTGAGTCCATTAAAGGTTACAGTCATGTGTGCAATTTGGTCAGGAGGAATCAGTGGACCTTACTTGTTTGAAAATGAAAACGGCGTAATGATTACTGTGAATGGGGAGCGATGTCGTGACATGCTTGAAAACGTTTAAACGCCACAACTGCATGTTTTGGGGTTGAATAGCAAGTGGTATCAACAAGACGGTGCCACATCGCATATAGCCAGGACTACAAAGGAATTACTGCGAGACCTCTTCCCACAACAAGATATTTCAAGAAATGGTGATGCTGGTTGGCTTCCACGGTCGCCTGATTTGACTGCTTCGAACTTTTTTCTGTGGGGATATCTGAAAAGCAAGGATTATGCAAACAAACCAGAAAAGCTTTAGCAACAAAATCAAAATATTCGTAATGAAATTAATGAAATACCGCGTGAAATGTGTGAGAATGTCATGAAAAATGTGCTAAAAAGGGCTCGCATTTGTGATTCTAACGGAGACGGATATTGACCTGATATTGTATTCCATACATAATTGCCGACATTATATAAAACATTGATCAATATGAGATCCATTTCCTTTTGTTTAATCAAAAATTGTAAACAAACAAAGTAGTATCCCTTCCCGGCGGATACCCTGTAGAATTTGATATATTTTGTCATCTGTCACTGCAAATCTTTTGATTTCATGGACTTAATGTAACATCATCACAGAAGTTGTCTACTTACTACTTATAGAACGGTGAACACATACTAAATATAGCTTTGAATCTTGTCCCTGTAGATTTATTTTGTTGTGTTGCTCAAATTGGAACCGTCCCAATATACTAGATGTCTCAATGAATAATCGAAAGCAATCTTCAGACCTTTCGACAAACGCTACTAGTAACCTTTTTCATGCTCCTCTAACATAGGAGTAAGCGGAAATTTAAGGAGGTAGCAGCTAACGGTAATTAATATCTTTTTTGACACGATGGTTTCTCCAGATGTACCCTTCTGGTATAAGCTATCATAAGCAAAATTGTGTAATCTTTGGCCAAACTCGTACTATTACTATTACTCTCGCTGTAAAAATTTCATAGAACAAAAAAACAATTCATGATGAACTATCAACCCAGCTGACAGTTGAAATTGAATGATCTGCTACCGCATGGAGAACGCTATAAACGTTCAATTTCAATCTCAATCTACCGAAGAAGAACACAATGTGTTACATCGATATTCAGATGACATTCGCTTTCATCAATCTCATCACTCGAACAAGGATATTTTTTACAAGGAACGTGCCTGGTTGTCGGTTTGTTTCTTATTTCCAATGCTCGTTTGTGTGCTTTTAAGCGAATACCAATCACTGTCTTTTTTCCATACCACATGCAGGTCCTTGATTGTAGTTGCACTGATTTGCCATTGTGATTGATTTATTGTAAGTTGGGTAATAAATTGTAACACTCTTCTCTCATTTTTGAAATTGAAATTTGTGTATAGAAAACATGAACACATACAGCCTCAACGTTTGATGAGCCCTTGATTGATTGACCAATCATATAAAGCGAAGGATAAATGAAAAGGGTTTTTTTTTTATTTGGCCCATGGTGGCATTTTTATTTGAATTTTGGATTTTCTAACACATATTTCAAAACAGCAGCGACAAACAAGGGATTGATTGATGTATCGATGGCATATCGACATGCAACAATAGCTTAAGTTGAAACATTGTCGATAGTAATCGAATTTATTGGATGATAATCCAAATGTCAAACATGTTTCTTAAAATTGTTTTGGGGTTTTTCTTTCGAGCATTACTCAAGTGGAATCTTTGTTTGGTTTTAATTCAAGGTTTTCATTTAAAATAATTTCATGTTTTATAACAGATAGGTTTGTGCCTTTGGGGAATACTTGTGCCTTTGAGAAATAGTAAGTAACCTCATTGCTGAATTACGTGCCCCAATCTTCCGATTTTAATACTTGCTATCATGTACTTTTCAATAGCGACAACTGACAAACTATGTTTCACATTGACATAAATGATTTTCTCGCAAAATCATGGGCAAGTGTTTATGTTTCGATACTTGATTGATGAATATTTTGTCCATTTGCTTATAAGTTTTGGAATAAACTCGAAAAAAATTTAAGAAGAAAAGAAATGTTTTTTCATACGAACTTTCGACTGATGAAAAATTTACAACTATTAATAATTTCATAACAATCAAAATCTCTAGAGGCAATCAAAATCGCAAATTCAAAAAATTTAGTTTTAGCAATATCTTTTTATGAAAACTAACAATACTATAACGAGTCCGCTATGCAAATCATTTAATAGCCTATCCCTGCACATCCTCCAATAGGTTTGGCAGTTCAAAACTTTTACACAAAATTGACAAAACACTATTGGCTCAGAATCGGATTTATTTGGTCATATTAAGGAAATTGAAGTCAAGTTACCAGAGTGTGTAATGTCTTGGGCGTACGTACCTCAAGGAACAGTTGTTGGTCCCATTCTCTTTTTAGTGTATGCAATTTCCTTATAATAACTACTTTTTGCGGGAAAGGTGAAAACTTTCGCTGATAACCTTGAAATTGAATAAAATGCAATAAATCCATTAAACATAGTTGCTGGAATTTGGAATGGGTGGAGTTGATTCTCCGAGATGTTTAACATAAGCATATCCTTTGCCTTTCCGATTATTGTAGCGTTTTTTCAGTTGGAAATCATAGCAATTCAAGAAAACTTGTCCTGGCTAATGTTTGATGTAATATCCTCGAAGAATAAATATTAGCATCTTCAGTAATAGCCAAGCGGCAACTAAATCCTTGGGTTCCATTTGATTCACATCAAAATCAGCATAGGAATGACGACTATCTCTTAACAAAATGGCAGATAACTTTACTGTTTACCACTTTAGGGTGCCAGGGTACTACTGGGCACTGCCCTTTATATTCTATCGCCAGGATAAATGTTACCATATCCTCTCTACATTTTAATCATCAATCAAACTGGACATGACCAAGAAAGCTAACCACAAATGGGTAAACGACACCTAGTGACTAATATCCAGATAACTATGGTATAACGACAACCAGAAACATTTGGTTAAAATACAGGACACTGTCCCTTTAGGCCTACATGCAAAAAGACCAGACATCTTTAGCAATAACTTTTGCAGAAGCAGCTTGGAAGAGGAGGAGGGAGATTGTATTCCTCACCTTCTCTGCTCTTGTCCACAACTTTCTAATAAAAGAAACCTCTTTGACAATCTAGGTGACTTTTAATTTCATAAATCTTCATAGTTCGCTCAGAATGGTTCACTTAGGCCAAGGAATTTAAGGAAAAATCTACAGATCCACTTGGTACCATAACAGACCTTTCTGGTCTAATTTTTCACGCGCATCACATGCCGCTACTATAACCTAACCTATCATTACCTAAAGGGAACATGGCGGTCTGCTGTCAACGAATATTAAATTCAATTGACCACTTCACAATTGGAAAGAGGCATGCATCGGTATGTTGTGGATGTCCCTGCAACTAACATCGGGAGGAAAATACAGACATCCACGCCACGACAACTTGCTATTACTGTGAGAATATTCAATATCGAAAAACATTCATCGCTCCAGACAATCCAAACCGGTACAAAGCAGTATCTTCTCCACCATTCGCCTTTTTCGGATAAAAATTCGATAAAGAATTTTTCGCTTTATAGTGCACTAGATGCAGTATCGCGTCGTTAAGTAAGTCTTTTAGGCTTTAAAACTGAACTATAATAATCGGAAGCAATCGGAAGCTAATTTAAAAATTCTTCGTTAAGTTTTCTTAGTACTGTCAATTACTCAAGTTGACCATAATAGACTTTTGTGAATCGAAGCGACTGTCAGATTGAAAGTCGTTTGACAAACAAAATGTCGTTGCTTATGAACTTTATGTACCCACCTGTTGAAGTAAAAGTCAAATTTTTGCAGTCAATAGAAACTCTGCGCTTTTCGACTTTATTTCTAAGAAACTCGTTTACGATTTCCTGACTGGCTTCATGATTTTAATAGTTTCCGAATGGACTCTTTAATAAACCACATTATTTGATCAACTTAAATGCAATGTATTTTTAAAACTAATATTGTGTTTCATTTATGTTTATTTTTGCGTTTTGCTTTGTAATATGTTAAACCTCTTAAAAGTTTATATTTAAATGATCTCTATACAATATATTTGAATGTATATGCTACTCACTACTCTTTTTTTAGTTATCTTGTATTTGTAAATGAGAATAAGTATGTATGTACCTACTTAAAAAAACAAACATTTAGTTTTAATTTTGTTATAAAATTAAAAAAAAAAACTTTTCTTTTTTTTAAATGGGCCTTAAAAGTGGACTCAGTAAAAAAACTCTATAAATTTAATATATAGGCTATGGCATTTGTTCAACACATTTATTCAACTACCCAGATACTTTTACTGGTTAGTTGAACAAATTGGTGTTTCAAAGTGGCCTTTAGTCTTTTGTAAACAACTCAAGGAGTTGGTTGGTTCAAACTGTTTTTTAAATTCGGTAAACGGGTTCACCTCACTGGGTTCACCTCAATATCCATAAAAGGACATGGCGGTCTCCAGATCAACGAACGATCAAATAACCTGATCACATTGTGATAGACAAGAGACGCGCATCCGATATTTTTAATGTCCGAACACTCCGACCAGGTAACATCGATTTGGACTACTTCCTTGTTGCAGCCAAGGTAAGAATGTGGATATCCACCACGCCACAAAAATCCATAAATACTGTGAATAAATTTAATGTCGAAAGGCTGCAATCGCAAGAGAGCGCCAAGAACTTCGCGCAACGCGTATCCCTTAACCTCTCGGTTAACACCACACCACCAGCATCAAATATCAAAGAACAATGGCAACGATGCCATCAAGCCATTAGATCAGCCGCAACTGATGTGCTAGGTTTCTCGCGCACACCAGCAAGAAACCCGTGGTTTGATGTGGAATGCTGACAGATGCTCGCAGCCAAGAACGAGGCCTACAAGATTAAGCTGCAGGTGAAGACGAGTAAGAAACATCCACCAACTCATAAGCCAAATCTGGTCGGAAGAAAGTATGCCTGAAGAATGGAACCTCAGCATCGTTTGCCCGATCCACAAAGAAGGAGACCCTCTAAACTCCTCAACATCGCCTACAAAATCAGCAGTAATATGTGAACGCCAGAAACCGTTTACCAACAACCTGATCGGCCCTTATCAGTGTGGTTTAAGGAAAGGAAAGTCCATAACCCATCAAATTTTCACACTTCGGCAGATAATTTAAAAGACCAACGAAGTACAAATCGATACCCACCACCTATTCATCGATTTCAAAGCCGCATACGACAGCATTTATTAAGACGAACTATACAGAGCCATGTCTAGTTTGGGTATACCGCCCAAACTCGTCCGTTTGTGTAGAATGACGATGGATAATTATCGCTGCTTCATCAGGGTGGGAAACGAAATAATCGACACATTCGATAGCAAAAAAGGATTTAGGCAAGGCGATGCGCTATCATGTGACTTCTTCAATTTTATTCTTGGGAGGATAGTGCAAAACTCACGAGCCAACACCAGAGGCACAATTTTCCAAAAATCTGTACAACTACTAGCATACGCCGAAAATGTTAAAATCATTGGTAGGACCCAACGTGACGTCAAAGCCACGTTTGCTAGTATCAAGAAAGAAGCGGCAGAAATGGGTTTAGCAATACGAAGTATATCCTGTCAACACAACATCGACAAATTGCACAGAAGGTCACCATTGACAGATATAACTTTGAAGTAATACGGGACTTTGTCTATCTCGGCTCCGCTATTCACTCTGACAACAACATCTCGTCAGAAATTAAACGAAGAATTTCTCTTGCCAACCGCTGTTTCTTCGGGCTAACTTGAACTACTAAGGAGATCCTATATAAGACCCTGATCATCCCAGTCCTGCTCTACGGCGCTGAAGCATGGACCGTCTCAAAAGCGCATGAAGAAATCCTCGGTCGATTCGAGAGGAAAATTCTTCGAAAAATCTTCGGTCCCGTTTGCGTTGACGGAATATGGAGATGAAGATTCAACCAAGAACTATACGAACTGTAGAGCGACATGCCCCTGGTCAAAAGAAAACTCCTCATTGAACGTTTAAGACGGCTAGGACATGTAGAACGAATGGACACCAATACTCCAACTCGCAGTGTCTTCGATTCCCAGCAAGACGTCGGACGGATATCAAGGATATCACCGACTTCAACCAACTTGGAGTGGGCAAGTGGAGGCAGTTAGCTAAGGACCGGGCTAATTTGAGAGGCATGTTGGTTGAGGCCCAATTTCATTCTGGACTGTAGCGCCACTTAAGTTTTTAAGTAGGTAAGTAAATTTGCCCATCGAAATCGATGTTAAAGTGGAGATCACATTCTTTATGGCAAAACTATAACTTCGCACGCAAAAAATAATGGAGGCCCTTTATTTCATTTTCAACTTAACAAGGATGATGACTTCAATTGTTGGATGATGATTTCATATTAGAGCAGCCCTTTTGGCTAAATATTGAAATAGTCTCGTAGCTTGATATAATTTTATGTTGAGTAACAAATATGACATTTGGTAGACAATTTCTAGCAATAAAGCATCTAGGATGCCAGGCTCCATCGATTTCTCACTCTTTATGCTTACTCCTCATTCCAACTTGACGCGTATGTACATAAAATTATACGACTAGATACAAGCATATCCTTAACCTTAAACCCTTTTTGTCTGCCAAAATACATTTCCCATCATCAATTTCAGTGCTTTTTACTGATTTTCATCCATCAATTGTTCAAAACATCCATTCCAGACATATTAATCAGTCTCATGAATATTTCGTCTCGTCCAACTACACAAGAGAGCCACACATACGCCCACCTCAAAGAACTTGCAAAACTTTTCTACCAACTAAGTTCTAGATCGCTTTGTATTTTTCCTCACTTCTCACGACTCTTCAACTTAAAGCCTTCAACTCGATACAGGGATATCTGTAGATTTACGACTCGCCTTCGAATACCTTTGACCTTATAGTACGCACAAGAGCAGGTATTCCTTCAAACATAGTTAAAAGGAATACCTATGTATAGAGGTGGCAATCCCTTCGATAAGAAGGAGTCCTCTTTCGTCTTTTTTTCCAATTTGTTTGCGGTTTTGTTTTTTTCTTTGGAGTAGCACGAAAAACTTTGCACGTATTTTATATTCCTTTGACTCTTGGTGCGGTTATCCCGTTCCAGTGATCTAATCCACCCGGTATGTATAGCTTTTGGGGCCATAAAAAGCTGCAACACTGTAGCGAAACACTACTTGAAATTTCTCCCCATAAATAATTGAATTTTATACTGTTGTGTAGTAGCTAAGCATAAGGTTAAAGGTCCTTCAGCCATACACATTCACACATACACAGGTATACAATATGAAACTCGCGCACACAATGTCATGCAGTATGAACATAAAGCGGGTACAAGCGCGCGTGTAATATCCGGGACGATGAACAATACAAAGATAGTATGTGTGTGTATAGTGTACACCTCCTGCCGCACCTATACTTCTGTGAAATTTGATCCAAAACATTCCTCGTTCTTGTGGATTGTGGAATTATCATGATACAGATGTGGGGACATCATTGTTGCGCGCTGTTGTTATTCAAGTGTTTCCTTCGGATATTCGGATTGAACCGTACGAGGAGGGTGGCGACGACAATGATGAATTCGACCCAGTTTCGTCGTTATCGACGGTGGTCGGAGTCGGTAGTCATATTTAAGGGCGGTGGACACCCACAATGACACCTTAGATTCAACACTTGCTGATAACCTTTTGTTAAGTGGATAACGAAAAGTTTCAGTTGCTGTATTCTTAGAACAGGATATGATGTAAAGGGGACAGTTGAGCACCGAGAACTGGTCGGCAGGCGTTATGTTAGGCTCACTGAAGTGGTGAATTGTATTTCGTAGAGATACAAAGAGTGTCCTTCAAATGCTGTTGAAAGTTCAAGGAAAATATTTTCGAAAACTAGTACCTACTGGATGGCAGGCTCTGGATTGCGGAAAGACGCCGGTACTTGCACTCGTGTTGTATGTTAGTCACATATATTTGTCATTGTTGAATATTGACAAAATGGGGACGGATTGTGAGTATTAAAGTAAGCTACAATGATATCGTCTTTAGAATATTGTTAAGCCAACCTTGTTTGTACCTCTTCAACGATGAACTGCCGCACAGAATTTTTCACATGAAAGTGCACTAGATGTCGTGTCGCGTCGTTAAGTAAGTCTGTTAGGATTAAAGGCTGAACTATAATCGTCGGAATCAATCGGAAGCTAATGTTAAAATTCTACTTTAAGTTTTCTTCAGTACTGTCAATTACTCAAGTTGCCCATAATAGACTTTTGTGAATGGAAGCGATTGTCAGAGTGAAAGTCGTTTTGCCAAACAAAATTTCGTTGCTTATGAACTTAAAAATTAATTATACACAGCTGTTGAAGTGAGATGTCAAATTTTTGTATGAAAGAACAAAAGAAAGAGAAAGAGCGGAAGAATTTGCTTTTCGCAAGTGAGCATAAGTGAACGAATCCAAGCGAAAAGCTACTATGGACGTACAAACCAAATTGCATGTGTTCACAGTTATGGAAGTGACCGTCCGCAACTATCTTCTATTATAGTTCAGCCTTAAGAATTAGGGAAGATCGTCTGCCCCTGGCTTTATCTTAACCAAATTGGATAAATCCAGTATCTGATAACTGCTTCTGATAGGTTAAATAAGAACATTTGTTGTGTAGCATATTCTAGGTATTGCCAATTTGACATTAATCAATGTCTACCCTACAATCTACCATAAGACCGGTTTTGAAGAAAGTTATGTCCATCAAAAAATGCATTTATAAAATATTTCACGATAATTTAGCAAGTAAGAGATTAGGAGAACTGAAGATTAACATTGATGAAAGGGACATGTAAAAGGTGGTTAAATTTTTAATGTTAATTTTGAATAAAACACAAATTGTTTAGGAAATTATTGTCATTTCTCTTTAATTATGATAATATTGGTATGGTTCAATTATGTATGGAACAAAATATTGGCCAAATGGCACACCTCCATCCGATGGTCCAAATTTTCGATGACGCTGAGGCATAATTGAGGTTCTATGCCGTGAATGTGCCGAATCATCTCATCCTTTAGCTCTTGAATTGTTGCTGGCTAATCGACATACACCTTTTCTCTCAAATTACCCCAAAAAAGAAGTCCAACGGTGTCAAATCACATGATCTTGACATCGTCACCACGTGAGACAGCACGGCCATTGAATTTGTCGCTGTTGAAACCACATATTTTCCGCATCCATATCTTGCAATTCGGGCCATACAAATCTCGCTATCATCTCACGATAGCAAACACCATTCACAGTAACTGTCTGACCGGCCTCATATTGGAAAAAATACGGCCCGATGATGCCGCCAGCTCAAAATCCTCAGTCACTCTTTGTGGGTGCATCGGTTTTTTGACAATCATTCTTGGATTATCATTCGCCCAAATGCGGCAATTCTGCTTATTGACGAATCCACTGAGTTGGAAATGTGCATCATCACTGAAGATGATTTTCTTCGAAAAGTGATCACCCACTGTTGCCATTTCTTGCCACCATTCTGGCCATTGACGATGCTTGAAATGGTGAAGAGGCTTTAGTTCTTGAGTAAATGCAAGTCTTTATGCATACTGTTCATCAACGACGAGCGTGAGAGGTGAAATTGTTGGGCACGACGAAGAGTTGAGGTGGATGCCTCTTCAGCCACACTATCGGGAACAGAAGCAATATTTTCTGCAGTACGAGCTGTACGAGCATGCACTGGTGTTTTCACATCTCCTACAGACCCGGTTTGCTCAAACTTTTGCACTATTTTTTTCAATTGTACGCACACTTGGGAGATTAAATTGAACGAAAAAAAAAACACGCTCATTTTCATAATAAGCCTTATTAACTTTAACGCGTTGCTCGATTGTGTATCTTTCCATGGTTCAAATTGAGTTATTCTGAAATTGAGAAATGTCAAATGAAATGCAGAAAAAGCTTGACGTTTAGGTGTGGTTTACATTCAACATCGGCCCCGTTACTTGCGAAGATCTATCAAAAAATATCCAACGCCATTGTGAAAGGACAATCGCAAACCACTTTGACCAATATGCCAAATGTGATGTATACATCTTCAAAAGGCTATCTAAATAAGAAAACAGAATTGAGGTATCCCTTTAAATTTCAGATCACAGCAATTTTAACTAAAACTGCATCCTTCGGCTCTTTACGCTTAACATCATTTTGAAAATGACCTAATAAATCATAATATAAGCTCAAAGATAATCTCCGCAGGATATATATCATCACACACTGCTATAAATCACCAAACTAACTTCATAAAGGATGCAACGCAGTCAGTTCGGGCAATTTAAGCTAAAAGGACAAACAGCGTTGCATATTTAAATAATTCATAGAATCCTATACCTCAACTATGAAAACCTTCTTGGCATAACTTCCTCTCGAATGAATCCTGCCGACAAACAAGTCTTCTCCGTTTTCGTTCGTTCCTAAGGTCAAAGGGACATTCACTATCTATTCTTATATAAAAGCCATCGATTTATAAAAGTGGATACCCCAGAACGCCAGGATGGCATACCTACTTAACGGAGCACAAAAACTCACTCAAGTGTTATTGTTACACGTTGCTATATTATCAAATGGAGTGTGATAAGTGCAATTAGTTTATTGTATTTATATCTACTTGAGATACTTTTCAAGGAATGTAAATATTTGCCTACAAGTCTTTTCGACTCCTTGAAAAATATTTCACAATTGAGTGTTGTCTCTAGCATTGATTGTCTCTCTGGTCTTGGTAAGGGAATGCTGGGGTTTGGTATCAGCATTCCCTCCTCACTGAATATGGGCGTCACGCATAAAAAGAGTATCACTCCAGTGGGGATGTCATGTTCGGGTAAATAATGCTTCTGAACATTAATGTTAGCTGCCAGTTGATAAACAACGTAGACGTTCGTGGTCATACATAGTAATGTCAAATAGAGGTTCAACGTTCTGGGATAGATTGTCTACCATTATCATTTAATGCCCTCGAGTGGTACCCCATTGTTAGGAGGGATGGACTGCTTTGAATAAAATTCAGGTACACCGCAGGACACATAATCTAAACGACGAAATACAGGAGAATGTGGAATGAAAAAGTAACCCCCGTACAAGTGTGAATTATTATTTTTGTCATTTGAATTTTTTTTTTCATCCATTTATCGTTTTATTACGAACAGAAAGAAGATAGAATAAAAATTGCGCTATACGGGACGTTGCAATATGACGGCAATAATAATTTCAACGCCGGGACAAGAGAGTGATTTCAAAGTTATTGCAGATAAAAAAATTTAATATTATTTTAAGGACATATTTCTAAGTGGTTTTATGTGTAAAATTAAGCAGAATGGAGCTAGTGAAAATATAGATAATCATCATGTAAGGCATGTTTCATAGAAATATAATTTTAAGTCTGTTAAACACTTTCTGTGCGTATAGCATTGGAAGCGATGCCAAGAAATCATCAGAAACACCTGAAGCGTGACAATATTTGTGGCATAATATCAATTCAAATGAAGATTAAAAGCGATGCCAAGAAGCCTTCAGAAGCGCTGCAACCACCACGAAGTAATCCCTGGTTTGACTACGAATGCGCTCACGGCAATAAAGCCAAACAAGCGGCTCAGAATTGTGGCTCAGAATTCTTCTCCTACCCAGATAGCAAACATAACAAAGAAAGTACAACCAATCAAGATCAAACGGCTCTAACCAACTGTAAGTGCCAAACCGGATTTACCTACTTACTAAAGTGGCGCTACAGTCCGGAATGAACCTGGGCCTCAACTAACATGCATCTCCAATTAGCCCGGTCCTTAGCTAAGTACCTCCAGTAGCGGACTCAAAGTTGGTTGAGGTCGGTTTCTTCTTTTGCGCGCCACTTAAGGCGAGATCTTCCTCTACTGCGTCGGAAGTTTGGCTGGGAATCGAAGACTCTGCGAGCCGGAGCATTGTTGTAAATTCGTTCCTCACGTTTTAGCCATCTTTAACGTGCAATGCGGAGTTTTTTGACCACTAGCTCAAAGTTATATCTGTCAATGGTGACATTCTGTCCAATTCGTGATGTTGTGTGTCCATTCGCATTGACAGCATATGCTTCGTCCTGCCCTCATTCACTGCTTAACCCATTTTTGCCGCTTCCTTCTCTCTACTAGCAAACGTGGCTATGACATCTCTTTGGGTCCGACCAATGATGTCAATATCGTCGGCGTATGATAGACGTTGTACCGATTTTTGGAAAATTGTGCCTCTGGTGTTGACTCATAAGTTTTGCACATTCCTCCCAAGAAATAAATCGCATCGCCTTGCCTAAATCCTTTTTTGGTATTGAATGTATCGGTGATGTCGTTTCCGACCCTGATGGAGAAGCTACAATTTTCCATCGTCATCCTACACAAACGGACGAGTTTGGGCGGTATACCAAAACCAGACATGGCTCTGTATAGTTCATCTTTATTAATGCTGTCGTATGCGGCTTTGAAATCGATGAATAGGTGGTGAGTATCGATTTTGACATCTTGGGTTTTTTTCCAGGATCTGCTGAAGTGTGAAAATTTGATCGTTTGTGGACTTTCCTGGCCTAAAACCACACTGATAAGGGCCGATCAGGTTGTTGGTAAACGGTTTCAGGCGTTCACATATTACGGCAGATAGGATCTTGTAGACGATGTTGAGGATACTTATGCCTCTGTAGTTGGCGCAGTTAAGAGGGTCTCCTTTTTTGTTAATCGGGCAAATGACAGGTTTCTGTTCTAGCCTTGTATCCTTGGCTCGGCTTTGGAATTTTACGCTTTGGTAAGACTTGCGAACATCGTTCCTGGAGTGGCACCTCTCCATATCCTCTATCGCGCGCTTTTCTTGCCCTTTTTCTTCTCTCTGAAAAGCCAGTGTTTTTCTCTACCTAGAGGTCAACGGCAGCTCTCATCTTCACCTGCAGCTTAGCCTTCTGTCGGAATTCCTCATCAAACCAGTCTTGGCTTGTTGGCATCGTTGGCATTGTTTTTCGAAATTCGATGCTGGTGGTATGGTGTTACTCGAGAGGTTTGGGGATACGCTGTGCGCGAAAGTCTTGGCCCCTGTGGGTTTATTTAGATGGGAATCGCTCAAACTGCATTGCCATTTGTTTACAAGCAGCGTTCACCTCATAATACTAGGAAGAAAAAAACAAATTTTAATAGGGTCACAGATTAATTGATTCAGCACCTTTATTGCATTTGCATCGAAGTTCTTCCATATCAATCAAAGTCTTGTCATGGCAGGTAAAATGAATAAAATCCAGAGACAGTCCGTTGCAAATGATAGAAAGCTTACCCTAGACATAAACTCCACATATAAACTCCAATATGCTCCCTTATGATGTTCAAACCCAATTGCCGTTTATAGGTTCTTTCACAAATAAATTCCAATATTCTACCTTGTATTGTTCAAAAAGGATATGATTATTACCAAGTCATGATTCGCATCCCTTCTATAACTCAGGAAGAGTACACAAAATGAAAACTAAAATTTAAAGTCCCGAATATATTTTCTCTCATTGAAAAAACTATTCCCGTTCACAACAAATGACACATATTGAGCTCATCAAATATTTCTTTCACAACAATGAAAATCATACATAGCCATGCTCACAGTGGCATCAAATTGATGGAAGGTTGCCCTAAAATAAGTGCTTCCATTGTTAGGCAACATTCAGACTCGTAATTCACTCAATCTGATGTATTTTCTTCCATAGTCTGGCTCATTGTGCTCAATGCTCTAATGCTCTGTTCATGGTCTGCAAAATTGTAACAAAAGCCGAAACAATTATAACTTACAGCAGCAGAGTCCTTGCCTTTCTTGCACCCTCATAAACCTTATGCATTCATGCGTCTAATGTAAGTTTCATTTATCCTGGATGCATAACAAAACGAAATGGCTCTTTGCACTCGAAGTAGGAGATATTTTTGTAACAATTGAGCACTGACTTTAGGCAGAAATGAGAAGGGACTGGTTTTCGTTCCTCCCTCCTCTAAGATGTGGCAATGACCTCCTTCGGAATAATACAAATAAAAGAAAACTTATACATACATACCAAAAAAAAAACTATTCAGGGCCAAGGAGAGAGAATTATATTGATTTTTTTGCAATCTTTTTTTTTCAAAACAAACTATGACCTTGGCAACTTGAAGGAGGCAAGGCGGTTGTGTAGTTTCAGTTATAGGACTGCGTTTTTTCTGTGAATTTTATTGTATGCCCTTCGCAGAAAAGAGGATGTTTATATTTTGAAAGAAAGTCTTGAAACTCTCAAGTATAACACAAAGCTTTGATATTGATTTGATGATAAAAAACCTTGATGTAAGTCAATATTATCTGATAAAGTATTGAAAGTTGTTTTCTGAGATTATCAAACAAGAATGATTTGTGTTGATAATTGAAAACAGTAAAGCCTGGTAAAACTTCTTAGCGATATAGAAACGTTAAAAAAAACTTCCTTGTCAAGATTCAGGATATGTGTCCAACTTAAATTATATTTTGAATGTGTCAACTAAAATTTGTATAACACTTTCGTTACCCTCGGCAAGGTTAGATTATTTCGAATAGAATAGTTTATTTAGCTTATGATTTATACATACTATATCGAAAACTATCTATCTACTGAAATATTAACACATTTTTATAAAACAAATTTGTTTAAATTTCAAAAAGAATTTTAGAAAATTGACGAAAACAAAAACCTCAACCAAAATACGCCAATAAAAGAATCAAACAAAAAAATAAATTATTAAAGAATTCACTAACAACTTTTTTTTAAAAATAAGTTTTTTTTTTTAATTTGAATAAATGAATTAACAAAAAATCAACAACAATAAAAACGTAAAGAAGAAGTTAGTATGTATAAAAATGAATTAAATAATATTAATAATAAATAAATCTAAATTGCATAAATCTAAATCTAAATATCGTTACATTGTGCTATACAGGATTTAACTTATCTTTAAGAATATTTTGAGATATGTCACATCGATCTTTGCATAAATATATCAGGAGCATACCTCTAAGTAATTTCTTTTGACATATTTGTTATTTTTTTTATGCACAATAACTTGTCCAAAATCGAATGCAAACTTTGTGGTTGTTTAATTTTTCACATGCTATGTTTTCGTAAAAAAATATTTTTTTCTAACCATTTCTGAAGCAAACTCATTTATTCAACAATTTCAGTATCAACAACATTAAATTTTCGCACAGAATTTTCAATTATTGTATTATTATTCGCGTGTTCTCAATTTTTGTACACATTATGATTTGTTTTATCTCTTGCTCTATCATGTGCTCTTGCTTTATCATTATCCGTGAAATATGTATTTAAACCACATTTGAGATATTCCTTGTTTTTTTGATTATCAAAACAATGTTTCGGAAGGTTTTGCAACCTTTATCTATGTTGAGCAACACAATTTAAAATTTTCTTCCGACTACTAAAGGAGTCCCTCAGGGCTCGATTTTAGGACCTATTCGTTTCTCTTTTTATAAAGGGTGGTTAAATATTAAGGGCCCATGTTGATTTTGAATAAAACATAAATTATTTAGGAAATAATTGTCTCTTTTTAAATTATGATAATATTAGTATGGTTTAGTTATGTTTAGAACAAAATATTGGCCAAATGGCCGCCGCGACCTCGGCGGCACACCTCCATCGATGGTGCCGTTAATGTGCCGAATCATCACATCCTTTAGCTCTTGAATTGTTGCTCGCCTAACAACGTACAAATTTTATTTCAAAAAACCCCAAGGAAAGAAGTATAACGGTGTCAAATCACATGATCTTGGCGGCCAATTGACATCGTCACCAAGTGAGATAATAGGGTCATTGAATTTGTCGTTAGCTATGTGGCAAGTTGCACCCTCCACATCCATATCTTCCAATTCGGGCCATAAAAAGTTCGTTATCATCTCACGATAGCAAACACCATTCACAGTAACTGCCTGACCGGCCTCATTTTGGAATAAAATACGGCCCGATGATGCCGCCAGCCCATAAACCGCACCAAACAGTCACTCTATGTGGGTGAACCAATGCACCCACAAAGAATCGAAAATTACTCTTGGATTATCAATTGCCCAAATGCGGCAATTCTGCTTATTGATGAATCCACTGAGGTGAAAATGTGCCCCAATACTGAAGATGATTTTCTTCGTAAATTGATCATCCACTGTTGCCATTTCTTGCCACATTTTTCACCATTAACGACGCTTGAAATGGTCAAGAGGCTTTTGTTCTTGAGTCAATTACCCCTTGTAAGTGTGTAAATGCAAGTCTTTATGCATAATTTTCATCAATGTCGACCGTGAGAGTTGCAATTGTTGGGTAGGACGACAAGTTGAGGTGGACGGCTCTTCAGCCAAACTATCCCGAACAGCAGCAATATTTTCTGCAGTACGTGCTGTACGAGCATGCACTGGTATTTTCACAACTTCTACAGAGCCTACAGTCGATTGTACGCACATTTGGACGAACAAATCACTAAGTGCACGATATGAATTTTGATTTGAATGCCCATTTTTCATAACAAGCCAGAATAACTTTAACGCGTTGCTCGATTGTGAATCTTCCCATGGTTCAAATTGAGTTAGTCTGAAATTCAGAATTGTCAAATGAAATGCAAAAAAAAAATAACGTTTTGGTGTGGTTCACATTAAACATCGGCCCTTAACCTTATAACCACCACTCGTTATAAGTGAACTTCTAAATAATATTACAACATCATCAATTCAAATGTATGCAGATGATGTGGAACTCTTCAAAAGCTGTCCACTTGGACTTATCCAAGACTGTGATCTTACAATGGACGAAAATCTAATAGAAATCTCACGCTGGCCTGCATCTAACGGTCTTTTCCTGAATCCATCCAAATCGAAATGCCTTGTCATTAGCAAAAAAGCTATAAACCATGAATACTTCCCCATCTTATAGTTAAATAGTTTGCTTATAGCGTGATTATCAAAGGCAATGAATCTTGGTATACTTTTCAATAACATTCTGTCCTGGAATATGCATGTCAACGCCGCCATCGCGGTCGGTAAGGGTTATGGTGTCCTCTTTGGCTTTTAGCATAAACACTAGTTGTAGCTATACTCACATATATATTTTTTTAGTAGGATACATATTTGTTAGTATTTTGAATACTTTATAAATTCTAATATTCCCTTCATTTTTTATATAAAGGGTGATAAATTTAGAGGTTCCCTACTTTTTTAAAGAAAAAAACAAAGAAAATTCAAATTTAATGGAGAATGTTTATTATCATTTGAGAGAATATTCTTTGGCATTTATTTTTTGAAGATTATGTCTATCAAATGTTGGCCGTTGCTACGTCGCAGATGGTCCATCCGTTGAGTCCAATTTTCGATCACTCGTTCGAGCATTTCGACTGGTAACTGGCGAATGACACGCGTGATGTTTTCCTCCAAGGCCTGAATCGAAGCGGGTTTGTCGGCATAAGCTTTTGACTTTACATATCCCCACAGGAAAAAGTCACACGATCTTGGTGGCCAATCGACCGGCCCAAAACGTGAAATTATGTGCTCACCTAAATGTTCTCTCAATAAGTCCATTGATTGATGCGATGTGTGGGAAGTGGCGCCGTCTTGCTGAAACCATAAGTCGCCGAGATCACGAGCTTCAATTTCAGGCATCAAATATCATGGCACGATAACGGTCGCCATTGACGGTTACGTTCGCACCGGCATAATTCTTAAAGAAATATGGACCGATGATTCCACCGGCCCACAAACCACACCAAACCGTTTTTTTTTTCTAGATGAAGTGGCAGTTCTTCAATCTCTTCAGGTTGCTCTTCGTCCCAAATGCGGCAATTTTGTTTGGTTACATACCCATTGAGCCAGAAATGGGCCTCATCGCTAAACAAAATTTGCCTCGAAAACGTCGGATCTTCTTGGAACTTTTCAAGAGCCCATAGAGCGAAGCGATGTCGCTTGGGAAGGTCGAGCGGCTTCAATTGTTGCACATGCTGTATTTTGTACGCTTTCAATTTAAGATCTTGACGTAAAATGCGCCAAGTCGTTCCATACGTCAGTCCGAGTTGCTGGGAACGGCGCCGAATCGACTCTCTACGGTCTTCGTGTACACTCTCAGCTACGGCCGCTACATTTTCTTCACAGCGTGCTGGACGTGGTCTATTCGGTCGAATATTATCCAATAATGAATGCTGGGTCTAAAAATGGGTGATGGTGTTGCGAATAGTACGCTCAGTAGGCCGATTATGTTGACCGTAAGTTGAGCGAAGTGCACGAAACACATTCCTCACAGAACGTGAATTTTCATAATAAAGTTGAACAATTTGTAAACGTTGTTCACGCGTAAGTCTTTCCATTATGAAATGCCAAACAATACTAAACAAAAATAACATGACAGCATGACACGACTCACACGTGATCTGTCAAAAAAGGCTATTGAAAAAAGTATCTCTACTTGGATCACCCGTTATGTTTGTTGGTTACATGTTGAAAAGCCTAATCCCCTTGTAGAGTAACGTCTTCTGACCATCTGTTGGTAATTGCAAGTTCAGTTGGATATCATTTGCGCTTCGTAGGTTGTAAGGTTGAGCTTCACTCACAAGTCTGACTTCCCGTGTTAAATACGCTGGTGCTTCGCCATACTTTATTTTGGGTGCAAAATTGTTTGACACGATTGGATTATTTCCTTTGGGGATATGTGAAGTCGCTCGTCTACGCCAACAAACCAAAAACGTTAGGAAAGCCAACATTCGTGGCGTTATTGCCGACATACGGCCCCAAATGCTCGAAAAAGTGTTTGAAAATCGGACCTCTAGACTTGGCTTTACTCGAACCAGCCGCTGCGCCCACATGCCTTCCAATAAAGCCAAATTGATGGACATTTAAACGATTTTCTTGTGTTATATTTTAATTCGAAGTTCTATACCTCTAAAAAAAAAACACCCATAACATCTAAATACTAAAAATACTAAAAATTCTTTTTACAACTTTAAGGAAAAACTCCCCCAAATAGTGGGGGAAATGATCTAAGTACGAAATGTTCATACATGTTTACTTTATTATTGTTTTTGCATCAAATGTTTTTTATTTTCAAATTTCCTTCAAATCTTATTCAGAAATTTTTTAAAACTTCTTGACCAAAAATTACATTTTTTTAAAAAGTGGGCTTGGTAGCTGACGTTTTTTTAAATTTTTTTACAACTTATGCTGTAGGCGCTGACATTGATCCTATATACCAAATTGCATTTCCCTAGGCTTAAAATTTAAGACTTAAAAATCGGTGACGTACAGACAGACAGTCGAACGGATGCAAAGACAGACACAACTAAATTGACTCAGCTGGCGATTCTAAGTCATTCCATCATACTTTAACGTAGATTTAGCGAAATTATTTTTTTATTTATTTTCTAACTTATATACCCTTATGGGATAGGGTATAATGAACTATTAATTGGGAGTTTTTTTTTAAATCATTTGTTTATCTTTGATTTGTTTCGACCGACGTATTTCCTTCCATCATATATTATGTTACGGATACATTATTGGAGATAATGGACATTTTCAATAGAAACAATATAAAATATTCTTATTTTTTTGACGCCAATTTGATATGATTACACTTGAGTACAAGTTCCAATAATTCAATATATGAATTAGGTACCTCAATTGCACCAAAGCCAAATTATTTGTAATATTGTTTCGCGATTTTAATTTATATAATACTGACTTCACATAATCTTAATACTAATCGACTTTTTACAACCATTTTTGTTGTAATTCTATCATTTTTCAAAGTTCCATAGAACGACTGACTGACGGTAATAGCAGCAAGCTTTGCATAATCATTCTAGGTCGGTTTAATTGGCATCGACTGTATATGAATCCAAATAATTAAGTTTCGCACGTGCGGGTGATGTGAGCATTATTATGCCAACCGCAACACCGCATGTGAACGTGGCACTTAAACATAATCTGATTACGTCAGTCGTCGCTAAGCCCTACAATTATTCAAGGACTCTGATATATATTTCAACTGATTTCGCAATTAGGCAAATGCATTTGTCAAATCCTTTGATATCCACCCCCTCCGGTGGTATTCAAAAGAAACTCAGTAATTCTAAGAATTCTCGACTCTCGACCAGACTAATTCACAATCCTTATCCTCTTTTGACATATTTTCCTTTTGTTTAAAAAAAAACTTCCCTGGCTCTTTGTTATGAAATTAGACTAAGGGCAGATAAATTAAAATCCAACTGACTGCCATTTCACCCCACTATATCTACATTTAGCAAGCGTATATGGATTTTATTCTTCCGCATGCCCTGGGGTAAATGTCATTTTAATGATTATAATTATCCCAGCCGCGCAAAATGGTTCTCATCACTCATTGTTGTACTTCTGGAATTACATTCCATTGCATACCATTCGAATGTCCAGATTCCATGGAAGGAATCTGTGATGAAAACGTTTCTGCCAGTCGGAGCGTAAGGACAACCATTCATAACATTTGATGAGCATTATACCAAAGCTGTCAATACCACGAGCTTGTTGTGAAGGACTTGCTACTTCTTTTAATTTGTTTTGTTTTTTGTTTACGTTCTTTAATGACGATGTTTTTATAAATACACATTAAAAAATGTTTTTGCAAAACAAAGTAAACTCATGTCAAAATACATTAAGGCAAAGCTAAATGTAAGCAAGCGAAAACAACTCAGTGAAACCAACCGTGACGTCGAAAAATCTAAAAAATAATAATGAGGGAATTCCATTTTTATAAATATGGTCAATCAATTGTGCCCCTAAGCGCTTATATGCGATGTATGTTACCTGCACGAGCAATAGACTAAAAACATTTCTTCCAATGGTTTACAGGACTTCACTAGCAGAGGACATGAAGAAAAGATGATACATACAACAGAAAAACAGTGTTAAAATCTTGTTGGGATATTTAAATGCTAAAGTTAGGTAACACGACATCTCGCTATTCACCGACAACATAGTTGACCTCCAGATCAACAGGTTTTTCCTTTGGTTAACTTTTAATTTTGCAATCGACAAAATGCACAACAAAATTTAAATTCTTGGCGCAGCAGGCCCATTAGGACTTATAACAATATATGGTGTGCGTGTGTACTTCTTGCACGATGGCAGGATCAAAATATTTTTGCCAAATCCAAACGCCTGAGTTGAAATAAGCTATTTTGATACTACCTGAATGATTTGCAGATGATCGCAAGAGGAGGAAGTCACGGTGCCCCCAAGAGGCAAATCTTTTTTATTTCAAACGTCAATTTCAGTATTCCAAGTTGAAAAAACGTGACTCAGATTTCTAAATTGTTGCAGGTGAGGTACAAATACGAATATCCAACATGCCACAACAACGACGAAATACTGTGCGTAACATGTGATAACTGACCTTTCATACCTTATTGACGACACGACATCAGCAAATAATAAGAATAACAACATCCTAACCAAAAACTTAACAACTTTCCAGCAATTCAAAACTCGGACGCATGCAATTAAAAGAAAAATCGAACGACTTTTAAGTAAAATTTTCTCAAATGAAAGTATGCCTGAAATTGGCATCTCATTATCATAACCTAAGTCAATTACAAAGTCACAAGTCTGTTCAATATTATTAACAAGATCCGGACTGACGTCATTTTTACATTCATGAAACAACCTACTCATCCTTTATCAGCGTTTTAGGACAAGAATTTAAAAAATTATCAAATCCGTAAACTTTGGATTAGTTTAGGTCGGATTAGTTCTAACAAATTTGGAATGTGTTAGTCAGGAAATAAGTCCACAAGTCCAGGATGCCTTTTTTCAAACAACACCCTTAAAAATAAATAAGTTATGAGAGAAAAAACACCCATAGACCAAATGATCACAGCAAGGCAAATTCTGGAAAGGACTAACGAACTTTAATTCGAGACACATGTTATTTTAATAGATTTAAAGTCCACTTCGACAGCCTGGATCTACAGAGTGTCCGCCGGGAAGGTATACTACTTTGTTCTGCCGCCATTTTGGTAAACATTAGTCTTGACAGTTCATGTTTGGCAGTCGTGAAGTAGACACGTTTAAAATCTATTATGTAAAAATATTCGATAAACCAACGTGTTTTAATCGTTAAAACATTTTATCAAAATCATTCATCGATTACTGTAACGATGAGAAAATAAAGTGAAATTTTTGGGAGAAACAACGTGCCAACAAACGCACTACTTACCGTGTAGTGAATGATTTCGAAAAAAGAGGGTCTATAGGTTATAAGCCCAAGCATGGACCACAACGTACTGAAAGATCAGCTAAAAACATTACTACTTCTCAAGGAAGTTATTTCAAGAATGATGTTGATTGGCCTCCACGGTCGCCTGATTTAACTGCTCCGGAGTTCTTTTAATGGAGATATCTGAAGAGCAAGGTTTATGTAAACAAACCAGAAACGCTTGAGCAATTCAAACAAAATATTCCAGATGAAATTAATGAAATACCGCGTGAAATGTGTATGAATGTAATGAAAAATGTGCTCGAAAGGGCTCGCATTTGTGAGACTAACAGAGGCGGACATTTACCTGATATAGTATTCCACACATAACTGACGACATTAAGTAAAACATTTATCAATATAAGATCGATTCTCTTTCATTTAATCGAAAATTATAAACAAACAAAGAAGTATACCTTCCCGGCGGACACCATGTATATAAAGCAAGAACCGTACTAGGGACTCCATTAAAATTGATACAGTGGCTTCCACTTAAAGTAACATTCAGCTTTGTAGCATATTACTCGTACTTTGGAAAATATATACCGGTTTGGACAAGGAGATTCGATATCAGTCGATTTCTTCAACATTGCGCTAGATGGTCCAGTACCGAGAAATGATCGCTCCACTCTGGATGTTTCCTCACGAAATCTGTTTATGAAGACGCGTGTCCATCAACGCAAACGTTACCGAAGATTTTTCGAAGAATTTTCTTCTCGAATCGACCAAGAATCTCTTCATCCGCTTTTGAGACGGTCCATACTTTAGCGCCGTAGAGCAGGACTGGGATGATCAGGGTCATACCTATATAGGATCTCCTTAGTAGTTCGAATGCGGGCTTTTCTACTCAATTGCCTTCTTAGCCCGAAAAAGACAGCGGTTAACAAGAGTAATTCATCGTTTAATTTCTGATGAGATGTTGTTGTCAGAGTTAATAGCGGAGCCGAGATAGACTAAGTCCCGAACTACCTTTATCTGTCTTTCATGTTGACAGAATATACTTCGTCTTCCCTTATTTACTGCTGAAATCACATGAATATCAAAGAAATATAGCGAAAAAAATCCCGAAGCATACCCCCCCTATTAGATAGTTAGTACGCATGAAATACGACGGAAGATTTGTTTTTTATGAAGTGATTTTAAGTGAAACACTTACATGACGGTCACAGCCCTGGTCCAATGTCAATGTAAGGAAATCAATACAATTGTATCGACCGTAGTAACCGTGCTGCGTGAAAGTATGTCGTACAACGAACGTCGTGCGTACACGTTGTTGCCAACAATGGTTATTACTGTAATTATTGTTACGACCTGTCGTTCCTTTTTTTTACTCTGTAGTGATTATCGTTACCATAGGTTCTCATATTACCCCACCATTGTCAGGGTTAAAAGCATATAAACGCTGGCAGTTTATCGAAAGATGGGTAACGCTATGCTATGTTACGTTGTCATGCACAAACACAAATGCGACCACGTACATGTATGTATAGTGTAAGTATAAAATGAGCAAGATTTCGCTTACTATGTAGTTACAAATGGCGACTATATAAGCTTTTAAGAAATGCACTTAAATGCTGCGTTGATGAAGGGAAGCTTTTAGTTTTGACATCAGAAACCATTGTCGAAGCAGACATTTCTATTTGAAAAGCGACAAACAAAATGTTTTCTTCTCTTGAGATATATTTTAGATTTAATAATATAAAACCCCCCCGAAAGCAGTCAAGCGGGGTACATTAAACTCTGATTGTAGTAAATATAATTTAATTATAATTAGGAGCCCTCTTACCTCATCAACGTTTCCTTTTAGTAGTTTCCTAGAATCGTACCTCATTATCCTTCAATATCGGAACAAACACAACAACTCCATCTGTAGGCACTTATTGACTTTTACGTTTAAGTTACCCACTGCTAAGTTGTATCTTTTCTGCTCAGCGCAGCTTCTTTATTTCCCCGAACATCTTCTGTTTGTATTCTTACCGCTATACACTTGAGTAACAAACAAACAGTGAGTAGCATCAGGAAAAACGAACGAAAAGGAAAATAAAGGATTTATTTTCTCCCATTGAAATGATTCTGTTGCCTTTTTTTGGGCTCTCAAAAAAATCTCAAGCGTATACACAATTTGAAGAATAAAAGTATATAGTACGTGGTTATACATTTCTTCAGAGGCAGGACCTTGTATATATTCTAAATTGTATCGCTTAACTAAATCCAATTCGATGTGATGTGAATATTAAATTATCTGTAAACATTTGGAATATTTTACAAATTTGATGTCCTTAACAAAATAGGCCCCAAAAAACAAGTAACTGAATTACACAATTCCAAAAATGTTTTCAAAATTTCATTAAATTTTAGACAGAAAACTTTTTCCAAGTACATATATCGGGAAAAGGTATTTATCCCCACCGACAACTTAATTCAATATTCCGAAATGGGGCAAATCAATTGGACACATTTACTACATCAACATTGGTGTTGATGTTAAAAAAAAAAAAACGAACAAGAAAAACATGCTGCTACACTTATTACAGCTGTCACCAAAGTCCGGACATATTTTGATGTGGATTCGTTGTGGAAAGTCGACTCAGATCAGCAGTAATTGACTGTAAGCCGGTTGGTAATTGCCTGTGATCCGTGCAAGAGCAGCGTTTAACAAAATTATCCTTAGTCTAAATACACATCCAATTAAGGAGGCATACGACCATTGACTACAGGCCCTGTATGGTATAGTGTGATTCAAAGCATCCTCACAACGCATGATAAACAATGATGAAACATATTAAATTTATTACGACAAATGCATGGCATAGCATCAAATGTGCTTTCAAGTTTAAGTGTTTGTTAGTGTTTACTTATTACAACCAATTATTGATCCTGTTAGAGAATCGGAGTCAGTTAGAGTCCACATGCACAAACTGAGTAAGAGATTCCCCGCTGTGTCCTTACCCACTAACAACATCTAAACTCAGTCGAAACATTATCGCAATGCCAATAAAGCAGCGACAAAAGGCTATCCAGTCATTCCCAAATAATGCCACTAGTATACCGAAAGGAGGTGGCGCTACAATGCAAAATCCTGGTCGCTTATTGAAGGAATATTGAGCCAAAGGAAGGGCAGAAATAAAAACCTAGCTCAGGGAAATTAAAGTTTGAACGAGAATTCTATGAAAAAAAAACATTTGAGATGGCTACGATTCAATATTTATACACATATTGAAGCAACGCACAAGGAACCTATGTACCAAATTTCGTTGTTCTAGCCCAAAATTTAAGACCAAAAGTCGGTAATCGACTTAGCTATCAATTCTGAGTCGATCTATATAATTTAAGGTATATCTACCTAAATTATTTCTGTATGTTACAAACTATCTATCAAGACTTATGTACCTCTATGGGATAGGGTATAAAAACAACTGGTAGCTGACTTCGAAGTAGGAACGCCGGATCTACGCAACAACGATTGCAACCTTGTCAAAGACACGCATGTAATTTCTAATGTATTCCAGCAGCGTTTTCTGCACCATTTTAGTGTGTTTAATTTTGGTAGAGGGTTTTGGCTAAAAACCAATCCTTCCAAACGCAATGAAGAGGTAGAGCTCCCATCCAATATTGAAGAAGCAGCCATCCAAAGGCGGTATCGATGAATTACTCTTTTAATACGAAGGTTTACCATGGATGCTTGCTGTAACTGAATGAAATATCTAGTCCCATCTACAAAAAAGGCGATCACATGTTTTTCACTAGCTGCCAATGCATATCCATGCTAAATGTGGCATATAAGATCCTGTCCAACGTATGTATTGTGTAAAAGTCTGTCTGCAACTCACTCGTTGCAATGACCCGGCAGATCGACCCTAAGCCAAATTTAGAATCCAACGATTGCATTGATCACCTAAAGTTCTATTGAGCGATGACGGATTTCGGACTACCTTACACTGAACGACACACGTTTAGTTTTAAAACAGTTGTTCCGATCTTTTCTAATATTAGAATCTAACAAGTAGAGTTCACGTGCTGGAACAGAAGTGCCTAGGGCATGCGATAACAAATTTGTAGAGCTACCGGTATACGCAGAAGATATAGTCGCTCCCATGATGCAGTTGTACAGAAGTAGCCGTTGCCGCTGTAGATGTGAGCCATACTTTTTTTTATGGTCAAATCAATTTCAGCGATGACGCTTATTCCTGCCTTGACGGTTATGTAAACAAGCAGAATTGTCGTGACTGGCTTGAGCACAATCCTTATAAGACTTTTGAGGCTCAATAACATCCCGAAAAAAATTACAACTTGGTGCGATTTACATGCCGAAGGCATCATCGGCCCATTTGTATTTAAATCCCTAACCGGTGCCAATATTACCTTGAATCGTTCAAATTTAGCTAATGATGCGTGATTTGAAGGAGAAACGGCTGAAACAAGACGGCGCAACATGCCAAACAGCGCGTGCAACCTTGACTTTGTTGAGCTAAATGTTTGGTGACCATGTCATCTAAATAAATATACCACGTTCGTATGATTTGACACCTTTGGACTAATTTTTGTGGTGATACGTCAAATCTCTGGTCTATGCTGTTAAAACAGCAACGATTGATCACGATTTTTTTAGAGGTTGGTTATTCGAATAGAGATAAAACTGATATTTTGTGGTCAAATCGGGCAACTCTAATGTCATTTATGTTCAGCTTGGTTTGCCATTTTATCATGAACAGGTTGACAAGTGAACAACGCTTGCAAATCGTGCAAATTTATTTCGAAAACAATGGGTTAGTTCGCAA
Organism: Rhingia rostrata; assembly: GCA_949824845.1. Lineage (NCBI taxonomy): Eukaryota > Metazoa > Arthropoda > Insecta > Diptera > Syrphidae > Rhingia > Rhingia rostrata. The sequence goes on along the minus strand of OX463755.1, from coordinate 159,229,251 downwards.
AGCTTACCGCAAGCACCGTCCATTTTAAGGTCGATATAATCGTCCATCAGAGCAATTAATTCGGTTAACCATGGATCGTTTTCGCACTACGTTTACTCTATGTGATAATACGCATCTGCAGAGACATCGTGGAGCTTTGTCCATCAACCTTATTGAAGATTTTGCGCAAAGAATTTTTCTTGCGACCTTGCTTGTGAAAGAATCATTTTTTTTTTATTTCATTTTTTTTTATTTCATTGTTTTTTATTTCATTTTGTTTTAATACTCTTAAATCTTACTTACACGCTAGACAAATATTCATGAAAAAACTAGCCTACTTTTCAACTACTTAACTAACTTACTTGCCCTATGAGGGCGCCCTAAATTAAACGCCAACAACTTAAATCTATTGCCTTTCGGCCGAGTATCAAATATATAATTTAAAATAATGTACATATCTTTACTTTTTTTACAAAGAAAAGTTTGTTTTTAAAAAACTTGGTATCTTTTAGAATTAATGCCACGAGACAAATGCAATGCGTCGTGATTTTGGTGTATGGGCCGAAAATGAGATTGATCTCGATGCTGATTTTCATTGCAAAATTTTGTTCAGTGATGAGGCTCATTTTTGATTGAATGGCTACGTCAACAAGCAAAATTGATGCATTTTTAGTGAAGATAATCCACATGAGACCCATGAGACGCCATTACATCCACAAAAACGGACTGTTTGGTGTGCTCAATGGGCTGGAGGAGTCATTGGGCAATACTTCTTCCGAAATTATGCTGAAGAGTCAGTTACCGTTAATGGAGACCCGTATAGAGCCATGACAACCGACTATTTTGTTCCCGCATTGGACGGCATAAATGTGGATGAGATGTGGTTCTTACAAGACGGCGCTACATGCCACATAGCGCACGCCACAATCGATTTATTGAAGGAAACATTCGATGACCGCATAATTTCGCGGAATGAATCTGTCAATTGGCAACAAAGATCGTGTGATTTGACACCATTGGATTTGGGGATATGTGACGCTAACAAACCAGAAACGTTAGCGGACTTGGAAGCCAACGTGGCGTTATTGCTAACATACGGCCCCAAATGCTTGAAAATTGGACCTCTAGACTTGGCTTTATTCGAACCAGCCGCAGCGGCCAAATGACCGATGTCGTATTTAAAGATTATTGGCATAAAATATCCTTCTAATAAAGCTAAATTGATGGACATTTAAATCAATTTCTTGTGTTTTATTTCAATTCGAAGTTCTATACCTCTAAAAGAAACACCCTTTATAATCTAATGTCAACATTCGACGCACGATTGACGAAATATGCCAGTTATGCTCAGCAAAGTGGTGCAAAATTGGACACAGGATGGAGTTCATAAGACGCAGTCTCGGAGGCCATATATCAGAAAATATTTTTAAACATCAAATCCATAAAATTTGTTAGCTAATGAAGATAAAACTTTAATTATTCCATGTTTTATTTTTATAAAAAAAAATCTATGCCTCTATCAATAAACAAAATACGATTGAGTTAATACGAGGAAGTTTAATCTTCTTAACATGAAGCCAACGAATGACACCTAGGGGTGATTCCACAAGAGCCTGACAATAGGAAATTTATGGTACTGCGTCTTAGCGAAAAATATTAGATCAAAACCAAGTTAGTTTTTGAGACCAAATATAAGCGCAATGGTTGGTGCGATGAACTGCAACGCAGAAGGTCTGGGTTTGATCCCTAGACATAGCAACACCGAAATAACTTTTCACTAGCCCTCTTCTCGTGATAATCTGACAAATCATCCGAGTATTATCAATTGTCAAGAGAAGCTTATCTCAAATTCGCTGTTCGGAGTCGGCATAAAACAGGGGGTCCCGCCATCGTGCTAGAAGTACACACACACACATGATGGTTGTGAGAAAGCTCGGCCCTGGGTACTAACGAGTCTGTTGCACCAAAAATGTGTATTCTTTTTTTTTAACCAAGCGCAAATCTAAAATTTTTAACAAAAATCTATTTAAATGAAGAAAGATAATTCTTTCAACTAGAAACTGTTCCACTACATGTTAGTTAGAGCCGGCTTTATTAGTAAGATAATTTATGGTTGACCTGTGTATTGTATAAGTAGCTACATAATACATGATTGTGGAAGTTTCTGTCTACAACTTTGGCTTAAGTTTTCTCCAGATTACTAGATCAAATCTGACGAAAATGGCGAAAATATAGAATTACTTTTAATAATTTAATAATTTGATATACCTTCGTAGGTACTTCTATTGTTAAATCCACAGGAAAGCCATTAAAGTATTTGTTACGTATTTTAAGACATCTTCCACACAACCTTCGAATATAAATGTTTCGTGTCTTACAATTGCAATCTGAAGTGAACTACTTTGTACTGAATACATAACTAACAAACGACCAATGTGGTACTATTCAGATGGAAATGCACTTACTTAATTAAAACACAGTTATTGTGCTCATTTTTCTCCACGAATTCCCTCAATCATATATATCACTTAATGCCACAGGACACATAAAATTTACCTGGACTATGCTCGTTGATCACAATTTGAATCTATTTCCCTGTAGATGACGTTGAAATACTAAAATCCCTCACATTTCATTCATCTCATTCCGAGACCGGCAACTTCCTCCTAGAAAAAAAAATCGGATAGCAACACTCAACACCAAGTAGCACTTAAAACTCATACCGAAATGCATCCAGTACCATCTGGTGGATAACTTTTTATTAAGGAATCCACAGAGCATTCCATACCCGAGACCACCATCACAAACATGATGTGCATTCATTTCGTTATATTTTATTCGTTCATTGTATTGTGTGCATTCCACACCGCACAATTTACCCTCAAGTCAAAATTGAATTTTCAAAGGACATTTATTATGCACACGGGGTGGACAGCAAAAAAGCAAAAATAAACAAACAATAACACACAACTCAATATACACACCTGTTCCGGTTTATTTTATTCGAGTGGAGAGACCAAGCAGTTGCATAAAAGTCCCTTGAGAAACTTGTATTTATTTTTTAAACTTAATATTTAAAAAAAAAAATGATATTTATAAAATTTATACAAGAATTGATGTTCTGCTTTAGCACTGCTCTGGCAGAAATCAATTTTTATTTGCATACGTACTAACTTCAATTTAGCGAGAAGGATCCTTTGTCTTCGATTTCTTGTTCAAATTGGAGATGTATTGGCCTTAATTGAACGTTTCAACTTTATTGCGTACGTGTATTGTTTGCGGTATTGTTGTAGAGTGGCATATTGCATTTTTTTTTTGAAGCTTAAAGTTAGCAATTGAGATCCATGACGTACAACCTATTGTTCAGACCATAGATACAATCACAATGTGATCCATCTCTTGATTTCGTTTTTTTTTGTTTTTTGGATAATTAAACCTCTTTTGAGTCCAAAAATCTGACGACCAATTTACGATAGTGTTTCGAAACATTGCAATACATGTTTCGAAACACCATAATTAATTTTCAAATTGGTTAATAATCGCCAATTTTCGAGTATGTCTGAATTTACAGGGAGGTGCCACTCCAGGAATGATATTCATTAATTTTGCTTAAGTCAGGAGTACTATAACCAAAAATATTCCCTCGAGATGAGCAAGGAACAATCATACTTGAGCCACAGTATGAGGAACAATCATCCGCTGTCAGGAAGAACGAACCATTCAATATGGTGACGAACGACACGGAGAAATGTACCCGCCAGGGTGGTATGAATAAAACGGAGCACCTGCTCAAAACTCAACTTTTCCGAGCAGTTGCTCCATTTGGTATGAATAAAATATGTGATTACGGCAATAATAAAAAAATCAAACCATTGCATAAAGTTTCCTTTAACGATTGAAGAGCTGCAGAGTGAATAGCAAGAATGGCAAGAAAAATACCAAAATATACAATCCTGCCGAGCTATATAAAGCGTTTGAATATGATTTGGTAGTGAAATAGATACTCGTTACTAAATTTGGACGGATGCTAGTATGCTAGAAGAATGGAACCACAGCAGCATTTCCCCGATCCACCAAAAATAACTCATGAACTGCGATAACTACAATAGAAGGCTCCTCAAATAAGCCTACAAGGCCTTTACTTATTACTTAAATGGCGCTGCAATCCGGCATGAACCTGGGCCTCAAATATGCTTCTAGTTCCCTAGCAAAATGCATGCAGTTGTGTACTTCAAGTTGTTAGAGGTCGGTTTGACTTGTGCGCACCACATAAGGCAAAACTTCCTCAACTGCCGGAGTATTGATGTCCATTCGCTGTTATCCTAGCCATCATAAATGTCCGTTGCGGAGTTTTTTTTAACCATTTAAAGTTCTTGGTAAAATCTTCCCTCACATTTTTCAAACCATTTTTGCTCTGAAGTACTAAAAATTCCTTTGTCCCCTTTTGACCTATTATGCCCTTATACAGGATATCTTTAATAGTTCGATTGAGGACAACGAGATATCGTGAGCAGAGTTAATTGCGGAGCCGAAGTATACAAAGTGCCTTATTACCACAAGGTTATATCTGTCAATGGTCTCATTATGTCCAATTCGTCGATGTTGTGTATCTTTTCTTATATATTTTTTCTTATATATTCTAACTTCTAACTATTTGTTTTTTGGGTGTCCGCCGGGAAGGTATACTACTTTGATTGTTTATAATTTTTGGTTAAATAAAAGAGAATGGATCTTATATTGATAAATGTTTTATTTAATATCGGCAATTATGTATGGAATACAAAATCGGGTAAATGTCCGTCTCTGTTAGTCTCACAAATGCGAGCCCTTTTGAGCACATTGTTTATTACATTCTCACACATTTCAAGCGATTTTTCATTAATTTCATCACGAATATACTGTTTGAGTTGCTCAAGCGTTTCTGGTTTGTTTGCATAAACATCGCTTTTCAGATATCCCCACAAAAAGAAGTCCGGAGCGACCGTGGAGGCTAATCAACATCACCATTTCTTGAAATAACTTGTTGTGGAAAGAGGTATCGCAGTAGTTCCATTGTAATCCTGGCTGAATGTGATGTGGCACCGCCTTGTTGATACCACATGTCAATCAAGCCCAAAGCATGCAGTTGTGGCGTTAAAAAGTTTTCAATCATATCACGATATAGCTCCCCATTCAAATGTACCGTTACGACGTTTTCAAATTGCGCACCAGACTGTAAATTTTAATGGATGCAAAGGTGACTGATGAATAATTTGAGGGTTTTCCATTGCCTAGAATAGAGTATTCTGTTTATTCACGTATCCATTCAAATGCAAATGTACCTCGTCACTCATTTCGATTTCTTAATGAAAATCGGGGTCGTCATTGGCTAGCTGTAACATCCTATTGGCATAAGTACGGCGGCGTAAATGGTCTTGTTGAAGAAGCTCTTGTGTCAACTAAATCTTAAATGTAAACAAATGCAAATCCTTGTGCAAAATTGTGGCCAAAGTTGTTCTTTGAAGACCAAGTTCCTGAGCACGGCAACGAATTGAGGTTGATGGATTGTTTTGAACACTTCCATGAGCGGCAGTAATGTTTTCAGCCGATCTTGTAATACGTTGTGGTCCATGCTCGGGCCATTCACCTACGGACCCTCTTTTTCGAAATCATTCACTACACGATGAATATTGCGTTTTGTTGGAACATTGTTTCTCCCAAACGTTCACGTAACTTTCTCATCGTCACAGTAATGGATGATTGATTTTAATAAAATGTATTAAGAATTAAAACACGTTGCTTTATCGAATATTTTTCCATAGTAAATTTGCCACGTGTCTACTTCACAACTGCCAAATATGACGTGTCAAGAATAATGCTTACCAAAATGACGGCAACACAAAGTAGTTTACCTTCCCGGCGCACACCCTGTTGATTAGCTTTTTTTCTGATTTTTGTACCACTTTCTAATTTTTTTTTAGTTTTATGAATACTTTTGTAAAACTTCTATTCTACTTTACAATTTTTTTGTCATAATACATAAATTCTATATGTTTAGTATGGTGGTATGCCCAGCCAAAAGGGCAACGAAATGATGTTATTATCTTCGCCGTGCATATACTAGTCATCTGCATCTTACAAATTTTCGAAATATTTACGAATCCTCTCAAGAATGATGTTATGAAAGTCACAAGCCAATGCATCACATTATCTAAATCCTTGATTGTTATAGAATGTTTCGATGCTGATTCTGATTCTGATGGAGCTTTGAAAATGCGGCTTTGGAATTTGGATGAATAGGTGATGGTTATCTATTTGGAGTGTAAAGATTTATTTAGCTGTGGACTTCTTGGCTTGAGCCATGCCCGACCTGGTTGTTGGTGAGGTGAGGTTTCAGGCGTTCACATACTATTACAGATTGGATACTGTTAGCGATGTTAAGGAGAATTACGAGTCTTCATTAGACCAGTTCGTCTGTAATTGTGAATCGGGAAAACGATGCTGAGGTTCCATTCTTCAAGCATACGGTCATCCGGCCTAATTCGGATTATGAGTTGATGAATGTTACTGACAGCATGAATGCATTTACGTAGCTTAAATTTTAGTTTAAGAAAAAACTAGCTAACATCTTTTCTGGATTGACACCTCTCAATATGATGGAATGCGCTCTTAACCTACTGTTCTTTCTGTTTTTTGGATGCGAATGTGATCATCTGTCGGCAATTCTCGTCAGATAATGTCAGCTCCACGACATGTTGGCACATCTAAAATACCGGATGGATGCACCTTGTCTATCGATTTGATTGAACGTTTTTCCATCTGAAGACCAACATAGCATATGGCTCCGCCAGTTGTACCGCTTCACCTTTTCTGTTAGGCTTTCTAAAATTCCAGGTGCAGATACGGCCGTTATCGAGCTCTTTTCGTTTAGCATGGTCATCAACAGTAGAACCATTCCTATGCGAGTCTTTTGGTAGCTTCGTAACAATAAGGTTTATCCGTGATTGAGAAGTTAATCGAATGCACAAACCCCAACCTGGAGGCACAGTTCCATTTTTAGGGCATGGGGACAACCTTTGGGCTAATTTGCTACCATCTTTGCTCAAGGGGACTGACTAATCCTTGAAATTTCGAGAGACCTCTGTCGGAACTGTATACGAACAATTGATACAATCTTGGGAAAGGAGGAGTTGCCTTAGTGTGAGCGTATAATTGCTCGCATATTTTTGATTTATTTTATTTTATACTGTTCCACCAATGCTATAACAAACCTACAAATGCATTTTTTTCAACAGATTATGTAAACTTGCGACTTTTACATCCCTATTCAGGAAACATAAATCCCTAAAAAAAAAGAACTACGAAACGCTTGAAAAAAACATTTTATACTTCAGTTTCCTTAGTCTCGGTTTCATCCCGTGTCTTACACACTCAAACCTCAAACCTATATATGTAGTTAACCGCCACCGGTTTGCACGTTTCCTATGGAAAAATCCACTTTTATTCCTCATGCTCGTAGAGCATATTGCTCTGAAATGTTAAATAAAACCTCGTTTCACTTCCGGACAAATGTAAAAAGCTGTTCCAGTTCATGGCAACGAAAAAGTCTACATCAGATGGGGTTGGCAGAAAATCCATTTAATTCACAACACGTTTAGTGTTCTCCTTCGCCTCCAACGTTGATGTCTCTACACACCATCTAAACAGTACTCCGGTCGTTCTCATCGGAAAATATAAACCGCTCTGCGCTACACACGCGAAACGAAAAGTATACTTAATGCAATCAAATTACAAGCCGACTCTACGCCACACCGCCATTGCCGCCATTGCCGCCATTGCCGCCATTGCCGCCATTTGCTGTCATCGATGACGTCGTTCCGACACTTTGTCATTTGCTCATGCTCGCTGTGTACGCTATAAGCCACTTTAGGAAGATATAAATAAGCCCTTCCACTTCCACATATATGTGGGAGAGCTACACCGCTCTAGTTCCTTCAAGAGGGCATAAGCTTTTTACCAATTCCCTGGTCGACTTTGTCGTCATTGTTGAGCTGACATTGTGTCACCAGTGGTGCCACCACATCGCATCGTTTTGGTGTTTAAGGTTTAAAGCCCAACCCTCCAAACGCACGCAGTCTGTGAACCACTTGAAGAGGGACTTGGTACACTTAGGTTGTATGTTAGTGCAGTCGTTTTTAATGGTAATCAATATTTGCCAAGGGATGGGGTGAGAAGCTGTAATGGTACCTCCTTCGCCGCCCTCTTAGGAGCTGCTTCGAGAAACAAGCTAAATAAATTCTCGAATACTGGCTTACGAAAAGTAATCCTTTTTGCATGTGGGGTTGTTCTATACTCACAACCCTTCCCTACAGACGTCCGGTCTAAGGGAACAAACAAGGAATTATTGTCAAGTACTTTGCTGTTTAGAGTATTTTGCTGTATATCCCGTTCCGTTTTGGCATTTAAATTGTCTGTTTTGTTTTATCTTGTGTCTTGTGTGTCATATGAATACTGTTTTGTGTCGTTTTGTGTCCTCTGCAGGACGATAACTCGTAATATGCGAAAGTCATGTGTTTGCTCGTATTTTATTGATATGATAATATCCTAAGGAGCCGTTGGTTAGTCTGCTACTGCTTGGTCGTCGCACTGTGTCTTGTTGTTGATGGAATGTGAGGGCATGACACACAAGTTTGGGGCGGATTATGATTGTTCATGGATTTGGGTGATACAGTTTCCTAGGAATATTTTATTGAGAGTAATGTCGGTGCTGTGGACGGACCTAGTCAAGCGGAATCGTAAAATTGTCGTTGATGTGTTATTTACTTCTTGCGGACTTCATGGTTTACGTGAGCAGCCCTCGCAGTCAGCACTTCTGTTGGTTCAGAGAATGAAATAAAATTATAAACGGTGACCTAAATATACAGTCAGATGTCACTAGGCCGTGCTTTCTTTTTATTTGAAAGGGACGATGGCAGAAGGTACTTTGAGGATGCAAATTAGAAATTATTCATTCGTTGTCACGATTTATAAATCTACTGGCGAAGGTTAAAATGTGTTTTCTTGCAGTCAGCAAAGGTCCTTATCCACTCCAAAGTAACTTCGAAAGAAGTCATAAATATAAAATTTGAACACAATGTCCAGTTTTCAGCTTCCCTGTAATTTTCTTTCTTAAAAAAGGAATTTTCTAATTATTTCAGTAGTAAGCACATTAGCTAATGTCTATTTCTTGGAAGATTTAAAAAACAGTCGTGAGGATATGGCAAGTAAAAAAGGAAGTCCCCTGCCTTTTTAGTGCAGTCGTTAAAATTTGAATAAGGCTAATTGACTTCGCTACGGAACGAAATGCCACTATAGCCAGCAGACGGTTTCCTCACCTCAATATCCATAAGGGGACATGGTGGTCTCCAGATTAACGAACGGCCAACCAAATCGATCACATTGCGATAGACCAGAGACACGCATCCAATTTTTTGACTGTCCGAACATTCCGAGGAGCTAACATCGACTCGACTCACTACCTTGTAGCAGCCAAGGTAAGAATTCGGATATCCACCACGCCACAAAAAACCAGAAATACTGTGAAAAAATTTAATGTCGAAAGACTGCAATCACAAGAGACAGCCAAGACCTTAGCGCAACGCGTATACCCTAACCTCTCGATTAACAACATACCACCAGCGTCAAATGTCGAAGAAGAATGCCAAAGATGCCAACAAGCCATTAGATCACCCGCAACTGATATGCTAGGTTTCTCGCGCCCACCAGCCAGAAACCCCTGGCTCGATGATCAATGCCGACAGCTGCCAAAAACGAGGCTTACAAGGCTGAGCTGCAGACGAGAGATACTGTTGAGCTCTATAGGCAGAGACGAAGGGAAGGACATCGGCTTTTCAGAAAGAAGAAAAAAGAGCAAGAAAAGCGCCCCATCAGGAACGATGTTCGCAAGTTTTACCAAAGTGTAAAGCGTCAAAGCCAAGGATACAAGGCTCGAATAGAATCCTGTCGAGATGAACAAGGAAATATCGTAGTTGAGACACAGTCGATGCTGAGGATATGGAGGAAACACTTCTGCAGGCTGTTAAACGGCAAGTACGAACAACATTCCGCTTTCAGGCAGAACGAACCATTAAACATTGGCAACGACAGCGAAAACTTTCAACCACCCGACCTGAGTGAAATGAGGATAGCAATATCTAAACTTAAGCTTAATAAGGCTGCCGGAAATGACGGCATTTATGAAGCCGGCGGAGATGACTTGTTAATTAACATCCACCAACTCATAATCCAAATCTGGTCGGCAGAAAGTATGCCTGATCCACAAAAAGGACACCCTCTATACTGCGCCAACTACAGAGGAATAAGTCTCCTCATCATCGCCCACAATATCCTATCTGCCGTAATATGTGAACTCCTGAAACGGTTTACCAACGACCTGATCGACTCTTATCAGTGTGGTCTTAGGCCAGGAAAGTCCACAACCAATCAAATTTTCACACTTCGGTAGATCCTGGAGAAAACCCAAGATGTCCAAATCGAAACCCACCACCTATTCATCGATTTCAAAGCCGCATACAACAGCATTTATAGAGACGAACTATACAGAGCCATGTCTAGTTTTGGTATACTGCCCAAACTCGTCCGTTTGTGCGGGATAACGACGGAGAATCCTCGCTGCTACATCAGGGTCGGAAACGAACTTATCCACACATTCGATACCAAAAAAAGATTTATGCGATGCGCTATCATGTGACTTGTTCAATTTGATTTTTGAGAGGATTGTCCAAAATCCACGAGCCAACACCAGAGACACAATTCTACAAATATCGGTACAACTTCTAGCATACGCCGACGATATTGACATCATTGGTCGGACCCAACGTGATGTCATAGCCACTTTTGCTAGTATAGAAAAGGAAGCGGCAAAAATGGGCTGAGAAGTAAATGAGGGCAAGACTAAGTGTATGCTGTCAATACGAAAGGACGCACAACATCGACGAATTGGACATAACGTCACCATTAACAGATATAACTTTATTGGACTATCTCGGCTACGCTATTCACTCTGACAACAACATCTCGTCAGAAATTAAACGAAGAACAACTCTTGCAAACCGCTGTTTCTTCGGGCTAAGAAAGCAATTTAGTAGTTAAGCCCTCACTTGAACTACTAAGGAGATCCTTAATAAGAGCCTAATTATCCCAGTCCTGCTCTACGGCGCTGAAGCATGGACCGTCTCAAAAGCGGATGAAGAAATCCTTGGTCGATTTGAGAGGAAAATTCTTCGAAAAATCTTCGGTCCCGTTTGCGTTGACGGGCTATGGTCAAAAAAAACTCCTTGGACGTTTAAGATGGCTTTCCCATCTTATTCCCAGACAGACGTCGGACCTCAACCAACTTGGAGAACGCAACTGGAGGCAGTTAGCTAAGGACCGGGCTAATTGGAGAGGCATAATGGTTGAGGCCCATGTTCTTTCCGGACTGTAGCGCCACTTAAGTAATTAAAAGCTTCCAAAAAGGAAGCTAAAATATTGCGTGACTTAACTGTATAAAAATTCCTAAAGCTTGTGGTTCGAATTTAGGAACAGCTACTAGAATCAAGTCATCACGACATATATTATACTTTCAAGAACTCTAGCATTTAAGTTACCAGATCTAATGTAAAAAAGACTTTAGAACTTTGAAACAATTTAAAATATATTAACAAGAAGTAAGAAGAAGTATTTGGCAAGCAAAAATGGTACGGCACTAATATTAAAATGTTTCAGGGAACATTTCTAGATCAACTAAATATATTACGCTCCGATCCATTAAAAACGGTACTATCATAAATCTTCTTTATTGTTGCTAAACCTATGCATTACAAATGACAAATTTCAAAATAATAGAAAATATTCAGCAGCTATCCTGACAGTCATGGCCACTGATGTCATCCAGTACAACAGAAAGACATACCACACCACTAAAATTCACTTTTTTAGCTTGCACTTTTTGTAAATTCGTTTCAATTTATAATACAATTATCCTTAACCCAAATACAAGGAAAACTTTCACTATACTAATACCTTCTTGTTCTTTAAGAGTGAAGACTTCTTATCGATCGAAAATTTGCTCAAAGAAAAAACAAATAAAAATGTCACCATGTTTTTACGAGTTCCAAATACGTTATTTTAAAAATTGGCAATCTGCCTTTGTATCACAAAACATATATAAAATCCTTAAAAATTCTCCTCAGCAATTTTCGCCGCAAATATCAACAGCAAAAAACAAACACACACAAACTGAAAATTCTTGAAGGAAAAACCACCACATGAAATTAAGTTTTTTTTCTTTCTTTATCCAGCCGAAAAGTCGGACGTTCATATGAAAGTTGGCTTCAATCCAATATGTCTATCCGGATGCATGGATTGTGTACATTGACGTTTATACAGCTTGTGTACCTCCGATAGGATAGGATTGTACATAAATCGTTATGGGTCTGTCTCTTACTCGTTGCATCGTGACATCTAGCACAAAAATACACAACTCACGTGGTTGTTTCTTTTGTCATCCTCCTCGGTAATTATGAATCACAAGTCTGATATGGGAATTTGTACCGATAAGCATAAACAAACTGCTGAAACGTAAATATACATTTTCCGGGAGTTTAATTGATTGTGGTAGTTCACGTTATTACGTCATTGGCATGTTTTTGGTTTGCCGATAGAGATGTGCTTAAAAGCGATTTGTTTCTAGTTTTTGGAAACAATTCTGTCAGTGGTAGGTACAATCATGCGATGTGGGTCCATCGCAGTGGTAAAGATATAAAATGGCTATTTCGCGTTGTCCAAAATGTCAAACCGCATCTGTTTGTTCATTATCTTCGGGTATTTTAGCCTTGAAAGTAAATCGTATCCAGATCTGAATATGGTTTAGTTTGTGTTTGTAAAATAAAGAAATTTGTGAAGCTGAAAAGCTTATTAATTTTGTTAAAATTAGTTTCTGTATTTTCATATTTTATGATACCTATTCATATTTTATCTTTGCAAAGAAGTAGAAGCAATTCATCTGAATCAAAACCAAAACATAAGCTACTTATCATTTTTGGGGTTTTCCTGCGTAGTTTGGATTAGGGACAAATTTATTGATTTATTTACTTTACAAAACCTGAAATTTTCCTTTTTTTCCAGTTTTCGAAAACTTATAGGTTACGAAGTAACCGCTTTAAAACCGTTCCGCTGACGTCATTTTGGTAAAGGTTGTTGGACCAAACACACATCCACACATCGGCGTAGAAAAGGTCCCAGGGAACACCTGGCAAAAGAAATTGGAGGATTATGTAGGCAAAGCAGTAAGTGGGTAGACAACTTAAAAATTGTATCTTCTGTGTAGTTTTTCAAACGTTGACGTCTTTTTTTATTTATTGCGAAACCTACGGGTACTTTTTGTTAAAATGTGTTGTTTCTCTAAATGTTTCTGTATAGCTATTGGGTACTTCTTTGCACAAACTTTAGTGAGTTATTGCAGTGTAGTATAAGTGTTTGCCTTTTGAGTGGTCACACAGCGCGGCCATTTTGAAGGGAGGGATAAGAAAAGAATGAGAGATCCTTTTACTTTCTTAAGACGGCTACACACACGCAGTTTTAACTGTCCGCCATAACACATTTACACGCTCCAGGAAATATTTGAGTTTTGTGTGTTTTTATCGTTCAATAAACTTGGCATCTACGGATGACGCTCTTCCCATAGTTTTATTAGCTTATTATTAGCAATATATAGTTCTGTGTTCTATGTCTATGAATTCTTCGAGACACTGTTTAGCCATTTTAAACGAAAACCGCCTCGACATATGTAAATTTCACTGACGGCTTGAATGCCTGATGCTACACACGCTCCGGTTTTTCTAATAACAGCGGACTGAACAGGCAAAACGATAGAATTTTCGATTTTCTTTGACTGCCTGCTCAGGCCAAAAAACTGACAACTTTATCATACACACGTTAACTGCACAGACGGCCAGAACAGGCAAACCGGACAGTTAAAACTGCGTGTGTGTAGCTGGCTTTACTTACTTAAGTGGCGCTACAAACCGGAATGAAATGAAAGTACTTAGCAAACTGCCTCCATTTGCGCTCTCCAAGTTGGTTAAGATCGGTTTCTTCTTGTGCTCGCCACTTAAGGCGAGGTTTTCCTCTACTGCGTCCGACGTCTGGCTGGGAATCGAGACTCTGCAAGTATTGGTGTTCAGTTTTTCTACATGGCCTAGTCATCTTAAAGGTCAAATGCGGAGTTTGTTGACTAGCAGCATTTCGCTGTACAGCTCATATAGTTCTTGGTTGAATCTTCGTCTCCAAAGCCCGTTAACGCAAACGAGACCTAAGATTTTTCGAACAATTATTCTCTCCTTGCCCGCTTTTGATACGGTCCATGCTTCAGCGCCATAGAGCAGGACTCGGATGTACAGGGTCTTATATAGGATCTCCTTAGTAATTCGACTTAGGGCATTACTACTAAATTGCCTTCTTTCCCCAAAGAAACAGCAGTTGGCAAGAGTTATTCTTCGTTTCATTTCTGACGAGATGTTGTTGTCAGAGTTAATAGGGGAGCCGAGGTGGACAAAGTCCCGTACTACCTCAATGTTATGTCTGTCAATGGTGACGTTCTGTCCAATTCGTCGATGTTGTGTGTCCTTTTGTGTTGACAGCATATACTTAGTCTTACTCTTATTTACTGCTAAGTCCATTTCTGATGCTTCCTTCTCTATACTAGCAAACGTGGCTATGACATCACGTTGGGACTTACCAATGATGTCAATATCGTCGGCGTATACTAGTAGTTGCACCGATTTTTGGAAAATTGTGCCTCTGGTTTTGGCTCGTGAGTTTTGCGCAATCCTCTCAAGAATCAAATTGAAGAAGTCACATGACAGCGCATCGCCTTGCCTAATTCCTTTTTTGGTATCGAATGTCTCAGCGAGAATTCTCCATCGTCATCCTACACAAACGGACGGTATACCAAAACTAGACATGGCTCTGTATAGTTCGTCTCTATAAATGCTGTCGTATGCAGCTTTGAAATCGATGAATAGGTGGTGGGTATGGATTTGCCGAAGTGTGAGAATTTGATCGGTTGTGGACTTTCCTGGCCTAAAACCACACTGATAAGGGACGATCAGGTTGTTGGTATTCGGTTTCAGTCGTTCACATATTACGGCAGATAGGATTTTGTAGGCGATGTTGAGGAGACTTATGCCTCTTTAGTTGGCACACTTAAGAGGGTCTCCTTTTTTGTGGATCGAGCAAACGATGCTGAGGTTGTATTCTTCAGGCATACTTTCTTCCGACCAGATTTGCCTTATGAGTTGGTGAATGTTTCTTACCAAGCTATCTCCGCCGACTTTATAAAGATCGGCCTCTATAGTTGGCACACTTAAGAGGGTCTCCTTTTTTGTGGATCGAGCAAACGATGCTGAGGTTGTATTCTTCAGGCATACTTTCTTCCGACCAGATTTGCCTTATGAGTTGGTGGATGTTTCTTACCAGGCTATCTCCGACGGCTTTATAAAGATCGGCGGGAAGGCCATCATTTCCAGCAGCCTTATAAAGCTATTCTCACTTCACTCAGGTCGGCTGGTTGGGAGTTTTCGCTGTCGTTGCCAATATTAAATGGTTCTTTCTATCTGACAGCGGAGTGTTGTTCGTCATCGCCGTTTAACAGTCTGCAGAAGTGGTTCTTCATATCCTCAGCATATTCTTTGCCTATAAAGCTCAATGGCAGTTTTTGTCTTCACCTAAGCTTAGCCTTGTAGGCCTCGTTCTTAGCTGCGAGCATCTGTCGGCATTCCAGGGTTTGTTGCTGGTGGGTGCGAGAAATCAGTTGCGACTTATCTAATGGCTTGTTAGTATATATTTTACACTCTGGCCTTGGTATAAAATTCACTAAATTTCGGCTCATATTTATAGGGATAAAAGTACACAAGCATACACAACTAAAATAAATTCAAGGCAGACCATATAGGGCATTCCTGGTTAACCAACGTAATGATGACTGAACCAAATCCACCATCTATCCCAAGTTGATGATGGAAATCCCAAATATATTACCGAAATAACTGATTCCATACCACCATGACGGCAACGTTCACAACTTTGAGGTTAAATCATTTAAATTCCCCTTTAATGTTTAAAAATTCATTGGCTGTATCCTTTTCAAATCTTATCTATGACAGTTAAGACTACAGCCGATCTGTTAACCTTGGACTCTTTAGCTTTAGCTGCACTAGCGAAATTTATTTTAGGTTAACCGAAACTTTGTTAGGAAGTTCTCAATGTGGTTTTTAATTTATTCCTTAAATCAATGGATGCATGAACGTATACATTCGAGGCGAATATGTCGCAATTTCTATTCAGTACCACGCCCAGCAAAGTTGAAAAAAAGTGCCACCTTCAACATCTCATAAAAGTGGAGCGTGTTGGTGAATTAAATAGTCAAAAAAGTAGATAGATGTCCCTTTCTTCTTAAAATGGTAATAGAAGATGCTAATAGAACTAAGTGGGTCAAAGCCGTAAATTTGTAAATATAACCATCAACCTTTAAAAATATTCTAGAAAATGCAAATACATTGACATTCTGTGTTCTCCTCCACTAACTCCCTTCCACTATCAAACTACTTATGCTTCCTGGAATTTAAAAACTTCAAGAAATGTCCCTTTTTGCTCCATAAACTCAAATATATATCCTTACTTGCGTTCGGCTGATTCAATTTTATTTTATTATTGCTGTGATGATTGCCAACCCAAAACTTTAAAATGTTCTCTCAGACCAATAAATTCAAAAGATCTCCTCAACTATCCAGAAAGAGGACCACCACATCATTCATCCCCACTCACATTCTATGTTTATTGAAGTTTTTTTTTCGAAAATAGCGTCACTAAAACCACACCATTATTGACACTTTCCTTAAATGGAATTTTTGAACAAAAAAATGTCCTTCACTATTCACTGTGTCATGCAAAGATCATACAGCGAAAACGTTTCCATTTGGTTTTACAAGAACAAAATTGCAGTGTACAACAACTACAACCGCAAGACGAGGTGAACCTTTTTTTTCCGCCCCACTATCATCACTATATCAATGGATGAGAAAAGTGCTTCGAAAATGAAATCGAAAATCGATTCGACAAAAGGAATGCGTTCGTCCTTCCTTTACTTTACTGAAATCTAATTCACACAAAAGGTGAGAAGATACATTTTGTTAGGTTCATCCCCCAGGCAGAATGAATACCACCCACCATATTGATGAAGACATAAAGGAACCGAACGAAAAACTTTCGAAGGTTAAATCGACGAATCACTGGCTTTTGTTGAAGTTCCTCAAAGAGTCATTCTTTTTTTTTTTTTTTTTCTTCAATATTCACAATAATCCTGTCCAACATTAAATCCACACAAAAAAAAATTAACAAACTTTTCGAGAACACTGGCTTACCGCCTTCCCAAAAAATAGAAATCGTATGCTATTACACAAGTTTTAGCAGGACGCTTATTTGTATCTTTATTGGTCCGTTGTACACATTTTTCGGGACAAAGCATTCGAGCAGTGGAGCTAATAACGACTGAGCAATAAAATCAGGAAGAGCTGCGAAGAACTTAAATGGAAAATACTTTCAATAAAATTGAATATTCATGACTGAACTTGGTGAATCATTCCGGACAGTATTTGTATCTATGATGCCGACCTGAGAAGGGTTTGAGTTTATTTTTCAGACTTTGAGTTTGACAAGATGGGAAATTGACCCTTTAAATCGATTTATACGAGGCAGAGATAATTTGCATGTGCAATGGTGCGATGAGGAAATACCTGAGTGGAATTCTAGGTAAAATTTTGCAGGGATCTTTTCTCATTAGTTGTGCGTTGTGTGGGTAAAGATTGGGTGATGGAAAAAGTTTTTTTTTTAATATTCACGGAGCTTTGATTATTGAAATCACCTAGTGCCAATAATAAGGTGAGCTTTGGAACAGGTTATGAATCTATGCATCGGCTGCAGTAGCAGTGGGACTTATGCGATTACAAAGATGGTTTGCAGCTCAAAAGAAATCAAAAGCTAGTCTGTCTGTATGCACAAGGCAAAACCGAAATACTTATTGTTGTGAGTCTAGATAAACCACGGGGGGAAACTTCGATGCTGGAGAACAAAGCGCGACACGCTTGCGATTTCTCGGCTTAACGAAAAGATCCTCAACAAACATTTTGTCTAGTGCCAGAATTGCTTATTTACGTACCCGCTAAGATGGAAATGGGCCTCATCACTCATGATTATTTTTGATGAAAAATCATCTTCCTCTTGGTGGTGATTAAGGATGGCTTGAGCGTATGTTAGACGCGATTGGCGGTCAGCAGCTAACAGCTGATGCACCGTCTGGACTTTGTACGGGAACATCTTCAAATCGTGTACCAAAATTCGCTGTAAAGACCGTCGACTGATACCCATTTGCGTGGCACGTCGTCTGTTCGATGTCGACAGCGCTTCCATGACATCTTCGGCTACAGCAGCAATATTCTCTGCAGAACGGCTACTCCGAGGTCTGCCACGCCTGGCAGCATCTCGTGTTGTGCCAGTCTCTTCGAGGCGAGCGGGTAAACGTCGCAGTGTTTCACCAGTAGGCGTTGGACGGCTAGGAAATCTGCCACGAAATTCACGTTGTGCCAAAGTCACCGACCGATTATTGCTCAAATAAATAGTCACCAATATTCCGCGTTCTGGAGCAGTGTAGCGTAACATTGTTTATTAACGTGTATTTCGCATGTGTTTACTACACAAATGTCAGAACAGAACTGACATTAGGGGCCAATCGCAAAATTTATAGCATTTTCTGATAGGAGGATTACTTTTGCGCCACCTTGTATGAGTTTGGGAAAGTCCTTTTCAACAGTTGCATTTTTTTTAAACCTTCTATTACAAAACCATCGTGAAGCGTTCATGGAAAGCCAATTCGGGGATCATAAAATCTGCGTACAAATCAAACAATTCTTCTGGCATAGGATCAGTATGAGTTTGCAAATCGATCATTAGAAATACCGATTTACCGATAAAACTGTTTTCAACTCTAGGTTAGTTCAAAATATGTACAGTTTTTTTAATTTTAAAACGTTTTATTTTGTTTTATGACGTTATTGAACAAAAAATATAATTCATTTGCAAACGTAATATTCCGAAATACCTATGGATGTCTTCAATTAATATTGTCTTGTGACCGTTTTGATAGAAAAGTTTTCGTCTCTAAGAAATCTTCTTTTTTTTTACTATGTCATGATACAACGTTCTTGCTGCAAATTATATTAAAAATATTCATAAATTCTTTGGAGTTATTTTAATTTATGCCACTTTTTTCACAAAACGGGAATGGGTTGTTTTTAATAATACCTACAAATGCATTCACGTGGAAGGCAACTCGTTGAGCTTGCAAAAGCACAACAGTTAAATAAAAATAACCAAAAACTATCTCAAGAAGATTTTTTTGATCCACATATTAATTCTACTGCAGCTGATATAAGTAATATTCCATTACCTTCGAATGAACCTGGTATGTGCATTTATATGAACATTCAAATCATGTTTAAGCTAGATTTGGTCATATAGATTTTATCTTCAAGAATATATTTATTTAAACGCGTCGTCAACTTCTGTTGATCGTTATGACAAGTCTGTATAATCAAGACCTTCATTCCCTAGTTCTTCATCATCTGACAGCAGTGGATCATTAACTGAAGATTGCGAAGACATTCTCAACGACAAACCATATATGCCATCCGAAAGTGATGAAAGTGATACTTCGTTAGAAAGCAATGTTAGTCCTATCCCAGTCAGCCAGATGTTTCAATTTTGGTAAGTCCCCCAACAAAAAGCATGAGAAGAAGAAAAAATGATGAAAACTGGAAAAAATGTTTTCAAGAGAAAGATAAATCTCGGTGAGGAATACCAAACCCTCTCAAAAATTAAAAATGGTAGGGTGAAACTTAAGTGCGCGTCTAAATTCAGCCAAGATGAGAGACAGCGAATCTTCTCAAATTATTGGTCCCTAGGCAACATAGGAATGCAAAGACAATTTATAAACAACTCTACGACAGTAATAGCTCCACGGTACAGATATACCCGTAAAGGAGGAACACGAGCTCCAAGGAGCAACAACAACAACGAGTCTGCGATTTTTTTTTTCAAAAATACTTATCAAGATATCAACGATCGGACAATTCGAACTGTTCATGAGAAAAGAAATAAGATGGTTGATATTTTACTTGAGCCAGACTTGAGGGGTAAGCATAGGAACCATAGGTATCTAGATCCAGCTATCAGAGAACGTATACAAAATCACATAAATTCCATTCCCAAAACTGAGAGCCACTACACCAGGGCAAATTAATCTCAGACCTTCATTGACGGGAGTAGGTTGTAAAGCAAAAAATGAGCCCTATGGAAGCTATTCCATATTTTATAAATTATTTACCGAATCTTTCAACATCTCCTTTTTCATGCCCAAGAAAAATTTGTGCGAAACTTGTGTTGCCTATGATAATACGCCAGTTCTGTTGATAATGAAAGTTTAAGAGTAGGTCGTACACCAATCTGAAAAGATACGTTTCGAGGGCAAAAAAAAAGCAAGATAAGGAGAACACCAACTTCCGAAAGGGGATGTCTCTGTGTTTTATTATAAATCTAAATTGAATGTTTTTAATTTCACAATTTATGATCTTCGAGATAATAGCTGCGAATGATTTGTATGGGACGATTCCAATGCGCATCGAGGAGTTAACGAGCTGGGAACATGCGTTCTTAAGTATCTTAAAAAAAAGCAAGAATGGATGCATTATTCGGATAACGGTGTGCGGCAATAGAAAAATAAATTCATGTTGGAGCTTTATCTGTATGGTGTCCGATATTTGGGTGTTAAAGAGATAACCCACAAATATTTACTAAAAGGACATACACAACATGAAGGTGATTCCGCTCGCTCCCACACTGAACGGCAGGTTAAGCGTCAGCTTAAGAGTGGACGGATTTATTCACCCGATGGATTCATTTAGGCAGTTAAGTCAGCAAAAAACGAGGGGCAGCCTTTTGTTGTCAACGAGCTTTGTCACGAAGATTTTTATGACATTAACGATTTGGCAACAAAAATAGGTCCAATGGCAATTTTAAAAATACATAATCCAAAGGTTATCAAGGCTAACAGGGACAATCCGAATTTAATTTTTTACAAGACTTACGTACAAGACTACAAGGAAGTCGTTGTAATAAAAAGAAGAAAATCGATTAAGTTTCTCTTCAGAATGCCTATAACAAGAGGCCGGGACCAGAAAAGGAAAAAAAAGATCTGTTGGACCTTGTAAACAAAAATCATATTCCAAAGTATTATAACAACTTCTATCAAAATCTTTGACATGACTTTCGCAACATTTTTTGAATTTAAAAGCAAATTATTTTTCGTTATTTTTCACAATATTTACTATAAAAATACTAAAACCTCCCTTTTAATTGAAAAAGTATTACATAATATGTTTAAGTAAAATGAATGCAAAATCAAAAGTTTTTTCCTTATGACATCAGTGTGCTTCGCAAACAAATAATTTAATTGTGGAAAAAAAGTCACATTTCGACTTATGACACATTTCAAATATGCAATAATCTTAATAACGTAACATGTGAAACTATGCTTATTTTAATTTTTTTTATAAGTATACAAAATTTTAAAAATTGAATTTCGCTGCATTACATCTAACTGCAATAATTGGCTCTATCAAACAAAAATGGTTTAAGTAATAAAAATGACGGCAATTATAATTGCAAATTTTAAATTTCGTTTTCTGAAGAATGGTGTTTTTTGAGATATGACGGTGTTCTTTCTCATCAGCGAAATGTTAAAAATTGGTATCGGTAATTTTTCCCAGGTTTCATTAAGATTCCCACACCACCAGAGAGCGATTCTTTTCCGATTGAATTTGGCAGGACACGATGCCTTGAGATTAATTGTTATGCCCACTATTTCAGTATGGATAAACTATTTGTTTGTATTGCTTTAAGTTTGCAGGTGGCCATGGCTCAGAGGAATGCGTAGTTGACTGCTAAGCCAAACGCTGCGGGTTCAAGCCCCAGCTTCGGCAGCATTTGTTACGAAAATTGCCAGCTTATCTGAGGCCACCTGTGCGATAACATGAGACAATATAAATCGATGTCTCCTCCTCTGTGCCACGTAGGTTTGTGTTATATGTCTTTCCTTCTATGTATCTATCCGTCTCTCTCTGTTGTATAAATGTCTTGGTCTGTCCCAGCCGATGGCCTCAGTCGCCAGTGCTGTTATGTGTCTGTAGTTCGTTGCATTCATGTGCGAAGTACTGTGATGTCAATGTCAATGTCAATGTCAATGCTTTAAGTTTTTTTGATTTAAGTATTGGGTCAACATGCCCCTCCAATTATCTCAATCTTTGTGAATGTCCCATAAAGCCAGAGAATCTAAGACTCTATTGGACGAAGTCTTGACCTCCATTCGCTCTAAATATCATCTAAATAAACATCTAAAGTGGAGTTTTGTTTGATCAGCCAAATGTCATTGTATCCCACGAAATATTATAATGATTTGATCAGTAGTGTAATTTTCTGGCCTAAGATCAGGAACCGATATTGAGCAGTTTCAAGAGATCACATATTATTGCCGACATTATCTTGTAGGCAAGGAGTCTAACGAATCTTAGTCTCTATGCAGTAGGTCTACATTTTTGTGGATCAGGCAATTAATCCTTTTTTATCAGTATTCTTAGGCTTATATATGGCTGCCCTCTCGTCCTCCTTAGCGGAAATTCCCAGTATAGAAATCATTTTTAGCTGCTAGCATACGCCGGATGGTATTAATCGTCCAAACATAGGTTATTTGCTGGTGGACAGTAGAAACTTGACACATCAATTGCAGGCCGGTGGTATTCCTTGAGAGTGAAGGGATAATCGTGTGGGAGGCAATCTTTCGACTTTGAATTTTCTCACATTATGATACGTCATTATTGTGGCGCAAGCAAGGTGGTTTCTTACGCCACATCAAGGAACGAATCAATGATAGACACTTATCTATCTATCCCAATGTATTCAATTTGCTCGACCGTTTTTTATTAGACAATGACTTGGCCGTTTATTGATATTCAGTTGATAGACATTTGAGCTATGCGTGTGGTAATGCGTTTCTCATCAAAGTCAATTAGCCTAATTTCGTATCCATTCATGGTGTTGTCTAGGCTGGGTTTCTTCGACAATTTTACTTATGATGTCCTCTCTTACCTATTTTGATATCGTGTTTCGGTACCCGATCATATGTTTTTCTCGTAGAAACAGTCCTTAGTAATGTCGTCTTAATGATATAAGCCTTGATAAAAATTGTCAGAAGGCTTTCGCTGTCACCTATGAAGGGAAAAGTAAGTCCGCTAATTTAACTAAACGGATCTTAGTCAAACTATAAGTTTTTCATCGTCCTTTTGTCCTGTCTACTCAATCGTATTTCATGGACGGCCCTAATATCCACTTGACATTTCAGACCATCTGACATCATTTTTATTCAAGGGGACTTTACACAGGAGACACACCAATAACTCCTAATCTGCCGTCCAGGAAAAACGTATTGAATTTGTATGCTTTAAATGTACTCAGTAATTTTAACGCCGACTAAAGAAAGAGAACATCATAAGCAGTATCTTCGGAAAATTAACATAAACGGAGGATATTGAAAAGTTTTTTTTTTAATTTTTAGAGAACTAAATTTTTTAATTTTTCAAATTTGAACTAAAATTTATCTCACAACTACTTCTTGCACGATGGAGGGACCTTCAGTTTTATGTCGAAACTGATCATGAGAGCTGCGATAAGTTTTTCATGACAATTTATACTACCAGGATGATTTGTCAAATTATGCCAATGTAATACTATACATTTCCTATTTTAAAAATATCGTTAAGCACGATGTTGTCCTTGACATCACCTGACATTATCAAGGATAAGAAACAACACCAGAAAATTAATTTGCGCTAAAGCGACTGCCATTTTTAGGGGCTAACAAAATACCAAGAAGTATCCAATTCATTATCCCCTAAAAAGAAAATATGTTCTCTACCCACCCCAATTTGCGAAATTGTCTCATTACGCAAAGCGAAAACACAATAACTTAATCATCGAAAATATTTGCACCACAAAGAGCCTTGAGAACCCATATTAAAATATTCGCTGATATCGCGAAAAATTATCCTGAACATATAAAATGAAAACTTGTATCCACCTGGGATTCCACAAAGCACATCCATTTCAAGTACAATAAAAAAGGAATCTACTTGAACACAAACCGCGTGTAGATATACAATATACCTCAAGGCCTATGTATGTTAATATTTACAAAAAAAAAAGTTAAATTGAAATGCCGAAAAAAATCGATTCTGTTTTTTTTTATTAAAAGGACCATAATTGTAACTGACGGATAGGTACTTAGTTCTGTGGATAATATATGAAAGTATGAAACCAGGTTTTTCTACATATCAAAAAATTGATAGACACGTCGACAAATAGGCACTCAGAAACTTGCCATTTAGGCAAACATTTGTCTGCTCCCTTGTGGTAACCCGTATATGCACAACACCCGGAGTTAAAGCAGAATCCACCGTCATGTTGTGGCGTCTGTTGGAACCCGTTTAAAGTTCGTTGCAAAGGGGGACAAAAATCACACAAGCAAAGACAACCGTCACCCTTTTCATAATCTCAATTCGACAGGAATGTCAAAGCCATACACACAAACTATATAGACCAACTGATGTAGGGTTCAGTATAGAAAAGGATATTATATTGACTTTTTGTGTGTACATATAAATATATAAATGGATGTGCAAACACATAACCACAAGGAATTGCGAGGAATTCCCAGAACATAAACCATAGAGCAATGAAATACACAAGAGCATGAAATTGAAGACGCCCCATAGACCGAGAAGTTTTTTTTATAAGCGTCAAAATAGCAGGTTTCGAATGGGGTGAGAGAGTGGATTGTCTTGTATATCTATTCATGTTGTTTTTTTTTTTTTTTTTGGTTTTTTTGTCTCAATTTCAGAATCGAGATTAGAGGGATCTGACATTGCGGCTGTCTTAATACTCTAAATGGATTATTTTTATAGGCTGTCCTACATTTTTGATTGGTCGGAAATCATAGCATTCGTTAGTGTAGCCCATTAATTATGCTCCCTCTTGTTCGATATAGACTTAGAAAAGGACGAAGTGTAAGTTGACATAGAAATTGAAGAAAATGAAGCGTAAAGCAGTTTGGCTCGCTGGAAGTAGATTTTCTTTTTTGTCCTTTTTGGGTATTTGAAATAAATTCAATTCGAGATGTCAACGTGACGTTATATGTAATTTAGTTGGGATATAGAGCTTTTACTATTTAGAATTTTGGATTAGTTTTTCTAAAAGGGTAAAAGTGGGATGACATATAAACGAGTGTTCTAACCCGCATTTAGTTAATTAATAAAAATTACGTGGTTTAACTAAACATTACATGACATTTATTTATATTTAAATGTCTGGTTATCTGGTGTTATTTATATAAATGATTGATTCATTTATACACTCCCAGTTGTCACTTCAGATAACCCTATAGTTATAAAGAACGTTCTACCTGACATTCAGAAAAAGAAAGACCATTTAATCGAAGTGCTTGCATAAAATATGTTGAGAACAAATGTCATGTACTTGTTTTCCAATTGCTGTGTCCAACAAAAGTCACATATATTATGTATAAGCAAGTGACAGTTTCAGTGCTAGCAACTTGTAATGTGTCCTAAATACAGATAATGACAAAGAAGTCTGTAAAAAAAGGTGACAAGTGCGTTGACTAATCACCGAATGATCTTGAAGTATGAATAGAAAATTTGGCTGCCACGTCCTTTTAATTAACAGTCTGTTAAAAAGATGACAAGTGCGGTGAATAAACATCGAATAGTCTTTAAATATGTATAAAAAAAATAGGCTTCCAACTTCAATAAATGCCTTTTGACAGTTCCATTTGCGATTCAAAAAAAAAGTCTGTGCGCTCAGTTCGGTAATTGACTTTGTGCAAACAAAAACTACACGCTCTTACCTTTTCTTTTGATGATGGAATAGAATTCACATTCGATTAAAAAAATGTTCAGGGGTTCAGACTTCAGATGTTCCTGCGGCTTATATGTCACTTCTTTCAAACGTTAATTATTATTTTTTTTTTTTTACTCTTTAATTGCCAACTTCAAAGTTCTGCGCATATAGCGAACACAAAAACATTGACTCTCCGAATTTAGTTCGGATACCAAGGAGTAAGTCTTCACCACATCCAAAATCGTTCATTTAATTTCTTTCTTACCCTTCTCCAACGCTCGTACTCTGGTAAAACATTTAAAGGGTATTTATAACCCCATGTACAGACCCTGCTGTTAAAGCAGCAGCTGTTTAATTGTGAATTGTTCAGGTAAATCATTACGGAAACTTATACCATTAAACAACATCACCAATTTTAATTTTAAAATTCAGTCTAAAAATCTTTTTGTGCATTACAAATACAAATGTTTGGCGCAACAGGCTTGTTAGTACCCAGGGCCGAGATCTCTCACAACCATTTATGTGTGCGTGTGTACTTCTTGCACTATGGCGGGACTTCCTGTTTTATACCGAATATGAACGGCGAATTTGAGATAAGCTTTTGTCAGATTATCACGAGAGGAGGGCCAGAGAAAAATCATATGGGTGTTGCTATGGCTGGGAATCGAACTTAGGCTTTCTGCGCGGCAGTTCATCGTACTAATCATTGCGCCACTGAGCACACGTGTATTTTGTTTATCTGATTATCTGATTTTCGTCTCCGAAACAACAGTCAACTATTTGGTTTACAAATTCGGCTCATCTTTTGATAGGTAATAAACCAATCCTTGTACGTTAACGAAGCGAAGGTCTGCGAAAAACAAAGGTCCTGTGACCATGGTTATAGCCGCGATAAAAAGAAAAGATATATAAGTTGGTAACTGGCCTTTGCAACTCATTTCTAGTGCATACTAACGACTTCTGAGGTCATCTTGGAATCTCATGGGTTAATCAAGCAGCTGAAACAGAGATAGTAGCAAAGCTTAACGGCAACGACATATTCTGAGGTGGATACTAATGGTTTCGTGAACTTATGGTTCTAATAAACTGAATTGGCTCTTCAGATTGGGTGTTGTGTCATAACGGTTTCTTAGCTACCACAGCAAACTGGCGATTTTTAGATGGTCGATCCGCCCAACAAATCGAAGTCAATTCAGATCCGGACTGTCCAACATTGGTCGATGTTGCCAGGGTCTGCAAGAAACAACTGAATATGAGACTCTCTGTTATGCCTCTATCCTGAACCGATATTAACATCATCCAGTGGAAACAGTATCTAAATATCATGAAAGAGGTTGCTACCAGCCAGATTTGAAAAGATGCCCGTGTGCCCTTGTACCAAAAAGAGGTGGAACAAGACGCACATATGAAGAAAATTCAAAGCAATGCAAGACCCACCCCAAACGTGGAAAGAATCGAGGCAGAAGAAGGCAAGACAAGAAGAACCTGTCTGAGAACTAAATGGAACTCACAAATTGGCATAATATTGGTACGCTTAATAAGCGCACCCATCTCCACCCAAAAAAGTGGTATTAAGACTTTAGTACATCCATCAAAAAGCCGAAGAACAACAAGGCAGCCGGATCTAATGGAACTTTAAAATTACGCAGGTGGTGCCATAACAATGTGCATGCACCAAACTAGCAATGTTTAGATGGTTAAGAGCTTACCCGATGAATGGATGAATGTGTGCACCATCTTCCCAAGCATATCCGTGCTAAATGTCGCATGCAAACACTTCCTATCCTGGAAATGACCAACGCGTTCTTTTAGATGAATTATCATCGACTTTAAGGTCATGTATGATTTACTATCCATAACCTGGAGCTTTCGAAATTTGAAATACCATCAAAGCTGTTTCACCTAACACAGAAGGACACGCCTTGTAACCTTCAGTTTGGAAGGCGCTTTTCCAAAAGGAACTTTAACAAAAATGTATCGATTTCCGACAAGGAGAGGCGATATCATTCGATTTCTTCAATCTCAATTAGAAACAGAGGTGGAATATAACAGACGTAAACATGAAGGACACTCACCACTATCGAGGTGTCCGTTCGGAAAAAAATGTTGTCCGATTTGTTCATAGGATAAGCTCTACCGATATATTTTCCCCGATTAGCATTGTAATGCACATGATCGCGCATCGGCAATATGCGTTAAGTCAACAATTTTTGATAGCTTAGCCTTAATTTCCTCTGAAGTTGTCCGGCGAAGAATTGCTGCGGAATTAATCGAACGCGATTGTATGCTTTTTCTATTTTTGTCCGCAGCGGATACCTCGATAGGGGTGACTATCTTCAATAATAGATATCTTTAATAAATCTGTTACTATCAAACGTAGACGATATCATTGTCCACCCCATTGTGTTGTTGTTAGGTTTGAACGAGTTACTGCAAAGTACCCTCGATTAACGACCTCCAAATTGAGCGAATTAATGGCCTACCGTCCTAGCCATAAGAACCTTCGAATCCCAGCCTTCAGGTTCGAGATGACAAGGAGCAATGAACCTCCGGCATAGGAATCAAGCGATAGCGATTGCCAGGGCGGACGCTTGGATTCAATGACTGGAAACAACGTGTCTTGGAACGAAGTTCAAAATTGATAGCAGCATATTGATCTACTAAGTTGTTCATCTTCTTCGGACTCAAAATTAAATCAACAGAATGACATCTTAGTTGCAGTACCTCAAGGACTGACGCTAGAAAATCTTGCTTGCTATACCGCATTATTATCCTACCAGTCTTACTGTGGGCCTAAAAACGTAGCAAAGATTATTCAATTTCTGGCGAAAAATGATCCGTCGAAATTTTTATCTTGTATGCAAGGAATGCTAGTAGACAGGATACAACCTTGAACCTTATGTGCTCTACCAAATCGTTAATGTAGTACAAAGGCTGTAACCACAACGGTTTTATTGGCTCAGCCATATTGACCGAATGAATATTAATGGCCTACCGGTCTAGACATGAGAACCTTCGAATCCAAGGTTTCAGGTTCGAGATGACGAGGAACACTGAACGTTTGGTATAAGAATCAAGCGATAGCGATTGCCATGGCGCTTGTATTCAATAACTGGAAACAACGTGTCTAGGATCGAAGTGCATCGAATGCTGCCTTGACTGAAACCCTCAACGGGTTTGGACTTGGGAGCCCGTTAAATAAGTAAAAGTAAGGTCGTCTTAAAATGCGGGTTATATTTTATCCTCTGGTTAAATTTTTGACATTTCTGCAGGGGTAAACAAAAAACAAAAAAGAAATTTCAAAGAGATCGTCAAAAAGCTTTTATTGTTTATTATTATCAGTAACGAAAACATTGTTGTAAGTTTTCTGTTCATGATTAAGCCGGTGCAGGTATAGCTATCATTGAAAACCATAATTTAAAATTTTCTTTTACTCATTGTGGCTTTTTTATAAATTCAACCATTGGCGAGTTGGTGTAAAAACAAAACTTATGCATTTTTGAGCATGATAATCGAAAAATATTTTAGTTTTGAATTATAGTTTTCGCAGAAAATCAATTTTTATATTTCACTGATCAGGATTTACTTCTGTTTGTCCTTCCACCCCAATGAAAAGGAATTGCCCAATGATTCCTATACCCAACTAACAATTATTCCTTTATAAGGCAATAAAATTTAATTTCCAAAAGCAATATTTCTGTAGGCCTAATATATGACTTGTGGGCGGAGGTTGAGAATGTTTGCAGTCGATAGTTTGAAACCTGTCAAAAACATTATGCAGGAAAATTCATAAGCATAATCGAAGTTATGATCTTATAACCTCTGTAAGGTTGTTTTTAAGCTTTCGGAGATGTGTGTACATGTAACGTACTTTATGATGTTTCGATAGAACTTCGCAAGAAGTTATTCCGAAGCAAAGCATGTAAAAAAGCTAAGGTTAAAAAATCGGGAAAATGTGAAAATATCGGGAAAAACGTGAAAAGATCGGGAACCTACCGGAAAATGAGTCAACACGATTCAAGTACTTCGTTGTACTGACTGTACTTTGATGTTCTAGAGTACAGCGTACGTGCGAGAGAACGTAAGATAAGAGTTTTTATAAATATTTGCATTGAATTTCATACTTTCATAATAACGAATTGGGTTTAAATAATTATAAAGGATTGAAATTAATAAAATTTTATAATACAGTAACATTGTTTTTACATGTTTACATTACATTACCTAAAAGTAATAAAATATTTTCGGAAAGGCTTTGCGAAGCCTGTAATTTGCTTCTATTAAGACTTTTAAGGCTTGTAAGGCTTTTTAGAAGTATTTAAAGAAGTCTTATAGAAGTAAGTAGCTTCCTTAAAGTGCGGCAAATGTTTTTCCATAAGACCTCATACAGGTAACATTGCTGGGAGGGAAATAGCTTCAAAAGTACTTTATCGAAGCGAAACTATTAGTTGGGATAAACCACTACGGAGGTAAAATTTCAATTCCATCAAGGTTTTTGTTCCAATGAAGTTTTTACCCTACCCTATCATGCTACTCTGTTCAAGTTAAGCATATTTCGCATATAAAATATAGCAAAACGAATGAAATCATAAAATGTTACCATTCTTTTAAAAAAAACCCTGATTTTGTCTGTTTTAAAACGTTAATTATATTTTTTTGTAAAAAAAAAATTATTTGCTTCTTATTTTATAAACTGAATGATGTACTATTTTTCCGCCACATGTGAACACTGCGGTTATGACGATTTATCCACGATTGTGCTTTCCAACTGTCTCACTCCGTAGTAAATATACTAAATGTCTAAAATTAGCCACTGGATAAATTTTAGCGTGATGGTGACCAGGTTAAAATTTGGAAGTATCTGTTTACCACACTAATGTTGAAAATTATCCACTGGCTAAAATTTTAACACAATTGACAGACGGCCTTCTTGAGAGTTGACATACGTGTTTGTGAATAACCCGGCATAGAGGCGTGAATAAAGTCATATAAATCACATCTTTGAAAAAATTTAACAACCTAATAAACTTATTTAAAAGGGTTATGAACAGGACTGAAAGTATACCATCATTGCGGCACATAAATCAACTCCTACACACTGATTTGTTTTTGGAGACTATTAACCCTGACCGTAAATAGCACAGCAGAGGAGGGGATTTCAAACTACTGATGCCACGACCCGTATAAAATAAAGCTATCCTAGCATTCGGATTGCAAACAATAGCCACCTCCTACACTGCGAAGACTAATTGACCTTTTCCACCTTATCAACTCAGGTTTACAAAATTACTTCATTAAATCTGACTACAGGTATCCTATTACAAAACAAAAACGCTAGTAGAATAATACTTGACATGGTGATTACCTAACGATTGGAAGGGCCTATACAATACACACATCCTCTTCGACCTCAACCCTTACAAACTTCCGATCAATATACTAGGTATGGAAACCTACCTCATGTGGAGGTATAGGGTACACGTCCTCGTATCACACCGCTTTCCCATTCAACGATGAGCACTCAATAGCTTTCATATTCTGTTCTCCCTTTTTCCGTGTAATGAAATGCGTATGTTTGTGTTTGCAATCCATTGTAAATGTGTATGCTGGTGTTCTTTTCTTGAATGTCAGAAGATAAGCAGGCAAGACATGCCCACCAAACTCCTATCAACTGCTTCAGTTAAGCTAAGGTTTCGTATACAAAGTGTGTGTAAACTCCTTTAGATATCAATAGGATATCAACAAACAGGCGTATGTATGTGAAGGTATACGGGCGGCTGACACCCCACCGAAAGTCAATAAGGAAAATCAATTTTTTTTTTTTTGCCAGAAATATGTACCAACTTACACACCATCGTGTACAAAGACGGTGAACAATAATCCTTTGGCCATGTGTGTGAAGATGGTCGCAGTGGAACACCTGATGTTTGTGCGCTAAAGGCACAGGAAAAATTTACATACAAACAGTGGTTACCTCAGCTGTTATGTGTTTGGGCTTATTTGCGCTTTGCTATTTTCAATTCAAGTCTTGTTGTTCGTGAAGGGTTCTGAATATTTGGAGGGAGATGCGGGCGCCAAAGTTGACGGCTACCATAATCGATACATGGATTAACTACAAGTTCACTTATTCTTATGGAATTTATCTGTTTACATTTGGTATCGTTTTTTTTTTGCTGTCCTTTATTTTGACAGAAAATTATGCGCGCTTGTTTGTGACAGGCATTGTCAAATACATTGATATGAGTTGTGTACCCTCAGCAATTGAATATATTAGACATAGACGGTTGGTAAAGGGATTTTCGTCGTTTAGAATTCTTATAACCACCCACATTTGGAATACTCAATAACCCCCATAACATTTTTAGAGCCTTGGAATTTTATTAAAAAATGTCTTTGTGTGACTTTTGAACTAATATAGTGATGGGTGTCTGAATGCCTTCGATGTAATACCGTTATTAATTTAAGTTAAACTATTGTGCAAAATGTCGAAATCGTAGAAGTCAGCGGGAGGTTTCCTTACTTCGCACGCACTTTAAAATAAATTATTTCGGTTATTTAAAAAACGCTTTACTCCCACGTTCAAGTCTATTCGCGTTCTTTAAGGTTAAGTTATGAGAGAAAAAAGTGCTATTCCAATAGTTTTGTTATGTCGCGGTGGCTTATGAGTCTACTAAGAAAATATTTTAAGGTTAAGCTTTTAGACCACACTACTGATATGTTTTTCAAACACAGTTAACAACGCTGCATAGGTGAGGCGAAATGGTAATCCTCAAGGATCGTACTGAGATGATACATGCTGATATTTGTTGAGTCAATATATATTGGGAAATACGTAAGCAAACAGCTGCTTGTTCTGCTAAAAAAAAGTTTCTGTACGTGTCGTTGTTAGATGGGTAGAGTGCCTATAACCTGCATTTTTGTGAACAGTCAAACCACACTTAAAGCGATTAACTCCAAAATTATATACAACCATTGGGCTGACGATTTCCTCTTTGCACTCAGGACATCAAATTATCACACGGTACTACTCTACTGTTTTCCCCGGACAATTCGGGGTGTGGAGAACAAAAAAGCTTATGAACTTTGTCTCTGCAGGTCAACATTCAAGTTACCTACATTTTCCGTTAATTCTATATTCAATTTTTAAGTTTAAAAATTAATTCTGTTAGGTTGTGAAGAATAAACTATACCCATTTTGGAAAAAAGGTAATTTCGGTCTGCCTTAAACGGGTTTGAGGCTAGCACTATACCTAAACACTTGGAAACTTTGCCAACAACTGTTCCTTTAGGGAAATCAGTAATTTGTTTAATATTGCTAAAAAAAAGCAGCTTTCAAATATGTGGAAATAACCAAATTACTTTTAAAGTATGATTCAACCAATAAGCAAAAACAAATAATGGACAAATTCGCAAGCGCATAAGAAATAATCCGTTTCCAAATGTTCTTGGATTTGTAGATGAAAAACCCGATATTTTGGCAAAACATATCGTAGTAAAAGAACCACCTCTGGAGAGTGTTAAACGGAACACCTTGTCATCTCTTGCTGTCGGAGCCAGACGTCGGACGCAGTAGAGGAAGACCAGATAGACATGTAACACAAATTCCTATAATAGCACCCAAAATAGACTTCACGAGCTACTTCAATCGTAAGGGTACATTTTCGATAATATGCAGGTGGATGCCCTACATTTTGTTATTAAATTCTTTGCTATTTTAAAATTTGCGGACAATTTAACACTTGTTATACGGAAATAAGATATAAATTAGGCTTTAATTGCAATCCGAAAGGATGCAAGAAATTTCGTACCATCGCTCTTTTTTGCTCTTGTGCATTCCTAAATAATAAGAAAAATGTTTTAAATGCGAAATAAATAGTTTTTTGTACATATCGGAGTAGAAAATTAAATATTTTTGAAAAAAAATTACTAACAACTTTTCTCCTGCCATTTCTCTGCAGCTCAGCAACAAAACAAACACACATGCACAATTGGCAGCATGCTGACTGTAAATTTTATAAACACAGGTACTGCCAAAATCCTGCGACGATATAACAGTACTTTTACAATAATAAACGCGAAATTATCAGAAAGCATTTTTACATTTATGAACTTGGGGATATTCATACAGCCTACACGGCGCTACATCTGGAAACGGAATTAATATCTTTTATTAACTGCCCATATAGGGACTCAAGCCTAGTTTGATAACATGCATCCGTTCAAGGAGCGCCCTGAAATGATGCCTGGAAATGTTTATTGCCTTTGCACTTTGTATATTCTTGTAGACTATATCAGTGTTTTTCAAACTATGGGTCGCGATAACCTAGGGTATCGCAGTCGCAAACTGATAAGATTAATAAACAAAAGTCCTGTGCAAAACGAAAAAAAAAAAAAAAACACAACATTTTTTTAGTGTGACATATGTGCTTGTTTATTTTTTTATTAACGTTGAAATTTTTGACTAATCTTTGACACTCTTAGGATTACATCATTTTCCAAATTTATCCTGATTCTCTTTTTAGTTTTAATGTTAAACGTTGAAGAGAATGTGACTTCACACAGGTATGACGTGGCGAATGACAGTAACAACCTAAAAGGCTCGTTTGCCAGGTCAGGATGCTCTCCTCTTCTTAAGATCCAGAAATTGTCATTAGTTTGTAAATTGAATTCCATTCTTAGCATGTCATCTGCAGTTAAGTCTATAAGATTTTCCTTCATCTTTACCGATAAGATCGGCGAGTTCGACTGACTTATTCAAAAAAGGATTTAATATCCATCTCTGTCCATCTCCACTTTCAAAATCCAGTTCTGGAAAGTAACTTAATAGTTTCTTCTCTAAATAATGCAAACTCTGTACCATGAGATGAATATGAGAGCTTACCGATATCGATTCATCTGATGAAATTTCTTCGAGGATCTTTTTGAACGCCGAGAAAATAATCAACTCTTTTTTTTTGTAAAGACTCTGACCACAAACGAAGTTTTGCGAGGAATTATCTGATTTTATCTTTTGCAGTTCCCAGAATAAACTGTCTTAAACAGATAAATTTGTGATTCACAAAAAGGACCACATTGGTAGTATAGTTGGTTGGAAAGCAGCTTCTAACATTCTATGTTTTTTAGAGATTTATGTTCAGCTTGGTTTACCATTTCATCATGAACAGGTTGACAAATGAACAACGCTTTCAAATCGTGCAAATTTATTTCGAAAATAATGGTCCAGTTCGGGAAGTTTACCGCAACCTCCGTCCATTTTATGGTTTACATAATCGTCCATCAGAGCAATTAATTCGGTTAACCATGGCTCGTTTTCGCACTATGTTTACGCATCCGCAGAGACGTCGAACAGTGCGCACCGAAGAAACAAATGCCGCTGTAGAGCAAAGTGTTGAAGAGGACGCGCATGAAACGAATCCAATTACTTTGCCACCGTTCATAGTAATTGGAACTTTGTCCAACTACTTTATAAAAGATTTTGAGCAAAGATCTTGGCTAACGACCTTACAAAATCCAGCTTGTGCAAGAATTAAAACCGCGAGAACATGCAATGCATCGTGATTTTGGTGTATGGGCCGAAAGATTTATCTCGATGCTGATTTTCATCGCAACATTTTGCTCATTTTTGGTTGAATGGCTACGTCAAAAAGCAAAATTGCCACATTTGGAGTGAAGAGTGAGGCCCTTGAGACGCAATTAAATACATCCAAACAAAACTGACTGTTTCGCTCCGAAATGATCCTGGACCGTCAGTTACCGTTAATGGAGACCGGTTTAGACCCATGATAACCGACTATTTTTTTCCTCGAATTCATGAATGTGGATGAGGTGTGGCTTCAACAAGATAGCGCCACATGCCACACAACGCATGTCACAATCGATTTATTGAAGGAAACATTCTATGAGCGCCTAATTTCGCCGAACGGACCTTTCAATTAGCCACAAAAATCATGTGATTTGACACCGTTGGATTATTTTCCTTGGAGATATGTGAAGTCGCTCGTCTACGCCAACTAACCAGAAACGTTAGGGGACTTGGAAGCCAACCTTTGTGGTGTTGTTGCCGACATACGGCCCCAAATGCTCGAAAAAATGGTTGAAAATTGGACCTCTAGACTTGGCTTTATTCGAACCAGCCACGGTGGCCGCTTGACCGAAATTATATTTAAACATTATTGGCATAAAATTATCCTCCCAATCAACCCAAATTGATAAACATTTAAACGATTTTTTTGAATTTTTTTTTCAATTTGAAGTTCTATACCTTTAAAAAAAAGCACCCTATAGAAAGGTCCAAACAGATGGTGTTGCGTTTCTTCTGCCCATAAACAGAAAACGGGTTACTAATATTTTCAGCTTGAAATAAGCCTCATAAGACAACGCTGTGGAAATTACAAAAGCTACTAATAGAGCCAGGTCGACGCCAAAGTGACAAAAGCTACTAACAGAGCCAGGTCGAGGATTTAGGATAAATAGAAATGGAAAAAAAATCTGGAGTTCAAATCTTTCATCAAAAGCAAGGGTGTTACGCGCCGAATAGAACCTCATCAAGATGGACATTAAAACTCGAAGTTGAGTCAGAATATATGCTTCGAATATGGAAGAAGCACTTTCTTAGATTCTTCCATATTTGCAATGCCAAGCTAGCAGGCGCTGCCAATCGAATTTTGACCTATAATAGCAGTGTGTTTCAATATTACCTGACACATTTACTGGCGATTTGCAGATGAAGTAGGTACAATATTAGGTATGACAATATTGCATAGATCGAGTGCATGATATTTGACTGATCGTCAGTTTTAATCTGACGCTTATAAAGAAATGTCGTCTGCACACATTATTAGTGATAACCGAAATGACAAAATAATTATGTACCGGCGATCCTGAGATTCCAATTAAAAATAAAAGTACCATTTAGATACATGATTACACTAGGTATTAGTGGTGATTTGTATAAGATTTTGCGCACCAATAGAGATAAGATGATATGAATTCCAATACCAACATTTTAGTTTACATTTGGAAAAAATCCATTCCAAAAAGCAGGCATCAAAAATGTCGTAAAATATGCGATTATATAGTGTTCCAACATAATCACACATGATAAAATAACAAGAATGGCACTTCAAGCATAAACACAGTCGAGTATATTTCATGTTCAAGTTCATGCTTTTATTATATTTCCTACTGTACTTAAAATGTATGTGCATACCCATGGCATAGGTACTTTTCCACTATGTAAATGGTATTCCCGCACAAAACTTTGCCAGAAAATTATACTCACGAGCCTTTTCAAAAAAAAAAAAACTTTACCTAGTTAAAAATAAAAATTTGACATTCGCTGTAACTCGTTGCCGCCGCTTGATGCGGTCTTGAGCTGTTTCAAAATCGTGAATATGCAACAATTAACCACAACACTTTCGTTGTTAACTGCCTTATAGCACAGCAATTCAAAAAGTCCTTTGAAGCCACAAGTTACAAAACCATTTCGGTGGGTAGCATAACAACAAATTGCAAATATTCACTGAGCCAGAGTTATAGCATTAAATTAAATACAAGGACGAAACTTTTTCATGTAATTTAACCTTAATTTAAGTTTTAACCACCAACCCACACACAAATGATGACTAAGTACATACAGCAGCCATTCAACATATATTGGTGTTTTTAATGATATTGAGATGTCATTTAAAAATAATTTGTTACCCCGAAGTGTGTGCTGGTTGGGATTGAAGTGTTCTGCGGTTTATATAACATTTTAAATTTTACAATTAAAAA
Source organism: Rhingia rostrata (assembly GCA_949824845.1). Classification (NCBI taxonomy): domain Eukaryota; kingdom Metazoa; phylum Arthropoda; class Insecta; order Diptera; family Syrphidae; genus Rhingia; species Rhingia rostrata. Next base: position 159,191,400 of record OX463755.1, on the reverse strand, counting down.
GTTTCTCTATATACTTGGGTAAATGGTAAAGTTTTGCGTGTTCCAAGTGACTGGGGTAAACATGTTGAAGTGGTTAAACTCTATAATATTGTGACATCAAGCTGGTAATTTGTTGTCTGGCATTGCCAGTGTGACAGATCCGATTAATGCTGACTATTCTAACATACTTTATTCGCTCAGGTGGTAATTTGACATCTACATAACACTATTCGATATTTTAAACATATATTTCTACCGATTATGGATTATTAACGTTATTTTATGTAATAAAGGATTATTAAGCTTGCATATGCAGAGCCTCTAATTAATTGTGATAAAATATATTGCAGCACAGAGTGCATTTAGTATTCACTAATTAGATGCAGTGCAATTGCGATTAACATATTCAACAGCTGCGGGTGGTAAATGAATTGCAAATTAATTAATGCAAAGTGGGTAATGGCTACTCTGGTATGTCAGTAAAAAATGGATTTGTACATTAAGTGCATGAAGGTTGTGTGGAGTGGCCTTAAAAAACTAATTGTACTTGACAGTTTGCTCTTCTGATTTTTTGACGTCAAATATAGTTAACAGGATATCCACTTTATTTATTTACGTCAACGAACTTTACACAACAGTGCGATTCAAGTTTACTGTCACAAAATATAGCCAACAGAACAAGTGTGACGCAAAAAATACAGGGTGTAAGTATGACTTTATTATATTATCCAATATAAAACTTAATTATTATTAGACATTTCCAATGCAATACCAATGCCTAGCATATTTAATTAATTTTGCAGACCAATTTTTTTTTTAAATTTTCAGTTTAAACTTAATAAAAACCCTACGCAGTTTCGCTAGGAAATAAGATTCACTTTTTGTCCTACTCTATAGGTTTTTCGTTTTTTATTAAAAAAATTTCTGGCATTGACATTCTACACAGGTTCTCAAACCTATTTTCTCTCTTGATTTGTATGTATGGTTTTAGTTTGAAAAAGTGTGTTTCGTAAGAACATTCACAGGTTTTTGTAAGAGGAGCCAAGTCTAACTTCCAAACACATCAATATTCTATATCTACATGGTGTCCACCGGGAAGGTATACTACTTTGTTTTACCGCCATTTTGGTAAACATTAGTCTTGACAGTTCATATTTGGCAGTCGTGGCAAATTTGTTATGGACAAATATTCGATAAAGCAACGTGTTTTAATCGATAAAAAATTTCAAGGAACAACTTTGGCCACAATTTTGCACAAGGATTTGCATTTTTCCATTTAAGATCTATTTGACACAAGAGCTACTTCCACAAGACTATTAACGCCGCCGTACTTATGCCAATAGGATGGTACAGCTAGCCCATGACAACCACGATTTTCATGAAAAAATCAGTATGAGTGACGAGGCACATTTTCATTTGAATTGATATGTGAATAAACAGAATAGTCGGTTCTGGGCAATGGAAAACCCTCAAATTATTCATCAGTCATCATCCATTAAAAGTAACAGTCTGGTGTGCAATTTGGTCAGGAGGAATCATTGGAATTACTTCTTTGAAAATGAAAACGGCGTAACGGTAACTGTGAATGGGAAGCAATATCGTGATATAATTGAAAACTTTTTAAGACCACAACTGCACGCTTTGGGCTTGATTAACATGGGGTAGCAACAAGGCGATGCCACATCGCATACAGCCAGGATTACAAAGGAATTACTGCGAGACTTTTTTCCACAACATGTCATTTTAAGAAATGGTGACGGTCGCCTGATTTGACTGCTCCGGACTTCTTTTTGTGGGAAAATCAAGGCTTATGCAAACAAACCAGAAACGCTTTAGCAACTCAAACAAAATATTTGTGATAAAATAAATGAAATACTGTGTAAAATGTGTGAGAATGTAATGAAAAATGTGCTCAAAAGGGCTCGCATTTGTGAGACTAACAGAGGCGGACATTAACCTGATATTGTATTCCATACATAATTGTCGACATTAAATTAATCATTTATCAATATAAGATCCATTCGCTTTCATTAATTCAAAAATTATAAACAAACAAAGTAGTATCCCTTCCCGGCGGACACCCTGCATATATTAATAGTGCGGAAGATATCGTGGTGGCTCCTTCGACATAGACCGCCGACATGCCATGCAATTCGCAGTTGTCTGTGGTGTATCCCGGTAAATCATTTGAAGATGAATCTGTTTTATCAGATGATAATTATTACAAGTGAATTTAGAAAGTCCCGTTGTGCTACGACGTTTATCTGTCGGGTTTTCCTTAATATTTTGAACTAGCTACGAAGCGGAGGAGGTTTCTGGCATTAATATTACCCAGGTCACCTAGATTGTAGAACTAATCTTCAAAATGTAGTTTTTTTTTGTAGTATTCCTCCTACTAGATCAAGCACTTCTACAAGTCTTTTTGCATATAGACCCAAGGGAACAGATATTTGATCTGTTCAGCAGTTTCTGGTTTTTGGTTATTATGGCCAAAGTTGCCTGGATAATAGGCCGTTGTGTCATTTATTCATCTGTGGTTTTCTTTAATGTTTGTTGATTTGTAAGTTGATCAGCATTGACCTTTTGCCCATGGGGAGACTATCTAGAATCGCATAGCTGTAGGAATCACTGTAGTGGAACCATAAATCGACTTCCACTAAAAGATTTAATCAATTAGATTGATATTTTTTTTTATAAATTTTGAGGAAACCCCTTAGGCTCTTAGTTTAATAAACTAAATATCTGATCAACTGTTTAACGGAAAAATAGATTCGAAATTATAATTTCCAAATAAACAAACGTTGTTACTGGTAATAATTGGTAAGCTTATATCAAGTACTTGCATTAGAGACTTTCAAATCAGCATTGCATAAGGTCTACCCGACACACCCAAATCGATTTACTAATCCATTAACTTTTACTTAATACAAAAAACAACAAATTGACATCGTTAAACTTACCAACAACGTTGAAGGACTGCAATCAAAGTATAATCCAGTTGTATTTTTACAGCTAACAACTATCCGTTTATATTTTCCCTGCGGAAATCTATTTTGTTAGTTTCGTGACAATTGGTCCTTTGTCCACTTTTCCATTAAAAAAAAGCAAACACACCCACATAGAGATTACGATAAAATCTCAGATGCAGATTAAAATACAATAACGTACAGTTAACCGGTATGAACAAGTACATCTGTAGCATTAATCTTAACGCGACATACACATGTTTCTATTTCTTATCACACTCAGGCTAGCTGTCCTTCTAGACGTTGTACGTTGTGACGTTGAGAGGTATTCGATTGTAATTAACTACCACCAACACATGAGCAGCAGTTATACACAGAGGAGAAACCGAAACGAATTAAACCCAACTTTTGTCTCAACAGTAACTATGCGAGACATATAATAATCGCGTGTGTTGTTAATATATTTTCTTTTTTGTTATACATTCGCCAAGACGAAAGACGAAGTAAACAATAGACGAGAGATGAAAAACCGTGAGGCAATATCCGAATTTCCACGAATTGAATATGTAACACAACAACAAACACTTAAATTGAGCACGATATCGCACAAAGGGACACACTTCAAAAAAAGAATAACTAAAACACCGAAAAGGATGAAACGGAGAAACGATGAAACACTATACGAACGACGAGCACGAACGAACGTGGAATTAGGTCAACGTCGATGGGAAGAGCATTCGTATTCACATACGACGAACGAAAAGGGGAACCTAACAAAAACACTTTTTTTTGGGTATGGTGTAGTGGACGAGAATTGAAAGGATTCGGTTCGTCCTTTCTATACCACTGATGTTTTCTTTTTTGTATTTATATCATCCACCTCTCCCCACTGAATGTGAGATTGAATAGAGAAGCTCTGTTGAATTGCACACGATTATCCTTTCTGTTTTGCTGGCGCTTCTGCTTTCACTGCTGTTGTTCGGTTAAAAAGTTTATATTATATGAACAGTGGTAACAGGATACTAGTAGGGTTCCACACTCTGTCTTGGTTCTCTTTTATGGATTATTAATATTCAACAAGCGAAATGAAAGCAACTAGATATTTATCACCACCTTTGAAAATCCTTCAACAAAGATACCGACACATATAAAGGTGAGGTAATCTAAGAATAGTCCGATTGGGTGGTGGATGAGATCCTTTCTGTAGATCAGCGAATTAATATAAGTACACCCGAGAGATGGAACTCTAATGGATTGTATCTTGACTCTTATCCTTACCCAAAGTATTATTTTCGAGTATCCTTTATGATTTATATTCGGTAACAGACTGCTGAATGTGATGGAAATTAATATCCCTTGAATGTGATGAGTAAACAGTTAGCTTCGTGTATTTGAATTAATTATTTAACCGTAGGAGCTAAACACTCCAGAGGACTACGTAATGTAACACAACTAACCTACTACATGCCACTACTTGAATTGCATTTTTCCGGAAACGAAGATTTCCTTTTGTTTTATTTCCATTTTTTTTAACGATTTAAGTGCGAAAAAACGACGACACAATGAGGCGAAATTGATTACACACGCACAAACAGAGACACGTAATAACACCAAGAATAGGAAAATTCAGAAGATGATAATGCAAAAAAGAAAACGAAATGAAAGGACCTTCTACCCAAGTCCCGAGAAAAAAAAATTCTTATGATAACTTTGAATTATTAATTAGGTTGTAAATTTATCTATAGCTATATATGATTTGTTTAAGATACGACTAAAGGTAATGTATTGCTTTTCAGGTTAGTATTTGTATTTAAGTACACTATTTAGAGTTAGAATTATTGGTTGTATCCGTTATTAGTATTTAATTTGTTAATAAGTTTTCCTCAAGAGTTATTTAATCCTTGGGGATTTCAAATTCCTTTGTTAACATTGAGAATTAAAAAGAGAGAGTCGAACGAGATGTGCGATTTGGTTGTTTTCACGAATAACATCTCACGAAGACTGACAAAATTTTAGAAAATTCTTTTGGGGAGAAAGTAGTGAACGTTCGTTAAGTTATTGGAAAATTTCGTTCGCTTTTTTCTTTGTTTTTGGCTTTTTTCGAGCTTTTTTTGGAGGGGTAGAATTTGTGTTTCTTTTGAATAGGGGGATAACTTGTTGTACCAGAAGCTTTTTTTAGTGGGAAAGCTTATTGTAAAAAAGGGTGGATTTGGGGTGTGTAAGGGTTGTATTGTGCAGCAGTAGATAGGCGAACATAAACTGAAATATTCACAACAAATGGGGAACATTTTAAACAAAATGTTGCGTATACGTCGCCGATGTTGAGTGGGAAAATAATTTTTTTTTTTTGTTGGAAAAATATTTTTTTTAGTGGCTTTTTTCAAGTTTATAGCAGACACAGGATAACTCTTATAAGAACTTACGTAAGAGAGAAAAAAAATTGTTCCTAATGGCCTTGTATAAACGATAAGACTTACTTATTTTAACCGCGCTTCTTTGTTGCAACCAAGGTGAGAATTAGTTTATCTAACAATAGCGAAATACTATTAGAAAATAAAACGTCGAAAGATGGGAATAGCGAGAGACCACTAGAGCTGTACAAGTAACGACAAAATGAATACCAGTATCGATTCGGTACTTTTTCACTGTCCACCCGTTACAAAGTATGCGTTACTTTCGTATGTTCGATACAATTCATATTATTTACGTTTTCAAGTATGTATGGACTCACTACTCCGACACCAAGGTACGTCAGCCTACCACAGAGCCACTCAACGGTTGGGTCACTCATCAGAAAAGTCTTTCGTACGACGTACACACTAACACACATACAACAAGGTTTGAATTATACTAAATCTTCCTTGTAATTCTGTAAACCGAACCGCATATGTGTGGAATAGTGTGAGTAACGAAATTAAAACATACGAATACCGAATTTGATGCGAGTAACGAAAAATGTGAAAGTAACGAAACTTAGTTGACAGTAACGATTCGGTACTTCGAGTCGAATCGAATAGCCGTTTCTCAGTAACGAATAAATACGGTTTCCTACAGCTCTAGAGACCACCCATTCCATAATCAATTGATTAACTTCCTACCGCAAACAAAGCAGTGGCGACAAACCATAAGAACGTCAGAAACAGTTTTTTTGCGTTTTTTTCGGCCCACTAAAAGAGTCTTTACGATTAAGAACGCTGACGGATGCTTGAATTAAAAATGGGGAATAGAAGGTGAGGGCGCTGGTTTGGACAGCTGAAAAACTTTCAACTACTCAAACTAAGTGAAGGTGAAAGGAAGAATACCTACTTTTCGGAAAAAAGAGAGTGCAACTCCAGGAATAAAGTTCGGAAATTTAAACAATATTCTGCCGAAATTTGTCTTCCACAAGAGTTATTTGATTTTTGTACGTTCTTGCTCCTAACGCGCTCGACTTAAAATTATTATTATAACGACTCGACAGTCAAATTTACGATACACCTGACGTAACTGAAGTAAGTATTCCTTTCATAAGTGGCGCTACAGTCCGGAATGAACCTGGGCTTCAACATACCTATCCAATTAACCCAGTCCCTTGCTTACTGCTTCCAGCTCCACACTTGAAGTGGGCTGAGAATGGTTTATAATAGTGCCCATCACTTAAGGCGAGGTCTTCCTCTGCTACGTGCCAAGTCTGGCTGGAAATCGAAGACTCTGCTGATTTGTTGGTGCCCATTCGATCTACATGTCCTAGCCATCGTTATCAAATTCAACACGGAATTCGTTACACTTTATGAAAAGCCGATGTTGCTCTCTCCTCCTTTATTTATAACAGCTCAATGGCGGTTCTCATCTCCACCTACTGATTTTTGGCTACTGGCGTTCGTAGGAATTCCTCATCAAACAAGAGATTTTTAGCTGAGGAGAATTCATGTTTGTCAGGCTTTAAACAGCAACATCCACATTGACTTATTAGTTTTGAAAAGATATAATCAAAGTGTTAGTAAATGCAATCATGTGTGAACATAAAATTATAAAAAAAACCACATCGTGCAATAAAATAAAAATAAATATCTATGCACTGGTGTTTTCACATCTACTACAGACCCGGTTTGCTCAAATTTTTGCACGAATTTTCCGATTGTACGCACGTTTGGACTTTTAAATTGACTGAAAAACTACCAAAACGTGTCACTAAACAAAGTTTTAAATTTTTTTTTGTAAATTAAAATTAAATATAAAACCAAAAAACCGACAAATCTAAGCCTAAAGGCAAAATAAAACAGCTAAATATAAGCTTACAGCGCCCACTAAGGGCCAATAAGTTAGATTAAGTAAAACAGTTATTGTATTGATAAGTTATATTTAAGCATTTTTGTCTAGTAGTAAGTTAATATTTTAAGTAAATAAAAAATGAGTTTAAAAGTAAAAAAAAAAAAAAACTACCAAAACGTGTATGAATGCGCTTATCTCGAGAAGTGCTGAACGGATTATGATGTGGTTTTCGCTGTTTTAATCGGTGCAGTGTGAAAGAACCCCCATGGAAATAAGGCCCATGGGGACTAGTTCGTAACAAAAAGTAAATAGCCCCAGACGGGCTTATTTCATATTGAAAATAGAAATAATTCCCGCGGGTGTTAATGCATTTGACCTTGGGGTTTATTTCTTTTTCATGCATCCCAACTGGCACACATACCAAATCCAACAGTAGGCCCAAGCGGGGGGGTTGCAGAAGGGCAGCATGCCCCCCACTAACATTCTAACTTTGATGAATAGAATTCCAATTTCAACTGGCAAATACATCCGCAGGGGTTAGTTCTTTTTCGTGTCTAGGCCTGTTTCCATTTCGACAAGAGGGCCCCATGGGCCTTTTTTCCGTGGGGGTTATTTCACTGCACCGTTTTAATCTCCATTTCCCTTCTATATTGTAATCAAAATTGCTCTATCACTACAGGAGCTTTGCATTAAAGAAGCATTCGAGGTCTTTGTGGCAGAAATTAAATGTTTCTTCATTCAAATTGTACCCGGGCAAGGTCGGGCCGTGTTGCTAGTAAAGGGTGGTTAAATTTTAAGGGCCGATGTTGATTTCATTTCTTTTTGTTATGATAATATTGGTATAGTTCAATTATGCATGGAACAAAATATCGGCCAAATGGCCTCCGTGACCTCGGCGGCACATCTCCATCCGATGGTCAAAATTTTCGATGACGCTGAGGCATAATAGAGGTTCTATGCCGTTAATGTGCAGAATTATCTCATCATTTGGCTATTGAATTGTTGTCCTGCAAAAGAGCCATTGTTTCGTTACCTGTGTGGCAAGTGGCACCGTCCTGTTGAAACCACATATCGTCCACATCCACATCTTCCAATTCGGGCCATAAAAAGTTCGTTATCATCTCACGATAGCGAACACCATTCACAGTTACTGCCTGACCAGCATCATTTTGGAAAAAATACGGAACGATGATGCCTCCAGCCCATTAACAGCACCAAACAGTCACTCTTCACTTAACTTAACCGCACCAAACAGTCAGCTCTTTGTAAGTGCATAGGTTTTCGGCAATCACTCTTGGATTAACGTTCGCCCAAACGCGTAAATTCTGCTTATTGACGAATGTGCCTCATCACTGAAGATTATTTGCTTCGAAAATGGATCATCCACTGTTGCCATTTCCTGCCACCATTCTGACCATTGACGACGCTTGAAATGGTCAAGAGGCTTTAGTTCATGAGGCAATTGCACCTTGTAAGTGTGTAAACACAAGTCTTTATGCATAATGTTCATCAACAACGAGCGTGAGAGGTGCAATTGTTGGACACGACGACGAGTTGAGGTGGACGGCTCTTCAGCCACACTATCGCGAACATCAGCAATATTTTCTGCAGTACGAGCGGAACGAGCATGCACTGATGTTTTCACATCTCCTACAGACCCGGTTTGCTCAAATTTTTGCACGATTTTTCCGATTGTACGATTAAATTGACCGAACAAATCACGAAGTGCACGATATGCATTTTGATTTGAACGCCCATTTTCATAATAAGCGTGAATAACTTTAACGCGTTTGCTTGATTGTGTATCATGGTTCAAATGTCAAATGTGTGTGGTTCGCATTCAACATCGGCCCTTACATTTTTTCTACACCAACTTTTTTTCGTTTTCAAAAGTGTTGTAAAAAACGTATGAACAAATCAAAACAATTGCACACCAAAAATGAAGTGATTTGTTAAGGAGTGCCATCAATTGATTATTGGTCAGTAATGGCCAATATAAGTTCTAGTCCGGATTTAATGTGGGCCATTAATTAAACCCAAAAAATGTATGTAACTATATAACATAATTCCAATGTTGTGTCAAGTCAATTTGGCAGCACTTTGACAAAAGCTGCGGTGTCCGAGTGGTTAAGGAGATGGACTTGAAATCCATTAGGTTCTACCAGCACAGGTTCGAATCCTGTCCGCAGCGTTTTTTTTTTTTTTGTCGATAAAATGTTGTTTTATGCGTTTTTAAAATCCTTGTCATTTTAGAAACCTTGAAAATGTATAAATAAACTTCTTTACAAAATTCATGAATACGATGGCATAAAGCTCAGATCGGTACTTTTAAAACTGACTAATTTCTCAAGAATGACCGCGTTGATTCAAATGAAAATGTTTAAATAGCGGAATATGGATATTCTGAATATGACAAGATACTCAGATTTTTTTTTAAAAAGCATTAATTAACGATACATTTTAGAGAAAGTTTTTTTAAATGTTGATTTTTGATAAGTGGGTCTACCCCATTTAACTAAAATATTTAGCAGATGAAATGTTGCAAACGTGTATTAGAATATTGCATACTAAGTTTTTTTTACATTTGTAATTTATATATCCAATGAGACAAGAATTTTAAAAGAATTTTTTTTAGCATAAAATGAACAAAAAATACCAATTGTGTTTATGTGAATATTTGTGTTTAAATCTATTTTGGCTTTTTTATTCGATAAATAAATTGTAATAATAAATCAATACTCTTATTTTTGTAAAATATTTTTATACAAATTTTGACGGTTCATTTGCCATGTCGTAAGTTTACCACATTAGCAAAGTAAGCGACGACTTTCCAATGTTCCATGAATATTCAAAACATGTTTATGGGAAATATTTTACAACAAATTCGGAATTTTTGCACACGAATTGGGTGTGTCAGCTGAGAAGGGATTCGTTCGAAACCCTATTTTTGAATGAAATTCATAGGGTTACTTCCACACATCAAACATAATATGCGCTCAAAAGGGAAAGAGAAGCTAAAAAGAAACAAATGGTATTATTAAAAAAAATACTAACATCAAATTAAATTCAGTGCAGCTTAAGGGGCGTTTCTTAAACCATCGTGATAAACTTCAAATGTTTCGCATGTTGTAAATTTGCGGCGCTGCAATCTGCTCATTACTGATTCGTGTACCTATCGCTATCGCGTAGGTCATCATTGTTAGTGTAAAAATCGATTTAAAAAATATTTCACCCCTTCTGATCTGGCTCAAAATATATATACGATACAAAAGCGTGAGATAGAACGTATAGGAGATTCAACCGTAGTGAACTCAATTATTTCGCATGAACATGGTAGGAATATCTCTTGCCTTACACTTTTTTTTTTTTTTTCAATTTTTTTTCAATCTTCTTATTGTTTTTATGTTTTATTTTACGTACCATGAAATAAAGAGATTCATTCCTTAACCGTACAAAACGAATGTGGAATTCTGTACAAAGCTTTGTTTTTCCTCCGCGTTATAATTTGCAGACATTTAAAATCAACGCACATCGGTACTCTTCTTTTCTTCTCATCAATTTGCTGTGCTATACATAAAAAATTGAAATTAATTTCCACGCAATAGTTAACCATCACCCGTGGTTTACATTAGTGAATATGAAAATTATTATTTCTGTCAAGATGTTAGTTTTGTGCACTTGCATCCCAAATGGCTTTTCGAAGTAGCATGTCAGCTGTTCGTCAAAATCGAAATTCGAAAAAGTTTTGCTTCTCTTCGCAACTAATAATTTTACTACAATTTCTGTTCTACTACTACCAGTCAATATCGGCTAATGTGAACTCTACATTATGGATAACCTCAAAATATTTCCAATCTGACATTTCTACAACAACACGAAATTTCTGATAAAAAAAATCCGTCATTTGTGTAATCGGCCAATGTAATTTTTTTTTTTTTTCAAAAGTATTAAATTATAAGTTCCCAAGACAATGTCAAACTACGGCGCATACGATTCACCAGCCAGACCTGATCCTAATTGCCGTACATGCACCGATTTTAAAACATGGTCAAGAAAACAACGAGAAATATCACATACATCAAAGGTATACATACATCTCAATGTGGAATAACATTTTTTGAAATTTGTTTTGTTTTTTTAAATCGAATTAATTTCTTAATTTCTCCAAGAGTGCTGGCGATGTTAAAAAGCCAACGAGTCATGAAACTCCAATCCGAACTGATTGCCCACTTGACAAGGATAGTTTAGGTCGAAGTACATGGGGACTTCTCCACACTATGGCAGCATTTTACCCCAACAACCCAACGGAAATCCAACAGAAGGACACAAAGGTCTTCATCGATACTCTATCTCGAGTATATCCTTGTGAACCGTGTGCCAATGACTTTCAAAAAGAGTATGAATGGTGATTCTATTTGATTTGTGTTACGTCCGTTTTGTTCTTTTTTTAGCTTGAGAAAGGATCCAGTGAATGTGAGCTCACAGGCGGAGCTCTCCCAGTGGCTGTGCAATTTTCACAATCGTGTGAACACTAAACTAGGCAAACCCATCTTTGATTGCAGCAAAGTGGACGAACGATGGAGAGACGGATGGAAGGATGGATCTTGCGATTAAATGATACATGGGTTTGGGGTTTTTAGGACATTATAGATAGAATTTTATTGTTAATTTGTACGAAATGTATAAAAAAAAGTTGTTACAATTGATCGGCTTTATATTATAGTTTTACGTTTCTGTTTTGAGAACTGTAAAAAGGGCATCGGCGGTATAGAGATAAGTTTCAGATTAGATTAAAAAAAAGACCATGTTTTCTGCAGTTGAACATATTTTCGACATTAATTGAGAATGATCTCAAAAAAAGAAAGTGTGACATGAGGAAATAACATTAATGATGGCATCAGCGTTGGGTAGACTCAGTATAAACATATTTCATATAGTCTTTGACTAAGAAATGGGCCACAGGCTAAAACAAAAGCACTCCACCTCACTTCTGCATCCAGTACTCACATATAATTCACAATGTTTGAGATTGTGTACAAGGAGACATATTAACACACCACAATCGACTAAAATTTTTTGAAAAGAATGTGCTCCACGAATACAAAAAAAAATTTGGCGCAACAGGCTCGTTAGTACCCAGGGCCAAGCTTTCATACAACCATTCACGTGTGCATGTGTACTTCTTGCACGATGTTGGGACCTCCTGTTTTTTGCCGACTCCGAACGGCGAATCTGAGATAAACTTTTCTGGACAATTGATACTACTCGGATGATTTGTCAGATCATCACAAGAGGAGGGCCAGTGAAAAATCATTAAGGTGTTGCTACGGCTGGGAATCGAACCCAGACCTTATGCGCGGCAGTTCATCTCGCCACTGCGCCCGTAGCTCCACGAATAATGAATATATATTTCGAACCCCATCAAAATGTATTATGAACTAACTAAGCGAAGCAATAACTCCAGCATGTGATGTGGTCAGAAATCGAGAGTCTAACAGAGAGTTTTTGAGTGTACATTAGTTTGCAGCTAACTATGGGAGTGTTATGAATAAGACTCACCTCAATATAATCCATGAAAGACGATCCTTTGTCTTGCACAACGCACTATATCAGCATGTCTTCCGCCCGGCAGATCGACCAAAGACCAAATACCCACACAGAAATTCTCGAAATAACCAACTGGAGTTCTATAAAGCAGTGACGAAATTCCTGATTCCATCAAAATTGGCGCACTTCTGTCGACTAACACTGGATAACGCGGTGGCAAGACATTTAGTTTGAAAGCAGTTCATCTGCGCTCTTTTAGACATGTACCTTCTATCGAAATTTCCCCTTCGCGGGCGGTAAGCGTCAGTAACGGCTACAAAATGTTTAGCTGTGATGCGTACTCTATGTAGTTCTATACTATTTGCTACTACTTAACATCACCAAGTAAAAGACAATTATCAGGAAAGCGAAACATATGAGGCACTTTTGAATTAAAAATTCTTCTTGGAGCAATTGGTCCTGTATGCAAGGAAGATGAGTGGTGGGGAAGATACAACCGCAGACTTCATGAGCTGTAACAAGAAGCGGATTAAGTATAACGTAATTGAGTAAGTGAACTGCACTGCTCTAAGAGATTCTTCCAATCATAACCTTAAGGTTCAAGAGGAAAAGGAAGACCGAACATCCGGCTTAATATCAACCTTTAGGGGATTCCAGTGCATCCATGCGGACGCCATGAAAAATCTGTTTTAAAATTGTTTCGAAATGCGACTAAAATTCGACCTGGATACCACGAGATCCTTATTTGCAAATCCAAATAAACCAGTTTAGGCATGCAATCAGTTGTATCATTCGATTCAAGTGTCTCGATAAAAGCAAAGGTACACAAGTGCCAGTATAAACTATTAAAGGCCATGCCAAGAACTAAAGGTCAATATCGATAATCTGACGTAAGTTATATGGATTCCTCTGCATTCGTTATGCAATCCTACCTCAAGGCTGTTCCATCTGCTGCTGGTTTCAAACAGACCGATTTATTTTCACAGCTACCCGTCGGGTATACCATACCACATCCCCCAGAGCCACTTCCTAAGAAAAATTCAACCAAACCACACATTTACAAATAAAACAAAATCCACTGCTTCTGGTATTTCAATAGACAGTACTCCTCTTTATTATCATATAAGAGCCATTACGGCCGATAATACACATACATCTGACCATGTTTTCTTTGTTTTTGTTTAGTAAAGCAAAAATTAATATTTTTTGGGAAATTTTGAATTTAAATTCTGCCGGGGAAAGTGCCAGCTGCACGTTGATCGTTCCATTTTTCTACCCATGCATTGGGGCAAATCGATGTGAAGACCTTCTTGAAGTAATTACATGGCTCGTAGCTTTCTCCACGAATACGCTGGCACCGATGATAGTCAATGTAGCTCTGATAGCAGTAGCGAGTTTGATTCTGGTTTGGGAACCGTGGATCGAAGGGAGCAGTCTCGAGTTTAATTTCGCCGACGGACATCTTTCTCGATTACTGTTTTGTTTGTTGTAAGAGAGACTCTAATTATATTTTGTTTAATAGATAGATAGAGAGTAAGAGAGAAACTTAAGCTAAATGAGAGTGTAATGAGAAAATATAAATATATACGCATACATATATATATATACTGCATTTTAACCCGCATAGAGTTACTTAAAGCTAAGGATTCTTAGTGCGTTGGAAAGCGTCAAGATTGCATGCTTCCTCTTGGATTTGATTTAAGAAATGGAACTGATTCAGATTTTTTCATCAAGTGGTGTGTTATGAGAACGAAAATAGAAAAAAAAAAAAAACTAATCGTAACGCTTAATATTTATCGCACGAGTGGGCGCGTTTTGCTGTCGGACTCGCAGGCGGTGCTCTTGTACTTTTTCACCTCCCGTAGGTAGATGGACCAAAAGTCTTTGACATCACCGCCTTCGGCGTCGTTTTGTGCTTTTGGTTTGGCAACGACACCTGTTTTGAGTATCTTGCCGCCGCGTCGACGCCCGAAGACTGGTAGTTGGGGAGGAGGTGGCTGGTGTGGCTGTATGGCGGGCAAAATAGGTGCTACGGGAGCTGCTGGGACTGCGTGGATTTGCATACTCTCGCCGACCTGCTGCTGTACGAATGTCTGTTGCTGTTGCATCTTCTTGAAGATTTCGAGGAATGAGCCATCATTGGCAAATACTGGGTGTGAAGGTTCTGGCTTGGGGTATGGGTACACTTTACCCTCTCTGGCCAAGGCTATGCGAAGTTTCTCCTCGATTTCCTTGTGTATTTTCTCCTTGTCAATGGGTTCATCTGGCTCCAAGTTAGAGTAGACGCCGACTTGCTCGGTTTTTACCGTCTTCCATGAGGGCGTCGCCTGAGATGACGATGGTGATTGTGAAGTACCCGCCGTTGTTGTCGTGCTATATGCCGTGTCCTCCCGACTTTTGGGTAGCCGGCTACTGGATTTAAGAGAATCTTTATAAGACTCTGTGGATAGTACGATCACGTTTGCTTTTTTGGAGCTTTCTCCTCTATCGTCACGACGGCGACTATGGCTGCGGCTAGCCCTCGCCTCTTTAGAGCGGGACCTCGAACGATTGTTGCGGCGGCGTGTACGTGATTGTGATTTTGACCGGCTGCGCGATCTGTGAGAGCTCTTCCGAGTTGATTTGGAGTACGAACGTGATCGACTGCGCTGGCGACGTCTTTCGCTGCGGCCCTTTGATTTGGATCGACTACGCTCTTGGCGGTACCTCCTCGAACTCGACTGATAACGGTTAGCTTCACGATCACGACTGCGACTTTTTGAATGCGAAGGACGTTGGCGATGTCTATTCCCCTTATCTGCAGAGCGACTACTGCGCGTATTAAGTCCACGGCTACGCGATCGACTGGCACGATAATCACGAGCGGTGCGATGATGAGATCTGCTACTGGTCCGATGTTCGTCTTCCTCGCGACGCGAAATTATCGGTGGTGATGGCGGCGTTGGTGGCGACATTCTCTTTGTTTCTGAAGCGCTCACGCAGACAATCCCAATCTGCAAAGTCAGATCTGATCTTTTGAGTATTTTTTATTCGAAACAAACAAAGGACTTTTCATTGAAAGTCTTTTTTTTTTCAAATTTAATTACAACAATTATTGCTCTTGTCGAAATCTACACTTTTTCTTGCAGCGACTGTTTTAATATATTTCCTTTGTTCTGGCCCCCGATGACGACCGATAGCATCGACGTCGGGAGTTCGGAATTAAAGGAAATATATAAGATACTATGCAGTCGAATCACTTTTTGAAAATTATTTTTTTTTTTTTTGTAAGAGATTAAAAAATGTAAAAAATTTGACATTACTTGTAAGGACACAGAGAGTTGCCTTTGTGTGTAGTAATCCGGGTTTTATTTGGAATTTCCTCGAGGTTTTTATTCGATCCTATTATGTTTTGTTAGAAGAGCGCTGGTATTTGAGGATACTCCCCTACAAAAATATAACTTAAACGCATGAGATTTTTTGTGCAGAAAAGTACAATATTTGTTTTTAATTTTGTAAATACTTAAGTAAATACACTGAAAAGATAAAAGTTGGCTAAAGAAGTACCGGGGAAAATATGGATAAATGTAAAAAAGAAAATAAAGTATTTTTTCTTCGCTTCACGTTTGGTTATGTAATTTTTTTTGAGCAAGATTTTTTCGGATGTCATGTGTAGTTATGGAGAGAATTTCTTGTTTTACATAATTTTCAGATCAAAAATCAATTCCATTTCTTAGCAATTAAATAAATTATAATAAACACTTAAAACTAAATAATGCGATGAATGTATTTGAGTGATGAAGTACCTTGAAATTCGCGTGGAAAATTCACGAAATAACTGGGACTTGAGAGCAATACAGGCAAAACTTCGTCGGATCAATATGGCGACTTTTCTTGCACACCGAAAAATTTGTACGTATGGTTTAGATGGGCGCGATTAGATTCAGCTGTAATATAGCGGCTGAATGCACACCGATTGTAATGATGCAGGCATGGCAATGAAATTGGTAGTAATTTAGAATCTGAACGGGTTCGATGAATAAGTAAGATTCATTTTCCATAACAAATTCATAGTGAATTATTCAAAAAGGAAATAGGATAATAATAACACATTTTTACAATTCTTACGCCCGAGTTTAGTGGTGAATTAACTCTTAGTTAAACACCAAGGTCAGACCAAGAATTAATACATGAAGCAGCTTTCAGTGTAGGATTAAATTTGACTCCAAATTTATATTATGGGCAGCTTTGCTGTACAGATAGAGATATGTATTTTAATTGGCGTTAGAAAGCCCCATAAAAAGCTTGGTCGCATTCCGTATTAAGGATCTGTTAAAGCTATCATTGGGAATGTTTTTGAACTTATATTCTCCAGCTATAGCCAGCATTGTATAACTTTATTCGAACTCATAGCTAGTTAGAGGAGTAAATGAAAAATTATGTTTCATTTAGGTGGAATGAGAAACATTACTTCAAAAAATAAATCTTGATCACTAAAAACAAAAAAATATGTTCTGCGAAAAATTCGAAATTAATAACTTAAATATTTTTAGATGATCTTGTTTGAAAATTCAAAAGGTTCGTACCCTCAACTCGCCAATGATTGAATTTATAAAAAAGCCACAATGAGTAAAAAAAAATTCAAATGATTGTATTGAATGATAGCTATAATTGCACCTTAATGGATTTTTTCATTAATAAATCTAGATTTTGATCTGAAACTGCTACCAATGGAACAAGATTTCAGTTTGATTTTTTTTTTGTCTTTGTATTGTTGTAATTTCGTGTCTGTGTCTTTTGAAAGATCTAGATAATAAAAATATTGATTTTATACCAATGGAAAACACCATAACATAACGGTCCTCAAAGTTCTTGACGAAACAAATTTATTGCGGCATATTTAATGAACTAAACCGTTAGACTAAGTATGATAATCACAAGCCGCGCTATAAATTGCGGACAAAGCAGGAACAAAAGAAAGTTACAAGTGGTAGCTTAAAGGCCAAGTTATAGCCACCATTGAAAACCCTCATTGGAAATGTTCTTTTAATTCTTCCGTTTTTATTTTTATAAATTCAATCATTGGCGAGTTGGTGTCAAATCAAAGCTTATGAATTTTATAACATGATTATAAAAATATATTTAAATTTGTAATTATAGTTATCGCAGAAAATCACTTCTTATTTTTCACTGATCAAGATCTATTTTAGTGAAGTCATGAATGCCATTCCACCGAGATGAAACGAAACTTTCCAATGATTACTATACGAAGCTATGGGGATGACAGTTCAACACCATTATGTGCTGTGTTCCAATGAATTTGTTAAATGATAGCTATTACTGACCACTAAGTGGATAAAAATCTCATGCAAAGTCGAAAGGTCTTCTTAAACGTTGTGAACGACGTGATAAATGAACTATCAAAATTTGTATGGGAAATCTTTTCCAACAATCCCGGAATTTTCTCACAGGAATTGGGTGTGTAAACTCTGATGTTAAACGTTGTAAACTTGAATATAAATATAACTTATTGAGACTTTGAAGTTGGTTAACAAGATGTGTGTAGAGATAGCGATAACTTAAGTTGAACAAAGCGACTGTATTTGTATGGCCTGCTATTTCGATTTCGCTTTGTGTTGCCACATAGCTGTCATTTAATGGAATTTCGAACTGGCTCTTGGTCATGAGTGATGAAGTCCAAATATCTGCAAAAGCAAGATTGTTTGCTTATAGTACATTGCTGTACGTTACTGGAGATTCTGCCTATGAATGTATCAACAAACTGAATGAAGATTTAAAAGGCGTTGAATGGTATTTAAAAAAGAATAAATTTAAGCTGAAAATAGGTCAAACAAAAACACTTTCAATTAATGGAAACTCTTTTGTAAACATTATTATTAATGGAGAGATTATCGAGAAGGTTAAGGATAAGTACAGGAGTAGTCTTAGATAAAAAAAAATATTTTTTGAATATAAAAACATATCTGAATTATATTTGCAATAAAATAGCAAAGAAAATTTTGTGTTTCCCGAGAATTGTTATTAAAAAAAAGTATTATTAAAAAATATTGTAGAACGGAAAAAGAACAATAGGATTAAAATCCTATAAATAAATAAATCACTAAATCGCGATTCAGTTCAGTGGGTTGCCACATTATATAGTGGTACAGTTTAAGGGACGTCCATGAAACGTTGTCTTAAAATTACAATCTTTCGGACGTATTAAAAATACGTTGCATGATAACCTTATGGCGTTTTCCACTCATAAAAACATCAATCTTTGTTTTGATTTAGATCTGACAAAAGCCCGACGATGAGAGTTGCTGTGTTCCATTGGGAAAAAAAAAATTTTTTGTTTGAACTTAGATCAATTTTGCAGATCTGGAATTTTGAGCAGATATATCCCTTCGTGCACTAACACTAATACAAGTGATAGATGTCAGTTTGACTTGTTTTGATTTAAGATTATTTCGATTGTAAAAAAACTATTATTTACCATTAAAAATGTAGCAATATGATGTGAAATACAAATTATATCAAAAACAAAAAAACCTTTGGGTTACTGGAAACATGACAGCTACACCGACACTAATTGTCAATTTCGTTAAAATTTTAGCCAGTGGATAAATTTTGTCTTTATTGCGGTGAATAGAGACTTCAAAATTTTAAACTGCTCGCTAAAATTTATCCAGTGGCTAATTTTTGACATTTGGTATACCTACTGAGGGGTGACAGAGATGGAAAGCACGCTCACGCTGATTCCTCGTTATCAGTGTTCACATGTGGAGGGAAAATAGTACAACATTTAATGAATTTATTAAATAAAACGCAAAGAACAAATTGTTATCAGAAAATCTAATGCAAATTGTAAAATAAACTAAAATTGGATTCTTAAAAAAGATGGTTTCAAAAATTTTATGATTACATTTGTTTCGCTATATGTGAAATATGTTTAACATGAACAAAGTAGGGCGGATATCTTTCATCATGACCACAAATTGTACAACAATATTTCTTTAAATGACAATAATTAATATTTAAGGGATTTTTGATGCTCTCTCTGAAATCTATTCGGTATTTTTTTTCAAAGAAATTTTAAAGAAAGAAATTTTGTTCCAATTCTTTTGGGAAATTATGGAAAACAATATTCAAATAAAATCCCATTTAATCCAATTGACACAGCAAAAAGACAATTTTTTGTTTACCCCTACAGAAATGTCAAAAATTAGAATTTTACCTGCCTTTTAACGCAATTGACACACGGCCTAACTTCACAGACACGAAATTACAACAATGCAACCACAGAAAAAATCAATTCCATTGGTAACGAGAAAGTTCAAATTTCAGACGAAAACCCAGATATACCAATGGAAAACGCCATTAATTAATATAAATATAGTTTATTCCCTAAACGCGCTCATCTGTCTGCCGCAAATAGTCATCCTTAATTTGGCAGACGTCACATCATGAACTGACGTATGACGTCTGACAACTCGACGGAAAACAACAACAATAAAAAAGTTGAAGTGGACGACTTTTTTTTGCGCTTTGGCAACGACGGGTGGGCTTTAGTTTTGCAAAAAAGAGTGTGATGTCAGAAATTTCTGATCCAGTATGAGGTGAAGGTGGTCTTTATTGTTGTGTCCATTGAATTGTTGGAAATATTTCTAAAGTGAAGTGATTTCATTTTAAAATCGCATCGCGTACAAGTGATTCTTTATTTTTCAATTTAATTTTCTGTCGGTTCTACGCCGTCGTGAATATTCATTCAATCGTGTAATATATATAAAATTACGTGAGTGAATTAAACAAAAAAATATTTACTTGAAGATTCTCGTTCAAACTCATTTTCCATCGATAAAGAAGACAATTTTTTTCCTTTACTTCCTGAGTCAAAACAAAGGACATTAAAAAAAGTCAAGTGACATCGATAATTCAAACATAAAATGGCACCAGCTTTGAGTAAACTGGCCGAGCACAAAAGTGCTATCGTCGGTCTAACCGGAATATCAGCTGCCTTATGGATAATCGGCTATGGAAAGATGTCCAACAAAAAGAGGTAAGTCAATTGAATACTTGTGCGAAACCCAAAGTCTCGCAACAATCAAGGTCAATGTTTAGTCTTGCACAGTTGTCATGTCATTGAGAACAGAACCACCTGATAAAAGATTAATCGTTCAAACAGTGATTGTACATACAAAGCTATCGCACGACTTTTGGACGTACATTTCGCAATCTTTCTCCTGATATGTGCAGACTGCAGAGGCGGAAGAGCTACACAAAACCATAATAGTATCGCACGAAATGACTTTTCGATTTGTAAAGGCGCCGAGCCGATTGCTTTCTCTTTGGAGTAGTTTAAGACCTAAGAGATTACTGTGACTTTGAGGTATTTTGTAACATCTGGTTTGAATTTGTGTGATTTATTTTCTTCCCTGGTTTTTACTGCTGACTCAAGTAGTAATAAAAAATAACGGGTTTGAATTATGCGATAAACTGCTTGGGGTTGTCAGTACACTTTCGATTGGAGCATAGCAAGCACTATTGCAAAGTGCAATTAAGTGGTTGTGGGAGAATTCACCTGCTGTGCCGCACAAGTACAGAGCATAGGCATATCGCAATTGATGTTTCTGAATGTGCGGGGTACTTTTAGTTAACCTATTAACATGCCTTTAAATAAGCTTAACGAAGAATTATATTTGCAATAACGTATTTGAGCGGGTACACACCATGTTAAATAGTTTTAATTCAAAAATAATTTAATTTTTTCTATAATTAATGATGTCTTGTGTGATACTGAAATCACCAATTCAAATATTTATCTAAGTCGGAAACAAGACCAACAAGTATTTACAGGTAAAAAAAGGCGACCAAGTGTGTTATGATTGAAGGATAAGAAATTCGTACATAATCCTGAGTACATGACCCTGAGGTCAGTGCGTTGGAATACTAAGCGCGGGCTCCCTGGTTCAAATCCCAATAGTAACCAGACCTTAGTGTTATTTACTGCACTACCACGTGCAAACGGCTGAAAAATTCTTAGTTACTCACTTAACCAACCAACATGCCTCTCCAATTAGTCCGGTCCATGCTTCTTCTCCGTTTAATTTCTGACGAGATGTTGTTGTCAGCGTAAATAGCGGAGCCGAGATGGTGACGTTCTGTCCAATTCGCCGGTGTTGTGTGTCATTTCGTGTACTTCGTCTTGCCCTCATTTACTGCCAAACCCATTTTTGGCGCTTCCTTCTCTATACTAGCAAACGTGGCTGTGACATCACGTTGGGTCCGACCAATGATGTTAATATCGTCGGCGTATGCTAGTAGTTGTACCGATTTTTGGAGCCTCTGGTGTTGGCTCGTGAGTTTTGCACAATTCTCTCAAGAATCAAATTGTAAAAGTCACATGACGGCGCATCGCCTTGCCTAATTCCTTTTTTGGTATCGAATGTGTCGGTGAGGTCGTTTCCGACCCTGATGGAGCAGCTAGAACTCTCCATCGTCATATATCGTCATACACAAACGGACGAGTTTGGGCGGTATACCAAAAAATTACATGGCTCTGTATAGTTCGTCTCTATAAATGCTGTCGTATGCGGCTTTGAAATCGATGAATAGGTGGTGAGTATCAATTTGGACATCTTGGTTTTTTTTCCCAGGATCTGCCGAAGTGTGAAAATTTGGTGAACTGTCCTCGCCTAAAACCACACTGATAAGGGCCGATCAGGTTGTTGGTAAACGGTTTCAGGCGTGCACATATTACGGCAGATAGGTTCTTGTAGGCGATGTTGAGGAGACTTGAGCCTCTGTAGTTGGCGCAGTTTAGAGGGTCTCCTTTGTGGATCGGACAAACGATGCTGAGGTTCCATTCCTCAGGCATACTTTCTTCCGACCAGATTTGGATTATGAGTTGGTGGATGTTTCTTACCAAGTCGTCTCCGCCGGCTTTATAATGCTCGGCGGGAAGGCCATCATTTCCGGCAGCCTTATTAAGCTCGAGTTTAGATATTGCTATCTTCACTTCACTCAGGTCGGGTGGTAAGAAGTTTTCGCTGTCGTTGGCAATTTTGAATGGTTCGTTCTGCCTGACATCGGAATGTTGTTCGTCATCGCAGTCTGCAGAAGTGGTTCTTCCATATCCTCAGCATCGACTGTGTCTCAACTACGATATTTCCTTGTTCATCTCGACAGGATTATGTTCGAGCCTTGTATCCTTGACTTTGGCTTGTTGACATCGTTGCTATTGTTCTTCGACATACGATGTTGGTGGTATGCTGTTAATCGAGAGGTTAAGGGATACGCGTTGCGTGGAGGTCTTGGCGGTCTCTTGCGATTGCAGTCATTCGACATTAATTTTTTTCAGAGTATTTCTGGATTGTTTTGGCATGGTGGATATCCGCATGCTTACCTTGGCTACAACA
The DNA here is from genome assembly GCA_949824845.1 of Rhingia rostrata. Classification (NCBI taxonomy): domain Eukaryota; kingdom Metazoa; phylum Arthropoda; class Insecta; order Diptera; family Syrphidae; genus Rhingia; species Rhingia rostrata. Next base: position 159,168,260 of record OX463755.1, on the reverse strand, counting down.
AGGTACTGGTCCGAGTCGATGATAGCTCCTCGAAATGTTTGGACATCCAAAATTCTGGATGCGATTCTCTTGTCTATCGCAATGTGATCGATTTATTTGGCCGTTCGTTAATCTTATTGCGGATAAGAATATTGAGGTGAGGCAACCGTGTGCTGGCTATATTGGCATTTCGTTCCGTGGCGAAGTCAATTAGCCTAAGCCCGTTACCAGACGTGTTGTCGTGTAGGCTATACTGCTAAAAATGTCTTCTCTTCCTACCTTTGCGTTAAAATCTCCCAGCACGATTTTAACATCGTACTTTGGTAGTCGCTCATAGGTTTGGTTAAGGAGCTCATAGAAGCAATCCTTAGCTGTATCATCTTTTTCCTCCGTAAAGGCGTGAGCTCATATAAGGGTAATGTTTTCGAATTTGGCCTTGATGCGGATCGTTACAATGCGTTCGCTAAAATCTTGGAAACATAAGACTTCTTGCCTAAGTCTGGCACTTATAACAAATCCGCATCCGAATAGTCGCTGTTTCTGCTCACTATAACACGGTCCGTAGTAGATGTCACAGTTTTTCATACTCTTTTTGCCCCGCCCAGCAGTCCGGGTATTCATTCCGTGCCATTCTGACCTGGCTTTATATTGTTGCTGTTTTTCGCCGTGTTATCAACACTCGCGCTTATCGTTTAGCAACTCAAATCGGTTGTAAGAGACCAGTACCCGATGGTTACCACTTGGAGGTTAAAAATAAGCACTTGATGTGTGGTCAGAGTTACAACCACTGATCATTGCCAAGTTAAAGCCAATCAGAGTCTACCCTCGTTCTACAACACCCAAAGCATCGACCGAAAAAAAAAAAATCCCAAGAGTAAAAAAAACTGTCATGAGAACCTTCTCATATTTTGGCGGTCGGATGTAAAATACTCCTTGAAAGTAGCATGTTGTAAAAAAATAGTTTTCATAACAATTCCTCCATTTTCTATGACCACATAGCTCTCATTATTGTTTATTGTTGTTTATTTATTTAAGTCTACCATTTTCATTATAACTTACAGACTATATAACTATGCATAAAAAAGTAAGAGAAAAAATTACCTAAAATTCTTTAAAAAAAAAAACAAATTAATTAAAACAAAAAAAAAACTTCCACCTGATGTGGAAGAAAACAATTGATAAATTACCCTAAGGGAAAAACTTGTACTTTTAATAATTACATTCGTAAGTTATTCTAAGCAAAAGTAAAAAAAGCCCTATGAGCAATTATAATAATTTATTTAACCTTTTTTAAATGCAATTCTGTTGATAGAAATATCAATACTGGAATCCACGGAATTTCTCATTAAATTAAAACTCCGGATGCACCTTGTTAAAGGCTCATTCCTTTTATAGCTCATTGAATGATTAGATTCATAAAACAAGCCATGCTCACGCAACGGTATACCCGGAACGTGAAAAGAGACATTGGACAGTAAAAACGTTCAGTTTATTCTACTAGAAGCGGTATCTCTTATAAACATTATGTCCTGAATATTTCTTCTCGTTTCCAAGGACTTTAAGTGTAATATCTGACATATTTCCTCATAACTGGGCTTTTCTACTGACCCATTAAAGTGACGAAGGCAATGTCTTGAAGAAGACGATCCGATTTATATCCATCTGATAAGCTGGTGACCAAATAATAGAACAGTATTCCAAAACAGATCTTACTAAGGAACAATGTTAGGTTTTAAGAGTTTGTATCTCTGAAAAATCCTTGCTATTCCGTTTAATGAATCCAAGAAGGGAATTTGCTTTGGATATTGTACTATCTATGTGTTTATTGAAATTGAATTTCGAATCAAACGTAACGCCTTAGTCTTTAATTTCTTCAATTCAAAGTGTATGTACACACTAGGGTCGGTCAAATATTCTTAAGCAATCGATTATTTTCAAATTTTGTAGTAAAAATCTCAAGAAAGCCTTTAGAAAGTTCTATAGAAATGTGTGTACAAAAAGTTAAGGTTTATTAGTTTGTTCGCAATTTCAAGGTCCACTCGGATACTTTTGTCTGACCATTTGTCAGTATTAAGTGTTCCCGTGGTTGAACTACTAAAATTATCGAAGTCGTAACTAAAGCTCAATATGAGCCAAATGAGACGTTCATAGAATTGAGAATCAGGCTACATTGTGGCAAGATTGTGTTAAGATCTTCGTGTAAAGATCAATTAAACCACTCAGAATTGAAATCTTTTAACCATTTAAAGCTCCAGAAATTTAATCGATTAAGCTCTGCAAAAGTGAAAAGAAAATCCTGAACTTCATTAAAAAATAATCTTCAGCAATGAAGTCCATTTTTGGCTTTGTCAACAGAAACAAATCCACATGTGCTTCAAAAGATTTAGCATTGGACAGTATTTTTTCGACGACGAAATTTACCATGTCGCTAGATCTGATTTGGATGTACTTGAAATATGTGTAGTTACAAGAAGAGGGTGTCGCATTCCACTGAGTTGATGAAACAATAAATCAATCGAGGGGAAGGAAGTTCGGTAATCATGAAATCTTAAAAAAAAAAAAAAATGTTGCGGTCGAATGGCAGCTCGCTAATGGGGTTACGTTAAGTCGTTGGTTTATATTAGAAAGCCAAGATCCTAAAAGTTGAACAGTGAATTTGTCACCGTGTAGAGGAGATTGGTTGATTGCTTTGATTGCTGAAATCCTGCTCGTTATGGTCATATGAATGAGATCGAAGTCCATTTTTACATTTAATATGTGTCCCATACCTGAAATCAATTCAGTCCAATATCAGTTATCACTTATTCTGTATTTTATTTTAGAAAAATCAACTCTAGAACTTTTTCCATTTCATCTACGATATACAAGAACAACGCAATACCAACATTCTTTTGTTACAAAACAAGCTAACAATGGAACGAACTTCCAGAAAACTTTTTCCACCAGTGTGTAACCAAACAAAAAATTCAATGGCAGAGTCAATAAACATCATTTCAAGGTGCTCTTTGAGCTTTCTATGTTTGTTCCAGCTAAGAAAAGCCTAATGTTTGCAAAATTTGTCCATCCGTGTCATATTTATATTCAATAGACAACAGTCCCTCAACTAGGAAAATATTCAGTCTATGGTTGTATGCGGTTCTGCGAATTATTTGTTTTGCAAAAAGGGTTGAAATAAAGAAAAACATTTTTATGAATAAATCTATCAGAAAACTCGACCAAACGGCTTTATACTGCTTTCAATCTGTCCGATAATAGTGACGTAATCAGCCATATTATTTGATCAATGTTAAACCAGTATAGTTCGCAATGGCTGATCGAAGACCGTTTCGGATGATGCCGTTGGACTCATAATGTTTAATGACTTAAGATTATATTTTAGATAAAATCGGATGAGGAGAAAGATCAGGCGTGGAGATAAAGTTGGTTACAAATTTAGACGTAAAACAAAAGCAATGGCTGGTGGGTATGAGAGCGTTAAGGGATGAGTGTTAACAATAAAATTTACCCTATTCAAAGAATAGTTTTGAAAGTTAAACAAATAGTTAACTCTTGGTAAAGCGTTGGAGTCCAAACCACCAGATTATTTGTATTGGGGACTTGTGTGATGGCAAGTCTGAAATTATATGATAAAGGTGTGAAGGATTGCATGTGGGAGAACGAATATTGCAATTATAACTGTGCCAACTAAACAACCTGTTACCCTTAAATACGCAGCTATAATACTAAGTGTATTAGTCAGCTTAACTACTGTAAATTAGATTTAAGAAGGCACCGTAACAATTCCAAAAGGGAAAAATAAAAACAAGTTGTGGGTGCACGACTGTTTCGAACTACAAGATAAAATTAGGTTCTGCAAATATTTTAAGATTTGTACAATATTTGGCTAAAATCCAAAGTTAAAATATTTAAGAAACTAAAATTATATGAACTGTTTGTATTGAACTTGTCATTCAAGTGTCAGAAAATAATATTTTTTTCGTCATTGGCCAAAACTGAAAAGTCGAAACTATTAATCGTACACGATTGCTAAGCCATAGTCAGGCAAGCCAGGCAATAAGCAATATCAGCTTTCGAAATAACTCTCTGCTTAAAAGAGCTGAAGGTTCTCGGCGGTCAATACAATGCCTACAATGTAAGGTAAATTCTGAGGAGCTAGGCGTTCTGATATCAGTATCGAATAGGCCGACTTGAAATTACAGATGGGATATCGTCAAGATATCGTTGTTTGTCGGAAACGACCTCGCCGACACATTCGATACCAAAAAAGGATTTAGGCAAGGCCATGCGCTATCATGTGACTTCTTCAATTTGATTCTTTAGAGCATTGTGCAAAACTCACGAGCCAACACGAGAGGGGCAATTTTTCTAAAAACGGTACAACTACTAGCATACGCCGACGATATTGACATCGTTAGTCGGACCCAACGTTATGTCATAGTCACGTTTGCTAGTATAGGGAAGGAAGCGGCAAAAATGGGATTAGCAGACAATGAGGGCAAGACGAGTATATGCTGTCAACAAGAAAGGACACACAACATTGACGAATTGGACAGAACGTCACCATTTACAGCTATAACTTTGAGGTAGTACTGCATACAACATACAAAAACGTTATAAATTGGGAATGCATTTTATAGGCCATGACCTTTGTATAGGCTTCTGTGAAAAATAAACAGAAACTATGCCCGAGACAAGGCATTCAATTCAATGCTTGAAATTTTGCTTTCAATCATAAATTCCAAGTGGCATGAAATCCCCGATCGATTAATCATTAAAGCGGAGGTTCGGTCTTCCTTGTCGTCTCCTGGGACTCGATGACTCTCTCTTAGCTAGAGAACTAATGTTAGTTCGCTCAACTTGGACGAGACAATGTAGTCGTGTAGTTTTTTTTTACCCTTTGTGCTACTTTCACATAGCGATTGTATTTCCCGCTCTACGTATTTGCTTACTTCGCATATGAAAAAGAGTTGTTCGCTCCAAAATGCACGATTTTTGCTTCGCTTTTTTTCTTATTACTTTCGAGATACCATTTGCGAAACGAAAGATTGAAGCTTACCACCGCGTTCAGTGGATTCCGCAATAATTCTTATCTGAAAACTTGGAAACAAAATCAACGCGTAGCTTTCAATTGCTGACTTTTCGCGTTCTGCCGCTGCGCGATCATGTGTAGTAATTTTCGCCAAAAGATCTGTTCGAAATGCTTTTCAGAACGGAAATCTCGGTTTCGTTGAAAAATTTCTGCCGAATCTGAGATGACAGAGTTAAATACGCACCCTAAGTGCAAAAGTGTACTTTGTTCGACTACACATTCTCCCCTTATATGTATTTTCCCCCTTCATGTGTAAACTAGCTTCTTTTTTGATATTACCGTTGATTTTCCATTCAAATATTTTTTTATTGAGATAACAAGTATGTAATGTATACGTCGCCAAACATGTTGATTCGATGATTAGATTATTACGTTTCCTTCTTTTTCGTAAAGTATTCTGGCCCTCTATTGAAGAACATAAGGTTGCCAATTATAAAACTTTGAAAGTCTAACGTAAAAAGTTCACTTTGACAAATTAATATTTAAAATTGATTCGAAAAATGTATGAACACAAAATGTTTCTTTTAATTAATTGTACACGAAAGTCAAGGCTAAAAATAAATAAAGGAACGTTTTTCAAAAATGGCCATATGGGAATGTTCTAACAAAAGTCGATTTATTGACGTCATGATCGTTGGTACTTTTAAAGGGTGCAAAATCGAATTAACATAATTGTCATTATGCAGTATAAAACAATGTCTGATGTTTTAACACCCTGTTACCAACGTTCTGACGCTGTTTTGTATATAAATATTGCAATATTGTCTAAATCACTTTATAACAAACTAACAAAATACACACGTAAAAATTGTTTTACAGATATATGATTTGTTTTGTTCCATAGCTGTGATTATTAATATCGAACAAGTACATTATGTGTTCCTATTTGCTTACTGATAGCATGCATATGATCATATATAATTTGTTAGGTAATGAAATGATTATTATACAGCGTCTTTTCTGTTTACGTAATAAGACATTGTTTCACTAAAATCAATTGAAATGTAATTTTTAATACATAAGTGTTCATGTAAATGGAATCATGCGATAAGAGGCTCTTCGCCCCAAATAAAACGTTCATCTGAATATTGAGCAATAAACTGATATACACAAACGGATCGCATCATATAAAGTGGCTCAAAAGTCATTAACCTATCGGAAGATGCAATACTTTTTGGAGATGGCGGCAAATGTCGATTCTACTTTGACGTGATAAAAAATACACGTCAAGAAGACGTTCACCGAAAATCTGCATCCAGGGGCCAAACGACTACTGTGAACGGCCGGCGATCTCAACATAGCCATGATCAAAAACTTTCTCCTTCCTCAATTGGACGAATTGGGACTTAAGAACATGTGGTTCCAACAGAATAGAGCAAAAGCGCATACTCCCCGAGCCACAAGTAAATTCTGAGGGCTGCATTTTTGGGTCTCCTAATTTCTACTTTTGAGGATTTAAACTTTTTTTTCAAGATTTTTTTAATTTATTATTTAATTATAAATTTTGTAAAAATATACTTTTTCTCTTACTTGAAGAGTTTTTTTTATGTTAAGTTTTATTGTCTGTAAATTGTAATAATAATGATAGACTTAAATAAATAAATAAAAAAATAAATCTGCTATTGCTGGCAAGATCGCCTGGTTTTACCGTTCCAGATTTCTTTTGTCATGTGACGATTGAAGTGAAGCCCTCAAATAGAATATCCATCAAGAATGTGAGGGTCTATCGCCGGAAGTTCTGACAATAGTGATGGAAAATCGCATAAATCGGTCCCGAATTGTGATCAATTTTGTCGCCCGATATTATATAGTGAAAAAATATCAAATTAAGTTTTTCATTCAATAAAAAAAATACAGCCAGAGTACATTAGGTAACAATTTTTGCTTCACCTTGTATAAAGGTATTATAGTTCGATTAATAGATAATGTAAGGCTTACTATCCCTGAAATCATAGTAATCTTACCAAGGACCTAAATTTTTTCGTAGTTTATGATATTTCTAGAAATAGCTTGGAAATATCTACGTCAGAGAGAATTTATATAGTGCGTACCAAAACATTCTACTGCGCAGGTCTCTTAAAATGTGTTTTACAATCTCTTAAAATTGCAAAAACAAGCATAAAGAGACGAAAATGGGCAGAGCCATAATAAAAAACGACGTATACCCTGCCTTGTGTTCAAGATCGCTGTCGCGATCTCACTGAGGGTGGTTTCTTCATTTTCCTTCGTTTATACTGAAATTAGGAGCGGAGGAAAAATATAGACCATTATATGTCAACTTTACTTGGAGGAAAATATATTGTTTCGTTTTTTGTCTTGTCGGTTCTTTGTAGGAGTATGATGTGATCACGGTCGGATAGATTAAGCAAAACATTGCACATGAATTGATTGTGTGACTGTGTCTGTATGAAGGTGTACGGTTTTAGATTTAAACCCATTATTAATTGTGTCGTGCATATTGATCATGTAGGTACTGATATTGGCACGCAAAGTAAAATCCTAGACTTCCTATTGGTTTTCCTTTTCTTGAAAGATCCATGACAATTTATTTTATTTTAATAAACTTATGTCCTAGCAATGCTTTTGTTTTCGTGAAAGTGAATTCCAAATAGGAAATCTAAATATATATGCGTTATCTTAAAATAAAAAACTCTAAAAAAAAACTATAAAAAACCAGGCAACAAATTTATTCCTTGCCCCTACAGGTAACCAAATGCAAACACTAATCATGTCGTAAAACTTTTAAACTTAAGTCAAACAGGTAAAATCAAACATCATAAAATTAATGCTAACCAAGCACACCACCCATACAGGTACCTAGCGCTAAACCACGAAATGGTCAACCATAAAAAGGGTTGGGAACCCTTTCAAATACAATCGGACTTCTAGGTAGAAATGTATAAAAGTCGACCTCATAATAAAAAATTAAGTTTATTTAGATATTCAACAGCATTTTAGTTCTAAGCACTGTAAAGTTGGGTTACGCATTGTAAATTACAGGCAAAAACGCTTAGTGATTAAATCTCTTTCGCGTCATTTTTGTTCTCTTAAATCCTCTCTTTGCGCAATCGACCGTTGGCCAACTGGTTTGGTACGGACTATACTACAAAAATGTAAATGCTTTTGTACATGTTATCAAAGATTATAAAACCATACATTTAACGCATTGAGAACAAAAACATTGCCGCCATTTTGGTAAACATTAGTCTTGACAGTTCATATTTGACAGTCGAGAGGTAGACACGTGGCAAATTTTTTATGGAAAAATATTCGACAAACCAACGTGTTTTAATCGTTAAAACATTTTATCAAAATCAATCATCGATTACTGTGACGATAAGAAAGTTACGTGAAATTTTTGTGAGAAACAACATGGCAAAAGACGCCCTATTTATCGTGTACTCAATGATATCAAAGAAAGAGGGTCTGTAGGTGATAGGCCTTAAACAATCCATCAACCTCAATTCGACGTCGTGCTCAGGAGATTGGTCTTCAAAGAACAACTTTGGCCACAATTGGTGTGCAGCTTGTTCAGGAGGAATCATTGGACCTTACTTCTTTGAATATGAAAACGGCGAAACGGTAACTGTGAATGGGGAGCGATATCGTGATATGATTGAAAACTTTTTAACGCCACAACTGCATGATTTGGGCTTGATTAACATCTGGTATCAACAAGATGGTGCCACATCGCATCCAGCCAGGATTACAATGGAATTACCGCGTTTGGTTCGAATAAAGCCAAATCTAGAGGTCCAATTTTCAACTATTTTTTCGAGCATTTGTATGTCGGCAATAACGTCACGAATGTTGGCTTACAAGTCCTCTAACGTTTCTGGTTTGTTTGCGTAGACGAGCGATTTCACATATCCCCGAAGAAAATAATCCAATAGTGTCATATCACACGATCTTGGTGGCCAATCGACAGGTCCAATCCACGAAATTTGCACAATTCGGGATCAAAATAGTCGGTTATCATGGCTATATACCGGTCTCCAAAAATGCTAACTAACTCTCCAGCATAAGTATATGGCCCAATGACTCCACCAGCCCATAGAGCACACCAAACAGTCAGTTTTTGTTGATGTAATGGCGTCACAAAGGTCTCATGTGTATTCACTTCACTCCAAATGCTGCAATTTTGCTATGTTGCTATGTTCAACCAACAAAGAGCCTCATCACTGAACAAAATTTTGCGATGAAATTCAGCATCGATATCAATCTCATTTTCGGCCCATACACCAATATAACGACGCATTGCATGGTCTCGCGACTTTAATTCTTGCCCAAGCTGGATCTTATACGGTCCTTAGCCAAGATCTTTGCGCGAAATCTTCCATAAAGATGATGGACAAAGCTCCAATTGCTGTGCATGGTGGCGAATCGGGTCCTCTTCAACACTTTGCTCTTCAGCTGCAATTTTTTCTTCAGTGCGCACTGTTTGACGTCTGCGAATGCGCCACATAGAGTAAACGAAGTGCGAAAACGATCCATTGGACGGAGCTTGAGGTAAACTTCGCGAATCGAACCATTATATTCGAAATAAATTTGCACGATTTGCAAGCGTTGTTCATGATGAAATAGCAAATTAAACTGACCATAAATGACATTAGATTTGACCACAAAATGTCAGTTGTGTCAGTCAGTCGAAATCAACCTCTAAAAAAACACCCGTTAGTATACACAGCAGCTGTAGGGAAAGCATTGCATGTCCATGCCGTCGTATTAATTTTCCTGGACTTTTACCAAAGTCTGCTTAGAAATTGATTTTTGAAATGGTTTATTTGTTCTCGGGAACATTTTGGTTCATTTTCTATAAATTCACTAACAGGATAATCAGAAAATTATTATTAATTTTAACGAGGCAAATTGAAAATTGAATGGACGCATTATTAGGTGTGAAAGCAGTGTATTTTTTTTTGTAACGTCAGTCAATTAGTTTTTGAAAACGTTTTGTGAGAGTTAGACTTCGATTTGTTTGTAAATACCTACCCATGATCATCGTCATACAATCATCATGTTTTACTACTTCGTTTAAAGAAATATCTTGTTCAGAAATGTGTAACTCTAAAAGTGGGGTGAAAATAAATCGCCACTCATTTTTACAAATTTTCTGAGTTAGTTTCAGTAATATCTCTGGATAGTGTTAAATAAAGAATTAGGTGCAGCTAACACTAAGAAGATAACTTTTTGTAGATTTTACTAGCCTTACGAAAATAACCAATAGACCTGTTACTTATCAGTTTTGTGATTCATTATCAAAATCATATTGTACCTACGTGTGTATACGCCCAATCAATATTTAGTATTAGTACAATCCTTACAGCTACTATCAGTTGCTAGGTATCGTACGATAGTTATATCTGTCCGAAATTGAGTGCATGTCAAACTTGAACTATGGACTTTTAGGTTTTAAGCTTACATTTTTGCTTATCCAATTGCTTCCAATTTTTAAAGTATATGTTTTGGGTGGTGATTTTTTTTTCAAATATTTTATACACATACTTAGCAGATGCAGATGTAGTAAACGTTTATAATGCTAGAAACAATTCAAACAGATCTTACTGAGTTTATATTTGCCGAAGACTAACGTTTCTTTAAACCTGCCAGAAGACAATTCGACCTTATATTTACATACTTACTCCAAGAATGGAACACAGAAAAAATTGGGTAATCGCATATACAATCTCGATTGTTGAATAGAGTAATACTGAGATATATGAACGGATCATGTAGGATAATTTTAAAGTTGAGCTTCTTTTTGTAGATCTTACTTACCTAAGTGGCGCTACAGTCCGGAATGAACCTGGGCCTCAACCAACATGGCTATGGCATCACGTTGGTTCCGAACAATGATGTCAATATCGTCGGCGTATGCTAGTAGTTGTACCGATTTTTTGAAAACTGTGCCTCTGGTGTTGGCTCGTGAGTTTTGCACAATCCTCTCAAGAATCAAATTGAAGAAGTCACATGATAGCGCATCGCCTTGCCTAAATCCTTTTTTTTATCGAATGTGTCGGTGAGGTCGTTTCCGACCCTGATGAAGCAGGGAGAATTATCCATTGTCATCCTAAAAAAACGTACGAGTTTGGGTGTTATACCAAAACTAGACATTGCTCTGTATAAAAGCTGTCGTATGCGGCTTTGAAATCGATGAATAGGTGGTGGGTATCGATTTGGACATATTGGGTATTTCCTAGGATCTCCCGAAGTGTGAAAATTTGATCGGTTGTGGACTTTCCTTTCCTAAAACCACACTGATAAGGGCCGATCAGGTTGTTGGTAAACGGTTTCAGGCGTTCACATATTACGGCAGATAGGATCTTGTAGGCGATGTTTAGGAGACTTATGCCTCTGTAGTTGGGGCAGTTTAGAGGGTCTTCTTTTTTGTGGATAGGACAAACGATGCTGAGGTTTTATTCTTCAGGCATACTTTCTTCCGACCAGATTTGGCTTCTTGCTGGTGGGCGCGAGAAACCTAGCACATCAGTTGCGGCTGATCTAATGGCTTCTTAGCATCGTTGCATTGTTCTTCGATATTTGATGCTGGTGGTATGGTGTTAATCGAGAGGTAAGGAATACGCATTGCGCGAAGGGCATGGCGGTCTTTTGCGATTGCTGTCTTTCGACATCCAATTTGTTTCCAGTATTTCTGGATTGTTGTGGTAGTGGTAGTGGTAGTCCGTTACAAGACGTGTTGTCGTGCAGGCTATTTTTTCCGACAATACTGCTAAAGATGTCTTCTCTTCCTACCTTCGAGTTAAAATCTCCCAGCACGATTTTAACAACGTACTTTGGTAGTCGCTCATAGGTTTTGTCAAGGAGCTCATAGAAGTAGTCCTTAGCTATATCATCTTTTTCCTCCGTAAGGGCGTGAGCTCATATAAGGCTAATGTTGGCGAATTTGGCCTTGATGCGGATCGTTACAATGCGTTCGCTAATGTCTTGGAAACATAAGACTTCTTGCCTAAGTCTGGCACTTATAACAAATCCGCATCCGAATAGTCGCTGTTTCTGCTCACTATAACACGGTTCGTAGTAGATGTCACAGTTTTTCATCCTCTTTTTGCCCGGCCCATCCCATCGTATTTCCTGGATGGCATTGTGTCTACTTTGTAGCAGTTGTTCGCTTGCACTTCTTCTGTTCTTACATTGCAGGTGCAGATACGAACGTCGTTGTCCTTTTTTCGTTTAGCCGTGTCGTCAACAATAAAATCAGTCCTTTCCGAGGCTATTGGTTGCTTCGTAACATTCATGGTTGGGTAGTTAACCCAAAGCGCAACCCCCAACCTGGATGGTCTATGTGTAGATCTACTACTTTAAAACTCGCTCAATGGTACTGTTGTATTGCGTTAAACTGCTGCTGATAATGTTTTTTTTTTTTTAAATTCATTTTTGTTTTATTTTTCTTAAAACTAACTTAAATGCTAGACAAAAATTCATGAAAAAACTAGCCTACTTATCAATTACTTAACTAACTTACTTGCTCTATGCGGGCGCCCTAAATTACTCGATAACTTAATTCTAATGCCTTTCGGCCTATTATCTAATATATAAATATAAAAGTAACAACAATTTTTTCTACCAAGAAAACTTTGAAAAACTTGGTTCCTTGTCTTTTTTTTTATTTTTATTTGCTGCTGATAATGTCTTTAAGTCAATATTACTTCTACTCATAGACCAGAAAATATTTATCAATCCCTTAACAAACTGGTAACTAGTTAAATCTTATATAAAGAACAAAGTTATTAACTGAAATATATAAAAAAACAAAGTGAAAATGATGCCATTTTACGGTCAGTGGAGTTTGCTATCGTTCCATGATGGGTGTCTATTTTTGGACAGAATCGGATGGAGTTGAGATCAGTGATATGTGATTCCAATAAGATGGTGTCACATGACACATAGCTGATCCAAAATAAATCAATTGAAGGGAAAGTTCCTGCAATTCAGGCACCTAGCTCATGCGATTTATTGCCTTTGGATTTATTTTTATAGAGTTAAATTAGGTCGTTCGACGAGGTCAGCTAACCAACAACGGGGTAATTCATGCAACGTCGTTAGTTTACAACGTTCAAACAATTATAACGTTTTAGGAACGCCCCTAAAACGGCGTGCGTAAATAATGTCTCTATTCAAACTCACTTTAGTCCTTTTCTAATAATTGGAATTTATCCTTTTTTTCACTTTGGGTTTGTGCAAGAACGAAGAAGTGGCTCCAAAGCATCGATCGCTGCAAACTTGATCGCAGTGGTATTGATAAAGAGATGGGTCCATACGTAAATTTTGCATGTGCACTGTTTTTATTGAAATACAAAGGCTCAAATTTATAGTCAATCGATGTTTAAGGGTTTAACTCCACTCTAGTTAACATAAACTTTAGATTAAAAGCTTGCTCTAACTTATTTTCATCAATACATACTTTTTACCGTGTCGTTAATTAGTGGCGTACCTCTAAGAGCTCTAAGTCAAACTCACCTAAAAAGTTAGAGTTCTGACAATCCAACAAACCCAATTTCAGTGAACACACATAAAAGTGACAGTGAATAAATAGTTCAGCTGTTTGTGCCTTTGCCCGTTGCCCCATTTGAAAACTACAGATGGCATTACGCTAGCACTGCATTAAATATTTAAAGTGAGGTTTCGGCTGCTTTAACTTTAATGGGGAGTGTAACGCTAAAGTACACTTTTTGACGACTATAATTATCAAAACGTGTTAATACGTGTTAAAACAATGTTAAAGTCTTCTTTAAGCGACTATAAATTTGCGTCAAAATGTTTATGTCTTTTTTTTATTTAAAGAAAAACCTATAGAACAACAAAATCAACATCTTCTGTTTCGACGAACGTTTTAGGAATAACGTGTTTTAAAGGCACCAACTCTTATCAAATGCGAACAATTTCTCAAAACGCATGAAACATGTCAATCTTCAAAGACCAATGTTCATATTTCAAAGTCCTACCCTAATGTCAGACCGGTCCTACACAGATAAACAGATCGCGATTGCTTAGATGCGTGCTCGTACAAATTACCATAATCAGCTTGCTGTCACGTTTTCCGTCAATACCCAACTGCAAGTGGTTTGGTTTGATTCCGTCGTGCAGGTCTATGTAAATATTGCGTTCCTCGATTGCAGTTTTCAAATACATTTGCATATGATTACGCAAATGTATGACGGCGGCCGAAAAGTTCATTTAATTTACAAAAGTTCATTGAGTGTCGAGTGAACGCGGTATGTTGTTCTATTTTTTTTTTATCGCGGGGCCATTTAAACTTACCATAACCGCTAGCAAACACACACATACAAATGTCAGTAATTTTTTTTTTAATTTATTAATGAATTCGCACTCAGGCCGTTAATAAGTGACTTGATGATGATGGTGTTGATACTGACAACTATGACGTGAATCCGCAACTGGCTGTTGCGTAATTTTTTTTTTGTTCAGATTCGAATAAAATTCCGATAGAGTCTGGTGATGCCAAACAGGTTTATCTTGTTTCTAAATATGTCCGTCTAATACTCCAAAATGACTTTGCACTTTTGGCATTGCCAAGTGTCAATGTAGCCTGTCCTCGTATCGGGGTGGCACATAGACGAACATTCATCGTTAATTGGTCTTTGTTTGTCGAAGTTTACCGGCATTAAGTGGGCATGTCTTTTCCGTGTTATTGTTTGAATGCCTCCAAAAGCGTGTGAGTAAGTGAGGACGTTCCATTGCTTAGAGAGTTAAACAAGAGTTGAGCAAACACACGGTAGTTGCTTGTAGGTCTTTCGGATACTTAAATGTAAATGAAAATTGATTAGATATACATGTCGATTGACTTTAAAAATTCACTTTCTTGATGTACCGTTCAAGGTTTTGGTAATTTTAATTTTGAGCTATGTAGGTCTAATGTAAGATGAACTTTGCAGTTTGGAATAAATGAAATGACGAACTGCATACATAAGATAGATAATTACGTGACCTCTAAAATATTGTTATTGTATTCGATAAATAACTAAAGTAAGCCCGCACGGTGGTCCTATGGTATCGGGATGTTGTTTATATAATCAGCAATAAAATCTGCTTAACGATTTAGCGCCATTAATGCGTATCGAATGCTAATTAAATATTCGAGGCAGCACTCCAGCCAGCATGACAATTGAGTATTCGTTGAAACTATTACAAATATAAAACAGAACTGAAAACGATGTACAGAAGGAGGCTACTAAATGAAGTACAGTATATTATTTCCAAAAATGGGTAAAGGGATATCAACCTAACTTTCAAGATATGGCTTTATTTCATTTTACATTTTGAAACCAATATATTTCAAAAGTCTAGCATAGTGACACCGAAAAAATCGCAATCAACTTTTAGTGAACGATTTTTTCTTACTTTGAAACACAGGGTGATCCAAAAATACCCAATCGATGTTACTATACTATATTATATTATTTTATTTTAAATATTTATTTGGACCTGCACGTGTTTTCCCATTACTTTTTTTTTAATCATCCAATCCAAACATAATACAATCAAATTCTGGTGCTCACCAAGGAGAACTTTCTGTTTACTTTCAGAATGTTGGCGGCACATAATTTATCACTCTCCATTTCAAATAATTCTTATAAAATTATTTTGCTTGTAGAAACATGGCTTCATACGCACATCCTCTAACAAGCAATTTTCGGCAGTCTCGCCGGCTTGTCTCTTTTGAAAAGCCTTTGCCGCTTGTTGATGACTCCAACGAACAGCTAGCGGTTAGTGAGCAATGCTAATTCTATCAACAATTTAAGTGAAATCATTTTTTTCACTTTCTTACATTAGGCCTGCGAGTGCATGTTGCAATGTTGTGTTACATTGAATTTGTTGCAAATAATTTGCGAGAAAATCAAATGTTGTGTGTTGCTTGGAACTTAGGCCGTGTGTCAATTGCGTTAAAATTTTAGCCAGTGGATAATTTTTGACATTAGTATGGTGAACAGAGGTTTCAAAATTTTTACATGCCCAACAGTTCGATAATAATTATCCAGTGGCTACTTTTTGACATTTTGTATACTTACTACAGGAGTGACAGATGGAAAGCACGCTCATCGATTATTCCTCGTTGCCAGTGTTCACATCTAGCGTGAAATTAGTATATCATGCAGATTATTAAATAAAAAGCAAAGAACATGTTTGATGCTTTTTCTGAAATCTACCTATTCGTTTTTTTTTTTTTTTAATATTAGGAAAAGAATTTTGTTCCATTTCTTTTGGGAAATTATTGAAAATAGTATTAAAATAATATCCCACTTATTTCAACTGACACAGCAAAAAGCCAATTTTTTTTTACCCCTGCAGAAATGTCAAAAATTATACAATTTTATACAATTTAGCCCCCATTTTAACGCAATTGACACAAGGCCTTAAAATGTTTAAGTCTCTATTCTTTCAAAATACTGCAAAATGTCGAACATGAAGAGGAAGAAAACAGGAAGCTCCGTGGTCATGTCAGTCATTGATATGGCCGTAACGGCAAGCACCGCAGGCATCCTGGTGTTTGCGGTAACGCTGGTGGTATACACCATCATCGCATCAGACAATGTGGGTATGAGGAACTTCCATCTGAGGAGGCAACACAAATTCTGCCCTTCATTCAATTTGGACAGGACAAACTGTGGTCTCTTGTTGGTGTCGAAAAGTACGCTGAACTTGTCAGAGAGAAGAGCGATAAGGCTCCAGTCGTCGATTTAGTTCAATTCGGTTACTCAAAATGGCTAGGACGCGGTCACCTGCCAAATCAGCCAATCATCGTTAAGGCCAAATACTTCTCAAAGAAGGCCGAGGATAAAATTAAAAAGGCTGGCGGAGCTTGCTTGTTGCGTGCTTAAGTTTAGATATTTCAATGGTAGATGGGTACATTGAACACCAAAATGTACGTTGATTTGTCTTTTTTTAAAGAGAGAAAATTATAACAATGTCAAAACTTATCCACTGGCTAAAATTTTAACGCAATTGACACACGGCCTTAAGTCATGTTTGTTGGGAGTGGGATAGGGAAGAAAATTGTATGATTCCCTCCCAAGTAAGATTATAATTTGAAGTGGTGTGGGTTAATGCAAGTTAATCACATTTCAAATTCTATTCATATAGGTATTTGGATTTAGTGTTTACTAGCGGGAACGGGGCAGTGGATGTGTATGAAGCACATTCTCCACTTTTGCCAACATCTGTTCACCATAAGTCATATTTTGTTAATATTACAACTGACAATTATTTGCCATTTCAAAGTGCTCAGTTCGAGTATAATTTCACAAAGGCAGATTACAATAATCTAAATTTGTATATAAATTCAATTTTGTGGAATGATATTCTTGATGTTTCAAATGTATCGAACATGTACAGTAAGTTCATTTCAGTTTTAAAGACTGGGATCGAATTACATGTTCCTATAGTAAAGCAAAAAAAAACCATAAGAAGCACCCATGGTTTAATAGGCACCATTCTAAAATGAAGAATATCAAGAACAAAGCATTCACAAAATATAAACTGACTGGAATGTCAGAAGACTTTTCAATTTTTTCTCGTTTTCGTAAGGAATACGAGTTTCTAAATACATTTTTGTACAAATATTATATATATTCAGTGGAATTGAGAATCGAAAACAACAGCAAATCGTTTTGGGTTTTTATTAATTCCAAACGAAAAGCTACGGAAATTCCTATTTCTAATGAATATGAAGGAGTTCGCTCAGATAATGTTCAATCATCTTGCGAACTGTTTGCTCATATTTTCAAACAGTTTATTTAGATGACGTTGTTACTTCTGTGGTTAACCAATACGATGATATTTCTATTATCACCGACTTTCCTCAACAGAAGATGAAGTATTGACATCATTTGAAAAACTTGAAGCCAAATTAATTCCAGGATTTCATGGTATACCTTCAATATTAATTTTAAAATGTTGTTCATCTCTTTCTATTCCACTAACATTGATTTTCAATTTATCCCTTTCGACAGGCATTTTCCTAAATTGTTGGAAATATTCATTCGTCACTCCCATTCATAAGTCCGGTAGTAAGAATTTGGTAACAAACTATCGTTCAATTTCGAAGATGTCAACGATTCCGAAATCGTTTGAAAATTTGGTGAAAGAAAAGATATACTTTTTGTAAAGGAATCTTTATCCGCCAATCAGCATGGATTTATGAAAGGCAGATCCACAACAACTGATTTAACTGTGTTCACTAATTTTGCCATAATGTCAATAGAAGAAGGTTCACAGGTTGATGTAATCGATAAGGATTTCGTTAAGGCTTTTGATAAGGTAGACCACAAATTGGTTACAAGAAAATTAGAAGCACTTGGTATGCATTCAATACTTAATAAATGGATCGCATCTTACCTTACTGATAGAAAGCAATTAATTAGCATAAGAAGTACTTTTTCGAGGCAGTTTGAAGCAAAGTATGGTGTTCCTCAGGGAAGTCACTTAGGACCTTTGTTGTTTGCATTATTTGTGAATGATATTGATTCAAGAGTGTCTTTCTGTAAATGTCTGAGGATTGCAGATGAGTGGAAGTTTATTGTATAGTCAATTCAGTAGCCGATTGCCATAAGCTACAGGTTGACATAGACGCAATTACGGAGTGGTGTAGTTGTAATAACTTGCAACTGAACTTAGAGAAATGTAAAGTTTCATCTTTTTTTCACATAAGGCGGCCTATAGTCTGTGGTTACTCCATAGCTGGGAACTTAGTAACTTGACTTGAAGAAACTAAAGGCTTAGGCGTTACGTTTGATTCGAAATTAAATTTCAATAAACACATAGTCAGCACAATATCCAAAGCAAATTCCCTTCTTGGATTCATTAAAAGGAATAGCAAGACCTTATATTCTTCTTTAGTAAGATCTGTTTTGGAATACTGTTCTATTATTTGGTCACCAGCTTATCAGATGGATATAAATCGGATTGTCTTTTTCAAGACATTGCCTTCGTCACTTTAATGGGTCAGTAGAAATGCCCAGTCATGAGGAAATATGTCAGATATTACACTTAAAGTCCTTGGAAACGAGAAGAAATATTCAGGACATAATGTTTATAAGAGATACCGCTTATAGTAGAATAAACTCCACGTTTTTACTGTCCAATGTCTCTTTTCACGTTCCGGGTATACCGTTGCGTGAGCATGGCTTGTTTTATGATTCTAATCATTCAACGAGCTATAAAAGGAATGAGCCTTTAACAAGATGCATTCGGAGTTTTAATTTAATATGCAATTCCGTTGATTCCACTATTGATGTTTCTATCAACACAATGCATTTAAAAAAGTTTAAATGAATTATTATAATTGCTCGTAGGGTTTTTTTTTTACTTTTGCTTTGAACAACTGACGAAATTAATTGTTAAAAGTACAAGTTTTTCCCTTAGGGTAATTTATTAAATTTTGTTCTTCCACATTAGGTGAACGTTTTTTTTTTTTTTTAATTAATTTGTTTTTTTTTTTTTAAGAATTTTAGGTAATTTTTTCTCTTGAAGAGTTTTTTTTTATACATTGTTATATAGTCTGTAAGTTATAATGATAATTGTAGACTTAAATAAATAAACAAATTAAAAAAATGGCGGCGCCCATTATTTTTTGTCCTCTTTTACTGCTTTCACAAAAGCATTTCACATTTTTTACTTTATAGCCATATATGCTGTAATAAAAGCTAGCAGACACTTCTCCATGACAAGGCTTACTCAATGTGTCACTTACATTATTGACATCGCAAATCAAAGTGCATACTTCATATTGTCACATCAAGTATTTGCCCAACACAATGATAATGACTTAATAAAGAGTGCATATGGAAGTATCATGGCTTCATGTTAGATTTGAAGTATGATGGTAAAGCAATATGTTTGCAGTTTTTTGCGGATTGTTGGAACTAAACGAATACGGTATAGTTAAATCATTTAAACGATTAAGCGTAATTTTATATTTTTAAAATCTCATTTAGGCTTCCTGTGACAGGCTTTTAGAAGGAAGAAAAGTATTTTCAATCAGGTGCCAAAAGGGCAAATGGCTTTAAACGTCAAATGTTTTTCTTTTGTCTTTTGAGTGTCTATCATACAATTTGAGTCATGAGCAACTACGAATAACGAGTGTTAAAACGAAGTGATTGGATTTTAAGCCGGTGGTTTTAAAAAAATTTCCATGGTTTACAAAAAGACAAATACAAATACACAAAAAGAGTTTTTACTGACATAGAAAGTTTTTTGGTATTTGCATGTCAAAAAACTTTGCGTTGGACTTCCATCACACAAATCTGTCACTTTACAACTTCATATACCTAACAATTATTCATTCGTCCGGAATGATCCGGGTCTTATAAGGGATCATCTAAATAGTAGATAAAGTAATGATCATATTCGCAAAATAAAAAAGATTGTTGCCAAGATCAATTCTTTGTTTGATTTCTGACGAAATTAATAAGCCGACGTAGACAAAGTTGGTCCAAAATGCACGTCATAGTGTGCATTCTTTTGCCAAGTATGGTCCGACCAATGATCTCAATATCATTGGTAGATCCACATTTTTATGTACATTGACATTGGTGTAGTGAATATTGAGAATATTGATATCGATAAAAAAAAAAGTTGACTTTACAAATATTTATAAGTTTCATCGACTGTTAAAATGTCGACTGAAGTTTGAACGACAAAAAGGTGTCAGTTTTAAATCCACAACATTTAAATATCGATGAAAGTGTGTCGACTTTTATCTAAAATAAAACAAGAAGGATCTAGGTGAACGTGAAAACTCAATTTTATTATTGATTCAATATTTTGCTTTTACTTTCACATCGACACCGATTAATATATATATATACAGGGTGTCCGCCGGGAAGGTATACTACTTTAATTGTTTATAATTTTTGATTAAATGAAAGAGAATGGATCTTATATCGATAAATATTTTATTTTATGTCGGCAGTTATGTATGGAATACAATATCAGGTATATGTATGCCTCTGTTAGTCTCACAAATGCGAGCCCTTTTGAGCACATTTTTCATTACATTCTCACACATTTCACGCGGTATTTGTTTGCATAAACCTTGCTTTTCAGATATCCCCACAAAAAGAAGTCCGGAGCAGTCAAATCAGGCGTCCGTGGAGGCCAATCAACATCACCATTTATTGAAATAACTTGTTGTGGAAGAGGTATCGCAGTAATTCCATTGTAATACTAGCTGTATGCGATGTGGCACCGTCTTGTTGATACCACATGTTAATCAAGCCCAAAGCATGTAGTTGTGGCGTTAAAAAGTTTTCAATCATACGCCGTTTTCATTTTCAAAGAAAAAAATCCAATGTTTCCTCCTGACCAAATTAGACACCAGACTGTAACTTTTAATGGATGCAAAGGTGACTGATGAATACCTGAGTGTTTTCTATTGCCCAGAACCGATTATTCTGTTTTATTCACATGAAAATGTGCCTCGTCACTCGTTATGATTTTTTCATGAAAATCGGGGTTGTCATGGGCTAGATGTAACATCCTATTGGCATATGTATGGCGGCGTAAATGGTCTTGTGAAAGAAGCTCATGTGTCAACTGAATCTTGAATGGAAACAAATGAAGACCAAGCTCCTCAGCACGGCGTCGAATTGAGGTTGGTGGATTGTTTTGAACACTTCCTTGAGCAGCAGTAATGTTTTCAGCCGATCTTGCAGTACGTTGTGCTGCATGCTTAGGCCTATCACCTACAGATAAATAGTGCTTTTTGTTGCCACGTTGTTTCTCCCAAAAATTTCGCCTAACTTTCTTATCGTCACAGTTATCGATGATTGATTTTGATAAAATGTTTTAACGATTAAAACACGTTGGTTTATGGAATATTTTTCCATAATAACGTGTCTACTTCACGACTGCCAAACATGAACTGTTAAGACTAATGTTTACCAAAATAGCGGCAAAACAAAGTAGTATACCTTCCTGGCGGACACCCTGTATATATATATATTTGTTTTTATACCCTATCCGATAGGGGTACATAAGTTTTAATACATAGTTTGTAACATAGAGAAATAATTGAGCTAGAAATACCTCAAAGTATATGGATCGACTCAGAATCCCTAGCTAAGTCGATTAAGCCATGTTTGTCTGTCCGTCGCGTCCTTCCGTTTGTAGGTAACCGGTTTTTTGGTCTTAAATTTTGAGCTTGGATACTGATATTGCTACATGTGATCTTTGTACGTGTTGTTCGAACAAGTGTAAACATGTTCAAAATCCGCCCACTGCCACGGCCTCTTTTTTAGAAAAAGCTAGTTTTTGGCCAAACCGTTAGAGATTATGAAAAAGTGTCTGATCAGCATATTCAGACAATCCTAACGTCTATATTTCGTCTATATAAAGTTTTTTTGCCACGCCTACTTCTTGGTGGCGTTTTCAATAAAAAATGTTTTTCGGTAGAAATGTTAAGCGTTTGATGCAAAATTATTGGTTATGTTAATATAAACATTTCTTATATATATTATTTTAACCCACGCCCACTTTTTGGAGGAGTTGTCATACAAAAACCATTTCTATACACTAGCTCATAGCATAACCAGGCGTAAAACGATTTTTTTTGTCGAATCATAAAAGATTTTGATAAACTATCTGAACAATATGTTCTGGCAATGAAATTTTCTATATTTCATCGCCATTAAGCCAACATTTTGCGGATATTTATTGTAAGGATGGGGTGGGATAGGGTATTAAACGATCCGCACATCGGTAAGCATTATTTACACGGGAACAATACCTACCGTGTGTTCTTTTTGGATGTTACTTGCATACATTTTGTCATGCTCAATGTAAAACTCTAGTTTTTACATTTAAGCAACATGTTCAATTGTCTGCAGAAAACATAACCTCAGAATTAGTAATGGCGTAAGCAAAAGCTAATAACATTTATGAATTAACTTCAACAAAACCACCTTCGAACAGCTAAAGTACAAAGGTGTCGGTTTGTATTTACTGGTCGGAGAAAATACCTGTTTAATTTATTTTCTACAATAGTTTGCGCATTATCGTTCTTGTTCTTTTTCTGTATTTTCTGACAAACGAATGTAATTACCTAGTTTTTATACCACCATGTGGCACTCACATATTCTCAAAACCTTGATCGTGAAGGCTTTTTTTCGCGCAAATAATTGCCATAGCTATTCTAATCTGGCAAGCACACTCGATTTGTTACAAAGCAGACCAGGGAAACAAATGGAATCTTATCTTTTATTGTCCATTGAAGAAACCTAGACAGTCTAATCGAAAAAAAAGTTAAGATTATAACATAACAGCTTAAATGCTTTATCATTACCACCAAGCCGAAGTTCAAAATTCAAATAGATAAAAAAATTATTTAAAGAATTACATACTGTTAATAATTATTTGGAAATTTTATCTAATTGATCAGACATTTACATCTTTCATGATCTGTCAAAATCAAAACATTTTTTTTTTTCAAATAATCATACAGAGAACTGAACGCTCAATTAGCGCCACTGTTAGAAGGAATCTGATGAGGACACTTGGTAATGTCCGAAGTAGCTATAATTCTAACCAAAAAAGTGTTGTCTGTGGGTACACAAGTTGTTTTTTTGTTGTAATTGGCAAAAAAAATTCCCAACAGAAATTGCTAGGGGCTATCGCCCTTAAGAGTTAGAATCGTTGTTAAACCTAACTCACCCACTACCAAAACTACATCATTTCATTACTACCTTTCCATGTCATAATAGGAAACATTTTTAAAAAAAATCTTTCATACGCACGTGCAGGGGTCTACGGAATTTGAAAACAGAAATAGTTTAATTAAGCACTTCAATTATATTTTATATATATAGAAGCCAAATGTCTGTCCAAATGCGTAGTAAAGAAATCATTTATTTGCTGGCTAGGTTGATGAGTTTCCCAATGAAGAAAATAGGAATATTTGTATTCGGTAATACAGCGAATAAATTTGTGAAATGGCTTATGTAAAAAGGGCAAATGAGCTTCCTCATTGAGAGTGAGAGTGTAACGTAATGTGCCCTGAATGCTATTTGAATTAAAATGATTGATTCACTAATCGTATGCAATATTATTGATGAACAGGGTGTGGAAACATAAGCAGAAGTTTTCAAAACGCAATACTTGCAACTTTATGAATCTGAATTTATTTATCATTTTATAATGTTGGTTCATATTTAAATCTTTGTTTTACATAGTCTTGAAAATCGTAATAAATAGATGACGCCCCACTCTAAAAATCCCGATTTTATGGGTTTGTCATGACACTATCATCATGTTGGCTATTTTTGCCAGGATTCCCGAATATTGGACCTAAGGTATTGCATGGGCCTTCGACGGTTGTGATAAACAGGAGTTAAAAAATACCACAAGAAATCGCAAAGTTTCAAGCCGACTGACCACTCCAAATCGCCCCTTATTGACTGCAACACAAACATCGATGTTCTTGAAATTTCAGCTTGTTCTATTCTGTCAGAACCAAATGGTCATATCCATGCCTAATTCATCAAATCGTTAAAAAAAATTCTTCCAACATCCATCACATACAGGTCTGAATTTCTGTAACAGCTAATTGCTAAAAAAAAAAACAGCGGTGTGAGTTTAGGTAAATAGAAACCTTTGATGCAGTTCTCGGGGATAGGTGCGCCCAAGTGAAAATGAGCATGTATCACTAAACCGCGTCTCAAGTGTTGGTTGGGTTTCTGCGCAATCGCCAACTTGTACTGATCGTAAAGAAGGCCATCGTGATTCGATCGGAAAGGGCTCCCGGAAATTACGCCGGAATTATTTTTGAAAAAAACGCCAGAAAAGTTTTGTAATTTTAAATTTAGAAAAAAACGCTGGAAATGAGTTTGGGAAATATGCCAGAAAGCTCGCAAATTTCGCGGACAGATGTGGAAAAAACGCCAAAAAGTAAAATGGAAATTAGGCAAAAAATATTCTCTCTTCATTTCCAAACTTATTTTGGGAAAAAAGCCAGACAAAAATGATTATTTTAAATAAGTATATTTCATGTATGAAAAGTTAAGAAAGAAATCCGTAGATCCGGAGGGGGCTACTAAACATAAACTTGAAGAGTGTCTTCAAGGCTTTTCCAGCAGCAGGGACATTTATAATTTTCCTGTCTTTCTGCAACTCCTTGCACCTGCAGCTTAATGTTGCACTCACAGCGTCTGCACGGCAGCATTACAATATTTGGTTGCATGGACTGACATATAACACATAATATTGCATTCGCTTCAGTGATATCTTCCAGAAGGTTGTCCACATCTCTTTCGTCCCAGTAATTGTAATGTGGGTGGCCGCTGTGTAGTGGTAATGTGTTCGTCTGTTGAGTGGAAGGTTGCGCGTTCAATCCCAACCAAAATCCATTTCACTTTTATTTAAAGAAATAAAAGGTCGGTGTAGTACCTACAAGTATGCACACCATCTTGAATTTCTTCAAATTTAACGAACACAAGAAAAAGTGACTCCCCGAAGCTAGTTCGGACACCACCCATGGAGTTTAAGTCTCCACTACATCCAAAATCTTTCCTATCCTCTCTTTCTTCCCCTTCTCTAACGCTCGTACTATGGTAACATATAAAAGGGTATTCATAACCCCTTGAGTACGTGTAAATTATAAAAAAAAAAAAAAAAAAAAAAATGCAATCTGGAAAAAAGCAATTTTTTTTTATAAATTTATCATAAATTTATCAAATACGAAACAACATTCATACCTTCAAAAACATCATCATATGATTCCAAATGTATTTGAAATCTGTACATAAACAATTTTTTTTACCACCATTCTGTTGAGAACGACGGTCTCAGTGGCGCGATGGTAAGTGCGAGGAACTGCCGCGCGGAAAATCTGGGTTCGATTCCCAGCCGTAGCAACACCTAAATGATTTTTCACTGGTCCTCCTCTCGTAATGATCTGACAAATCATTCGAGTAGTATCAATTGTCATGAAAAGCTTATCTCAACTTATCCGTTTGGATTCGGCAGCATAAAACGCGTACACATGAGTGGTCGTAAAAAAAAGCTAGGCCCTGGGTACTAACGAGCCTATTGCGCCATAAATTTATTTTTTATTTATTTCATTCTGTTGAGAAACATTATTGGCGTTATTTTGTTGGTAGCTAAAAAATTGCTCGCTTCTTCTATTTTACAACTCCTATCCTTATATTTTTTTTTCTTAAAACATCCTGTCGCACCACCAGTTTCTACCATATTAAAGAATGCGCGACTTTTAAAAACTACCCCTCGTGAAGAATTTTGACAAATTTGAAATGTTGTCCTTATATCTTTCTCATATACAGATATATTTTCTGTTTTTTCCTCAATTATAGGATCAAAGCGGTATTATAGTTCAAGCAATCTTACCCGTTTTAACCATTGGTTTTCATAATATGTCAAGAAAAATTACTTATGCGAGTCAATTTCAGATTTTAAATTATCATAAACGTATTTAATGGCAGCGCTAAGAACTTATGATAACGTTTTAAGGACAGATCTTTTTTTTAAATTGGGGAGCAAAAAAAATAGGTAGCTGTTACATTTTCTTTTAATTGCCTGACAATAACGAAACCAACAATCACGAAACTAATAACGAAATGCTAAATGTTCAGCATTTGGAAACCTTATTTTTCATTGCACTTCAAAGTGCACGCTTAAAGTCTGTAATTAGTGCATGCGACTCCATTTTAAAAATACATTGATCAACGTACGTAAATAGTTTACTGTAACATAGCTCCGATTTTTCAGTCAAAAAAAAAACTGGATATATCTGAAAATATATTTTAAAAAAATACAAAGATAAATAACAAGACTTCATAATGCATTGTATGTAAACTTACATGCTCGAAGTAGTGAATGTGAATTATTAAAAGTTTTTTAAAGCAACCAATAGGATCAATTTTGAATGTTGCATCTATTTGCGTGTATCAAGTCCAGAATCATTTCGGACACAAAATTGCAAAAGGAAAAATCAGTTTCCTGGATGCATGCCTAAAAAAATGGATGTGGGTGATCCACGTGCTTAGTTACACCATCATTTGTCCATATGGACTCCTTCTGGAAAGCTTCAGCAGCTTCTAAAGCTGTCTTTGGAGATGAAACATAGATATGGCTTGTCAAGTATCTTAAGCCTCGTTCAATTTTTGGAAAATGTTCAGTTAGGTGACGCGAAATAAGGCTCAACGAAATTACAATGAACTCAGCTTTCTGAAAGGCGTATTTACATATTATATAACATGTTAGTCTTAAAAGTGACTAATCTGCAGTTTTTGTTTATACTTTTATTAAAAAAAAAACAGGTGCCGTTTGCTCGGCTTATAAGTGTACTACACGCCGCCCTGAGCTGAGCACCTGCCGAAGGCCGTCTTTGCAAAATAACAAATTACAAGCGCAAAAGATTACAAAACCGTTTGAGGTTGCTGTCAGCGAAAAGAGGGGTGCATGGCTCGCTGCGCTCGAGCTAAGGGGTTTCCACCCTGGATTTGACCGCTCGACTTGCATAGTACGGCTATTGGCCTAACATGGAGGTGCTAATTTGTTACCTTTCGCAAGCTTTTCGATAGGTACATCGAATCATTGCATTGGTATCATTTAGCACTATAGCCGATTGCAAACAATCATTTTTTATTTGATTCAGCACTTTTAACTCTTCGTAAAATTTTGTTTGATCGCTATGATTTTGATCGATAAATTTGTTTACTTTTCTACACAGTCGTTCACTGTTAATAATCATTATTGCTCCGCAATTTGTAATGTAGCATGCGTAGAAAACATTACTCTTATAAAAGTATGAAAGTGTAGCAAACACACTTATGCTTGCCAGGAATAATTTCCTACAGAAAATGTTTCCATATTTATGGATATTTTCGTTTTTCACAACGTCAATGTCTATAAACTCGCCATCAAGAATGACTTCAACAATAACTGTTAACTTGCAACAACTGATTAAAATACAGGTGTTGGAGTTTTTTTCATTTTTAAAAAGAAAAAAAACGACGGAACTATTTTTTCCAAAAAATTGTTTTCTCTTTTTCTGGTGCTTTTTCCATTTTTATAAATGGAAAAACGTCAGAAAGCTTTTTTTGAAAAAATGTCTGAAAATTCCGGCCTTTCTTCCTAGGAAAAGAGGCCAGACGTTTGTAAAGGGTGATCCATTTCGAGGTTCCCTACTTTTTTAAAGAAAAAAACATAGAAAATTAAAATTTAATGGAGAATGTTTATTATCATTTGAAAGAACATTCTTTGGCATTAATTTTTTGAAGATTATGTCTATCAAATGTTGGCCGTTGCTACGTCGCAGATGGTCCATCCGTTGAGTCCAATTTTCGATCACTCGTTCGAGCATTTCGACTGGTAACTGGCGAATGACACGCGTGATGTTTTCCTCCAAGGCCTCAATCGAAGCGGGTTTGTCGGCATAAGCTTTTGACTTTATATATCCCCACAGGAAAAAGTCTAACGGTGTGATATCACACGATCTTGGTGGCCAATCGACCGGCCCAAAACGTGAAATTTTATGCTCACCGAAATGTTCTCTCAATAAGTCCATTGATTGATGCGATGTGTGGGAAGTGGCGCCGTCTTGCTGAAACCAAATGTCGCCGAGATCACGAGCTTCAATTTCAGGCATAGTCGGTTATCATGGCACGATAACGGTCGCCATTGACGGTTACGTTCGCACCGGCATAATTTTTAAAGAAATATGGACCGATGATTCCACCGGCTCACAAACCACACCAAACCGTTGTTTTTTCTGGATTGAAGTGGTAGTTCTTCAATCTCTTCAGGTTGCTCTTCGTCCCAAATGCGGCAATTTTGTTTGTTTACATACCCATTGAGCCAGAAATGGGCCTCATCGCTAAACAAAATTTGCCTCGAAAACGTCGGATCTTCTTGGAACTTTTCAAGAGCCCATAGAAAGAAGCGATGTCGCTTGGGAAGGTCGAGCGGCTTCAGTTGTTGCACAAGCTGTATTTTGTACGCTTTCAATTTAAGATCTTGACGTAAAATGCTCCAAGTCGTTCCATACGTCAGTCCGAGTTGCTGCGAACGGCGCCGAATCGACTCTCTACGGTCTTCGTGTACACTCTAAAAATATAAATTTCGAAAAATAGGCATCTACTATTATGGATAAGTTAAATAAATGAATTAAAAAAAACTGTCTATATGAGATTTATTAGAATCAATTCTAAAATTTAACCCGAAAAATATTTTCTTACTTATTTTTTTACAATTAAAAATAAAGCTCCAAAGCTCGCGTTATTGATAACTTTTTTGGGTAACCCGAGAAAAACTGACTTGAATCGTTTTGCTCCCGACTTGGGAAAACATTTCTCTAACGCATTTGATGAGAATTCCACCTTAAATTGATGCAGAACTTATATCCCCTATCTCTTAAAAATAAATAAGCCACAATGATCACCTACTCCACGAAGTTGCAATGGCCTTTGGTGTATCAATCGAGGGTTTTCAGAGCCCCCCATAATAGCTATTCTGTTTATTAACAAAAGCCACCCTATTCGAAATGTGCTTCACTTAAAAAAGTCATGAAATTTTCTTCGCGAAAGCCCCTTAAAATCAGCCATTTTGACTGCTGAAATATGTATTATAAATGTTTAGCATTCTGAACGATATTGAGGCTCAGGTATAGTATTTAGCAACATGGTGTCCCAATTTAACCTTCAAATACTAAGCTCCTGCTTTTTCTCAAGCGTGAGGGGGGAGAGAAGCAAATAGTTCACCGCATCCACATTCATCTATTCAGGTAAGAGTTGTAGCGTTCTACAGCACATTTCGCTTCTCTGACCACAGTAGTTTATTCCAGTCAGATTATTATATTATTAGTAGCAGAGGCAGCCAAAGCGACCACAATAATGGCGATACCAACAACAAGATAATATTACCATTTTAATCGATAGTGTCAGGCTGCAATTAAAGCAATTTCTGCTGTCGCCAATCAATTAAGAAAATTTCAAAAATAATTTTTTCATTAGAATTCGTCTCGCGGGAGCACATAATTAAAGATTTCTTGGTGATATCGGTTTTGGATTTTACCATCCTTTTCTTTATTGTAAGTTTTGCCGTAATTTTAAATATCCTTGTACAGGGTGGCGCACCAATTGTGCTACAATAAGAAATTCAAATAACTTTTTTTTTTAATCGATGTATTTTTTTTTTTTTTATTGGTTAGAAAATTAAATTTTATTTTAAATAGTTAGTTGTTTTTAATGATTATAGATCGCAAATGACCTCCACGCTCTCCCACGCATATGCGGCACCTGATCAAAAAATTATTCATTGCGGCCTGAAGAGTTGAAGTTGGGATCGCCTCAATTATTGTCGTTATGGACTGATCAAAATGGGCCTCATCAGACATGAACAAACAATTGATCAATGTGTTGTCTTCTTCGGCCATTGATATCATTTTTTGGCAAAATTCCAGGCGAACAGGCAAATCCTGAGGGTTTAACTTGCTAGTAATTTGGACTTTGTACGGAAACAAGTTTAAATCGTCATGAAGTATCCGTTGTAATGACCGTCTACTAACTCCAATTTGCCCCGATAAGTTTCGGGTCGAAACGCTCGGATTGGCCTGTATTGCAGATGCTACTGCTGCGATTGTATCCTGAACCCGAACATTGGCATCTCGATGGTACGGCCTTCGTGCGATGCTTCCAGATTCGGCAAACATGTTTACAAACCTCATAATGGTCCATCTACTCGGGGGATTACCGCCAAACTCCCGCCTAAATTCCCTTTGGACGCAAATGACGGACTGCAAAGCATGGTACCGTTGCACTATCCAAATTCTTTTCTCCGTATCCAAAGCATCCATTTTTATAAATCTAAATAGTAACCTACAAAATAAAAAAAAAATAAGCCGATTACTCACACAGAAAAAAAGTTATTACGTTTTATTTTTATAAAAATTTTGTATATAAAAATCGGTTACGGCAATCTCCGAACCCACTTAACAAGAGATCGATGCATTGTAACCTTCTCTTATAAAGCGAAAGGTATTGTTTACGTAAAAAATTCCTGCCTCGCGATTTTGATTGATTCTAACAATACGATGATAGGAGAATCCAAAAAGTGGGTCTGCAATTTTCAGTTCTGGGCAGCATCGGTTTCTTTAAATTTAGGAATAAAAGTTCTTATAATCACATTTCCACATTATTTATATATTTTTAACATCAATAACCAAAATTAACTTTTGTTTGTTTTTTTTGCCCTAATTAAGAAAATTGTCAAATTTTTGCATGCTTGGTATTTGACCTTACACTTAGCTCGCAGTGAAAAAGGAAGTTACGTACGACCAAAGAGTATAGAACTAAACAGAGTACGCATCACAGCTAAACATTTTGTAGCTGTTACAGACGCGGGCGGTAAGTGCGAAGGGGAAATTTCTTAGATCGTATGCGTCGGCAAGGCTGTTGTTTGATGCTGGGGTAACAATGTGAACACTGGGGTATCAATATCAGTACCCCACATAGAAAATATTCGTTATATGAGATGCGCACTCTATGTTGTTCTATACTCTTTGGTACTACCAAGTCGTGCACCAACCACTGATTATATATAAATTTATTCCTCATCTAATTGAACATTTATGGCCAAGACAAGAAAACTTGAGCCAGTACATCTTTATATTTTTTTATTCAAGGCGTTTGGCTAAAAGGATTTTATTATTACTAAAAGGTGGTTAAATTTTAAGGGCCGATGTTGATTTTGAATAAAACACAAATTATTTAGAAAATTACTGTCATTTATTTTTATTATGATAATATTGGGATGGTATAATTATGTACGGAACAAAATATCGGCCAAGTTGCCGCCGCGACCTGGGCGGCACACATCCACATTGGGCCATAAAAAGTTCGTTTTCATCTCACGATAGTGAACACCATTCACAGTAACTGCCTGACCGACCTCTTTTTGTAAAAAAATACGTCCCGATGATGCCGCCAGCCATAATCGACAATCACTGTTGGATTATCATTCGCCCAAATGCGGCAATTCGACTTATTGACGACTCTACTGAGGTGAAAATGTGCCTCATCACTGAAGATGAAAATTAATCACCCACCGTTGCCATTTCTTGCCACCATTCTGACCATTGACGACGCTTGGATTGGTCAAACTTGAGTCAATTGCACCTTGTAAGAGTTGTAAATGCAAGTCTTTATGCATAATGTTCATCAACGACGAGCATGAGAGGTGCAATTGTTGGGCGCGACGACGAGTTGAGGTGAACGGCTCTTAAGCCACACTATCGCGAACAGCAGCAATATTTTCTGCAGCACGAGTTTTACGAGCATGCACTGGTGTATTCACATCTCCTACAAATGTTTGCACGATTTTTCCGATTTTACGCACATTTGGACGACTAAATTGACCGAAAAAATCAGTGCGCGATATGCATTTTGATTTGAACTCCTATTTTCATAATAAGCCTGAATAACTTGAAAAGCGTTGCTCGATTTTGTATCTTTCCACGGTTCAAATTGAGTTACTCTGAAATTGAGAAATGTCAAATAAAATGTAGAAAAAAACTTGACGTTTAGGTGTGGCCTACATTCAACATGGGCCTTTATACAACCACCCGTTATATAAATTTATTCCTCATCTAATTGAACATTCAAGTACTAGTACTTTTTTGATATTTTTTAAATATTCAAGGCGTTTGGCTAAAAGGGTGATGTGGAAGTGCTTTTATTACTTAAATGATCTATAAGAATCCGTTATTATCGATTTATCGTACCTACTCTCGCCATGTTCCCTTTTGCTTTTAAAATATCTTAAGCTTTTAGGTAACATGCAAGTATCTTCATTTAATAGTTCAACGGTTTAACATGTAGATGTCGCTTACTTGTGTGCTTTTAGGTTAAGGGCCCAGTTATATCTATCATTGAACAACTTCATTTTAACACAACCCATGACGGAATTGGAATGTCACCCCCATGGCTTCTTGGATTATTGGAAAATTCCGTTTCAGTTTGGTGTTAACTAAAGTAAATCTTCAAGAAAATAAATCTTGATCAGTGAAAAATACGAAATGATTTTCTGCGAAGACTATAATTACAAACTTAAATATTTTTTATAATCATGTTCTAAAATTCATAAGCATTGTTTTGACACCAACTCGCCAATGATTGAATTTATAAAAAAGCCGCAAGAAGTAAAAGAACATTTCCAATGAGGGTTCTCAATGATAGCTATAACTGGGGCCGAAGTAAAATAACATTTCCAATCAGGGTTTTCAATGATAGCTCTAACTGATCCCCAAGGGAAATTATTTTGAATTTTTAGGTTTGATCAACATCAACATTCATTACTAGGATCCACTTAATAATTGCAATATTTCCAGTAAGACTAATTACCTTGTTCAATAAAAATCCATTATCAATATGAACTCATTTAACAATGATTTACTTGGAAGCCCTCAATTTTAATACAAGTTCACAGATCATTGCATATTCAGGTTGGTTTTCTTTGTTCAGACCTTCGTTGTACTCGATTATCAATGTAAGCCTTGATGCATACCTATACGGAATTCATTGCGCTCTTGAAATTCCTGAACTAACGGCAACAAATACAAATTGCAGCAAAAAATCGCAGCTTAACAATTCATTTCATGGGCATTTCTATGACCAAAACACCGGCTAATAATTCGGCCTCAGACACAACATATATATAGCCGTGTAGATACTATTAACTATATTTCTATAGAAAACCACTACACCTTGGAAAGCTATATGTACCTATACAATTAGCAGAGGAAAAAATGCTGATAAGCACATTTCCTTGCTTGCAGTCTATAATTATATTGTATTTTGTACATGAATCTACGATTAGATATCGAATTATTTTACTTAAGCAAATTATACAAAAATTAACCTAATGTGAGCACGTGTGCTGCAAACGAACTTTGAACTTCAACTTTTGGGGAAAAAAACCCCGGTACTGTTTGTTTGAAATCACGGACTAATGACCAAAACAGCAAAAAATCGCTCGATGCGTACAAAATTTGAGTACACTTGATGTCTCACCCAGAGATAAGGGAAGTAAAGAGATACCAATCTTCTCGGTTTGCCTACAAGCTAAATTCACCCATAATTACGTATCTTACACATACTATCACAATTTTAAACAAGTATGCGTGAGATAAGTTATTCCCCACATTTTTTGCTCGAAATTTTTCGATTTTCCCCCGCTACCTCGCCGACCTCACCAACAACCATCACAGAAAGGGGTGAAAATTTACATTGGAGAAAAAACAGCTGTAGCATTGCCACCACCAATGAGCGCATCCAAGAAAAATTCAAGAAATAAGCACCGCGTTCAGTTTTGAATAATCAATTTAATCAAATCTTGAAAATATATTTATTTATTTTTTATGTTATGGTTGAAAAAATATTAGGACAAAAAAACCTACTGAGAACAATAAAATAGAATTATAATTTTCCTTGTGCGTTGAATTCATTAATACTTCCATTAGTTTTGTATTTGTGTTGTTACTGCATATGTAACTAAGTCCACATGTTTGCGATAAATCGTTCCAATTTTCCTATTTATCTGTCTAACTCATTCTGTGATATTTTGATATATTATCTTTGAAAAAACGGATAAGGGTTTTATTACATTTACCTATATGCAATTAACACAATGTGTGGAAAAAGGATATAAGTTTTATTACGTATATCTGGCTGTAGCAGACCTTTATAAAAACGCAAGATGTTCTTAATGAGGAAACATTTTTGTTGTTTTTTTTTTTCATTTAAAAAAGTACATATTGACATAAGTTCGAATCGAGAACATCGTAAATAGAGGAATAAATGTTGATGTTCGATCAGAATCGATTTATTTGATTTATATTGCGGGCTTATGCCATACTAAAACACATTTTTCACATCTATCAAAGCATAAATCGTACTACAAAAATTATTGGAACTAGGATATTTTACAAGATATACATACTTTGCTTAGTTATGCCAAAAATAACAGGAATACAGACTGTGACACAACTGTTGCAGCCGTATTAATAAAAAATTAACAATTATTATCTAATCTTTTGATTAAAAGCTAGTTATGAATTAAGAATATTTTTAATAGTTAATTGACGTTTAGGGACAAATCTCTTACTAAGTACATATATTCCATATTCCGTTGTTGTTTATGTTATTTTTATTCTATATGTGCAATATAGTTTGCAATTTCATGCATATTGTATGTTGAATATGTTTAACATAACAAATAACAAAATTAACAAAATTAAACAAAAAGAAGATGATAAAATATAACCCTCTTTTTAACGCAATTGACATACGGCCTTAGAAGTTTTCTCGTTAAATCCATTGATTAAATCTATCAAAAAAACAGTTCACCATTAAATATGAAATTCAACTTTTTCTGATCAACAGGACATAATAAAAGTCGGTACTTCAAACACCATTTATATCATTTATAAAAATAAGAAATGATCCTACTTATAATAACCCTGAGTTGGAAATATACTATCTTCAGAATCTTGCTTATCGAATAACGCAACACCAGATCACTCCGAAGTAGGAATCGACTACAAAAACTCGTAGGGGATTATATTATATACTCTCGAAAATAATCTCGTTTAAAAATGAATTATTACACATAAATAGTTTGTTTCTGTACTTTAGTATGCGTTGAATACATTCAATTCATAATATTTCCAAAAAAATATTTACTTCACTGAGCACATTAAAAAACATATGTTTATGTTCACCAAAAAATACAATTCTGAGCTGTCATTTAATCATTTGGTTTGTTTACATTGTTTTAATTGTCGTTTGTTTGTGCTAAATTGAAATTGAAAGCCGGATTTAAATTAAATAAAAAATATGAGCGTCAGTGAGAAAAGTAAAGTGTCGGAATGTGTCTTAGGGTGTGATTATTATACACATTTACATCGCCCTAAGGGGGAGTCCAGGTAAGTTCTATTTGCACTTAAACCAAAGATTATAAAGCCACACAGATGACGAATTGAGAACAAAAAACAGAAACTTTTGTTCAACAGCTTCTATGTACGGGCGGACGGTGTGCACATATGAGAATCGAGATAAAAATATATGGCGGGCTCTGCCAATACGACCCGCATGCCATAGACCCATTTTTCTTGTATTGAGTATGTCATCTGTATAGCTTTGTAATCTTTGAAAAACAAACAGTAACACCAATTATTCACCCCTATCCATTTTTTTTCAGGTCAGAGATCATCACGATTATCACAAGAAGCGAAGCAGGATTTACAAAAAAAAAATGACTACGATGCAAGGGATGAATATCCAAGGTCACTGTGATAAAGTGCAATTCGTTTGGCGGACAAGCAGTAAATACGAACGTATTTGTATTTGATAGGAAACAACTGTTTTAATTGGTTTTAAATAAAAAAAGATATGCCATTTTATAGTGGTTTTTAATAACTAATATTTTGGTCTAATAAACTTTTTTTTTATCTGATAATGCTGCATTGCAATGTTTTTCTTCTTATTCTTCACTCAGCTATGTGTGGACTGTCAAAAGTTGGTTGATTTCCATAGGGATTTCGGAATTTTTATTACTGCTACCACTGCTCTTTTCTTTGACTCCTCTTCTTCTTCTTCTTCGTGACTGTTTTTACTGTTGTCACCGTCGATGGCTCCTTCATTGTGACCAATACCTGCTGTGTTTGCAACAATACTACCAGTTGCATTGGCTTATAGAACAATGGGTAGGACCCTGGACTAAGACCTGAGTCTTCGTCATCGATTCCGCCACCTGATCCTGAACCGCTGCCATAATAGAGTTCTTCTGTGAAACAAAAAGCAAATGTTTTGGTACTGTTAGTTCACACGCATGAAAGAGATAAGAATTGAAAACAAAAAACAGTTTACCAGCTTCACTGTACGGGCGGGCGGTGTGCACGTACACACATGAGAAACAATATCCAAATTATACGGGTGGCCAAGAACAATTTTTCTTGTTTGCAGTGAGTTATTTGTGTGGCATCGACATCTTGGCCGTTGTATGCATTTCTTAACTTAATGACAGTTGTTAAATAACATAGCTGAGCAGCAACAGCACTCTGTCGTTTGGCCGATGTTGTATTTCTAGTAAATTCAGGATTTGACCATGCTCTGATGTCACTGAATGAATATCTATAAGAAAAATGTTTAGTCGTCATGAAGAATGTTTTGTTATCGATTGCTTACCTGTCCACGGTATGCTATTCCAGCACATATTGTCTGCATCTGACGAAGCGGTACAATGTATCCATTTTCATTTGTTTGTTTTTTTTTAAGGCTTGCGAAATATTGTTTGCACTGATAATTATAAACACAAGCAAAACATTTCTTGAATTTCCTGACAAAAAAGTTTACAATGACATTTCTCGAATTGTGAAAAAAAAATAAAATGTCAATTGAAATGTCATTACAAAAATAAATCTACCACACTTCTAAACAGCTGTTAATGAAAGTGTTCAAACCTCAAATTTCACGTCTGCTGAATTCTTTTAGTCGGAAATACATGTATTCACAGACAAGAGTGCATTGGTAGTGGATTACAACAAAAACAACCAACTCTTGCGGGGTTTCAGGGTGAGAGAGGTAGAAGTTTGGTATCTCTTTACTTCCCTTATCTCTGGTCTCACCATGCGAGTAATAAATTCATTCAACGGACTTTGGTCCCTGTTAAGCGATTGATAAAGTTGACTGGCTGTGTTCACCTAGTCGTAGACCGTTGTCCCATCCAATTGTTACTTGCCTTACACCACCAACACACAATTGCTAGTGAACTCTCAATAAAAAGTCAAAGAAATAAAAACAAAAACAAACACAAAACGTTTGCAAGGCTCATGGAATTAATCAGACATTTATATGTGTGTTGGGTCGCGATGGTGTACTTTTTATAATTCCATTTGTTTTTACAGGCCTTGGCGAGGTGAACGTGAACATTATTGTAGGTGAACGAAAAATTACACATTGATGATAGTGATGGTGTTAGATAAGAAATTGTTCGAGTAATTGTCGGATGATTGCCATTTTTAGCACGCCCATAAAAAAATCTAGACACTGCCTAAAGGTCAATCCAATGTCTAGCAAATTGTTGTAGTAAATGTTTATATTCGGATTTGAACGCTTGATATCTACCCTTTAGGGGTAGGTATGACTGATTTTTTTTAATTAGTTAATTGTAATAGCGAAGTAGGAAATTTTATTAAAACTTAGGCTAGAGTGACGAAGCCTTAAAATACTTTGTGTGCTCTACGTTCTTAATTATATTGTTCTTCATGCTATTATTAGATAGACGGCGACAGACGAAACAATTAATGACGGGTTAGTTGGTCATATGGTTGGTATTACTGGGCTATAGGACCGAAACAACACGCGATTACACAGTTATCCTTATACAATAAGACGGGATGATTTGACAAATCACCCGTTCGACATAAAGCAATAGACGCCGCCATCGTGCAATAAGAACCCATGCGCAGTTGCGCTATTAATGTTGGTTAAGGTCGGTTTCTACTTGCCAACTAAGGCGAGCAGTTACTGTACATTCGTCCTGGTTGAATCTTTCACACCATGAAGCCCGTCAAAATAAACAGGACTGACATTTTTGTTCAATAAAAATGAGCAGCTCTGGCCTGATCAGAGTCGTATTTAGGATCTCCTTAAAAGTTCGTGTGAGGCTTTGGTAATACATTGCCTTCCTTACCTGAAGAAACCGTGGTTACAGATACAAATTTTTGGCGCGACAGGCTCGTTAGTACCCAGGGCCGAGCTTTCTAACAACCATTCATGTGTGCGCGTGTACTTCTTGCACAATTGATACTACTCGGATGATTTGTCAGATCATCACGACCGTGACTAACCGTGGTTAGCAAGATTAATTCTTCGTAGCTATATGCTACGAAGAATTAATCTTTCATTTGCTCTCAAATCCAACAAAAAACATGAGAAGGCTACAATCTACTGTGAGAATCGTTTTATTCCCTATCACATCCTTAAAATTAATATCCCTTAAGTGTGGGTTTTATGGCAAAGAAATATTAAAATTGACATTGTCGCAACATATTGTTCGGACAGTTTATCAAAAATTTGTATGGTTCTACAAAAAAAAACGTTTGGTTTTTGTTGAAAAACGCATCCAAAAAGTGGACGTGGGTTTAAATGATGTATAGGCGAAGTATTTGTTTTATCAAACCCAATCATTTGCATCAAACATTTTTTCGAATATTTTAAAATGGTACCTAAAAACGTTTTTTACTGAAAACGCCCTCAAAAATTGGGTGTGGCAAAAAACGTTTTATGGACAAAATGTAGATATTAGGATTACATATGGACTACTTATGTTCACTTTTTCAAAATTCTCTAACGTTTGTCCAAAAATAACGTTTTTCTAAAAAAAAAAAAGGGCGTGACAGTGGGCGGATTTAAAAATTTTGTTCACTTGTTCGAACAGCACGTACAAGGATCTCATATACCAAATTTCATTATTATAACTCAAAATTTAAGGCTTAAAACCGGTTACCTACAGACGGACGGACGGACACACAGACATGGCTTAATAGAATCAGCTAGCGATTCTGAGTCGATCCATATACTTTGAGGTATACCTAGCTCAATCATTTCTCTATGTTACAAACTATGTATTAAAATAATACACCCCTATAGGGTAGAGTATAAAAACGCCAAAAAATGCCGGTCCCAATATCAAAGACAAGACGATTACATGGGATAAAAACTTTGGGATGACGTATACCAGATCTTACACGAATAAGTAAAATGCTACATTGAAATGCAATACTTCGCATTCACGGGCCATATAAAGTCTCATAACAAGCTCCCTTCGTTTCTGTGTGCGATGTTATCACTTTTGCCACACAAAACCTTGTTTAACGCCGAATCATAACGTCAAATTGGATAATCTTTATATGACAATTTTATTCTTGTATGTTTGTCAGCTTTGTCTTTAGCTCTTTTTTTTAAATTCCCACTACCCAGCCCATGACGTTTTGCAAATTCCGTTTTGAAAGCCGACGCACACTTTTTTTCACTGAAAAAAATGCAATAACGAACAAAATTTTCATTGTTTTATTTTTGCAGGAAGCCCCGCCCCGAAGACCAAATATTGTATACGATTAATGAAAAGAAGGACAAGAAAGCACCAAAGGCACATGTGAATTCACTCTTTTTCAAACAGTTAAGGCAATTACTGCGTAAGTATATGAAATCAATTTCAAATTATAAATCGTTTGTCGCACACAGCGTTAAGACCTCTTTCCAACCATAAAAAAACAAAGCAAATTGTATTAACTTTTATAACGGATTGTCTTTGTCTTAACGGCTAAATATATCTGCATATTACAACAAGGGAACAGCTCCCGATTCTCCATGATTTTTCATCGCTGATGTATGGGTTACATTACTTAGCGAGTCTCAGTCGAGCTTTTCTTTTGGAACCCATATCGACGATTGCTTATTAAACCATTTCTTCCTACGTAATCACCAATATAGGTGTTAATTATCCGTTACCTTTGTCGCATCTTACTTCTCATACTGGCAGTAAGATACGACAACCAAAATATGGCTTTTGGTTTTGAGCGCTGATAACGTAGATGCGCGGAAAAAGACAAAAATAAAAAAAGATATCTGTTTAGATATATCAGGCCCGTTGCTGACGTAGTTGCGCAGAACAAGACATAACTAAATCGCAAAGACAATATCCCTTTAGTTTAATCATGGGCAGTCATCAATGGGTCTGTACTGTAGTTATCGGGCATGCATTTCATTACTTTTCGGTAATTGGTTGGATTTGAGCATTTTCCAACAACTGGAGAAATCCTGTTGATCATATGGTGCGAAAACCTGTAAATCTTAATAATTAAAATAAATAACAAAACACTGCAACACTTCTTTATTGTACGAAGAACATAAAGGGTATTTTTTTAAAAGGTATAGAACTTCAAACTGAAATAAAATACAAGAAAATCGTTTTAATATCCATCCATTTGGCTTTATTGAAAGGATAATTTTATGCCAATAATGTATATGATTTCGGATATGTAACCGCCGCGTCTGGTTCGAATAAAGCCAAGTCTAGAGGTCTATTTTCCAACCACATTTTTGAGCATTTGGTATTGTCGGCAATAACGCCACGAATGTTGGCTTCCAAGTCCCTTAACGTTTCTGGTTTGTTGGTGTAGACGAGCGACTTCACATATCCCCAAAGAAATTAATTCAATTGTGTCAAATCACAAGATCTTGGTGGCAACTGACAGCAGGTCCATTCCGCGAAATTATGAGCTCATCGAATGTTTCCTTCAATAAATCGATTGTGACGTGCACTGTGTGGCATGTAGCGCCGTCTGGTTGGAACCACATATCATCCACATTCATGCTATTCAATTCGGGGACAAAATAGTCGGTTATCATGGCTCTATACCGGTCTCCATTAACGGTAAATGACTCTCCAGCATCATTTCGGAAGAAGTATAGCCCAATGACTCCACTAGCCCATAGAGCACACCAAACGGTCAGTTTTTGTGGATGTAATGGCGTCTCAAGGGTCTCATGTGTATTCTCTTCACTCCAAATGCGACAATTTCGCTATGTTACGTAGCCATTCAATGAGCCTCATCACCGAAAAAAAAATTTGCGATGAAAATCAGCATCGAGATCAATCTCATTTTCGGCCCATACACCAAAATCACGACGCATTGCATGGTATCGCGGCTTTAGTTCTTGCGCAAGCTGGATCTTGTCAGGTCGTAAGCGTCCAATTGCTGTACACGGCGCCGAATTGATTTGCCCTATAGCGGCAACTTTCTTCTTCGGTGTGCACTGTTCGACATCTCTCCGGATGCGTATTATCACATAGAGTAAACTTAGTGCGAAAACGATCAATGGTTAACCGAATTAATTGCTCTGCTGGACGATTATGTCGACCATAAAATTGACGGAGCTTGCGGTAAACTTCGCGACCTGAACCATTGTTTTCGAAATAAATTTGCACAATTTGCAAGCGTTGTTTATTTGTCAACCTGTTCATGATGAAATGGCAGACCAAACTGAACATAAATGATGGCCCGATTTGACCACGAAATTTTAGTTTTTTTCTATTCCAAAACCAACTTCTAAGGAAAACACCCGTTAGGTAGCGAATAAGGCGGGGAAATAAAGAGTGGCTTAAATTACTACTTTTCCCAGTTACTGTTTGGTTGACTTTGATTCGCTGGTTGATAGAAACTATTCTTTTTCTCTTAAGTTGATTCTTCGCACCGTTTTCTAAACGCTTCTCTTTTGCTGCTTCAACTTTCTCCCATTGGTAATTTAACCATAGTTTGTTCGGTCCTGTATTTTGTTGTGTGAAGAACGAATATTTCCATATCCACACGAATGATCTTGCGCATGTATTGGCATCATTTATTTACCTGAGACAAAGCTCTTGCCAATAAAGAGAACAGTAATAGTCACGCAGATTATCGCAGTTAGTAATTCCATAAAACGGCTGAAAACATTACTGCTGCTCAAGGAAGTGTCCAAAACAATTCATTAACCTCAATTCGACGCCGTGCACAGGAGCTTGGTCTTCAAAGAACAAATTTGGCCACAATTTTGCACAAGGATTTGCATTTGTTTCCATTTAAGATTCAGTTGTTCAGGAAGAATATTGGACCTTACTTATTTGAAAATGAAAACGGCGCAACGGTAACTGTGAATGGGGGGCAATATCGTGATATGATTGAAAACTTTTTAACGCCACAACTGCATGCTTCGGGCTTGATTAACATGTGGTGTCAACAAGACGTTGCCAAGATTACAATGGAATTACTGCGAGACCTCTTTCCGCAACAAGTTGTTTCAACATAGTGATGTTGATTGGCCTCCACGGTCGCCTGATTTGACTGCTCCGGACTTCTTTTTGTAGGGATATCTGAAAAGCAAGGTTTATGCAAACAAACCAGAAACGCTTGAGCAACTCACACAAAATATTCGTGATGAAATTAATGAAATACCGCGTGAAATGTGTGAGAATGTAATGAAAAATGTGCTCAAAAGGGCTCGCTTTGTGAGACTAACAAGGCGGACATTTACCTGATATTGTATTCCATACATAATTGCCGACATCAAATAAAACATTTATCAATATAAGATCCATTCTCTTTCATTTAATCAAAAATTACAAACAAACAAAGTAGTATACCTTCCTGGCGGACACCCTGTACATCTAAGATATTTTCAAAGTTACTATGAATACCAGGAATGTGTGTTGGTTCGTCGGTAATTTGGATCAAGCTGTTGAAAATGACAATCATTTCGGCTTGCCTTTCTGTATCGTGCTTTCTTTTATAATTTAAAGAATTTGTAGACTTACTGGAAGACAAGTTTAAGCCACATAACTAGAAAGTTTGCAGGTTTCATCGATTCTTCTCTATGACATGCTCAGTCAGATATTGTATACGCACTAAGACTACCCTTAAAACGGATAAAAGGAAGCCGTATGTAGTCAGCGCACCGAAGATTAGTTTCGTCCATAATTCTGTTAACTCGTGTTTCTGTAATTACAAGCATCTGTGATCTTTTTTCTTTGGAGAAGTTGGTGTACCCTGTTGACGTGTTGGTGTATCGCAGACCTCGACTGTTGCAGAATTCAGTCAAAAGTTTGGTTTTGATAAAACTTTATAATCGGCGTGCAAAATTTTTTTAATGTCAAGGAAACCTGGTTGATGATCGGTGTGAACATACTGATTGAATTTCGAATGCTTACTGACGAAAACTCAGTTTTTAGTTTAATGTGAAAGCAGTATTATCTACGACCACTTGAATAAACTTTTAAGTTAATTTTGCAGACATGCCTGAATCAAGTATTCTCATGGCGGGTGACAGAAGTACCTCTTGTACCGTACCTTGTATGTACCTCTTCGTCGCCACATCCTCTGCAAATTTTGTTTTAATTCAGAAATTTAATTTTCCTAGTAATCGTAACCAAGCATACGTCGAAAGTGATCTCCTACGTCTGTGTACGATTTTGATGTTTTTAAGTTGACTATTAAGATATCATGCATAGTTCATCTAAAGTTTTCTGAACATAGCAACTTATGAACTTATTTTTCATGTCCACTTGTATGTTTAACATGTTCTCATCAAGTTTGTTTGTTTCCTGACAGACATTGTTGACTCGTAACCCAGTTTGACAACTTATCGTTAATGGAAACTGTCTTTATTGTCGCTTAACTGGCACGATAAAAGTTAATATTATTGGGTGATATCCCCTTTATTGGCCTTTTTAACCATCTTATGTACATTGATTCTACATTCTACACT
Source organism: Rhingia rostrata (assembly GCA_949824845.1). Taxonomy (NCBI): domain Eukaryota; kingdom Metazoa; phylum Arthropoda; class Insecta; order Diptera; family Syrphidae; genus Rhingia; species Rhingia rostrata. The sequence goes on along the minus strand of OX463755.1, from coordinate 159,123,842 downwards.
CGAATGGAATGTAGATGTCCAAATCTGGCTTCCCGTAATCTGTTTTTTGAGCGCTTGAATTGAAATCCTTATCTAATTTCTAAATTGTATCTAACTTACGTATTTCTGTATTTACAGCTATTCTCATACCAGGAGTATGGAGCGTGGAAAGTGGTCTTCTTGTTGTTATCGCTGGTGCACTTGTTGCCCGATCTATAAGTGACATTTGGATGATTCAGAATGCAACAGTAGTTGAAAGTACAATTATCGGAATGAACAAGGATAAATTTAAAGTGGCTCTCATCAAATACCTTGCAGCTTTGCCATTAGTAAGTTACCAATCACATACACCGTGTACCGAATGAATTAAGTTGGTTTCGTTTTTTGTTTTTTTCTTTAGATTTCAGTTGTTACCAACGTCCTCAAGTGGAGTTTGGGAGAGCTGAAACTCAGGTTTAGAACAAATTTAACCCATTACTTGTATAATGAGTACCTGACGTAAGTTATTACATTCATGAATGTATGAAATAATTTTAAATTAATTAATTATCTTTACAGTGGATACACATATTATAAAATGTCTAATCTAGACAATCGTATTGCGAATGCCGATCAATTGCTTACAACTGATATCGATAAGTTCTGTGAGAGTGCCACAGATTTGTATTCGAACATCAGTAAGCCAGTTTTGGACATTATTATCTACGTGTATCGACTGACCGTGAATCTAGGTGGACAAGTAAGTTTCTAAAGATTACATTGAGCCAGCATTGCTAAGCTATCAGTTAAAACTTGATTTCTAAAGCACCCAACCCAGATGGTTGTATTTAAGAGTTTGCATCCACTTTAGAGTCTCCACTCCATACAAACATCTTCGATTTGTAAATTTATCAATATTGCTGATTCATTTCAAATGATTGAATAATCTACCTACATGTTGAGTCAATAAACGTTGGAGTATTGAAGAATATTGCTTCGTCACGCTGCATAAAATTCTGTGTTAATTGATTACGCCACAATCGTGTGATGATTTTACAACTTTTTACAAGATTCATGGTAATGAGTTGGTGTCGACTTTTTTTCAATTGAAATACGACCCGCTTTAGATATGTCGGAAAAGCTTAAGCTTGATGCTCTAATAGATAGCCCGTTAGGCAGCGATTCTGTTGGTTCGGTCGGATAATAGGGATTCCCCTTGATCACATGCCGTTTCAACAGGTTTGAGAAAATATTAAACAGGTTCTGGTCGTTAGTTTGAGCGATATTAAATTTTTTTCACATTACTGAAGGTAAAACTCCTTCAACTTGTCTTCAGCTTGTTGGGCCGGGATGATTCCGTGAAGCGATTTGCTTGTATCAGATTTCAAAAATTCATATCATCATCTACTTACTTACTTAAGTGGCGCTACAATCCGGAATGAACCTGGGCCTCAACCAACATGCCTCTCCAAATAGCCCGGTCCTTAGCTAACTGCCTCCAGTTGCGCACTCCAAGTGGGTTGAGGTCGGTTTCTACTTGTGCGCGCCACTTAAGGCGAGGTCTTCCTCTACTGCGTCCGACATCTGTCTGGGAATCGAAGACTGCGATCCGGAGTATTGGTGTTTTTTTTTGTTTTTAAATTCATTCATTGGTGTCTATTCGTTCTACATGTCCTTGTCATCTTAAACGTCCAATGCAGAGTTTTTAGACCAGGGGCATGTCGCTGTACAGCTCGTATAGTTCTTGGTTGAATCTTCGCCTCCGTAGCCCGTCAACGCAAACGGGACCGAAGATTTTTCGAAGAATATACCTCTCAAATCGACCAAGGATTTCTTTATCCGCTTTTGAGACGGTCCGTGCTTCAGCGCCGTAGAGCAGGACTGGGACGACAGGGTCTTATATAGAATCTTCTTAGTAGTTCGAGTGAGGGCTTTACTACTTTCTTAGTCCGAAGAAACAGTTGTTGACAAGAGTAAGTCTTCGTTTAATTTCTGACGAGATGTTGTTGTCAGAGTTAATAGTGGAGCCGAGATAGACAAAGTTCCGTACTACCTCAAAGTTGTATCTGTCAATGGTGACGTTCTGTCCAATTCGTCGATATTGTGTGTCCTTTCGTGTTGACAGCATATACTTGTCTTGCCCTCATTTACTGCTAAACCCATTTTTGCGCATCCTTCTCTATACTAGCAAACGTGGCTGTGACATCACGTTGGGTCCTACCAATGATGTCAATATCGTCGGCATATGCTAGTAGTTGTACCGATTTTTTGGAAAATTGTGCCTCTGGTGTTGGCTCGTGAGTTTTGCACAATCCTCTCAAGAATCAAATAGTAAAAGTCACATGATAGCGCATCGCCTTGCCTAAATCCTTTTTTGGTATTGAATGTGTAGGTGAGTTCATTTCCGACCCTGATGAAGCAGCGAGAATTCTCCATCGGCAACCTACACAAACGGACTAGTTTGGGCGGTATACCAAAACTAGACATGGCTCTGTATAGTTCGTCTCTATAAATGCTGTCGTAAGCGGCTTTGAAATCGAATAGCTGATAGGTATCGATTTGGACATCTTGGGTTTTTTCCAAGATCTGCCGAAGTGTAAAAATTTGGTCGGTTGTGGACTTGCCTGGCCTAAAACTACACTGATAAGTGCGGATCAGGTTGTTGGTAAACGGTTTCAGGCGTTCACATATTACGGCGGATAGGATTTTGTAGGCGATCTTGAGGAGACTTATGCCTCTGTAGTTGGCACAGTTTAGAGGGTCTCCTTTTTTGTCGATCGGGCAAACGATGCTGAGGTTGCATTCTTCTGGCATACTTTCTTCCGTCCAGATTTGACTTATGAGTTTTTGGATGTTGCTTACCAAGTCATCTCCGCCGGCTTTATTAAGCTCGGCGGGAAGGCCATCATTTCCGGCAGCCTTATTAAGCTTGAGTTTAGATATTGCTATTCTCACTTCAGTCAGGTCGGGTGGTTGGCAGTTTTCGCTGTCGGTGCCAATATTGAATGGTTCTTTCTGCCTGACAGCGGAATGTTGTTCGTCATCGCCGTTTAACAGTCTGCAGAAGTGGTTCTTCCATATCCTCAGCATCGACTGTTTATCAACTACGATTTTTCCTTGTTCATCTCGACAGGATTCTGTTCAAGCCTAGTATCCTTGGCTTTGACGTTTTAAACTTTGGTAAAACTTTCGAACATCGTTCATGGAGTGGCACCTCTCTATATCCTCGATCGTGCGCTTGTCTTGCCCTTTTTTCTTCTTTCTGAAAAGCCGGTGCTCTTCCCTTCTTATCTGCCTATAGAGCTCAATGGCAGCTCTCGTCTTCACCTGCAGCTTAGCCTTGTTGGCCTCGTTCTTGGCTGCGAGCATCTGTCGGCATTCCTCACCAAACCAGAGGTTTCTTGCTGGTGGGCGTAAGAAACCTGTCACATCAGTTGCTGCTGATCTAATGGCTCGTTGCCATTGTTCTTCGACATTCGATGCTGGTGGTATAATGTTAATCGAGAGGTTTAGGGATGCTCGTTGCGCAAAGGTATTGGCGGTCTCTTGCGATTGCAGTCTTTCGACATTAAATTTTTTCACAGTATTTCTGGATTGTTGTGGCGTGGTGGATATCCGCATTCTTACCTTGGCTGCAACAGGGTAGTGGTCTGAGTCGATGTTAGCTCCTCGGAATATTCGGACATCCAAAATACTCTTGTCTATCGGTTACCGTTCGTTGATCTGGAGACCGTCATGTGGTTGTTTAAATAAAATCACATGCCTTTTCAACAGGTTTGAGACGTTTTCAACAGGTTCTGGTCGTAAGTTTGAGCGATACTAAATTTTTGTTCACATAACTAGAGGTAAAACTTCTCTTGTGAAGCGATTCGCTTGTATCGAACTTTGCAACGAATTCATAATATTAACATCGCCGAATCAAAATAAAAGTAGGGTTAAGTATTCTCAAAAAAAAAAAACAGTTCAACAGCACATTTTGCCTACACTGACATTACTGTGTTTCAGGTGAAATATGTATGGCAATATGTACCAGTAGAAGTCAGTCGGAGTCTACACTATGTGATTTTATATACTGGATATCGTCAATAATGGGTGGAATTGCCTGCATGTAAAACATCTCAAATTATGTGGTCATTCACAATTGGGGTACATTGAACTGAGCGGAAGAAAATAATTGAACATAACGACCTCAAATTGTACCTTTTCCTGCTTCATTCGATCCGATTTGTCGATGTTTAGTGTTGTGAATTTCCCATAATTCTCTTGATAAAAATTAAAAAAAAAAATCTTACCATTCCTTTGTCAAATGTCTCCATGAACCTAGCGGAGAATCGAGCATTATCCATCGTCATCCTCATATGCGGCTTTAAAATCCCTAAATAGATGGTGGATATCCGCTTGAAATTTTGGGTGTGGAGGCCAATCTGGTGGTTGATGAAAATTTTCACACGTTCGTAGCTAGCGATGAGACTTATTTAGCTGTAACTGGTGCATGTAAACAATCCAAAGATTCCATACATCTGGCATATGTTAATTCTATTAAATGTTTATACACCTTACCAAGTCATTTTGGGCAACCGCATGTGGCTGTTAAACCGCGGAACTCAGAACAATGCAAACAATTTCCTCCAATGCAAGAGCAGAGTTGTCGATCAACTGTGCCATCAATGAAGTTTCGTTATATATAAGCTTGTTATATTTGAATAAACACCTTTTAATCGGCCATTCTTTATTCCCAACAGACACCATCAATTCTCATGGTATACCTCCTCTTCGCCGGTGTATTGCTGACAAGATTGCGACGACCAACTGGACGTCTTACTGTCGAGGAGCAAAAACTTGAAGGAGAATTCCGTTATGTCAATAGCCGACTTATTACAAACTCGGAAGAAGTCGCTTTCTACCAAGGCAATCTACGTGAGAAGCTAACCCTGTTGGCCAGTTTCTCGAAATTGCGAGCACATCTGAGGAAATTCTTGGAATTCCGTGTTAGCATGGGTATCATCGACAACATTGTGGGCAAATGTAACCTGATCACATTAATAATCTCATTTTTTCTCTGTTAATCAATTGTTTAAATCGTTTTAGACTTTGCATCTATTGTCGGTTTCTATGCGGTCTCCATTCCATTCTTCTCAGAAAACCATCCCCTCCTCTCGGGACAAAACAGCGCACACAGACTGCAGGTAGATATCAATTTCCATTCGATTCTGTTATAGATATTACTGATTTGTGGGTTCTAGGCATACTACACGTACGGCCGAATGTTGGTGAAACTCGCGGAGGCTATTGGTCGCCTTGTCTTGGCTGGTCGTGAAATGTCCAGGTTGGCTGGTAAGTTTAATAAATACCTTTCCAGACTGAAGTTTGATACCAATTTTGTGTAGGTTTTACTGCTCGAATGACCGAATTGATAAAGGTCATCGGTGATCTTAACGGTGGTAAATACGAGCGCACAATGGTCAACAATGTCAGCAATGGCGAGGCGAACTTTGGACCAAACAAGGGCAAAATGATCTTCCAAGATAACATTATCAAGTTTGAAAAGGTTCCACTGGTGACACCCAACGGTGATATTCTACTCAAAGAATTGACCTTCGAAGTCAAGTAAGTTGTGACACTAAACCATTTGAGTGGATTGGAAAAGTTGTTATTTTCATTAACAGATCAGGCATGAACGTTCTAGTCTGTGGACCAAATGGCTGTGGCAAGTCGAGTCTTTTCCGAATTCTTGGCGAATTGTGGCCAACGTGGGGCGGTGCCGTCACAAAACCACCACGGGGCAAACTATTCTACATTCCACAGAGGCCGTACATGACCCTAGGAAGCTTACGTGATCAGGTAGGTTACACAATGCTCTTCTTTGAAGTCAAATAATAAAAAATTTCCTTTTCTTAGATAATCTATCCACATACACACCAAGAGATGCTTCGTCATGGCAAATCTGACAACGATTTGATGAAATTCTTGGAAATCGTCCAACTTACTTACTTGGAGACAAGAGAGAACGGCCTCGATGCCGTTGAAGATTGGATAGATGTGCTGTCTGGCGGTGAGAAACAGCGAATTGCCATGGCCCGTCTCTTCTATCACAGTCCACAGTTTGCTATTCTCGATGAATGTACCAGTGCAGTGTCCGTCGATGTCGAGGGCCAAATGTACCAATACTGCAGGGAGGCTGGAATCACCCTGTTTACAGTGTCGCACAGAAAATCTCTGTGGCAACACCACGACTACTATCTGCAGTTTGACGGACGTGGCAGCTACGAATACGCAGCCATTGACAATTCCAAGGAACAATTTGGATCGTAGGCGAATTATCTTTCACATCTTATGCGCACAAATATCGTCGTGCCACCCCCTACATCCATTCCCTTAGATCAATTTTTTGTTTTTATTTTATTCTCTATTTGAATTTGATTTGGAACTGTGCAGCTGTATTCAATTTTGGGAATAATAACAGTTTTAGTTAAATAGAACGTAGCTATCGATGAAAGCAAGGTGCTGGACTTATTATTATTTCTGTGTAAATTGTGAAACCAATCTTTTTTCTAGCGAACAATCCTATTAGTGTGTAAACTAATTAGTGCTGTAGGGTAGATTTTTCTTGTTTAAACAATTAAATTAATGAATTCAAACATTTGTTTTTTTTTTTTTTATATTTTGTTGTCTGTGTACGTATGTTTAGTCAAGTGATTTTGAATACATGAATTCTATTACTACGAAATGATCGCGCAAGGATATGACTTTCTTATTATTGTAAAGTTTTTAAACGTATGACATATTTTTTCGGTTCACCGATTGAGAGACCTTTCTAGATGTTTTACATTTTTATTGTATTGTAAAATAAATTTAATAAATTAAAACAAACATATATGTAAGAAGAACTAATAATGTTTTTTTTGTGGTGGATAAGTCTCGGGTTCAGTGGCGTGATGAAGAAAACTCATGTAGATGTTTGATTCATTGAACATATAAAAAGTCGGCGAGAAGAAGATGCGAAAGCATCGTATTAAAACGTCTGCCCTTAAATGTTTTGGATATTTTCAGGACCCTGTTTAATAATGCAGATTATTTGGAGCATTGAAAAACAGCGTTGATTCTACCGTATCTATTCGAACAAATTTTCAACTGTGCTCTTATTATCTTACTAATATTATCTTACTACTCTTCTTATCTACACTACTCGTAACATAACTTTTATGACTACATTTAACCAAAGCTTTTTAAGCGTAGCACGCTTCAGATTGAATTTGAAAGGTTTCGACACCGTAAAATAACCAGATTGTGTATGCATACACTTAAGCTGTAAATAAATTGCTTTTAAGTACGTTGTCAAATATGACAACATATCCCTAAGCAAAGTCTTTGAAATTGAAATAAAAATAGATCTTGAAAGTTCTTACAGACACACTGTATATAAATGGTCGTTTGGAATACATTCTGATAAGTTCCGAGATCATATTGCAATTGATAGACGACTATAACAAGTTGCATACCTTGATAAAATCGTTACAATTAACAGGCTACCAAGTAACTTAACTAAAAAAAATACATGGAAAGTCTGCGTAAAAGATCCAGAAAGTTACCGTATATTCCTTCGCAAACTAAATACCGATAAAATATAGAATGGTATTCATTTGAGCATAAATCTGAAAGGCCTTTACGCGTTGTAGCCAGAGGGTAACATGTGTCGTGCTAAAAGGATGACATAGTTAGCGATCTGAACAACAGACAATATAAAGTTTTAGATGCCGTTAACATTGTCAAGCGAGACAAACAGCAAAAAGAGGGTGATAAAAATTTTATAAAACGCACTCTGCCTTTCTTTATACTCACTTTCGATAAAACAGAAAGTTTGAAAAAAATTTATGAAATAAAAACAATACTTAATATTGTTGTAAAAATCGAACCCATGCGTAAGGATTCAAAATTAGTTCCTCAGTGCAAGAGCTGCCAAGGATATAGGCATACGCAAACCTATTGTCAGATAGAGCCGCGGTGTGTAAAATGTACCGGAAATCATCTGACGGTAGATTGCAGGTCAGATGAGAAAACTGCTATTTGCATTATTTGTAAAGGCGATCATCCCGCAAATTACCGCGGCTGCGAATTAACTTATGAGTTGCAAAAAAGACGGATGAAAGTTTCATAAAATTTCACAGAAAATAAATTTAACTAGGCAAAAGCATAAAATTTCGCCTAAGCTTATGTCAAAGCCAAAGCAGGCAGCAAGCGAAAAAAAAACAACAAATACCTCGGCCAACAGAAATACGATCGGATCTTGTACATCCAAAACCAATGTACATTATGCCCAAGCTGCAGTACATCAGTAATTTGTAACTTGGTCCACATTTATAGAGTCGAATGTTTACTTCTAAGCCCAAATTGATGGTCAGGTAAAAGGTGTTTCTGTTCAATAATGGGGTGTAAGCGACCGAGTAATATCGTTTCAAAAATTTTTGAAATTGGAAAAGTTGAAATAGGTCTGTAAGATGTTATTTAATTCGGTGATTTTCCTGGTTTGAGAACCATAATCACTTCCGCGACCTTCCACTATATTGGTATGTATTCTAATCTAATTGCCGCATTTACAATGTACAGGAGTTTAGTTAATTCTTTTCGAGGCAACATTTTAAGAAGATCTCCTGCAATTAGGTCATAACCCGGAGCTTTTTAATGCTTTAATTTCTGTATTTCCCGTTTAAGCTCGGCAGTACTTGCATATCTTATTATATTGCTATCGGTTGTAGTCTCGAGTAAATTAATGTTTTCTTGGCCATCAAATGGTTTAAATGTTTCCTCAAGATGTGCGGCAAAAACGTATGATTTTTCCTTATCGCTTTTTGCCCAAACGTCTTGAGTTACCCTAATTGGTGGCACAGCGTCCCGTTTTATGACGTTAGTTGCTTTCCAAATTCTTTTCCAGCGGTTAGACATTGCAGATAAGTTTCTACTGCATGGCTTTTAAAATTTTTAAACGAATTTGATAGCATGTTACTCAACCGATTGAGATGTGCTTCATCTTGCGGGGCACGAGTTTGGTGCTATCTTTTTCGAGCTCTTTCTTGTCTAACCAAATCTTTCATTTCTCATGGGTACTTGGTATTACTATAGCTGACTATATTACGTTTTTGAGGAGTTTTTTTCCATGCTGCTTTTTGAACAGTATCGATAAAGGAGTCAAATGCGACTTCGAGATCTAATGGGGATCTAAGCGATACACCCAGTCGAATATTATTTTCAACATCGTTTTTGAAGTCTTCCCAGTTGGATTTTTCCGATTGTTAGTATGCGTGGGTTTTCATTTCTAATGATTGACCCGCTCGTTGTCAGAATAACCGGAGAGTGATCAAAGCATTCCTCAACTTTGATTCGATTGGACGGCATACCTTTTACGATGAAAAAATCAATCAAATCCGGTATTTTTGTAACACCAGTTGGCCAGTAAGTTGGTGTTACCGTAGAATAAAATTCGCAATTGTACTTTCTACCTACATCGTAAAGCATCCTACCTTTCTTTCTGTGATATGCAACTAGATCCCCAGAATGTATGTTTAGCATTAGAGTCCCCTCCGATGACAAAACGCTGTCCAAGGGAATTAATCAAGTTTTCAAAGTCAATTTTCGCAACCTTGCATCGTGGTGGTTAGTAAATACAAGATATCTTCAGAAAGGATTGTCTGCTTTTGACTTGTATAGAGCAAACTTGCACTGTTACGACTTCTAATTTAAAATCAATCGAATATTCGATACACTCTTTTATATATAGTGATGCTTCACCTCTAGAGCACGATAATCAAAATACCAAAATCTTTAAGTGAGAATTACTCTTTGCGTGAGTTTCGGATATTAAACAGACGTCGATATCTTCTCCCTGCATAAACAATTCAAGTTCTCCAAGTTTCTGCTAAAGGCCATTGTCATTCCACGTAAAAATTTTAAGAAATCTCTTCATGTTGAAGATAGATTACGTCTGTTGCGAATACTCTTTTCAAGCTTTACCAGCCTGTTGAAAATAAGTTTATTCGTTTCGCTTTGTTCATTTTTTTTTCAAACTTTTATCAAAAGTGAGTTTAAATAAAGGCAGAGCGGGTTTTATTAAATATTCTTCACCCTCTTTTTGCGGTTTGTTTCGCTTCGTTTAAGCACGACGCATGAAACCCTCTGGCTACAACGCGTAAAGGCCTTTCAGATTTATTCACAAATGAATACCATTTAATTCTATCGGTATTTAGTTTGCGAGATAATAGACGGCAACTTTCTGGATCTTATACGCAGGCTTTCCATGTATTTTTTTTAAGTGAAGTTACTTGGTAGCCTGATAATGGTAACGATTTTATCAAGGTATGCAACTTGTTAAAGTCGTTTATACCGATCACATTAATTGGCGGTGGGGGTCGTCGTTGTAGCTTTTTCGCTTTGTTAGCATTCTCTTTATAGTGGTTCATTAATTCAGGTGAGAATATAGCTTTCCTTTTTTTCACCGGTCTTTTCTTTAGAATCCAGTCGGTTTCGTGACTGAGTTCTTCTACGTCGGTATGGTATTCTGAAATTACAGGGCAGTTCGCACTCGTTTTTGGTTCATTACTTAATTTTAATGAACTCTCTAGGGTCATTTTTTCATCCTTAAGGTCGTGAGTTTCTTTCCGAAGCTCTTCGTAGAGCAGTTCGAAATTATTTAGCCTAGTTCGAAGAACGTCGTTTTCGTCCTCAAGGCTTTTAATTTTCACTGAGCCTCGTTTTTCGAGCTCCTAGAGACAAACGTAATTTTTTGAGATCCAGATGTATATGACCTCGTTACCCTCGAACTTTTTCCGAAAGGGTTACAAAATTGCAATTATTGACTCTCTCAGAATCCGTAGAGCCGACCTCCGAAGAGGGTGATTTTCCAGTGAAACTAGATTGCCTCCTGAGGTATTAAACCTTTTAGTTTTATTCATTGCATTTTTTTGTTTGTTATTTGTACACACTTTAAACTGGGTATACTGGAGTGGATTTTAGTCGCCTTCTACGACAGGCATGCCTTACCTCGGGTATATTCAAACCCATTACCCGAAAGTGTTAATGAGAATAATGAGAAGAAAATTTTAATTGTTTGTTAAAAATAACCCCGAGATCTTTAACTTCTTCCGTACGCTGCAGTCTTTGATCGTTCATATAACAATCAATTCTTACAGGTGCATTTATACGGAATGCTGTAAACATTTTACATTTCGAGTTGTTAAGCTCCATTCCGTTATGATTCCACCATGCCGACAACTATTTATATCAGACTGAACCCGAATACAGGCGAGAATATCATTTTAAATCTTCCGCGAAAGTTAAAACATTGCTTACTTTAAAAAATACCATGGAAATCATTGAAAAACAAAATAAAAACTAACGGGCCTAAATGGCTACCTTGCGGGACACCGCATATTACATAAATTTCGCGAGAAGTAAATATAACCATCGATCTTCCTTTATGTTTTGTTAAATAACTTTGAAACTATTTATGCATTAATGGTTGGGTGTTGCAGAACGAGGGTAGGCTATGATTGGCTTTAACTTGACAATGCCCAGCGATTGTAACTCTGACTACACATCAAAAATAAAAAAAAGAACAAATGTTTGGCGCAACAGGCTCATTGTCATTAGTATCCAGGGCCTAGCTTTCTCACAACCATTCATGTGTGCGTGTGTACTTCTTGCACGATGGCGGAACCTCCTATTTTATGCCGACTCCGAACGGCGAAGTTGAGACAAGCTATTCTTGACTATTGATACTACTCGGATGATTTTTCAGATCATCACGAGAGGAGGACCAGTGAAAAATCATTTTAGGTGTTGACACGGTTGGGTATCGAACCCAGACCTTCTGGGCGGCAGTTCATCTCACTAACCATCGCGCCACAGAGCCCGTCCCATCAAATGTGCTTATTTTTAACCTCCAAATAAACTAAACGATAAGTGCGAGAGTTGATAACAAGACGAAAAACATCATCACTTTAAACAGCCTGGTGAGAATGGCACGGAATGAAGACCCGGCCTGCTGTCCCAGGCGAACCAAGACAAGTTGCTTCGACATATTCGGACAAAAGGACAACGGCGTTCGTATCTGCACCTGGAATGTGAGAACATTAAACAGGAGAGGTGCAAGCGAGCAAATAGCGGAAGCACTAAACTGCTACAAAGCAGACGATCCAGGAAATTCGATGGGCCGGGCAAAAAGGGGATGGAAAACTGTGGCATCTACTACGGACCGTGTTATAGCGAGCAGAAACTGCGAATATTCAAATGTAGATTTGTTATAACTGACTTATGCTAATTGACTTCAGTACGGAACGAAATGACACTATACCCAGCACACGGTTTCCTTTCCCCCATAACCATAAGGGAACATGGCGTTCTCTAGATAAACGAATGATCAACCAAATTGATAGAAAAGAGACACGCATCCAGTATTTTGGCTGTCCGAACATTCCGAGTCGTTTCAGTCTAGTTAGAAAGGGGCATTCCCTTGTTTCATATATGGCGACACAAATACCGTAACCGAGGTAGACAAAGTCCTTTATGACTTTGACTTTGTCTTATTCGTTAGTACCATATACTATGGTCTTTACCCCCTTATGGATAGAACTACTTTACCGTTTCCTTTTTACTCATAAACATCTTCTTAGTTCGAACAATGATGTCAATATCGTTGGCCTAGCCTCTCCTGTACAGCTTAGCAAGTTTGGTCAATATATTAAAATTAGATTCTATATAATTCGTCCCTATTAACTATTAAATCTCGGAATCCTACAAGATCTGGCTCAGTGTGAAAATTTGAGCAGTTGTAGACTATTCTGGTTAAAAACCAGACTGATGGTCTGATCAGGTTGGTTGCAACCGGTTTCAGGCGCTTACATAAAACGGCTAACAAGACGACGTATGCAATGTTGATCAATTGGCGTAGTTTGGATATCTTCTTGTTTAGAAGAGGATATACTGTAATTAAAGTCTGCATATTGTTCTGGTAAAAAGCTAGGCCCAATATTCCACGTCATATAAAATAAACTCAACAACATTTAAACAATAAAAACGAAATCAAGTTTATTTGCGCCAAATTTAAAGATGGACGTCTAAATGTTATAAATACCGAAGAGAGCTCACCATACAAACTCACTCATCTTTAAAAACACCATTCTTCTGTAGTGAGAACCAGATATCCTTTGCAATTGGTCGGTCCTCAGGGGCTTCGTTCGTACAACAGTAAAACAATTCAACTACAGGATTGTATTCATCGCTCAAATTGAAGCACTCTGGCAGTGGTGGCCGAGTACCCAAAGCATTGTCCATTTCTTCCGTCATACTAGAATCATCAATCAACACATTCTCTTTCGACTCATAAAAAGCCGTGTTGAGTGTATGTGGAGCATACAAAGTAATGGTTTCATAGATTACAAGTCCAAAACTGAATATTTCAGCTTTTTGGTCGATTACTGGTTCTTTGTCTAGAACTTCTGGAGCACACCAATGTGGTGTTCCTATCAAACATTCGCAAATAAAATAAGACAACCGAAAGATAGTAAATGGTTAAAAGTAGGTACATACCAACATACTCTAAATCGGGATTCTTTTTAAAATCGACCACTCCATTCTCATCCAAAGGTAGGCTAACACCAAAGTCACAAAGTTTGCAGATCTGAAAATCGCCCTTCACCAATATGTTATACGATTTCAGATCACCATGCAACAGTTTGGCTTCATTATGCAAGTAGTCCAAAGCTTTTGCTATGTCAAACACCATCTTGGAAGACACGCATTATTCTCCTAATTCTAAGAAACAAAAATAGATGTTTTACCTTGAGGCAATGTTTTGATGGCAATGCCTTCATTTCATCATTTAATCGATCTTCTATAATTGTTCCCAAACATGTTCCACAGCATTCAAGGGCTAATGTGTCAACTCCATCGCCAGTTTTTTGTATTCCCCTAAAGCCAACTATATTAGGATGCGAGAGTTTTCTAAAAAAAAAGTAATTCATGATTAACTTTATGTGTTGGTGAAAAATTACTTTCACCATGCCCTACCCCAAGATTTTTGCCTCTTCCTGTATGCGAGTGTTGAACAACAAATTTCCTTTGACTCGAGCATTTCGTGAAATTCGCTTTACTGCCCACGGTGATCGTATTTCTCCATGTTTTGGAGAACGCTCTAGCTTGTAGACGTTTACACCGGTACCATAGCCCAAACTCTTCATAAATGGCGATGGTGGAATCCGAAGTGGAGTGCAATTAACAGCGACATTTTCTATGTGAATGTTACGAAGAGCCTTACGAGGAGTTTCCATTTTTTATTTTATAAAATTTGAATTATAATTCCTACACAAAGAACAAACTTAGTATACGCCTCTCCGTTGAGCCGTTAGTGAAATTGTTTTTGTTTCAAAATTAAATATGACAGTTCCTCATAAAAATACCGACAAAGAGATGGCGCTGGTTGAAGCTAAGACAGGGTGGTAGTGACAAATCAAACTCACCTCGTATTTTCTAGCCAAGGGAACACTCTATTCGGTAGTTTTTCGTTTGCTCGAAAATACAACGAGGTGATGTACTCGTTTAGATCTTAGCCAGATCATCACGAAAGGAGTGGGAGTGAAAAATCATTTAGGTGTTGCTACAGCTGAGAATCCAACCCAGACCTTCTGCGCGGCAGTTCATCGCACTAATCATCGCGTCACTGTAGTCTATTTTAGGTTAGCTGCATTATTTTAATTTAATTTTTATACTATTTGCAATAATTTCGCATATAAAATATAGCAAAACGAATGAAATCATAACATTTTTTTAACCATCAATTTTCAAAAACCCATTGTCAATTGCGTTAACATTTTTTTTTACATTAGTATGGCGAATAGATACTTTGGGCGTGTGTCAATTGCGTTAAAACTTTAGCCAGTGGGTAATTTTTGACAGTAGTATGGTGCAGAAAAGTCAAAAATTAAACATTGGATAAAGTGTAACCCTCTTTTAAAAAAAATGCCGGATAAAATTTATCCACTATCCAGTGGCTAATTTTTACATTTAGTATCCCTACTAAGATGGAAAGCAAGCTCATGGATTATTCCTCGTGATTGCGGGAAAATAGTACATAGTTCAGATTATTAAATAAAAAGCAAAGAACATATATTTTATTTTAGGAAATGTAATGAAAGTTGTTAAATAAACTAGAATTGGATTTCAAAATTGATGGTTTCAAAACCGAAATGATTAAATTTGTTTCGCTATATGTGAAATATCTTAAACATGAACAAAGTAGGGCGGATATCTTAAATCAGAGCACAAATTGTACAGCAATATTTCTTTTATTGACAATTATCAAGGGGTTTTTGATGATCTTTCTGTATGTAATACATGCGGTGTTCTTGTCATTACAAGAAATTATAAAAAAATGTATTTCTTTCCAATTCTTTTGACAAATTATATAACTAAGAATTGATCCTCCATAATGTAATTAAATATAATTTCCGCAGCAAATATTTCTGTAGGCTTTATATAGTACTATCCTTTTTAATCCAATTGACACAGCAAACAGACAACCTTTTTTCCCTGCAGAAATGCCAAAAATTAGCCAGTGTACAAATTTTAACCTCCACTTTAACGCAATTGATACATGGACTTTGTTATCTTAAAACGTATACGATTTGTCAAAAATTAGCCCTGTATAACTTTTACCGAGCTGTTGAGCAGGTTAATACATATTTAGAAGTCTCGATTTACTACACTAATGTCAAAATTTTCCACTGGCTAACGTTTTAGCGCAATTGACACACGGCCGTACTTGACTACTAGATTGACGTTTGTTGCTTACGACCTGTATAATTTTGATAGCTGTCAACATATAGAATTTTAAAATGAATATATAAGAACAAGTGGGCAATTAACTTTGTATATTTATTTACAAGAATTCTCTCAAAAGTTACCTCAATGCTGCATAGAAAACCTTTCAATTCATCAACAACTAAACTAACTATTCAACACACTCTCAATCGACTAGCATCTCTGTAGCGATTCGGAGTGCTGTCACAATTTACTACAATTAACGTCAAATTTATTACAGCTGTCAAAATCCTCACCAACTGCAACACCACAGTTCTCATCTTTACGTAATTTCGGATTTTTTCCACAAAAGTAAGCTAAATTCTTACATTAACTCTGTTAAATTCAAATGCTCCTTTAAAAATTACGCAGGCTGCCATGGGTAATGCATATGCCCTCTACGCCAAACCGGATGTTACCCCCAATCCAACCAAAGAGCCCGTCTTCGACCCGAATATGGGCTTCCCAAGTGGTCGTAAAGAACGTGTTATGATTGCCACTCGTGAAGAGATGGAATCGGCAAAACTCGCTCACGAAGACCGTGATTACTGTGCTCACAAGCTACTCAATTACCGTGCATGCCGTTCGGATAAATTTCCATTCGTGTACAAGTGTCATCATGAGAAACACGATTATATGACCTGTGAATACGAGGATTATGTGCTGCGAATGAAGGAATTCGAACGCGAGCGACGTCTAATGGAGCGTCAAAAGCGCATCGAACGCAGGCATCAAGCTTAAGGAGGTGCTATATCTAATTAAATTTTCCTATTAAACACACATTAGTTGAACTGTAACGCTTTTCTTTGTCCCCCCTTTGGAAATAGTGGAGTAGTGCTTTGAAATTAAAATTTCTGTAACAAAGTAAAAAGCTGTGCTGATACGAAGGCGAAATAAAAACACAAAAATTACATTTAGTCCAGATATAAAGTTCTATTTTATATTCCTAACTATTTTGCACAAAAAAAAGAGGATTAACGAGAATCCAGCTACACGATGGACTTGCCGGCATGTTTTTTCTTTTTGCCAAATTTCATTTTTTTCTTTGAGGGCTGCTCCTCGCTGGCGGGTGTTGTGGGCTCGTCTAACCGTTTTACACCACTGGAATGAAGGATGTGATTATCTGGAAAGACGATGCATATGCAATAACACTTACCTCTTGACGGATATCAGTTTTGAGGATTTGCCTGCAGTGTTGGTCAGTGCCTTGGACCAATCCTCGTCGGTGCCCTTTATGGCAAAGTCCTGCAGGCTTTCCTTTTTCAATTTTTTAAGTTCTTCCTTTTGTTTCTTTGAAAGAATCTAAACAAACGAAAGTGTTATTTGTGGTTTATCATATTGGTGATGTGCAGCCTGTACCTTTGCAGTCTCGTCCAACTCATCGTTCAGCGACAGTGCAATCGGAACAAAGTCTTCGCCACGATTCAGTTTCTTCTCACTGATCATCGAATTCTCGATGTGTCCTTCTATCACATTTGCAAAGTATTTTGTGGTCTTCTTCATCAGATCGTAGAACTTTGCTAGAATCTGACTGGCAGGCATGTTCAGCTCTGCTGAGATGCTATCTATCGATTTGCCTTGCACACCCATGGCCAAAAGAATTGCCTGCAGCAAGTAATTGATTAGAAAAAGGGAAGCATCCGCCTCTTGTGGACCTCACCTTTTGCAAAGAATCCGCTTGAAAACCTTGGATTTTTCCTTGGAAGTACAGGTAACCAATGTCGGTCACCAGATCAATAATGAG
The DNA here is from genome assembly GCA_949824845.1 of Rhingia rostrata. NCBI lineage: Eukaryota > Metazoa > Arthropoda > Insecta > Diptera > Syrphidae > Rhingia > Rhingia rostrata. The sequence continues at coordinate 159,106,294 of OX463755.1, read as the reverse complement.
TCGGAACTCCACTTGATTCCTTGTGTAGGCTTCTAGTCTTTGAATGTCATGTGGCAGGAAATAGACATCTAACGTTGACTTATCGAGTTCTGAGCAAAATTGGCGGTTATTTATGATACTCCAACGCCAAAACAAATCTTACCTTTGTTCTCCACTGCAACTGATTTGTTATCAAGAATCGATAAAGCCAAAGCCGTTGGAAAATCTCTAAAGATTTTACCCAATAGCTTGAGGATTCGACGTCGGAAATCATTGAAATATAATGACAACCATTCGGTGGAGGCTTTCTCTTTGAGACCTTGCTTCTGAAGCGTGTGCAACATTATGCAGGAGTGTTCTCCAGTCAAATCGTTGGGTTTTTGACTAATCAAAGGAGACTTTTGTTTAAAGAAAGTTGTGAGGAGGGTAGGAGAACAATTACCTCACGTAGACGGGGACAAATCCTTGATTTTTCCAGAATTTGAGCAGATCCTTGGTTAGACCGTATGAGGTTCCAATGTAATCAATATTTTCGGGTGCACGTTCATTCAAACGTTTTAACAAAGTGGGGATTTTACGGCGAGGGGCAATGGTTTCTTTGAGAAGGCCAACATCATCTTCTTCTACTTCTTCGATTCCTTTATGAATATAATGGTTAGTTGTGTAAAGAAATGAAGCGGGAAAATGCTTACCATTTCCCGTTCCATTAGCGTCCTCGCTTAGATCAGTGAACTTTAAATCATAGTAGTCCTTCAAAAGCTTAATAGCCCGCTTACCATAGCCCATCTGCAAGGTCAACAATCAAAATAAATTGGAATACATCACCACCTTACTCACTCTCTGATAATTTGGATGGGTCGCAATTCGTACAATCCTCACTCCCGACAACTTGGGAAACTCATGATCACCAAACTGTTCGGATACATTCCATGGAATCAAATCTCCACTGGCCTTTTTGCCTCTACCAAGCGAATCTGTAATTGTCTGCGAAGAAATCTCACCTTCCAGTGCCACCTGAATGACAACCAAAATTTCGGGAAGTTGATCTTTGCGGTGGATCGGTCCCAACAGACAAAAGAGATGATGTGCTGGGGCATCACTGATCATCTGAAGATCATTGGGACTGTTTTTGTAATGCGACGACACGTAGATCGAGATGACACGATGCAAGAACGACTCCGCCGCCTTATGATACGAGAACAAAGCATCCCGATCGATGTAGTATAGTTCGCAGACATCTGGTGTGGGACATCCCGAACTGATGTTGGGCACAGTAGCTGCATCGAGACACAACAAGTTGATTAGCCAATTTTCGATGTCATCTCCTTCGCGATAACGGATGGATTCATCGAGTTTTATCTGAAAAAAATAAAACATTCGTGGAACGTGCGTTTAAATTGGATTTACATGTTAGTACCGGTGGTGGGGCATTGTTTTCCTTCTGCAACTGTGAAATCAACTTTAAGCTTAAAGATCGTCCGGTTCCTTCGTAACCGTTGATGGTTGACGCCATGAAGATGAGGTAAGGCCCTAACATCTTTCTTACCAGAGGTAGGGGAATGGCGGCAGCCTCGTCGATTAGCAAAAGATCTGCTGCGTTCAAAAGATGTGTGTCGTTGGGGGAGATGTACTGAATGGTTTGTCGATTTTGGCGGTTTATGTTGATGCGGATGATTGCCTTCTTGTAATCTTCATTTGTCGAGCGAATGATGGTGTAATCCGAGTGCTCTTGGTATTCCAGGGCATCGAAACCCTTGAGGACAAACTCGAATAATGTGATCAAGTTCTCGGGATGTGGTGAAGTCACATAAACGTTTACATAACCAAAGGAGATGGCGGCGGCAATAGAGAGCCCCATTGCGGCAGATTTACCACGACCACGAGCAGCTGTCAATGATGTTGGCGGTCTAAAAGAGGATTTGTTACATGAGAACTGCAACACTTTGGTGGATATATTGCTTACTTCAGTTGTTTCTCAGCCAAAGCCTCGATAAACTGAGCAACAGCCTTTGCTTGATCGTACGTCTTGCAGAGATTTACTAAAGGCCCTGCTGGCGGGGTGTCCCTTAAGCTGTCCTTGAGATCTGTCAACATTTCTTCGTTTTCAGATTTTGAAATCGTCGCTGGCTAAAAATAATCAAAAATCTCATCGAATTGAATGATAATGGCAAGTGCACTCGCTCTTACATTAACAGGATCCACATTGATTGTCTTTGAGCTCAGAGGTAACACGGTGAGATCGTCATTAACCACTAAACATCGTTTACAATCGGCCAACGACAGAATCAAACGTTCGTTGAACCTACACGTGACTGTTTGGTGAGCTTCTGTCCTGTATCTTTTGTGGACGTCCATGCTCATTGTATACAATTGCTTCAGAGAGCTTAGAGTCTTGAGAAGTAGGATAATTAAACCACCACCTTCGACAGTTTCTACTGTCCGCGCGAGCAAATTCGGTGTTAAAGCTTCAAAGTCCTACAAACAAATCATCATAATATATATATTTGTCTATCTTATTGAATTTGTTGGTACCTGCAAGACACAGATTCCATATGTCCGTCCAAGAATCGCATGCGTTTCATTGTAGTACCGTCCGTGGATGGTTGTCGAAACTCTGAATGTATCAAACAAATCTGCATCATTAACATCTATTTTACCAGCAGCAATCTTTTTTGCACGTTTTTTTCCATGACTAGAAATCAGAAACATTAGAATACGTCTGTAAAAATGTGCTTTAGCTCAACTCACTTTGAAATTGCCTCATCCTTGTTTTTGTAACACCACAGGACAGTGGGACGTGATTTCACTGTTGATTTTGTAAGAATGTCATACAAAATTGGAACCTTTATTCAGGGAATGAAAAACAATACATGAAATATGTTATTTTCACCAAAAACGTGATATATTTTGTTATACCTGATCCCTTGCTTTGTCACCAATAACTATAAACATTGTCCTATGGCCGAGTTTAACACCGTTTTCGATCATTACGCGAATGCGATTGTCAATCTTCTTTTTAACCATTTTGTCAAAATGTTTGTAGTTAATTGATTAAAATTCTATTAATTATAGAACTTGCGTTTTTGAAATAAAAATGTTTGAAAAAAAACTTATTTGCGGCGGGCGATGCACGTGCGAATGGTAAATTTGACGGCTCAACTGTCACAACAGAGAATCGAGTAAGTTCTCTCTCTTGATTTATAATGTGGATGAGTTGCTGAATTATGAATGTAATAGATTTTTATTTGAATTTATAATACTACTACGATATAACTACAATGGCGTTTTTCACAACCGAAATATAAATCAAAATGCAAATTTTTTTACGGTTTATTTAAATTACAACTCCTAATGGTATTAGTGTTATACAATACGAGTTCATGCTACTTTGTTAGTGAACAAAGTCCAAAAAATTGCTCATTTACGACAAGTCTTTCATAAGGTTTGCCTAAATGATCAATCAATATTGTTGTGTTGTATAAGATTTCGCAATTCCCAATCCTATATCTCCCATAAGATATTTCGCATGTGTTTAAATCCTAACTATAAAGGGCAATGTCGCTTTATTGAATATTAAAGTATTGGAAGCGTATAAACCAATTTGAATATTGAACGCTTCGAGAAATAAATTCTTATCAATAAAATGCGTTTTCCATGCACGTATTTTCGACAAAAGGGCTTGATGCCAAAGCTTGTCATTTAGGTGTTGCTGCGGCTGGGAATCGAACCCAGACCTTCTGCGCGGCAGTTCATCGCTGTGGCTATCGCCCTTTTGAGCCCGTCATCAGGGCATCTGTTGCTCTAAAAAATTGATTGATTGGTTCCTTAATTTGAAGAAAGTTCAAGTTTGAAACCGTTTTTTAAACTAGTTGACGAAGAAAAAAAACATTTAAATTTCCAAATTTCTTGATGCTTCTAGTTATATTGCCAACCCTAAGAACGTAATACGATTTAATAAGCACTTTCCAACAGAAGACTAAAATGTTGTTAAGAAGCAAAATCAAATCGAAATTGTCATTCGGCGCTTTTTCTCGAAGATTTTATTGCCTTCCATAAATTTATGCAATTGCTGTAGTTTAAAGAATTTCAGAAATAACGTGAAACTTAGTTTATCCGTCATGCAGCGGACCAAACCCTTGACGGATAATTAAATAGACGATTAATCGAATGTTTGGAAATTTTCTGTTTTTGTTCTGTATTGCGAACCAGAAATAAGTACAAGCTATTAACCCTTAAATGCCCCTATAGCTATGCATGCAACGTTATTTTTAACTTTTATCTGCAATATTTAAGAAATAAATTATAAAAAAAATCATGAAACGTTTTTTATTAAAATTAAATAAATGTGATTTTTTGCAGTGTAATTTCTAAGAACGGGTTAAAGTTTTTGAATAAAAATATATCCTTTAGTGATACATGGGGATGGGAAGTGAATCTCAAATGGTGGGAAATATGGAGATGATTGCTGATGGAGATGAGATGAGATATGAATGAACAGAATGCGATTGACCGCAATTGATCTGTTCAAGATTTCTTTCTCAATATGATTATTGATGAAACTGATCAGGGAGATTTGATTGAATTGGTATCAAGTAATTTCGGACTGCTTGATACTGAGACATCTACTTCATCCGGTAATGTCCCACCTACCAGGTTAACAAATTCTTGGAATGAATTCCCCTCAGAATTCCGTAATGTAGAAATTATTAATAAGTCTTCTGAATTTGAAAAGGTTATTTAGAAAAAAGGTAGTATACAGTTTAATGACCAACAAGTTAGATTTAGAGGTGATAGCAGTTTACCACAAAATATAATGGATTTGGAAACACCATATCAAGTTTGAAGCTATTTGTTTCCGGAATTTTCAATATATTTGAATTACGAAAATATATTGGAATACTTTTTTACATGACATATCAAAACCTTCCAAACGTTAGAGACTATTGGTCTGATAAAAATAATCATTCCGTAAATGTGGTGATAAATCAAATGAACATTCGGCGTTTCGAAAAAATAAGGGAATACAATCATTTCAATGATAAACGTAATCAGCCACCCATTGATACTCCTAATCGAGACCGCCTTTATTTAATTAGACCTATTATTGCCAACCTCAATACCACATTTGGAAGCGTGGCAAAATTAGATAGGCTGTGTGTTGACGAGCAAATGTGCTCTACCAAAATTGGGAGCTACATGAAGCAGAAAAAAATGGGGCTTCAAGCTTTTTGTTATGTGCGACACAACGGGATTTGCACACAAATTTGAAGTATATAATGGAGCGCTGGAAACACCATCTCAAGGTGAACCTGATCTTTAACCTTCGGCCAATGTAGTGGTCCGTCTCCTTACAGAAGTACCAAGATTCTAAAATCACATAATATCTATATTTTAACAACTATTACACAACGGTGCCATTAGTAGTATATTTGCGAACACTAGGTATACATTCGATTGGTACCATTCGACGTAATAGAATCAGAAATTGTAAGCTTCCCGAGGAAAAAGTTTATATGTAATAATGTAACATTCATGGAATACAAGTAGCTTCACTGGCTTGGAAAAAAATTGTAAATCTACTTTCTACCTACGTCGGAGTAAAACCGATATCAGACAGTATGGGAAATGAAACGGTACAACCAATAACCATAAAGAGATTTGACAAAAAGGACAAAACTGTCAAAATGATTCTATGACCTCAAATTATAAAAGATTATAATCGTCATGTAAGTGGTGTCGATCTGATGGACAGCTCTATGGGCCGGCATAAAATAAACATGAAAAGCCGAAAGTGGACGAATAGAGTGTTCTATCACCTTTTTGACATGACTGTTGTTAATTTCTGGTTGCTGTACAAAAGAATAAATAAAAATCGGCCTGTGTTAAAGGCCTTGCGATTGATTGATTTTAAATTAGAGGTAGCTGATACCTTATTCTTTTTCAAATCGACACAACCTCCCGCTCGCGGACGTCCATGTATTGAAGCAGATATTGAAGTAAAACGTATAAAAACAAACGCTCATATATCACCACCGAAGGACACCAGATTAGACAAAATTGATCATTGGACAACGATTGATAAGAAGGTTAGATACAAATTTCCGAAATGCTTAGGGCAGGCAAGGATGTATTGTACTAAATGCAAAGTGAATTTGTGTTTAACTGCAGAAAAAAATGTTTTTATAACTACCACAATTCTTAAGAAGGAACTTTTTATATTATTTTCTATTATATCTACAAACGAACTTACAAAATGTATTATTTCCATTTTAATTTTTTTTATTTTTACTTTAGTTTTTATGTACATATTTTAAATAATAATATGAAAGAAATTCCTTTTAATAATAATTTTAAACTTAAAAAAAATTAATTTATGAAATTTTGTTGGCTCATGTGCATAAGAATTTAAGCAGTGGGTGAATGCCTAGTGTATCTTTTAAGATACAACCACCCTCTTTTTAGATAACATCTTCAAAATTCTTTTTTATCAAAAAACTAAAAATGTAGTTGGTTTTTTCATCAATTTACACATAATATATTTTTTTACTACATTCGGTCACCTTGGGCATTTAAGGGTTAAGTCAAACAGCATCAATCAAGTCAATTGCTGGCCGAGTTTGAAGGTTAACCGGAGTGAGGGTTATTCGGGAGACGGATAATCGAAGCTCCACTTAACATAAAAAATTATGATTTAATGGACTTGGGCAAGAAGTTGGAAAACCAGGTTATAGAAATATTAAAGCTGGTCTCAATATAATCTATGAAATTCAAAAATTGGTTTATTATCATTCTACGGTAAGATCAGATTTTCCGATTGCACCAATTTTTTGGGACAAGTTTAATTTTTTCACATGAAGTTTACTTTTTAACCATTTAAGCTTACAGCATTTAAAAATGTTGGAAAGATGAAAAGACCTGGTCATTGCTTTTTTTAATTGCGCAGAGATATTCTTTCTCGAAGGCATTCCTAAGGACGATGTGGCTGAGTTCTAGCCTAAGGTTTCTAAAACGAAAAAATGCTATAGGTGAATTTCAGTTTTTGAGTTTCTGTGAATTAAGGGAGTATTTAACTCTAACTCACGCTGCTTTTTCATCAATTAATGTGGCTGTGGAAAGAGCATTAAGCTACATGAATTTTATGAAAACTCAAAGTCTTTCACTTTAGTAAAATAATCGTTGGATGTAGTAATACGTATACCCATCCATTAATTCTAATGTTAAGTCCACGCGAAGTAACCTCATATAGGCCAATATGTCCAAGCTATTCGAAAAGATGCTGGTAAAACGCCTGCAAAATATTATTGTAGACAAATCGCTAGTACCGAGCCATCGATTTGGGTTCAGGAATAAACACTCAACAATTGACCAAGTGCATAGAATCACTGATAAAATTGAAAATGCCTTTGAAGAGAAAAAGTATGCTCTACAGTATTTCTTGATATATCACAAGCTTTCGACAAAGTATGGCACAAAGGATTGATCCATAAATTACAAAAGCAACTGCCGAAGCAGTATTCAAAAATACTGGCTGGTGTACCTCAAGGCAGTGCTTTACGTCCAGTACTATATCTCCTATTCACTAGTGATCTACCAGAAAGTGACGAAATCACTCCAGCTACCTTTGCAGATGATACTGCTATACTTTCTGTAGGAGAAACTGTCGAAATAGCTACAAAAAAGCTTCAAAAGGCAGTAAACAATATCTCAGAATGGACTAAAAATTGGCAGATCAGATTAAATGACCTGAAGTCAGTTCATATAAATTTTACGTTAAAAAATGTACCACACATTCCAGTATACATAAATAGTAATGTAGTGGAATATTCAAATACAGCTAAATATTTAGGGATGACTCTAGACGCCAAACTGCACTGGAAAGCACATGTAAAGAAAAAAAGAGATAGTCAGGAGATTAAGACGGGTTAAACCCCTTGACCTATGCAGCTAAAGATATATATATATAAAAAAAAGAAATACTGAAAGTTAAGTTCAATTTCAAACAAAACTCATAGAAATCCGATCAACGTCGGAATTTCTTTTGAAATTTATATTTTTATAAAATATAATACATGTGAAAAATAAATTGCTGATTAGTATAACGACTAGGTGTGATTCCTAGAAGACATACGAAAGTCAGTCTTCGGGAGGTTTTTTAGATCGGGTTAAAGTCCATTACTATTGCAGAAGGTTCCCTCGCGATAAAACCTCTGCAATGTCTTTCGCTGATTTTTCCTTCCAGCCAACCCCCACAAAAAAAAAAGTCCACGCCCTGAAATTATTGACTTATTATACACGCCACTGTATCACTGCGGAAAACTAAGTTAGCAAACAAAAACGTTTGCTTCATCACATTACAAAAACAATTTATGTAAATGATCATAAAACATTAATAAGAAACAAATTTACAAAACTTGCTCAGTTGATGGGTCAATAAACAAGAAAATATATTGTTTTTGCAGAATTTATTTGAAATACCTTTTTGTAATTTTCCATCTTTTGAATAGATGACGCTACATGTCGCTGTGGAAATGAATCTCTTGGCACAAGATGTATCCCTTTTGTTGGTATGGCACTATGAAAATTTAAGCTTGATGGCGGCATGTGTTTCTTTGCTCATCCGCAGTGAAACAATGTCGGCTGTGCTGTTTTGGAACATATTTTCTCGCAGAAGCGTTTGAAAATTACATTTCACTAGCAGTCCATATACATATAATAAATCAATGGCTGAAATACTATGAAATACATTGTCGCATTAAACACTCTATTTTGGAATAAGGTTGATATAAGAATAATAAGGGATTATATTCGTATAAACTTGCAAATAGAAACACATCAATATGAATTTCAGAAAGGCTAATAATCTAATCGAAAATTTTAGTTTGTGGTATTTTTGTTTGCAAAAGTACGACAGCACTGGTTATGAAGGGAATTCTTCAACAAAATTTGCTGCGAAGTAAGAAATTTTTTTTTGACAGAAGAGGAGAATGTTTTTCCACTTATTCAAAAATTTCAGTTTAGGCAGTGTATGAAAATCTGTGAGGGTTCCGTAAGTGGAAGTTCAACAAATTGTATTCTCAAAATATTGCAGAAAATCTTTTCCTTTTCAAGTGAGGAATCGTGTTTTACTTAAGGATTTTTCAGAGATCTAAAAATATCTGCAAGTGGAACGTAGCTATTCGTTGTATTTTGCAATGCTTGTTGCCCTAAGTCCATTTTTATTTACAATTGTCAAGCTAAGCTTCATAATAATCAAACGCAGTGATTTCTACAGACCACGTTGAGCACACCCTACTGATCCGCCAATTTGGTTTCCCGTTATATAAATATCTATTTATTGATGCATTGCAAAGGATCATCCTGATTATTGTTTTGAACACCACTATATCAATCAAATATTTACAATTCAAAGCTTAAAATCTTGGTCACTATTGTAGTCTGTCCTTTATAGTCGTATTGCATCCAGCCGTGCATTCACGAGTTTTTCGCATGCCATATTGATATTTCAATTAACAAATTATTGATCAATTTAAATAAAAAAAAAGATTAATCCGCCAACTACCTTCGACAGCTATTTAAAAAAAGAAACAAAGCTTGATACAACTCAGATTTAATATATAAATTGGTTCACTTTTTTCTTTCGTATTTAAATTTAAATACAGGTGCAGAGTCCTTTGTGCCTTTTTGAATTCTTTTCGGTTTTATCTGGCGTTTCTGTTGTAACAAACGCTTCATTTCCAACTTTTGTTGAACCACACTCAGTTCCTTCTCTCTTTCTATTCGCTTGCTCAGCTCATTGTAAGCTTGTTCCTTTGTAGCATTCATTTTCTTTAATTCCTGCAACAGACATAGTTTTTAGTGTCCATAACAACAAATTAACACTTTCAACTCACCTGTTCATCAATCTCAGGAACATTGAATTTTCCCAAATCCTCTAGTCTTGGTCTGTTGGTTTTGCGTGCCAACAAACTGGGATGAGTGTTAAGCCTTTTGGCGACATCAAAATCATTCAATTTTTCTTCATCATCGACAAAGAACGTGTGTTTATTCTGTATTCCGTTGGCAAAGTCGATCATATGCAATTGTGACTGAAGGCGCTTAATTTTTTTCGTCTCCATTGTTCGCTTCATAGTTATGTATTTCATATCTTGAGTCTCCATTAGAGCGATTTGGTCCTTAGTGTGTTCATCATCTTTATTGTATTCATGGTGCTCGTCATCACGGATTTTTGATTTTATCATATGGTGATAGAATTCATCAGGATTTTTATTCAAAGCACGTTTATGTAAGAATTTGATTGCTCTTTCTTTGTGGTGTGCATTGTTAGAACGAACTTTGTAGTCCTTTTTCTTTTCGAGAATTCCTAGATGTTGTCTTGATTCGGGCTGATGACGTTCCCTGTGGGTTTTTTGATTGCTTTTCGAGGCTTTTTTCCACGAAGACATTTTTAAAAGTTTTCTTTTTAAACTGAGACAAAGTTTTTTAGTTTTGTAAACAATTTAAGACGAAAACTGCACCACGATACACATGTGTTTTGAAATGATAAACCGAAACACATAAAACACCAAATGGTATCTGTCAGTTTTCTTCGATGACAGCAGTGGAATTGTAATAGAAGAATTTTAACAGGGATGGCATATGCAAAGTCTTTCGAGAAAGGGGATTTAGTACATTTTATTTTTTATACCCGAGCGCAATGTAAATTTTGTGGTTTTTTTAATCCATTAAATCCAATATATATAAACACAAAACAAATGCAATCAGATGTATATGAGCGGTACGGGTTTATTGATTTGTGACAAATGCTTGAGAATACTCAGAAAGTTTACCGATAATTCATTTATGAAAAGAATCGGTGATGTTTCTAATTGGATTGCGATCCTGCGATATCGTACCTCTTTTTTTTAATACCAGGGCACACGTTCATTCCAACGACACAAAAGAGTGTCATTCGAATGAATTTAGTTTTCATAGCTGAAACATGCTGAAATCTAACACAACAGTCTGATTTACTTAAAGCATCTTAATCGCAACTTAAAAACAACTTCCTGTAAACAAAATTATTACTATCTATATTTTCTTACAAATCATCTGTCATTCTTATCGCAAAATTCAATAAACTGTTTTCGGAGGATATATTGGATGATTTTCTTATTGTATAAGAAATTATAATAAAAAGAAGCCGCACGTTTTAAAGTTAGCATTCAAGTATAAAGGGCAAAACGTGATAAAATTACGACATGGTAGATGAACTGTCAAAGTTGTAACCTGAGATGGTTAACGTTGTAAACATTCGAAACATTATTTTTACATTTAAACAGTCACTTCCACACATCAAATACATGCGCTAAACTGAAACGTCGTCTTAAAATTACAAATTTTCGCACGTTCTGAACTTACGAAGTTGCATACTCCTATAGAGTACTTCGCGACAACGACAATCTGTCAGCCATATCATTTGTATTGTCGTGTGGAAGTTTTTTTTGTTGAAATTTGCTTTCATACAAATGATATGCCTATCAGATTGACGTTGTCGCAAAGTACTCTGTTTTGTTTTGTCTATTTGTTAAATTTGTCAAAAATGTTGCTTCCTAAACTTTAGCAGATTTCTCAAACTGTACACTTTTCTTTTTGCTTGATATTGGCCGCTTTCCGAAGTTCAGATTACTGAATTTTCTGAGTAGTAAGCTAAAGGTAATTTGTAGCGCAAAATCTTAACTTAATAGTGAGGTAAATGGAAACTTTGCCAACCATTATTTCGCAATTTGTTTTTTATAATCAAACAATTTTAATTACTTTCATCTTGGTTGTTGACACATTGTGACTATACTATAACTGCGTTTCATATTACAAAATATCACTGTTGACATAAATGAATTCCATGATCAAAGATCACATCAATTTATATTTATTTATTCAAGTGGTTCCAGCTATTACATTTTTTGTGGTTTTTAAACTATTCACAGGTAAGACTAACCCTATAACGCTCCATGAGATGATCATTGCAAAAATGTTCATTTAGTCATATTCCGTTACTTTTGAAATGATTATCGTTGACGATAGTGTATGAGGCTTGCTAGGTACATCATTTATTATTATGTTGTCTGTGTGCACATGTATAAAAATCACATGGTAATCACTCGATGATCACATAGACGGTAGTCGAGACCTAATGAGCAATCGCTCAATATTCGTCTGTGATTTGAAGAAAGTCTCCTTCACTACCGTCAACGATTATCATTTTGAAAGTTACGGAATAAGTACCCAGCTCATAAACCGGCATAATGGCAGAAATACGTCTTCTCGAAGCTTGTACCATTATGTGCTTGCTTGTTCTGTAACAAAAATAATCTGGTATTGCATTGTTCGAATCGTCGTTAGAGATAGAGTAGCAGAGTGTATGTGAGCTGCGTGTTTTGAAGGTCGTTGCTATAATATATGTTATAAAAAAAAACAGATCTATTACAAGTCTTCGCTATGTCAAAGGTTTCAAATTTCAAATAAGGGAAGAACCGTCTGTAAAGCGGATTGCACGTCTTTGGATTTTGTCCAGTAAGTTCAGTGAATGTTTCTCAGCCGAACTCCAAATATGAGTATACAGTATTAAGACCTGGTCGTATACCTACTTATGCTTTAAACAGTGAAATAAGCTTGGCTGGTGTAAAATATCTCCAAGCTCTGAAAAGGTTACCTAGGCACTAGAGGTTACATAATGTTGTTCCCGTGGACGAATTAAAAAAATGTTGACCAATTCTTCGAAGAAAGAGACCATGTGCAATCAAGCTTTGCGTTTTTGAATATTACGCATTTTTTAGATTTCAAAAATCTCCATGTAGCTCCAGTCCGACGAATTGGACAGAACTTCACCATTGACAGACATAACTTTGAGGTAGTACGGGACTTCGTCTATCTCGGCTCCGCTATTAACTCTGACAACAACATCTCGTCAGATCATCCCAGCCCTGCTCTACGGCGCTGAAACATGGACCGTACCAAAAGCGGATGAAGAAATCCTTGGTCGATTTGATAGGAAAATTCTTCGAAAAATCTTCGGTCCCGTTTGCGTTGATGGGCTATGGAGACGAAGATTCACCCATTTCTATCTATAGATCCCTAGTATTGACCTAGTGGTTAGAGCGTTGGACTTGGACTACCTACTGAAGGCAGGCATCCCTGGTTCAAATCCCAAAAGTAACAAAATCTAATTTTTTTTTACAGTCCTCCACCTCCTGCAAAAATCTGAAAAACAAACTATTGTGAGAAGCTTCTCAAATTTTCCATTGGTAGATATTAGGCGTTAGGCAAGGGGTTCTCTTCTTGTGGCAAAAATTTTCGCACACCACAATGAACGGAGAAACTAGATTGGAGTTCCTTGTCTAACGAAATCGATCGAAGTCCAAAATTGGGATATCTAGACGCTATCTTGTTATATCTTGTTAGTTAAAAGCCAAAAAAAAAAAAGTTTATTGTATACATAATCGGCCCTAGCGAGATATCCGTCGGAGCGGAAAATTCTCTACGATTCGGAGGATTTTGGCTTCGAGATATTCTTCCGAAAAGCTTTTCTTCGACATTTTGTAATCCACGGCCACCCCATCGAATTGCGTTGAAGTGCGTTCAGGTGCATTTTTCGTGCAATTTTTGACAGCTAAGTCTAATTTTTTTCCGATTTCCTCCGACACAAATTCTTTTCGAAATTTATTTACGAACTGTTGTGAAGTGATTTTTCTCCGATGACACATGCCTCGATTGGAATTTAAGCCTCCGACGAAGTATGCGTTGAGGAAAATTGTCTGCTCCGACAGATACCTCGCTAGCCGCTAGGGCAGAATATGAAACCAAATTTTTAATTCTTTTGGTAGCGTGTTTCAGCAGCCACTATTTTGAGACACCCATCTGTATGAAGTTAAGTATTTAGTTCCCGAACAGAATACTGCTGTGCTAAATGTTGTTTCTATAGAGATTTTTGTATGGAATATAAAATTAAGGACGACCATAATGTTAATATATAAGATAGACTCAGTGGCACGACGAGCTGCCAAAGGTTTGGTTTCGATTCCCAACATCTAAATGATTTTTCACCGGATCTCCTCTCGCAATAATCTGACAAATCATCCGAGAAGTATTAATTCTCAAGAAAAAGAGTATCTCAGTACAGAAGTTCGTATCTGACATAAAACAGGACGTCCATCGTGCATGAAGTACACAAGCACACATTAATGATTATGAAATAAATAGGACCTGGGTAATAACGAGCCTGTTGCGCCAACAATTTGTGTTAGTACATAGTATGTAGTAGGCTTTAAAAAAAAGAAAAGAAGCCCAGCGTTAGAATGTAAATGGGTTGATTATTTAAACCTACATTGGTCACGAATTCCTTAATGCATCTGACAAGTCAAACTTAAACCGCTTTGAATATAAAACACTCCCACCAGCTATCCTGTTGTCACGTACCTACTTTCACAGTCGCCATAGTTGCCAATTTAAAAAAAAAACAACATTCATGCTCATACACCATACTCCTGCTATATAGTACCAAGTGTATAATTTAGCTATCAGTAACATAACAAGGGAACGACGTTCCCTAAAATTCGATTACATACCTGCAACAAACAATCATTTAATTATCATGAAGGCGAGCTGCAAACTCAGCGATTATCTGCTTAGAATAGCTGTGCTGCACTCCAACTAAGGGAACATAATCTCAGGGCGGTATCGCGCACTCACTTTCTTGCAGCACCAGACTACTAAAGGGGTGGGTGTGTTTCGGGCTTATCATCCTGTTATTCACAGCGGTGCAACACGTGCGCCACGGTCACGTGTCGACACGTGCCACCTCTATCGGTGAAAAACATAGATTAGGATGTCATACACATCACTTTCTAGCTCTGATTTCACGGATGCATTGGCCTTGGGGTGCTTCATAGTTCAGCGCCTGGATGGTGGTGAAAGTAAGATCGTCATACACAGCCGGGGCGGTAGACTGTGATTTGTAATTTTAAACACAACTTAATTTTCATGCATTAGTCTCACGCGTCGCTTCAATTGTGGGCTTAAGTAACGGCGCTGTGGGAATCGCGAAATAACCACTTAAGAGAATTCTGGTGGGAATTCTCAAAAACGCTCAATTGACAGTTGACATCTGTATCGGGGGAATAAGACGTTTGTGTCGTAGTAGAAAATATGTACTAAGGATGACAGTGTCACATAAATTCAGGCAGACGGATTAAATGGGAAATGCTAACTTAAATTTCTTATAACATATATTCCGTATCCTGTAAACACAAGGATATTACTTATTTATCTTGTATTACTTGTTTACAAGTAAGATGTCCTCTTATGAAACAGCGCCGTCGTACCAAAATATATATATATATATATGTTTCTTCGGGCTAAGAAGGCAATTTAGTAGTAAGGCCCTCAATCGAACTACTTAGGAGATCCTATATATGACCCTGATCATCCCAGTTCTGCTCTACGGCGCTGAAGCATGGACCGGATCAAAAGCGGATGAAGAAATCCTTGGTCGATTTGAGAGGAAAATTCTTCGAAAAATCTTCGGTCGTATGCGGCTTTGAAGTCGATGAATGATGGTGGGTATCGATTTGGACTTCTTGGTTTTTTCCAGGATCTGCCGAAGTGTGAAGATTTGATCGATTCCCTGGCCTAAAACCACACTGATAAGGGCTGATCAGGTTGTTGGTAAACGGTTTCAGGCGTTCACATATCACGGCAGATAGGATCTTGAAGGCGCTGTTAAGGACACTTATGCCTCTGTAGTTGGCGCAGTTTAGAGGGTCTCCTTTTTTGTGGATCGGGCAAGCGATGCTGAGGTTCCATTCTTCAGGCGTACTTTCTTCCGACCAGATTTGGCTTATGAGTTGTTGGATGTTACTTACCAAGTCATATCACCGGCTTTATAAAGCTTAGCGGGAATGCCGTCATTTTCGGCAGCCGTTTTAAGCTTGAGTTGGCAGTTTTCGCTGTCGTTGGCAATATTGATCGGTTCGTTCTGCCTGACAGCGGAATGTTGTTCGGCATCGCCGTTTTACAGTCTGCAGAAGTGGTTCTTCCATATACTCAGCATCGACTGTATCTCAACTACAATGTTTCCCTCTTCATCTCGGTAATATTCTGGTCGAGCCTTGTATCCTTGGCTTTGACGTTTTACACTTTGGTAAAACTTGAGACCATCGTTTCTGGAATGGCACCCCTCTACATCCTCGATAACGCGCTTTTCTTGCTCTTTTTCCTTTTTTTTGGGAAAGCCGGTGTTCTTCCCTTCTTCTCTGCCTATAGAGCTCAACGGCAGCTCTCGTCTTCACCTGCAGCTTATCCTTGTAGGCCTCGTTCTTGGCTGCGAGCATCTGTCGGTATTCCTCATCAAACCAAACGTTGCCGTAGTTCTTCGACATTCGATGCTGGTTTTATGGTGTTAATCGAGTGGTTTAGGGATACGTGTTGCGCGAAGGTCTTGGCGGTCTCTTGCGATTGCAGTCTTTCGTAATTAACATTTTTTACAGTATTTCTATATTGTTGTGGCGTGGTGGATATCCGCTGCAACAAGGTAGTGGTCCGAGTCGATGTTAGCTCCTCGGAATGTTCGGACATCCAAAATATTGGATGCTTGCCTCTTGTCTATCGCTATGTGATCAATTTGGTTAACCGTTCGTTGATCTGCAGACAGCCATGTACCATGTCCCCGACAGTACTGCTAAAGATGTCTTCACTTCTTAGCTTTGCGTTAAATTCCCAGCACGATTTCAACATCGTACTTCGGTAGTCGCTCATAGGTTTTGTCAAGGAGCTCATAGAAGCAGTCCTTAGCTTTATCATCTTTTTCCTCCGTTGGGGCGTGAGCGCATATAAGGCTAATGTTGGCGAATTTGGCGTTGATGCGGATCGTTACAATGCGTTCGCTAATGTCATGTAAACATAAGACTTCTTGCCTAAGTCTGGCACTTATAACAAATCCGCAACCAAATAGTCGCTGTTTCTGCTCACTATAACACGGTCCATAGTAGATGTCACCGTTTTTCATCCTCTTTTTGCCCGGCCTATCCCATCGTATTTCCTGGATGGCAGTAATGTCTGCTTTGTAGCAGTTTAGGGCTTCCGCTAGTTGTTCGCTTGCACCTCTCTTGTTTAATGTTCTCGCATTCCAGGTGCAGATACGAACGTCGTTGTCCTTTTTTCGTTTGGCCGTGTCGTCAACAATAAAATCAGTCCTTACAGAGGCTATTGGTTGTTTCGTAACCGTTAGATTTGTCCATGGGTGGGTAGTTAACCCAAAGCACAACCCCCAACCTGGAGGGCCAGTTCCAAATTATTAGATACGCCTTGGACACGGGGCCATCAGTATCCACTACGGGATTGAGCGCTGCCGTTGGACTTCGGTTCATCCGCCACCATCTTTGTTAAAGGTGGATGACTAATCCTTGAAATTCCTAGGCAACCTGTTGTCCGAATATGTCGAAGCAGCTTGTCTAGGTTCGCCTGGGATAGCAGGCCGGGTATTCATTCCGTGCCATTCTGACCTGGCTGTTTATAGTGTTGCTGTTTTTCGTCGTGTTATCAACACTCGCGCTTATCGTTTAGCAAGTCAAATCCGGTTGGATGACCCCTTTACCCGATGGTTACCACCTGGAGGTAAAAAATAAGCACTTGATGTGTAGTCAGAGTTACAACACTGGGCATTGCCAAGTTAGAGCCAATCAGAGTATACCCTCGTTCTACAACACCCAACCATCAGACAAGAAGTAAACAATCAATCCAGAGCTCAAATATTCTCTCATTCAGGACTAGCTCAGAATAACACTGGAATAACGTGACAGATATGATATTTTAGGTAGGATTGGTTAAGGTAGCAGGTCCGTTTTGATGGACTTTTTCAAGTTCGTTTTGCTAAGCAAACCAAACCTATAAAATTTTCTCCTCCTCGTCATCCTGGCAGCATTTATAGTATTCATTGGAAGAGGATGCCTATTCTCTTTTCGCGTGTTGCCTTCTACATAGTGTCCTGTGAGGGCACTGTCAATAGTACTGATATGTGATCTTGCCCAATATTCCCTGGATAATCGACACCTCCACCGGATCTTCTCCACGTTCATTTGCAATTCGCCTTCCTTACTGTTGTAGCGTTAATCTGGCGAGCATTTTGTTAGCTAAAGAAACCCTGTCCTGGCTTATATGGACGATAGCATCTGTAGCAGCAACTTAAAACTTTCCTAATATGTTGGTGTTTTAGCCTATAGTTACTTACTATAGTTTACTGTTAGTTAGAGTGATCCAATAGACTAATGCACCATATGGGAGAATGATGCCCACGTAAAGTTAAAATTTAGTACGTGGCTACCTACCCCACTTCTGTCCTCTTTACATGCGTAAATGCCTACGGTGACTCTTTGACGAGTGAGATAGCTGTAGATGTGTTGGGTTGTGGCATTGTCTCTAGCTAACTAAATCCAGTTGCCCACTTTAAGCTGGTTGAAGTCGGTTTCTACTTGTGCGCATCACTTGAGGACAGGTCTTCCTGTATGTTCCGACATTTGGCGGGTTATCGAAGACTCTGCAAGCCGGAGTATGGGTGTCCATTCGCTATACATGTTCCAGAGTTTTAAATGTCAATGCGGGACTTGTTCTGACAAGGATATGTTCCTGTGCGTAGTTCCTTGTTGAATCTTCGCCTCCATAGCTTATCAACATAAATAGGACCGATGATTTTGCGAAGAATCTTTCACTCTAGAATTCCTTCATCAGCTTTTTATACGGTCTATGATTCTCCATCCATCTCAGTTATATTAAGAATTTTTGAACGTAGCTTATTTTTAAATAAAATAAAACACTATAGCATTTGCATCTAATATTCAAAATTTTTATTGCAATCGATAATTCGGCCTTTGCCATTTACGTTTTAAAGACAACTTCATGTTAATGTTGTCCGTGGCTCCGTTTCAAATGGTCCATTCCGAAGGTCCAATTTTGCATCACATTTCGAGCATTTTGGAATTACGCGTGTTATGTAATCATGTAAGGCTTCAATCCTGTTCGGCTTGTCCACATAGACTAACGACTTTACATAACCCCACAAGAAATAATTGTTGGAGCACTTCATCATCAAAACTATTTGAATTATATAGAATCAAACATGAACATTTTAATACTCGCATTGTAATACTAAAAAAGTTGTATATTTGAATTTTAGCGCTCTAATTATAATGCTTGCCATATTTATTTGAATTGTTTTCGTTAAATTTTATACCAATTACATCGTATAAATACAGCAAAAAGCACACTGCAAGGTCTTCTTGCGTGTAAAACCGAACTATTCGGAGACTCTCTTCGTATTCTGTTTGGCTCGTATTCAATGCACAGTCCGAAACGAGGCTAATATACCTACAATTCCCTTCGCTAGTGGGAATTTTCCTACGAATCCAAAAAGTGAATTTTTCCACCAATCGGTCAGAAAGTCGCTGATCGTACAATAATCAAGAGGCGTTAAAACGCATGATCTTGGCGGATAACTCACAGGGCCATTTCTAGAGATAAGCTGCTCACCAAATTCATACGTCAACACTTCCAGTGTTTCACGAGCTGTGTGGCATGTGGCAAAGTCTTCATGAAACCACATGTCAACCATGTCAGCCAACTGGGACAAAAAAAAGTCACGTATCATGGCTCGATATCGTTCGCCGTTGACGGTGACGTTTCTTCCACGGTCGTCTTTGAAGAAAAATGGACCGATGATGCCACCAGCCCATAAACCACACCAAACTGTCGTTTTTTTCGGGATGCATCGGTAACTCTTGTATGGCATGTGGCTGGCCGTTCATCGCTCCAAATGCTACAGTTTTACTAATTTGCGTATCCGTTGAGCCAGAAATGAGCATCTTCACTGAACACAATTTTTCGATAAAACAGCGGATTTTCAAGAAGCTGTTCTAAAGCCCATTCACCAAAAATTACACGTTGTGGTAGGTCTTTCGGCTTCAATTCATGCACAAGTTGAATTTTTAAGGCTTTCAAACGCAAATCGACACGTAAAATTTTCCATATGGTTGAGTACCACATGCCCAATTGCTGAGAACGTCGACAAAATGACATTTCACGATCTTCATTAATATTTGACGCTACGCATGCGAGTCGATGGTTTAATGTCCAACAAAATAAATTTGGAGTGAAATTTATTGATAAAAGCACGAATTGTTGATTCACTAGGTCGATTATGACGACCATAATATGGTCGTAACAAACGGTGAACATTTTTCAACGAACACGATTTTTTTTTAATAAATTTCAATAATTTGCAATCGTTGCGTGTTCGTAAGTCTTTCCATGATTAAATGTTAGAGTATACTGAAAACTTTTCACTTTGACAGATGACATTTGGATGCCATTGCTAACCAGTGCTGCCATCCTGAAAAACGTAAATCTTAAAAAACACCAGTTAGTAATTCTCAGATCAGTTGTGGACTTGATTATGGGCGATCAGGCTGTTACTAAACAGTTTCAGGCGGTCACATAGATATTACGGCAGATTGGATTTGCAAGGCGATGTTGAGGAAAAGTTGCCTTTTTTTTTTAATAAATATTGAATGGTTAATTACAGGGCTAATAGCAGGAAATTGTTCATTATTGCCATAAAAGTTTGTGCAGAAGTGCTTCTTAAATGTTCTAAGCATCAATTATGATTTTAGCCTGTTCCTTTCGAGCCTTGCATTCTTGCCTAAAAGGTCTTACACTTTGCTTAAATTTACGGAAATTATTCATGCAATGGCACCTTTCTATACCTTCTACCACAATATTTTCGTGTTTTTTTTTCATTCTGAAAACCTGAATTTTTCCCTATTAAGCTCAATTGTGACGGGCTCAGTGGCGCGATGGTTAGTGCGATGAACTGCAGCGCAGAAGGTCTGGGTTCGATTCCCAGCCGTAGCAACACCTAAATGATTTTTCACTGGCCCTCCTCCCGTGATGATCTGACAAATCATTCGAGCAGTGTCAATTGTCATGAAAAGCTATCTCAACTTAGCCGTTCGGATTCAGAATAAAACAGGAGGTCCCGCCATCCTGCTAAGAAGTACACATGTACACATGAATGGTTGTGAGAAAAAAAAGAAAGCTAGGCCCTGGGTACTAACGAGGCTGTTGCGCCATAAATTAAATTATTGGTGGGAGCATTAGTTGCGGCCGATTTTATGATGACTTGTCGACATCGTCGCCGTGGCCCTTCGAAATTAGTCATGAGATTAATAGATAATTGTTCTGCAAATGTCTCTTCTGATTGGAGCCTTTAGACATTAAATCATTGAACAGTAGGATTCGTAGCGAATGCAATCTCTTGCCATATGTGTCCCGTAGTCTGTGTTATCCGACAATACTATTTAAGAAGCCCTTCACTGAATGCACTGGACTATATTCAAAGACGATGACGAAGTTAACGACGACTGTGAAGTTCGTTGTAGCAACTGTAGTAAAGGTGCTTCAGTGGTAGATGGTCAAAAGTACTTAGAGAAATCATTTCTAGACTTTCGGCATTTCATCAGTATGAAGGCCGCCATTTTCCACATCCTTCCTTTTTGCCGTCATTTTGTTTCCCAGTCCTTTTTTCAAATTGTGCTCAGAAAATTAGAATCTGGGGCAAACGTGCACATGGCCTACCCCTGTCATCACATCTAAGTTTAAGAAAAAAAAAAAACGAAAGAAATAAACCAACTCACAACCAATGAGGATTAGTACAATTTCAAGAACAACTTCAAAGCGGATGAACATTTTTTTTTTAGATCCAACTGTGCATCGATTTCAATGCAAATCACCCAAAATCCCAAGTCGGGAGAGTATCAACTCAACGAGACGTTAATAATTGCAATGAAATGGAAGCAGCAGCTCCTTTTTAAAGACAACAACGAACGACAACTGATGTTGAAGATGAGCATTTAAGTCCCCAGAGCCCGATCCGATGATTCGCTCTCGTTGCACACTCACACCGCACACAGAGATGGAACATCGAATGAGCACTCGTATCAATCAAAACAAAAAAAAAACCTAAGCCAAAGATTTGACATGGATCAGTTATCTAATGCCAGATTACTATTCCAAGAAGGGTGGTTTTTGTTTCCGTTCGTCGCTTTTTCCTACACCCACGACCATGCAAAGAACACACATCCACCCAATCCTAGGTGGGTGGCATCCATCCATCCATCCAAGTAGCGGCAGCCAACCATCCAAAGTATCAGTGCGCCTTTGCCGAAGGTGGTAGGTAGTACTCTCTATAATATTCCATTCATGACGTGGCACATAGGTACTGTAAAGGATCTGGTGTATATTTAGTGGGTCGTCATCGTCAACATCTCTGTCGCTGCTCGTCTGTTGTTGTACGTGAGGATAAATCCAAGCGAGGACATCGAGGGTGCCGTTCATTGTTGCAGAAAATAAGAATTTTCGCTTGATGGGTATCACGGATATTCTGGAGTTGGAGACCTCCATCTCCATTCTCCATGACATGCGCCCTCCATAACGGTGTTTTTTTGTTTGTTTTATATTTTCCTTTCCCTGTGTACACATCTTTGGGATTTTTTTTTGGTTTGCTCACTTCTCGTTACGTTCTTATCTGTGCGTTTGTCGTATGTGTCTCTAGGCTGTCGTTTTTATATCTGTCAGGGTATACAGGAGTTTTTTCTCACTACAACGTTTACTTGGTGTGTGTGTGGCTTCGTCCTTGTGATATACGGAGTCAGATCTAAGGTTGACAGTAGCAAGGGTCAGATGAATAAGCGCGTATATACGAGGAGAACATATTCAGTCCAGAGAAAGGTGGCAAAGGGATGCAAGCAAAAACGCAAAAAACATTGAAGGGATTATTACCAAGTTTTTATAAGGGTAGGTAGTGGGTGTGAGAGGTGGGTGCCATTGAAAGGTGATACTCCTGCGGCGTACTTATGGCATCTTTTTAAATGATAATTTATTCAACCCGAGTGGAGATCTGAATAAGAGATTCGTGCATTTTGTTGGTCGTTTTGTTTCGGGTGATAAAAGACGGACGAGAGATAAGCAGAGTGGAGGCCCAGCTTTAAGGAAATGACATTGGAAAGGGCAAGGGGTATAATCATTCAGAGAAATATTGTCTGACAGAGATTTCAAAAGTTAGTTGGATATGGAGGTTGGTATAGTTTGATCCTGATTACTGATTAGTTTTCAGCGAGGACACACTTTGAAGTCATTGAATTTGATTTCATTGTCGTCCTGTGATTTACCAGGTTCATACTAGATGGGATCGTTAAGATTTGGGCAGATGTTTTGGGTGTTTTCTAAATCAATTCAATGTTATCTATTTCCTTGTGAACTCTGCATTCTGGATTGTTTGAGTGTTGTTCAGGAAACGATTGGCATATTGTTGAAGGACATGATTCCTTTTCAAAAATGTATGTCGATAGAAGAGTATTGCATTTGATAAGAATGTTTTGACAAATTCTTTTTCGCAAAAAAACTTAATATGCGATTATCTTAGAAAAACCTGAAGTACCTCAGATGTTAAAGCCGTTTTTAGAGATTTGTTTGGTCTTTAATAAATGGTGCATTAAGATCATGAATCATTGTATCGGCTAGTCAGACGACTTACATACTGCTCTAAAAAATTGTTATACCACTTAGTAACAGAATTACTACAAGGTGGCGCAAAAATAACCTTCCGATGTTTTTTGGCTGTAATTTAAAAAAGAAGAAAAACTTTGATTCTTCTTGTGGATTATTTTTATTTGGTCTTTTAATTTTTTTTACATAAAGTCGAGAACATGATGTCATGTAAATGGCTGCCGCCACAGTTGATTGTCATTTGAGCCCTTTTTATGGCATTTTCCATTACTTTTGCCAAAACTTCCGGCGATAGGTCCTCACATTCTTGACGGATATTGTCTTTAAGAGCTGCAAGAGTCTGAGGCTTGTTGACATAAGCCCGCGACTTCAAAAAGCCCCACAAAAGGAAGTCTGGAGCGGTCAAATCAGGTGATCTTGCTGGCCAGTGCAAATCGCCAAAACGGGAGATTAGGCGCCCGGGAAATGCATCCTTCAGCATATCGGTTGTGGCACGTGCAGTGTGTGCCGTTGCACCGTCCTGTTGGAACCACATGTTTTCCAATCCCAATTCATCAAGTTGCGGCAAGAAGAACTCGTTGATCATTGCTCTGTAGCGCTCACCATTCACAGTAACCGTTTGGCCCGCGACGTCTTCGAAGAAAAAAGGTCCGATGACTCCTCAAGCGAAAACAGCACACCATACAGTGACTTTGAGCGGGTGTAATGGCTCTTCGTGGGTTACACGCGGATTTTCAGTGCCCCAGAAGGGTAGATTTTGCTTATTTACGTACCCGCTAAGATGGAAATGGGCCTCATCACTGATGATTATTTCTGATGAAAAATCATCTTCCTCTTGGTGGTGATTAAGGATGGCTTGAGCGTATGTTAGACGCGATTGGCGGTCAGCAGCTAACAGCTGATGCACCGTCTGGACTTTGTACGGAAACATCTTCAAATGTTGTACCAAAATTCGCTGTAAAGACCGTCGACTGATACCCATTTGCGTGGCACGTCGTCTGTTCGATGTCGACGGCGCTTCCATGACATCTTCTCTGCAGAACGGCTACTCCGGGGTCTGCCACGCCTGGCAGCATATCGTGTTGTGCCAGTCTCTTCGAGGCGAGCGGGTAAACGTCGCAGTGTTTCACCAGTAGGCGTTAGACGGCTAGGAAATCTGCGACGAAATGCACGTTGTGCCAAAGTCACCGACCGATTATTGCTCAAATAAATAGTCACCAATATTCCGCGTTCTGGAGCAGTGTAGCGTAACATTGTTTACTAATGTGTATTTCGCATGTGTTTACTATACAAATGTCAAAACAGAACTGACATTGGGGGCCAATCGCAAAATTTATAGCATTTTCTGATAGGAGGATTACTTTTGCGCCACCTTGTACTTGTCATATATTCTTAAAAAAAACAATTTGCTTTATTTAGGTAGCCTTACTGACATGGGAATGAGTGGGAATATATTGGTGCTGTAGGGATGTGAATAAACATGGCCCACAGTGATACCTTTTGATTTATCTTACTAAGTGAGTGATATTAGTTCTGCAATTTTTCAAAGTGGTATTTGATTCAAGGTATATAGAATAAATGGTATGCTCTTCCGAGTTGAAAATTTCTTTCGTTCTGCGCATCTACGTCACGTGTATCGTGAAATTTGACGTTTTGCTTTGTTTACATTAGGAAATTTGCATGAAAGTTAATCGCGAAATATAGTAACGGACACGTGTTTATTCTTAATTTTTAGTTTTATTCCATTTTTCCTTTCTTGAATTCATATTTTCCAACATGTCTTTGTTTAATATACGGGTTTTGAAAAACATTTTGCAGCGGAAAAACAGTTTTTTTATTTCACAGTGTAGTTTAATCTTTTCGGCCATAATAAGTAAAGTTTTTATGTAATTCGGACCCACTTTCAATGACGTTGAATTATATTTTTGTAAAAATGCTATCAAACTGCTTGAGAGTATCTATAAATTTTGCATTAGGTTTCCGCAAACCTCCCTCTGTCACTTGCTTCGTCCGTATCAAAGATTTAGACAGTTGAACCTCGCAATACGCTTAAAGCAAATTCGGAATATTGTGTTTTAAGGCGGCAGAGAATGTAACGTATTTGGTACTATAAGGCGTCATACTCCAGCTCAGTCATATTCTTGTCAACAGTAAGCAAATTCGATGTCGATTTCAGAATTTAACTCAGCCTCAGAGGAATTTAATGCATCCATCCATTTTCAAGTGTTGTTGACTTATATCACACTCAACATTTGCCAGTGTCCAGGAAATGGTTCCGAAGCATTTTAATTAAATGCGGATTGTCAATTAAGACAAACTTTTTTTCTTGTCACTTGGATGGACATTTTTCGCCGGAGTCCTCGGTTGCCCCCACCCAAATCGGAAACTATGGTGACCACATGATATTTCATTGAGTGAAACTTCTTGATTATCGTTTTAAACATAGCCTTTGTCAAAGCAGAATCGTAGTTATAGTAAATTGTCTGTTTCCGATTTTAAAAATTCATATTTGTATGTCTTTTGTATCATCATTTCATTTGCCATAATAACGCTGACTTTTTGAAATGCAGAAAGATTTGCATTTCGCAACAAAGCAAATATAGAGCTGAGAATACCAAGCTTTATTTCAAACTTTGATGCCCACTTTCTTATAGTGACAACGTCTGGGTGAGGATACTTTTGAATTAATAAAACCGTATAAGCTTTTGGCCCGCTTGAATAAATTGCAATGGCTGAAGATATGTCGTTGACTTACAACTTAATCCTTTTTCTATTTGTTTGCAGCTTCCTTCGTTTCCCAGGCGTCAAAATGTTATCAATGCATTTACTTTCCTGTCTAAGAAAATAAAACTTCTTTCATTAGACTCTTATTTTGTTGAATTAACTCATCCATTTGTGTACTGTAAAAGTAATCTAATTTAACGCCAAATAAATTCTACCAATTATTAATATATAAATGGTCTCATACAACAGGATTTGACTTGCTAAACGATAAGCGCGAGTGTTGATAACACCACGAAAAACAGCAACACTATAAACAGCCAGGTCGGAATGGCACGGAATGAATACCCGGCCTGCTATCCCAGGCGAACCTAGACAAGCTGCTTCGACATATTCGGACAACAGGTTGCCTAGGAATTTCAAGGATTAGTCATCCACCTTTAACAAAGATGGTGGCGGATGAACCGAAGTCCAACGGCAGCGCTCAATCCCGTAGTGGATACTGATGGCCCCGTTTCCAAGGCGTATCTAATAAATTGGAACTGGCCCTCCAGGTTGGGGGTTGTGCTTTGGGTTAACTACCCACCCATGGACAAATCTAACGGTTACGAAACAACCAATAGCCTCGGTAAGGACTGATTTTATTGTTGACGACACGACCAAGCGAAAAAGGACAACGACGTTCGAATCTGCACCTGGAATGTGAGAACATTAAACAGGAGAGGTGTAAGCGAACAACTAGAGGAAGCCCTAAACTGCCTCAAAGCAGATATGACTGCCATCCAGGAAATACGATGGGATGGGCCGGACAAAAAGAGGATGAAAAACTGTGACATCTACTACGGACCGTCTTATAGTGAGCAGAAACAGCGACTATTCGGATGCGGATTTGTTATAAGTGCCAGACTTAGGCAAGAAGTCTTATGTTTCCAAGACATTAGCGAACGCATTGTAACGATCCGCATCAAGGCCAAATTCGCCAACAATAGTCTTATATGCGCTCACGCCCCAACGGAGGAAAAAGATGATATAGCTAAGGAATGCTTCTATGAACTGCTTGACAAAACCTATGAGCGACTACCGAAGTACGATGTTAAAATCGTGGTGGGAGATTTTAACGCAAAGGTAGCCATATTGTCGGAAAACAGAGCCTCCCCAAAAAAACGTCTGGACTTAGGCTAATTGACTTCGCCAAGGATACAAAGCTCGAACAAAATCCTGTCGAGATGAACAAGGAAATTTCGTAGATGAAATAGACGATGGTGAGGATATGGAAGAACCACTTCTGCAGACTTTTAAACGGCGATGACGAACAACATTCCGCTGTCAGGCAAAACGAACCATTCAATATTGGCACCGACAGCGAAAACTGCCAACCACCCGACCTGAGTGAAGTGAGGATAGCAATATCTAAACTCCAGCTTAATAAGGCTGCCAGAAATGACGGCCTTCCCGCCGAGCTTTATAAAGAGATGACTTGGTAAGAATCATCCACCAACTCATAAGCCAAATCTGGTCGGAAGAATGTATGCCTGAAGAATGGAACCTCAGCATCGTTTTTCCGATCCACAAAAAAAGGAGACCCTCTAAGCTACGCTAACTACAGAGGCATAAGTCTCCTTAACATCGCCTACAAGATCCTATCTGCCGTAATATGTGAACGCCTGAAACCGTTTACCAACAACCTGATCGGCCCTTATCAGTGTTGTTTTACGCCAGGAAAGTCGACAATCGATCAAATTTTCACACTTTGGCAGATCCTGGAAAAAAACCCAAGAAGTCCAAATCGATACCCACCACCTATTCATCGACTTCAAAGCCGCATACGACAGCATTTATAGAGACGAGCTATACAGAGCCATGTCTTGTTTTGGTATACCGCCCAAACTCGTCCGCTTGTGTAGGATAAAAATAAACAAATTTATGGCGCAACAGGCTCTTTAGTACCCAGGGCCTAGCTTTTTTCTCACAACCATTCATGTGTGTGTGTACTTCTTTGCACGATGGCGGGACCTCCTGTCTTATTCATGACAATTGATACTAATCGGATGATTTGTCAGAACACCACGAGAGGAGGGCCAGTGAAAAATCATTTTGCTACGGCTGGGAATCGAACCCAGACCTTCTGCGTGGCAATTCAACGCACTAACCATCGCGCCGTGTAGGATAACGATGGAGAACTTTCGCTGCTCCATCAGGGTCGGAAACGACATCACCGACACATTTGATACCAAAAATGGATTTAGTCAAGGATTTCTTCAATTTGATTCTTGAGAGGATTGTGCTTTTTCGGGCTAAGAAGGCAATTCAGTAGTAAAGCCCTCACTAGAACTACTAAGGAAATCCTATATAAGACCCTGATCATCCCAGTCCTGCTCTACGGTGCTGAAGCATGGACCGTCTCAAAAGCGGATGAAGAAATCCTTGGTCGGTTTGAAAGGAAAATTCTTCAAAAATCTTCGGTCCCGTTTGCGTTGACGGGCTATGGAGACGAAGATTCAACCAAGAACTATACGAGCTGTACAGCGACATGTCCCTAGTCAAAAAAACTCCGCATTGGACGTTTAAGATTGCTAAGACCTGTAGAACGAATGGACACCAATAGTCCGTTTCGCAGAGTCTTCGATTCCCAGCCAGACTTCGGACGCAGTAGAGGAAGACCTCGATTTAACTGGCGCGCACAAGTAGGAACCGATCTCCACCAACTTGGAGTGCACAACTGGAGGCAGTTAGCTAAGGACCGGGCTAATTGGAGAGGAAGGCCTCGCCTTAAGTGGCGTGCACAAGTAGAAAACGACCTCAACCAACTTGGAGTGCGTCACTGGAGGCAGTTATCTAGGGACCGGGCTATTTGGAGAGGCATGTTGGTTGAAACCCAGGTTCATTCCGGACTGTAGCGCCACTTAAGTAAGTAAGTAAGATATGACGTGGTCCGGGAGCTGCTATAAAAAGATTTGTTGGTGCTGTCCTGTGGTATTCGATTTTTCCACAGAACTTCGTATTTTTTGTAGCGTGTCGGATATCCTCATGCTTGGGTGCAACAAGGTAGTGGTCCAAGTCGATGTATTCCCACGGATGTCCGGACATCCACAGTACTGGATGAGTACCTCTTGTCTGTCGCAATGTGGTCAGAAGCATAATTGCGGGCTGTGTTTTCCCACAATACTGATAAAGATGTCCACTCTTCCTTTGTTCTTATAAGATTTGTCCAGGGGCTCGTTGAAACCATCATATTTTTCATCCGTTGGCATGAGCACAAATAAGGCTTATTTGTAGAATCTGGTCTTTATGCGCATTGTTACAATGCCTCCGATAATGGCTTATGACTACAATTGGATTGGATGATACCAATCTACGAAAATAAATCAAACGCGGTGACTTTATCGGAAGACATTTCCGAGAAAGTCAATGTTTGATATGAGTTTTGGTTTTGTGGAGTCATCGGTCTGTATTTCTTTTTAAAAAAGCGAAGCTATCATTTTTCAACTATTAAAATTAGATAATATGGGTACCGACGACATGTGGTTCCAACTCGAGAGCGCATGCTACGATGGGCAATCTGATCGAGCGGTTGGAGTACCACACGACAACGACAAAGCAATAGCGATTATTAATTGTTCTAATGTTGCAATAAAGAAACATTTTGGAGTAAAATAATATTGCAATACAAAAATATTCGCCCTAAAAAAATAAAAAAAAAGTCATTCATTGACATCCTTGCAAGCAACCAAGAGCGGTTTATGCACCACTAAGGCAAGTACTCTCCAAATAATTAATGAGATGAGAGGGCATTCATTCAAAAGATAAGCACCACAACTACAACCTCATATGAGTACATCCTTCTTCTAACGACATATGGAAAAGTATCTTCTATCTACACACAAACCCCTCGTATAAGGATGCGTTACCAATGGTATATAAAGCTTCACAGATTTAGCATAACAAAAGGCGATTAAAATCTGTCGTCGTGGTGTATTAGTGTGGTGTACATCCTCAACCCGAATCCGACCCAAAATGTCAGATTAAAGAAATGGTCGAGTCCACTGTCCTTACTCTCATATGACGCGTAAAATAGGTTGTGTTGACATTTTACAATTTCTGCCTGTCAAACAGTTTCAAATTCACACTTTCCGCGTGCACTGAATCGTGAAAAGAGAACAACACAAGGGGGTTGTCTGAATTCAAGGGTTTTGCATGCACCACACTACCCCTTCCTTCCCACCAGGAACAAAAACTCACATATAAAACACGGTAGGAACAGCCCTCGAGATAAATGTTCCCTTCCTATATGTATATCTGCGTTTTTTGGAGGAGACCCTAATTTGACCGTAAACATCCCTAACATGTAATTTATCTAAGGATCGTTTGAGACAATAAAACATATACGTAGACACAGTAATAAAAATCAGACTCTTCTGGTCTCCAGAGAATCCTTACAAAAAGGTTTGACATACTCCTCCGACATTCATAATTCGCCATGATAAATATTTGATAATTTTTTCTCAGAAGCAAGACTAGGGCAGTCAAACAGGGTCAATCGAAAGTTAAGACAAAGGACCGTAGTGTCCAAATCTAATTTATATATTCCTGACAGATTGCCAAAAAAAAGCGAAGTGGAAGAGTTTGCGTTTTCTAGGAAGGTAACAGGTCAATGTGGGTGTGCTGTCATCTCATCCGATGTCTGGAGATGAAGCTGGTGCTCGCCAGACCGCGACGGTGTTCACAAGCACCAATTATCGTTATTGGCCGTATTAAAAATCGAATGAGAAACACATCTGTCACGCACGACCCGCACGCTGGGATGGGGTCGGGAAATATTATATTCGCAACTGTTTCGAAATATTTAGTTCCCTGTCCGTCGCATTGGGAATGCTTTCGGATGATTGAGAAGGGCAAGCCCAAGCAGTGATGTTTCGCTTAAGAAGGGCGATGATGGAGGGTGTTGACTGCATATAACCGATTATGATTTTTCAACCTTTAAATATGAAAATTATGAGAACATGACTGCTAACAATGTGTTAGGGCGGCGGATGTGCCGACATCACAGATGGTGGCTTGCGGGTTGACAATTATTATTTTCTGCGATCCTTGTGTGAGGATATTTTTTCGGAACTGAAATAGTGGCAATAAAGCTGTTGGTGCTGGGAAAGCCTCTTACAGAATGGATTGTGTTTATGATTTTGGAAAATCGGAATATGGGCTCTAATTAGCAAATTCATCTGTTGTGGTGAGTGAGCAGGGAAGGTGGAACAAATTGGGAAGGCACACTATTTGAAATAAATTGGAAATAATATCCTTTGTTGACATCTGTTTAGACGATTTCTTGAAATTTCAAAAGGCAAAAAGAAGAGTGCCGAATCCGACAGAAAATGTTAAAAAAATTAATTAACTTGTCAGTTATAGATAGACTTATACCACTCGTCCCACACTAATATGGACATGTCCTGCACACCGACAATTAGTTTTTCTTCTTTAATTAATGGTAGAACAGTGCGGGATGAACCTCTCATGTTAGTCCGATATTTAGCCAATTCCCTCCACTTGCGTACCTACTTCAAGTTTGTTTATATAAGCTTCTAATTGTGAGCGCCACTTAAGGCGAGGTCGTCCTCTACTGCGTCTGACGTCTGGATGCGAATCGAAGACTCTGCGAGCCGGAGTATTGGTGTCCATTCGTTCTACATTTCGCTGTACAGATCGTATAGTTCTTCGTTGAATCTTCGTCTCCATAGCCCGTCAACGCAAACGGGACCGAAGATTTTTTGAAGAATTTCCCTTCTAAATCGATTAAGAATTTCTTCATCCGCTTTTCAGACGCTCCATGCTTCAGCGCCGTAGAGCAGGACTGGAATGATAAGGGTCTTATATAGAACCTCCTTAGTAAATTTTTCAATAAGAGCGCTGCAAACTTTTTTTTTTAAATAAAACAAAAACGGTTTTGGATATCAATAAAATTATTTATTCGTGTGAAAGTACGTTCGATGCCATTATGTATGGAACTCGACTTCTTTTGCATGGCCACAACGGGCACGCTTGCAGAAGTCCAGACGCTGAACCCAATTTTCGACGGTTTTGAAGCATAAATCGGCCGATACTGCTGCAATTTCACGTTCGATATTCGTACGAAGTTCATCAATCGTCGCTGGCTTGTTGGCATAGACCATAGACTTGACGTAGCTCCATAGGAAATAGTCTAAAGGCGTCAAATCGCACGACCGAGGTGGCCAAGCGACTGGACCATTTCGTTCTCCAAACTTGGTTTCCAATAAATTGATTTTGGCATTCGCTGTGTGGCTTGTGGGGCCGTCCTGTTGGAACCACATGTCCTCCAAGTCCATATAATCCAAGTGGGGCCAAAAATATTGGATTATCATTGAACGGTAGCGATTCCCATTCACAGTAACGTGTCGGTCTTGATCATCACGGTTATTCCGTGATGACGCCGGCCCAATGACGCCGCCGGCCCATAAACCACACCAACCCGTAATTTTTTCGGGATGCAATGATGACTCATGGAGTACGTGTGGATTGCTGCCTGACCAATACGGCATATTTTGTTAATTGACAGCCAGAAATGAACCTCATCACTGAAGATGATTTTTCGATGAAAATCCGAATCATTTTCAAGTTGTTGCTCAGCCCAATTCACGAACATACGACGCTTCTGGTGATCAAGCGGCTTCTTTTCTTGCGTCAATTTAATCTTGTAAGGATGTAGGCCAATATCTTTTCGCAAAATTCGCCACAACGACGTCACAGAGATGCAAAACGCTTGAAAACGACGTGTAAGAGACACCTTTGGGCTTTCTTCAACTGAAGCCTCAGCGGCAGCAATATTCTCGACACTACGGGCACTTCTTTGTCTCACTGGCACGGGAACATTAAAGTTTTTCCACTAGACGCTCAATTGTTGTTCTGCTAGGACGATTATGACGACCAGAAATTGTACGTAGTGCTCTTAACGCTGAGACCACTGACTACGAATTTCGGTTGTAAATTTTAAGAATTTCGACTCGTTGTTGGATCGTTAATCTTTCGATCATGAAATGGCAAACCTCACTGAAGGGAAATGTCAAAAGAGCGGCAAGAAATATGGCGTCGTTTGCTGTCCCTGCTGCTCAACTTTTGTAGCGTCCCTGTTGAAAAACCCGATAGTTCGAGTGAGGGCTTTACTACTAAATTGCCTTCTTAGCCCGAAGAAACAGCGGTTTGAAAGAGTAATTCTTCGTTTAATTTCTGACGAGAAGTCGTTGTCAGAGTAAACAACGGAGCCGAGATAGACAAAGTCCCGTACTACCTCAAAGTTATATCTTACAATGGTGACGTTCTGTCCAATTCGTCGATGTTGTGTGTCATTTCGTGTTGACAGCATATACTTTGTCTTGCAAATGTGGCTATGACATCACGTTGGGTCTTACCAATGACGTCAATATTGTCCGCGTATGCCAGTAGTTGTACACTTGTACCGATTTTTTTTAAAATTGTGCATCTGGTGCTGCATCTGGTGTTGGCTCTGGAGTTTTGCACAATCCTAACAAGAATCAAATTGAAGAAGTCATACAACAGCGCATTGCCTTGCCTAAATCCTTTTTGGTATCAAATGTGTCGGTAAGGTCGTTTCCAACCCTGATGAACCTGCGAGAATTCTCCATCATCATCCTACACAAACGGACGAGTTTGGGAGGTATACCAAAACTAGACATGGCTCTGTATGTTGTTGCTAACATTGAATGGTTCGTTCTTCCTGACAGCGGAATGTTGTTCGTCATCGCTAGCAATCTGCAAAAGATTTACATCATATCACCAACATTTAATCTCAATGAACAACGGCGACGATGTTAACAAGCCTGATACCTAACAAAGTTTCAAAATTGATGCAGAATTTCGATAGATACTCGAAACTAACGAGAAAACCGAAATAAAGTTTAATTAGGAATTTGGGTTTATTTCCTTTGGCCTTATTTTACGTCACCAAAAAAATTAGACATTACATAAAATTAAGCGAGCTTCTGAGCCGGTTAACAATTTGACGTCCATATTCACCACGCTTATGTGGTGGGTCTGTGTGAGCCCTTAGAAATAGCCGTTCTTGAAATGAATAAATTTTGATGCACTAGTATAATGATACATAGGAAGGATTGACTGTGGTGTTGTGCTACGGGTGTCCAAAAGGGCCCGGTAAAGTTGTTGATGTATGCATATGGAGTATGCAGTTTCTCTTGATTCTCTTTGTGTGTATTTCGATACGATCTGTTTTTCGAAAACCAGGACTTACTGCAGTAAGTATATCCTGCTATCGGAAAGCGAAGCGCAGCATGCCACAATTCTAGTCCAGCTAGTATATTTGGTTTCCGTTTCATATTATCTTATAATAATGGGTGATCCATTTCGAGGTTTCCTACTTTTTTAAAGAAAAAAACACAGAAAATTAAAATTTAATGGAGAATGTTTATTATCATTTGAAAGAACATTCTTTGGCATTTATTTTTTGAAGATTATGTCTATCAAATGTTGGCCGTTACTACGTCGCAGATGGTCCATCCGTTGAGTCCAATTTTCGATCACTCGTTCGAGCATTTCGACTGGTAACTGGCGAATGACACGCGTGATGTTTTCCTCCAAGGCCTGAATCGAAGCGGGTTTGTCGGCATAAGCTTTTGACTTTATATATCCCCACAGGAAAAAGTCTAACGGTGTGATATCACACGATCTTGGTGGCCAATCGACCGGCCCAAAACGTGAAATTTTATGCTCACCGAAATGTTCTCTCAATAAGTCCATTGATTGATGCGATGTGTGGGAAGTGGCGCCGTCTTGCTGAAACCAAATGTCGCCGAGATCACGAGCTTCAATTTCAGGCATAGTCGGTTATCATGGCACGATAACGGTCGCCATTGACGGTTACGTTCGCACCGGCATAATTTTTAAAGAAATATGGACCGATGATTCCACCGGCTCACAAACCACACCAAACCGTTGTTTTTTCTGGATTGAAGTGGTAGTTCTTCAATCTCTTCAGGTTGCTCTTCGTCCCAAATGCGGCATTTTTGTTTGTTTACATACCCATTGAGCCAGAAATGGGCCTCATCGCTAAACAAAATTTGCCTCGAAAACGTCGGATCTTCTTGGAACTTTTCAAGAGCCCATAGAGCGAAGCGATGTCGCTTGGGAAGGTCGAGCGGCTTCAGTTGTTGCACAAGCTGTATTTTGAACGCTTTCAATTTAAGATGTTGACGTAAAATGCGCCAAGTCGTTCCATACGTCAGTCCGAGTTGCTGCGAACGGCGCCGAATCGACTCTCTACGGTCTTCGTGTACACTCTCAGCTACGGCCGCTATATTTTCTTCACAGCGTGCTGGACGTGGTCTATTCGGTCGAATATTATCCAATAATGAATGCTGGGTCTCAAAATGGGTGATGGTGTTGCGAATAGTACGCTCAGTAGGCCGATTATGTTGACCATAAGTTGAGCGAAGTGCACGAAACACATTCCTCCTAAACGTTGTTCACGCGTAAGTCTTTCCATTATGAAATGCCAAACAATACTAAACAAAAATAACATGACAGCATGACACGACTCACAAGTGATCTGTCAAAAAAGGCTATTGAAAAAAGTATCTCTACTTGGATCACCCGTTGTGTCCTAGCGCCCGGATTATTTCGACTTAAGTCTGATTGCATTAAGTATTAAGCCCTACGAAATTCAATTATATTTGATGCCCAGCTTTTATGGCCGTTTGACTTCAAACGTAAATGGAGATATCCTCTTGTCATGAATGTCTAGAAGTCTGCTTGGGATACAATGTTAGACCCATATTTTCAGAGTTCACCCCACTCTATTTTTTGATCAATTAGTGTTTTTAAGGCGGATTTAATCGTTTGACAACCATTCGTTCCTTTTCGGTATTGCAATTGAACATTCATGATATCAAAATTGTTATTTGAGAGTATGCAGTTCGGCTTTCCTCTCTCATATGGAACTGACATCAATATTCTGAAAGATTTAATGGGTCCTAGCTTTTCTGAGTCCAACTACAGGTAGTCTAACAGTTCCCTCCATAACCAAGTCGGCCTAGGCACTGTTTGAATTTTTTTAAAGAAAAATATGTGCTAACAAACACACGTCGTCAACGTTTCCGTTTTCATCAATTGCACTTCCATTGGTTATACGATTGAGACTTTTTATGATAAATGGCTAAGTGGAATCTTATCCACAAATGTGCTGTTCTATCCAACTAAACTTGTTATTCTATGCGAACAATATAATCAGTGTACAAGCGTTCTCAAATGTATGGTATCCCACTTGGTTAAACAAACACTCATCTCAACCTCTACACAATGGAGCCCCTTAAACGAAAGGATGATTTGCCAGCAGGTGCTGCATACGAATGCCAACCAATCCACAGAGATTGTACATATCTAGTAGTTTCTCCGACTATATCACCAGAATACCAAAGTCCACATATCTAATTCCGATCATGATTCTCCTTCATTTTCTCTCCAAATCCTCGGGAAACAGATGGAATTTCTTCGATTTTCCACATCCTTCGTCCTATAGCTTATTTGGAAGTTTGTGTTTCTTTTTCTGTCAAATCATAATCTGATGAGAAAAAAGCGGACAAACTTTGACCCAACTTTCATCATTGCACCATCATCTCTTCAATTTATCCCTTCCCTTGGCGGCTTAGTTTCTCTGCAGCATCCTTCTCATGCGGTACAGATCCATGAGAGAAAAAAAAACCTATTTACTGAACAATATTGAGAACAAGAAAAAAAAAAAAACGAAACCAAATATCCAAACAAAGGACAAGCTAAAGAAAGGGAAAAAGAATTGTTAAGGAAAAACAATTACCCACCACCCTCTGGGCGTTTGTAAGGTAGTACAGACTATACACCCGCCTTCACCTAACCCCCGAAAATACCATTCCAAATATTTATTTTTACATTTGGTTTCCCCAAAAGCCTATACACACAGACACCGATGTGGGGGATGTGGGATTTCTCTTGTACGTATATTCTTATTTTTCTACCGTAACAAGGACGACGATGATGCTCACTGCTGTACCTGAGAGTACACCATCATCATCTTCTGAATGTCGGATCCACTAGATAACGAAACCGAAATCGCCTTAAGGTGTTGAAACGAAATAAAAAGTTTTCGTTTTATATATTTTTGCCAGCCATCCTATGAATTTAAGAGGGTGGATGATGAAAATCCCACCGACACAAAGGACCCTGATGTGATAGTGGGGGGATGGGTGGTTGTTCAACGACTACGATTGCTGAAACGATGGCGGCCCGGAAGGAGGCAAATTTAGTTATGAATTCATTTCGAATCGAGGTAATATGATTACACCTCTATGCTCTGTCGTTGAGGAGGGTTTGTCTTGTTTTGCTATTCTGACGTTTGCCCTCCCAAAAAAGCGATCAACATAAACGTTCTAGCACCACCAACGAATGAAACCCATCGGGCTCGAGCGGAAATGGTTGTTCCCCAATATTATCGCCCTACATATGTGAACATATCCGTAGACTTGCTCGCCAGAGTTTTTGGCAATTACATTCGAAAATTCATAATCGAAATCGAGCGTTTTGTTTATTCTGAGGGAACAGTTTTAACCCATAGATGGCGGGAGCGAGGTAAAGGCAAATAATAGTTCGATACATTTGCCAAGGGTGAACGTTTGTGGTGAGCTTAGGTAAATGTTTGCGCTGGAGACTAAAAGTTCATTGATAGGAGGATTAAAGAGAAATTGGTTTGTTGTGTGTTTTCATATAATGAGTGTGTAGATACATGTAGATTGTATAGTCAGATGTGATAGATACATCAGGGTAATTACATAGCTCGATATGGAAAAAACATTCGAACAATTCAACTTTCAATTCTGAGAATACAAACAATTCAAATGCTAAAATGAATAACAGTTCGATAATTCAGGACCTGAAAACACTTCGAATATGGATTTTAGCTAATGAATTTGGAAAATAGCAAGCAACTTAATTAGAAAAATATAATTCTTCCTAAGTCTTTACTTCAAGACTATGTTTGTAAGCAAAAAAAATGATTTACAGAAAGTAAGAAAATTGAGTACAGAGTATTTTGAACGTCAACAGAGGTAATGATGACAACTAAAAACTGTCAATGAGTGAATCTAAAGGCGTTTTCCATTGGTAAGCAAATCACTATTTTTTGATCTTCTTCTTCTTAAGTGGCGCTACAGTCCGGAATGAACATGGGCCTCAACCAACATGCCTCTCCAATTAGCCCGATCCTTAATAACTTCTTCCAGTTGCGCCCTCCAAGTTGGTTGAGGTCGATTTCTACTTGAGCGCGCCACTTAAGGCGAGGCCTTCTTCTCCAATTAGCCCGGTCCTTAGCTAACTCCCTCCAATTGTGCACTCCAAGTTGGTGGAGGTCGGCTCCCACTTGTGCGCGCCACTTAGATAGAGGTCTTCCTGTACTGCGTCCGACGTCTGGCTGGGAATCGAAGACTCTGCGAGACGGAGTATTGGTGTCAATTCGTTCTACATGTCCTAGCCATCTTAAACGTCCAATGCGGAGTTTTTTTTTTGACCTGGGGCATGTCGCTGTACAGCTCGTATAGTTCTTGGTTGAATCTTCGACTCCATAGCCTGTCAACGCAAACGGGCCCGAAGATTTTTCGGTGAATTTTTCTCCCACATCGACCAAGGATTTCTTCATCCGCTTTTGAGACGGTCCATGTTTCAGCGCCGTAGAGCAGGACTGGGATGATCAGAGTGTTATATAGGATCTCCTTAGTAGTTCGAGTGAGGGCTTTACTACTGAATTGCCTTCTTAGACCGAAGAAACAGCTTAACTCATTTTTACCGTTTCCTTTATACTAGCAAACGTGGCTTTGGCATCACGTTGGGTCCGAACAATGTTGTCAATATCTCCAGCGTATGCTCGTAGTTGTTCAGATTTTTGGAAAATTGTGCCTCTGGTGTTGGCTCGTGAGTTTTGCACGATCCTCTTAAGAATCAAATTGAAGAAGTCACATGATAGCGCATCGCCTTGCCTCCTTTTTTGGTATCGAATGTGTCGGTGAGGTCGTTTCAGATCCTGATGGAGAATCTGGAATTCTCCATCGTTATCCTACACAAACGGACTAGTTTGGGCGGTATACCAAAACTAGACATGGCTTTGTATAGTTCGTCTCTATAAATGCTGTCGTATGCGGCTTTGAAATCGATGAATAGGTGGTGGGTATCGTTTTGGACTTCTTGGGTTTTTTCCATGATCTGAGAAGGTCTGAAGATTTGACTTATGCCTCTGTAGTTTGCGCAGCTTAGAGGGTCTCCTTTTTTGTGGATCGGGCAAACGATACTAAGGTTCCATTCTTCAGGCATACCTTCTTCCGACCAGATTTGGCTTATGAGTTGGTGGATGTTTCTTACCAAATCATCTCCGCCGGCTTTATAAAGCTCGGCGGGAAAGCCATCATTTCCGGCAGCCTTATTAAGCTTGAGTTTTGATATTGCTTTCTTCACTTCACTCAGGTCGGTAGTTGGCAGTTTTCGCTGTCGTTGCCAATATTGAATGGTTCGGTTTGCCTGACATCAGAATGTTGTTCGTCATCTTCGTTAAACAGTCTGTAGAAGTGGTTCTTCCATATCCTCAGCATCGACTGTGTCTCAACTACGATATTTCCTTGTTCATCTCGACAGGATTCTGTTCGAGCCTTGTATCCTTGGCTTTGACGTTTTACACTTTGGTAAAACTTGCGAACGTCGTTCCTGGAGTGGCACCTCTCTATATCCTCGATCGCCCGCATTTCTTGTTCTTCTTTCTTATTTCTGAAAAGTCGGTGTTCTTCCTCGTCTTCCTGTTCTTTCTTGTCTTCACCTGCAGCATAGCCCT
Organism: Rhingia rostrata; assembly: GCA_949824845.1. Taxonomy (NCBI): domain Eukaryota; kingdom Metazoa; phylum Arthropoda; class Insecta; order Diptera; family Syrphidae; genus Rhingia; species Rhingia rostrata. Next base: position 159,066,126 of record OX463755.1, on the reverse strand, counting down.
ATAGGCCTCGTTCTTGGCTGAGAGCATCTGTCGGCACTCCTCATCAAACCAGGGGTTTTTTTTCTGAGGGGCGCGAGAAACCTACCACATCTAATAACATCATGCACATCACATCTAATGGCTTGTTGGCATCGTTGCCATTGTTTTTCGACACTCGATAATGGTGAAATGGTGTTAATAGAGGAGTTAAGGGATACACGTTGCGCGAAGGTCTTGGCGGTCTCTTGCGATTACAGTCTTTCGACATTAATTTTTTTCACAGTATTTCTGGATTTTTGTGGCGTGGTGGATATCCGCATTCTAACCTTGGCTGCAACGAGTCGAGTGTTAGCTCCTCGGAATGTTCGGACATCCAAAATACTGGATGCGTGCCTCTTGTCTATCGCAATATGATCAATTAGTTGATCTGGAGACCGCCATGTCCCCTTATGGATATCGAGGGGAGGAGATCAATTTAGAAATCGCGGTCCGTTTTTGGACCTATTTTTCCAATACCAAACATTCCTCAACCTCAACAACTTCTTATAAGAAGCAGTGGCGCAGGTGGCCATGGCTCAGAGGAATGCGTAGTTGACTGCTCAGCCAAACGCTGCGGGTTCAAGCCCCAGCTTCGGCAGCATTTGTTTTCTACGAAAATTGCCAGCTTATCTGAGGCCACCTGAGCGATAATATGAGACAATATAAATCTATGTCTCCTCCTCTGTGCCACGTAGGTGTATGTTATATGTCTTTCCTTCCATGTATCTATCTGTCTCTCTCTGTTGTATTAATGTCTGGATCTGTCCCAGCCGATGGCCTCAGTCGCCAGTGCTGTTACGTGTCTGTAGTTTGTTGCATTCATGTGCGAAGTACTGTGATGTCCAATGTCCAATGTCCAAGAATCAGTGACATCGCTTTTTGTAGTCCAACCCACTAAGGAACTGCTCCCACATTTAATCATATGTAGAATTTTTTGGCCTAAGATCAAAATGATAAAGGCTGATCAGGTTGATGGTAAACATATTACTGCAGATAGATGTCTAGTCGATGCTTAATGTACTTATGCGTCTTTAGGTGGCATAGTTAAATGGGTATCGTTTTTTTGTGATTTGGTTATACTTTCACCTTTCGTCTCTGTTACTTACCAATATGGGCCTTGTTTGAAGAAATGTCTTCTCCACGTCTTTCATCTGCTGCCACCAAAACTTTACACGGTGGTTCACACCCTATCTATTCTCTAGGCACTAGATGACGAGCGATCGCCATGAGGATGCTGATATCCTGAGTTGATAGGCATCATCTGGATGAAATTGTAGTGTTTTCATATAAACGCATTGCCGACCATTTTAGCACCAAATTACCAAAAAAAAAGTAATAGAAGGATGTTATAGAACAAAACAAGGTCTGTCCTCCGTGGGGAAAATGGAGAACACACGCAATCTCGGAGCTCAGGAAAATCAAAGAGTATCCCGTCAGGAAAACTTTCTTTCATTCTACAAAAGAAGAAAAGGGGGCTCTACGCAACAGAAATGACATCATAGCCACAGATGCGCAGGGAATCGTAGGTGCTTTCAGAGGATATTTCTAGCACCGGCTCAATGGGCATAATGATGAGACATTGATAGGAAAAGAGAGCAACTTACCAGCGCAGCCATCATTAAGCTGAAGCAAGGCAGCCAGGCAGCTCTGTTGGATTTGCAGTAGAATTCTTCAAATACAGGTATTGACATAGAAGTTTGCATGCACCAAAGCAACAGCAACGTCTGGATGTATGAGAGCACACCCGATCACGGAATTATAAGCACAATATGTTCCATTTACAATACTGGCGATCCAATGTAAAATCACTGTCAAATATCGCAAGGTTGATCCCATCCAAAGGGCTGTGTGAACGTCTTAAGCATTTCTGCCGCACACCTATTAATGTGGCTTCCAGCTCAGTAGATTGACCATAAACCAAATTTTTATGAATATCGTGACACTGTTGATAGCAACAGTTTTAAGGTAGTTAAGGAGTTCATGTAATTCGGAGTCAGCAACATCAGGAGTGATGGCTTAGTGAAGTAACGATGAGGAGTGAGCCGATAAGACCTAAGTTTACCGAAACAAATCCTTAATGCAAAAGTCCAAACCAGTCCTAATTTCAGGCGGTGAGTCGTATTTTAGCTGAAAAATAGAGGAGATCATACAACCGCGGACTTTATGAGCTGCAGCAAGATGTGAATGTAGTACGAAAGCTAAAAATACGTCGACTCCAATGACTCGGCCACATTGAGGGAATGAACATCAGGCTCGAGACGACAACGAAGACAGAATCTTCAATTGTTGGATATCCAACAACATGCAGAATGAATTCACGGCACATTTGATGAAGAAGTGATTGTGGAGTGGGCTGGTTGCTAGAATGCACAGTGAATCTCGAACAATTCAACATTACCAGCAAACTAGCCTCAATACACAAATCACTTTAAAATAAAACAACAAACAATAGCTCAATTTAAAACAATTAACACGAGCACCACACGCACCGACGGAACAAAATCACGAACTGTCAAATTAATTGATGGTGAAGGTGTGACAAGATGGGAGATGCTCTTCTTACAACAATGCAGTCTAAACGGGTACACTACTTGGCAAGTTAAAAAGTGGCATACAAAAATTGTTTAGAATTCTAAGGAAAGAAGAGCATTGTATATGTGTATTGTAAATTGTAAATGTAAAATGTATTCATGTAATGTTGCACCACTACATCGGCATATCAAATAATGAAATTGATATAGGCCAATGACCCAATTTTCAAACAGCTGTTTTTTTCATAACACAGCTAGAACATTTCATGGTAACCAAATCTTTGAACTATGATTACTCTTCAATCATCCTTTGTCAGAGTAACAGACTTAATAAAGTGTCAGTTTATAACGTTTCACTACGAGTTTCATTTTACGAATATCCACAAGTATTCCTCGGTAACGTACACTCGGTGCATGTTTGAGATCAACCTTTTCAAACTCAACAGTTTCTTCCTATTTCGCTCAATACGGAACATCAATTGAAGGTTCAAAAGATTGTGGATGTCAGAGCGCTATTACTGAATGACTGGAAGAAACGTGTCCAGTATAGAATAAGATGGAAAGCTGCAGTCTCACAGGCAGAGACCCTCAAGGGATGGGGAGTCCGATAAGTAAGTATGTTTTCCCTGTATTTCACGTTAAACACTTTTGTAAGACTTACGAATAACATTCCTGGAGTGTCACTTCTCCTTTTCTTCGACCGCGCGCTGCTTTTCCTGGTCTTTTTTCTTTCTGAAAAGCAGGTGATCTTCCACAGTTCTTTGCCTATTAAGCTCAATGGCAGCTCTTATCTATACCTGCATCTTAGACCTGTATTCCTTTTTTTGGCTGCGATTGGGGGTTTCTTGTTTGAGGTCGATATTATGGCTTATTACGTCGTCGCAATTGTTTTACGACAATATATGCTTGTGGGATGGTATTAATCGAAGGATTAATCTTCCAAGGACTTGGCGGTCTTTTAAGTTTGCAGTCTTTCGACATTATATTATTTCACAGTATTTCGGGTATATTGTGGCGTGGTGGAATTTTGCATTCTTACCTTGAGTTCCACAAAGTAGTGTGGTGTGAGTAGATGTTATCCCCTAAAAAAATGTAGGCACATACTAATACTGGATACTAATCGACTGTTTGTTATGGATATCAAGATTCAAAAGCCGTGCGCTGGTTATAGTATGGCATTTCGATCAGCAGCGATATCCTTTTATTCAAAAAAAAAAACATTTTGTCGCAACAGGCACGATAATACCCAGCGATGAGCTTTCTCACAACCATTCATATGTGCGTGTAGACTTCTTGCACGAAGGGACCTCCCTTTTTATACCGAATCCGATCGGCTCAGTTGAGATAAGCTTTTCTTGACAATTGATACTACCTGGATGATGTGTCAGATCATCACGAGAGGAAGGTTAGTAAAAAATCATTTAGGTGTTGCCACCACCCAGGCCCTGTGCGCGGCTGTTTGTCACACTAACCATCGCGGAACTGAGCACGTCGTCATCTCTTTCTATCTTGACGTGAAAATCTCAAAGATCGATATCATTCTTTGACAGTTGCTCACAAGTTTTGTAGACAAGCTGGGTGATGTAACCTTTTTCCTTCGTTAGAGCATGAGTGTATATACGGGTTATCTTCCAAAGACGTCAATCCGCCTTACAGACGTTTCTTCCCTCGGTTAAAATCTGGAACCGTCTGCATAGCGAAGACTTAAAGGAGACCAGTCTCTTCTTTACAGATATTATAAAGGCAGATTCAATTTGATACTTGAGACGATTGTGCAAAACTACCAAGCCAATACCAGAGGCACAATTTTCCAAAAATCGGTGCAACTACTAGCATACGCCGACGATATTGACATCAATGGTAGGACTTAACGTGATGTCATAGCCACGTTTGCTAGTATAGAGAAGGGAGACGCAAAAATGGGTTTAGCAGTAAATGAGGGCAAGATGAAGTATATGCTGTATGCGAAAGGACACACAACGTCGACGAATTGGACAGAACGTCACCATAGACAGATGTAACTTTGAGGGAGAACAGGACTTTGGCTATCTCGGCTCCGCTATTTACTCTGACAACAACACCTCGTCAGAAATTAAACGAAGAATTACCAACCGCTGTTTCTTCGGGCTAAGAAGGCAAATCAGTAGTAAATTCCTCACTCAAACTACTAAGGAGAACATATATAAAGCGCTGAATCATGGACCGTCTCAAAAGCGGATGAAGAAATCCTTGGTCGATTTGAGAGGAATATTCTTCGAAAAATCTTCGATCCCGATTACGTTGACGGGCTATGGAGACGAAGATTCAACCAACCTGGTCAAAAAATTCCGCAAAGGACTTTTAAGATGGCTGGGGCACGTAGAACGAATGGACACCAATACTCCGGCTTGCAGAGTTTGCGATTCCGAGCCAGACGTCGGACGCAGTAAAGGGAGACCTCGACTTAAGGGCGCGCACAAGTTGAAACCGACCTCAGCCAACTTGGAGTGCGCAACTGTAGGCAGTTAGCTTAGAACCGGCTAATTGGAGAGGCATGTTGGTTGAGCCCCAGGTTTATTCCGGATTGTTGCTCCACTTAAGTAAGTAAGTAAAAAGTAATAAGTATAAAGGCAGATGAAACTATGACTCGAGTGCTATATCAATTTTACGCATTGAATTGGCATATCACCTCTGGGGATTTTCTACCTTTCTTTCTTTAGGGTCTTGCAAATATATATTTAAAGGGTGGTTAAATTTTAAGGGCCGATGTTGGTTTTGAACAAAGCACAAACTGTTTAGGAAATTATTGTCATTTCTATTTAATAAGTTAAGGATGTCCTTTAGACTACAAAAAAAATTGCGAACGCCCGCCAAGGGGCAGGCCCAACGGTTCGACTTACTATTCGACAAATAAAACAAAACGATCAGTACGTTACAAAAGTTTATTCCGGCACGCTTCGACTCCAAATCTAGACTAACCATACTTTCATAAACCCTAACCCAGTTCTCAGAATTGGTTCACACCAATTTGTGCTGACCCGTTATTCTTTGTAATGCTCGTGCATCCGATTCGGTGTGAATTACATCGCACATGCATTGGGGTAAATGCTCCGGCCAATAAACTGCTGACTCACCTGGGAATAACTTTGTTCATGTTGATACATGTTTCGGGTTGCGTCTGATCGTGTAAACTAATATGATAATATTGGTATGGTTCAATTATGCGTGGAACAAAATATTGGCCAAATGGCAGCCCCGACCTCGGCAGCACACCTCCATCCGATGGTCCAAATTTTCGATTACGCTGAGGCATAATTGAGGTTCTATTTCGTTAATGTGCCGAATTATCTCATCCTTCAGCTCTTCAATTGTGGCTGGCTTATCCATGTACAGCTTTTCTTTCAAATAACCACAAAGAAAGAAGTCCAATGGTGTCAGATCATATGATCTTGGCGGCCAGTTGACATCGCCATTACGTGAGATAAAATGGTCATTGAATTTGTCGCGCGAAAGAGCCATTGTTTCGTTAGCTACGTGGCAAGCACCGTTTTGTTGAAACCACATATAGTCCACATCCATATCTTCCAATTCGGGCCATTAAAAGTTCGTTATCATCTCACGATAGCGAACACCATTCACAGTAGTTGTCTGAACGGCCTAATTTTGGAAAAAAAAAAAAATACGACCCGATACGGCCCCTAAACCGCACCAGTCGACAGTCACTCTTGGATTATCATTCGCCCAAATTCGGCGATTCTGCTTATTAACGAATCCACTGAGGTGAAAATGTGCTTCATCGCAGAAGATGATTTTCTTCGAAAATGTGCCTCATCGCTGAAGATGATTTTCTTCGAAAATCGATCATCCACCGTTGCCATTTCTTGCCACCATTCTGACCATTGACGACGCTTGAAATGGTAAAGAGGCTTTACTTCTTGAGTCAGCTGCAAGTCTGTATGCATAATGTTCATCAATGACGAGCGTGAGAGGTGCAATTGTTGGCGCCAATATTTTCTGTAGTACTTAGCTGTACGAGCATGCACTGGTGTTTTCACATCTCCTACAGACCCGGTTTGCTCAATTTTTTGCACGATTTTTCCGATTGTACGCACATTTGGACGATTAAATTGGCCGAAAAAATCACGAAGTGCACGATATGCATTTTGATTTGAACCCCAATTTTCATAATAAGTCTGAGTAACTTTAACGCCTTGCTCGATTGTGTATCTTTTCATGGTTCAAAAACTTGACGTTTAGGTGTGGTTCATATTCAACATCGGCACTTAAAATTTAACCACCCGTTATATAACGGGTGATCCAAGTAGAGATACTTTTTTCAATAGCCTTTTTTGACAGATCACGTGTGAGTCGTGTCATGCTGTCATGTTATTTTTGTTTAGTATTGTTTGGCATTTTATAATGGAAAGACTTACGCGTGAACAACGTTTACAAATTGTTCAACTTTATTATGAAAATTCACGTTCTGTGAGGAATGTGTTTCGTGCACTTCGCTCAACTTATGGTCAACATAATCGGCCTACTGAGCGTACTATTCGCAACACCATCACCCATTTTGAGACCCAGCATTCATTATTGGATAATATTCGACCGAATAGACCACGTCCAGCAAGCTGTGAAGAAAATATAGCGGCCGTAGCTGAGAGTGTACACGAAGACCGTAGAGAGTCGATTCGGCGCCGTTCGCAGCAACTCGGACTGACGTACAAAATACAGCATGTGCAACAATTGAAGCCGCTCGACCTTCCCAAGCGACATCGCTTCGCTCTATGGGCTCTTGAAAAGTTCCAAGAAGATCCGACGTTTTCGAGGCAAATTTTGTTTAGCGATGAGGCCCATTTCTGGCTCAATGGGTATGTAACCAAACAAAATTGCCGCATTTGGGACGAAGAGCAACCTGAAGAGATTGAAGAACTGCCACTTCATCTAGAAAAAACAACGGTTTGGTGTGGTTTGTGAGCCGGTGGAATCATCGGTCCATATTTCTTTAAAAATTATGCCGGTGCGAACGTAACCGTCAATGGCGACCGTTATCGTGCCATGATAACCGACTATGCCTGAAATTGAAGCTCGTGATCTCGGCGACATTTGGTTTCAGCAAGACGGCGCCACTTCCCACACATCGCATCAATCAATGGACTTATTGAGAGAACATTTCGGTGAGCACATAATTTCACGTTTTGGGCCGGTCGATTGGCCACCAAGATCGTGTGAAATCAAGCCGTTAGACTTTTTCCTGTGGGGATATGTAAAGTCAAAAGCTTATGCCGACAAACCCGCTTCGATTCAGGCCTTGGAGGAAAACATCACGCGTGTCATTCGCCAGTTACCAGTCGAAATGCTCGAACGAGTGATCGAAAATTGGACTCAACGGATGGACCATCTGCGACGTAGCAACGGCCAACATTTGATAGACATAATCTTCAAAAAATAAATGCCAAAGAATGTTCTTTCAAATGATAATAAACATTCTCCATTAAATTTGAATTTTCTGTGTTTTTTTCTTTAAAAAAGTAGGGAACCTCGAAATGGATCACCCTTTATATGGAGGCAGAAATTGATAAATTGAAAGCCAACATGTCTCGCGTCATTGGACAATTATCACTTGAAATTTTCGAACGTGTTATTCAAAATCAAAACAGAATGCACCACATAAGCCGTTGTGACGGTCAACATTTGAAAGAAACATTCTCTCAGCGATATAGATAAAAACTATTTTTTTGCATCATAACAATGGTTACACAATAACATTTTTTTATTTTTGCCAAACACATATAAATTACAATCATTACAATACAATCTCCAAAAATCTGAAAAAAAACCTCTGCGTGGATCTCGGGGCGTTGGTAATAATAACATAAACGTAATAATCACGTTTTTAGCATAAAGCCAAGAGGACCCGGTATCTACATTAATTTACTTCCTAATCATGTAATGTATACATATATAACATCTCTTCTCTAATTCGATTAAGAACTGAAGTGGTTTCATGACTTTCTATCATCGTCTCTATATCTAATTACCAAAACACATCTCTAATACACTTACGCGTCCCTTACTCGGATAGGTATTCGAATTTTCTATATCCGACATCAATCTGTCAATTTCTAGGAAAAAATGAAATCAAACGAAATAACAAACCGCACATCAACAAGGACCAAGGACCAGCAACCCATGTATCCATACAGCACAGCATAATTAGATGATCCCAAAATCAGCCGCTAATTTTTCCGCAATTTGCTTCTAATGCAATAAATAGCATTCTAACCCAATTTAGGGGTGTTTCGGGGTTTGCTATGCGTGTGTGCACATCCAGTGCGTACCTTCGTTGCCCCGCAGCACTAGCCAGGACACAGGACAAAATAAAAAAAAACAGTATTCCACCCCACATCAGATTACCCTCCTGCTGCGATGATTGTTGCCTACACATACGACACGAAATAAAAACTCGATCGAATCGAAGACGCAGAGTAAATATCTGTCATTAACTTTTGGGGTGGTTTTGATATCAAACGATGTCCTTTGAATAGTTTCCACCTCACTAGGTTCTTCCTCGTCTGAGTTCCGCATAGTCGTCGATTGCAAGAGTTGCCTTTGTAACACGATTATCTGACGATTTGATTTACATCGCGGAGTACAACAAACAAAACGAAACCAGTCGGGCGTCTGCGATATCACTGCCACCCCTCTGTCTATACAATCCATCACAAGAGGGCACTTGTTCGGATTGCTCGGTCATATGTTCTCGCACGAGATGATTGTATTTTAATTTTTATTTTTCCTGTAGAAGGGTCCTCGAGCGCTGGCAAACACAGGACTTTGGCAAAGTGGAAAACCCAAAAACGGCCAAAATAAAGGGTAACAACAAGGGTAGTCGCGCAGAGAGACTATGGGGTACAATAGGAAACGTATAGAGGCAAAAAAAGAAAAAAACTTTGAAACTGTTGTGTGTGCACAGTTTGAGTACACACTAGATACAATTACAAGTCGATTTATGGGTGGAATTGCACAGGATGCAGGAGACGATATACTACACAGAGTACAAGACACAGGAGGATAGATGATAACAGATGCGCCTTGTTTGACATGGTTCCCGGGGGAGTGTTGGCAAAAACTCCCACAGCGATACTTGGTTGGTGTGCTCTGCTACAACAAAGCAGCAGGTCCGTGCTATCCAGCCAGCACACCGATGAGTGTAATTCGAAATAAATGGATGACAGCACCGGGTTGGGGTTGCAAACGCGCGATGAGCTACTATTTTTCTTCTTTTACTCGGTTAAATAAATAGTCCTTCGCTACAGATGAGAATCTTTTATTCATTTTATTCTGCAGTAGCGCAAGCGAAGACGATGATGTGAAAAGGTGATAAAGAACGCTGAGATCCTTTTGTTCTTGGGGTAATCGAGTGTTTTGTAATGTCTCAGGTCTTATAGCTTTGTACAAGCTCAAGTGAAAAATGTTTAATTATAGAAATTAGTCAAATGTTGTTTTTTCCTTCTGTATTTTGAAGTCCCAGGTGGGTGGTAAATTTGTCAGGTTACAACGATTTCTATGTGAGGTACATCGATAGCAGTGAGTTATAGAGACAGAGCTATGCTTTTAGAATTTCGTACATACTGCGATGAAGAAGTAAAAATTTGACTGTGGACCGAGTTCAGCGAATTACTGATGTAATTGAGAACGCTTTCGAAGAAAATTAGCTCAGCCATATTGCTTGACGTGTCGCAAGCTATTGACAAGGTCTGGTATAGAAACCTTCAATACAAATTAAGACAAGTTCTGCCTGAAAAATTATAAAAAATCCTTGTCTCGTATCTTGAGCATAGACTCTTCCGTGTGAAACTTGAAAACGAATATTCAGAGTTCAAACAAATATTGCTAGGAGTACCCGAAGGAAGCGTCCTTACACCACTCTTGTTCCTCCTATTTACACGTGATATCCCACAAATAAACGATAAAATAGTTCCCACGTTTGCTGACGATACAGCTATACTAGCAGTTGGCACATCAATCGAGGAAACAAATATAAAATTACGAAACGAGGATAATGAATGAACAATATCCTGGCGGATTGCACTTAACGAGAGCAAATCGATTCATGCAGATTTTTCGTATAAGTGGAAAAAAAATCTGCCAGTATTTCTCAATACGGTTCGAGCCCCTTTTGCAAATGAAGCGAAATATCTCGGAATGACACTCGATGTAAAATTAAAATGCAAGTCACACGTAAAAAAGAAATGCGAAGAACTTAAAAATAATACTCGGAAAACATTCGAAACTTAACCTTGATAACAATCTGCTATTATACAAGCAAGTGCTAAAGCCGGTCTGGACATACGTAACACAGCTATGGGGTTGTACCAGTGAAACGAATCTAAATATTTTACAAACTTTCGAAAACAAAATGTTAAGATCATTCGTCAATGCGCCGTGGTATATAAGGAATGAATATCTACGCAGAGATCTGGGTATTCCCGCGGTTAACGATGAAACGAAAAATTTTACACGCAAACATAAAAAACATTTATTGGGACACGTTAACACAACGGTCCTTAGATTTGGCCCGATAATACAAAACCGCGTTATAAATTGCAGAGAGAGCAGGAACTCTCACAGGAAAGTTGCTTGCCAAACATTCATTACTCGTGATAAAAAAGTTGCTATATAAGTCGCATACTTAATTGCAATAAAAATACAAAAAGTGTGGTAGTTTTAGTGGAGTTTAGGTCCCACACAACTTCGGGCACGTGCTCATCGTGTCAATAAGATTTCCACCAGCATACGGAAAAAAAATACTGCAATGTGATATGTAGGGCTTGGAAATATTGAAGTTTTTTGGTTCATCGATTATATTAGTTTCATAATAAAAAAATTCAAAATTTTAATGGGATGATATGTTGTATAGACAATTATCTCTTCATCATCATCTTCCATTTTATCATCTTTCTATGAATGTAGTACGTGTTACTATATCGTTGCTAATGTAGATCACTTCTACTGCTACTTCTAGTCAGATGATATTTATCTGAGGCCTACCCACTTTGATTCCCAACGTCCACAGTGTGCCTAGTGAATGCTCAGGCTGAAACAACACCGAATCAAAAAAAATGTTTTCGAACACGCACTAAGCGAAGCAGAATGTAAAAAAACAAAACATTTTGCCTTCATGTTTCGTTTGGTGGGCGTTGAAATAAAACAAAATGGAACTTGCGACTTGGTTTTAGTTTTTTATTGACACATGGTCGGACTAAGACGATAAATTTGTGCCAATCTTACATACAATTTTTGAAGCAATTCAGAAAAAGGATGGAAATAGCAGATAGTTATGGGTTTATCCATATAATCTAAAACGAAATGCTGAGGATGTGATAATAAAATTAAAAACAGAGTTATAAAGTTTTTAATATAATTTCATAATTTCACCAGAATGTGGATTGAAATTTTGATATTCAAAAATGCTATAAGAAAACAAGGTAGGTACGAAGTATCGTATCAAATTTTAGTTTTGCAAAAAACAACAGATATCAGCTATCGGCAACGAAACATGTTTTTCTGTTTTGCTGTGGTTTTTATGTTTCGTTTCATTTGGTGTGTGTTGCGCCATAAGTACTACTTACCTACTGAAGTGGCGCCACAGTCCGGAATGAACCTGGGCCTCAACCTCTATCCCGGTCCTTAGCTAACTGCCTCCAGATGCGCACTCCAATTTGGCTGAGGTCGGTTTCTACTTGAGCGCGAATTAAAACACTTGTTTCTTACTTTTAAAATTAAACAATATTTATTTGGAACTATGTCCTTTATTATTGAAATACTTTTTACTAATTCTAAAAGGAGCTTAAGGCTACTATGTAGTTACAATAAGACTATTGATAAATTCATCATACAGTCGTATTTATATACTTTTCTTATCTATCTACAAGGAGACCCAAGCGTACAATCGTCTTGCTTGATAATGAAGAAGAGATAATATTCCCACATTGTATACAAACGATATTATCTCTTTTACATATGTTATCATTGTAGCGTTGTGTGCAAGACTGTACTAGAGACTAAAGATATCATTGAATACAAATAATGTTATCTTTTTTCTCAATATGTCTTGCTATGGATACTTAACTCCCCCCCTTGTTAAACGAAATCGTCCCGATTTTTCGACGCTATTTTTAACATTTCTCTTTCATAAGTTTTGTTATATGCGTCAATCTTTTTTTGTTTTTGACGATCTGTTATACATTGTATAGTTTTTATCATTACGTACGTAAATGCTAGAATAACAATCAGTGTTACAATTGTGTATATAGTTGATAATATCGGTTTTTCTTCAAAAGGAATAATTAGTTTTTTTAAAGTATCTATGTTATCGAATTTGTACATTGTATCTTCTTTAATTATTTGGTCGATGTAAGATTCTGAATTATGATTTCTTAATATAACTTCTTTAATTTGCTTATGCATGTTTTTGTATATTTTATCGTCTAGATTTATAGTATTTTCATAAGTAACTAAGTTTATACCATTAATTGTTTGATTATTTAACTTATGCTTACCGCTTAATAACATAACACCGGATTCAATTTCCAAGTCGTAATCGTATTCTTGTTTAATGTTGCATTTTGAAGTTATATTCTTTAAAAGTGGAATAAGACAATTTTCTTCTTCAAAGTTAATTTCACAAATGTTTTTACTTAGATGATTTTGACAATTTCTTGTTCTTAAATAAGTTTGGTTACATAAGGCAATTGTTTTATCTGTAATGATTTTTCCATGTTTTGAATTTAAAGGTGTTACTTTATACAATTTACATGATTTAATTAGAACTGGATATTTATATATTGTGATGAAGAATTCATCAGTTCTAGCTAATAATATTTTAGAGTACTCAAGTATATTTATTATGGGTACTTGAATTATTTCATGTTGAATAATATTTTTAATGTCATCTAAGTCTAGGCTTTCTGATAAATATTCATTATTTTTTGCTGCATTAATTGTTCTGGTCAATAATAATAATTGTTCGTACACTTGTTCTATTACTAAATGTTCTTTAAGGCTCTGACCTTCGAATTGTTGCAAAATTTGTTCAAATCTAGAATTTATAGTTTTTTGTTTATTATTGTTTTCTATGAGATTATTTATACTCGTTTCTATGTTAACTAAGTCATAATGGTCAGGATTACCAAACACATATTTGAAAGCTGTTCCTAAAAAGTTAATTGATCTAGTATGCCTAGTATGTTCTTGTAATTGGTCTGCTAAATTCTTAATTTTACTTAACCAAATTTTTTCTTCTTGTGTAGGTTGATATTTACTAGTTACGATATTTACGTAAGGTTGAAATATCGAAGTCAGGTTGGTGGCATGTAACAAATAAGTTTGTTCTTTGAATAAATACACGTCATCTGTTTGCGTAAGTATAAACTTCTTGTTTAGTAACTCAATTATTTGAACGTTTCCTTGCCCTTCTTGACTCTGTACAATTCCTAGTAATGTTAGGAATATTAATATTTTCGTCATCTGAAAAATGATAATTCTTTATGTTATCCTTGTGAATTTTTATTCCTTCTTTAGAGATTACAGTGTCTCCTTTATCTTCTTCTACTATTCTTGTTATGTATCTGGCGTTAGATTTCTTTCTAAGACCTGTGATTCTTACCATTATCTTATCTCCTTTTTTATACTCTCTGTGTCGAGTTCCTTTATTTAGACGTTCGATCACTTTTTTGGATGCTGAGTTTAGTTTATTTATTATAATTTCACTATTGCTATATTTATTTTGATTAAAGAAAATGTCTCTAGGTTTCAAACCGGTAACTGAGTGTATAGAATTATTTAATTCACGCACTGTTCTAAATATTTCTTCGATAAGTCTTGTTTTATTCTGAATTGTGAATATTCTAGACAGTTCAGTTATTGTACCGTTTACACGTTCTACCTGACCGTTCGCTGTCGATCTGTATACTGGAGTTTCTACTTTAGTTATGTTGTATTTCAAACACATTTGGTTCACCATTTCTGTTTTGAATCCCTTCTCGTTATCTGTCATGAGTCGTTCACATTTTGGGAAATAATTAGATAAGACCTCTTCCATAACGTCGTACAGTCTGTTTCGAGTTTCGATTTCCCGAAGGATTGTATATTTAGAATACTTATCTACTGTTACAAGGAAAGTATACTTGTCGTTGAAGTATATGTCCATATGAATGTGTGTTCCCACATGTGTTGGTATTTCTGAATTATTCAGAGGTTCTCTGATAGGTTTTCTTTCATATTTTCCAAATAGACATGCTATGCATTTTCTGTTGAAACTCTTTGCTTGTTTATTTAGATCGGGCCAGTAATATTTCTCTGAGATTTCTTGTATATTGTTACGTAACCCTCGGTGTGCTCTTTCGTGAGTTACCCTTACAAGTTTTAGTTGTTCCTCCAAATTTGTCACGTCTTGAAGTTTTCTTGGTGTGAATATAAATCTTACTAGTGGGAATTCTTTTTTTATGTTTTCACCATATTTGTATATGTTTTCAAATTTCGTATGCAAAGCTACAATCTTTTGGGGTTGTATAACTTCTTTCATCTGCCTTAGTAAAGAGTCTTTGTCCTTAAACTTTATTATGAGTCTTATTTTGTTACTAAAATAGATTTGTGTTTCGATATTATTTGTTATATCTTCAATAAGTTCGAACTGTGCAGTGTATGCATTAAAAGGCTGATTCACGGTTTTTATTATATCATTAGAAGAACTTTCAGCTGAATGTGCTGTTTCTATGGTAGAAGCATTTATACGTTGACGTGATAATGCGTCAGCTACAAGATTTAGGTTTCCTGGTTTATAAACTAATTTTGCTCCAAAGTCTTCAATGATTCCCTTCCAACGTTTCAGCTTTGTGTTGGGATTTTTTTCTGATACAGAATATATAAGGCTCTGGTGATCGGTATATATGGTTAAGTCTGCTATACCATATATGTAGTTTCTGAGTTTTTGTAAGGACCATATGATCGCTAATAGCTCTTTCTCGTTTGTGCTATAGTTCTCTTCTGTCTTACTCAGTGTTCTTGACAAGAAGTGTATAGGTTGCTTATTCTGACTTAGTACGGCTCCAATAGCTATGTTGGATGCATCAGTAGTAAGCTCGAATGGTTTACTATAATCCGGTTGAAAAAGTTCGACTTGTTCTTTCAAATAATTTTTTAAAATTCTAATCGCTTCTAATGCTGAATCATTCAGATTTAACTTAATATTTTTACTTTGTTTTTTGTTTACTTTACCGTTATCTCCTCGTAAATATAATGTCAGGGGCTTGGCTATGCTTACGTATCCTTTTATAAACTTACGATAGTAACCTGTAAGACCTAAAAATCCTCTCAAATCCTTTACCGTTTGTGGGACTGGAAAATTTTCTATAGCTGCTATTTTCTCAGGGTTCGTAGTGATTCTACCATGTCTGATTATGTGACCTAAGTATTCTACTTCTTCTTGAAAAAACTTACTTTTCTCATCAGATATTTTTAATGTGGCTTTATTGAGTACGTCGAATACTTGACTTATGTGCTGTATATGTTCTTCCTCAGATGAGGAATATATCAATACGTCATCAATGTAAACGTGTACGAATTTACCTACAAAGTCTCTCAAAATGTCGTCCACGCATCTCTGAAATATGCTTGGTGCATTTTTGAGCCCGAAAGGCATTCGTTTAAAATGATATTTTGCGCCATTTATAGCAAAAGCTGTTTTTTCTTTATCATCTGTTTTGATTTTAATTTGGTGGAAACCTGACTCCAAATCTAATGTTGTAAAGTACTTGGCTTTACCTAAATTTTGAATTGTCATGTTGACATCCGGAATGGGGTATCTGTCTGTTACAGTGTGAACGTTAAGTTTTTGGAAATCAACAACCATGCGCCGTTTTGGTTTTCCTTTTTCGTCCAAACCTTTTTTAGGTACTGTCCATATGGGACTGTTATAAGGACTATGGCTTTTTTCTATTATATCGTCATGTAAGAGTTTCTGTATTTCTTTGTTTACGAATTCGTTATCTGCTATGGGATATGGATATTGTTTAACATAAACCGGATTATCATTGGTCGTCCTAATGCTTGCTTCTATAGTATCTGTAAAGGGTAACGGTCCTATGCTGTTATTAATCTTCATCAGTCTATCTATGTCTGCTTTATAAATATTATTTTCCCCAATTATGTAATTAATTTTCTGAATAGATTCGACACTGCTTATGGTAGTTAGAGTCATATTACTGAAATTTATTTCCGCGTTTAGAACTTTAAGTCCTTCATATCCTAATATCATATCAAAAGACTGAATATCCTCTAATTCAAAAAATGTTATATTTTTCTTTAATATCCTAACTACTTTCTTTGTATCTACCATAGAATAACCATGCATTGTTTTTATTTTTATAGGTTTAATTTTAATTTTTTCGCTAGAATCGCATTTTCTATTAATGTAATTATGGGTTGCACCAGTATCAATAAGAATTTTATAAATTTCCTTAGAAATAGTACTAGTTAAATTTAAGCAGGGCAACCCGTCTACTAGTTTAAATGATCTATTCTTATGTTATTATTTACCATACATTCCGTTTCATCTGCTTCTGCATATGTACTGCTGACATCGTCTCTGCGTTGTTGTCGGGAGTTATTTACTCTCTGCTGCTTGAAGTTCTGCTGATAAGATCGTTGCGGTCTGTTGTGTGTGTTGAAACTCCCGCTGTGTTCACGTTTCGCTGGTGGATTATATACATCGGGTTTGTATTGATTCCAATTTTGTCGCTGTGCATGTACAATTTGTCTCGAGTTTATCTCCATCGGCTGTGGTCCTTGATTGTGTTGCTGCATATTATCGTATTGCTTCTGGGGTTGATAATTCGTTGTTTGGCTCGAATAATTTGGTCTTCTTTCGTTTCTGCGTTCATGTGGCATATTTTTGTGGTGCTTATCTTGAGTGAGATGTAAATGCCTGTGCACATTATCATGTTCTATTCTGCGAGCAATTGCGAATGCGTGTTCTAGATCATTTATTGTAGCTGAATATAATGATCCTCTTGTAAAGTTGTCACTCATACCATCAATGAATATACGAACTGCGTCGTCGTTAGCATTTTTAATTAGTCTGTCGATTATATTCGGCGGATCACCTGACATAGTGATTTTTGATATTATTAAATTGAGATTTTTATTTATCTCGTCGTGGTATTCAGACAGTGTGCTTCTTTTTTGCGTGATGGCTTTCATCATGTCTTGTAGCACGTATAGAGGTTCTTGATTAGAGTACGTATAATCTAATCTGTTACGTATCGCCTCAAAATTAAAAATTGTGTTATAATTAGTTAACACATTCGCGGCTGCACCCTGTATTTTACTTTTCACTATAGTCAATGCTGCTGCGTACTTACTGTGTGTTTTGAAGTTTTTAATGCTGTCCATTAATCTGGATGCTTCTTCGCGCCACGACCGATAATTTGATTGATCGCCGTTGAAAATAGGTAGGCTTTTAAATGCGTCTAACTGTATTTCACTACCATCTGTATATGTGGTTCTTATTTCCTCTAGCACAGGTATGTTTGGTACTATGCCTAATCCAGATTTTACTTCATTTAGTTTTGTTTCTAAATTAGTGTTTATTTGATTTTGGTTAGTTATTATTGCTGCTAACCTTGCATTCTCTGTGCGTGTGTGCTCTAGGGTTTGTGTTACTGTGTTGCTCCTGGTTTCTAAAGCTTCTAATCTTGCCATTAATACTGCGAGTTGTTCCATTTTGAACTCGTGTCTGTTGTCGTCGAATTTGTGTGTTTTTTTTCCTCCACATATACACTTTCACTGAATTGCTTTGCTGCTTCGTACGAAGAAGCTATATTTGTACCTGCTATGCTAGGTAATTCTTGTAACCGGTAACGCGAGTGTTCTGTTTATACTAGATTTCACTACTTGTTCCCGAGGTCCGCTCGATTGAAGTTAAAAAGTATATTTAACCTCCTGGCAGGATCGCCAATTAAAACACTTGTTTCTTACTTTTAAAATTAAACAATATTTATTTGGAACTATGTCCTTTATTATTGAAATACTTTTTACTAATTCTAAAAGGAGCTTAAGGCTACTATGTAGTTACAATAAGACTATTGATAAATTCATCATACAGTCGTATTTATATACTTTTCTTATCTATCTACAAGGAGACCCAAGCGTACAATCGTCTTGCTTGATAATGAAGAAGAGATAATATTCCCACATTGTATACAAACGATATTATCTCTTTTACATATGTTATCATTGTAGCGTTGTGTGCAAGACTGTACTAGAGACTAAAGATATCATTGAATACAAATAATGTTATCTTTTTTCTCAATATGTCTTGCTATGGATACTTAACTCGCGCCACTTTACGCGAGGTCTTCCTCTACTGCGTCCGACGTCTGGATGGGAATCACACACTCTGCGAGCCGGGGTATTGGTGTCCATTCGTTCTACATGTACTAGCCATCGTAAACGTCCAATGCGGAGTTTTTTGACCAGGGGCATGTCGCTGTACAGCTCGTATAGTTCTTGGTTGAATCTTTGTCTACATTCGTCAACGCAAACGGGACTGAATATTTTTCGAAGAATTTTTCTCTCGAATCGACCAAGAATTTCTTTATCCACTTTTGAGACGGTCCATGCTTCAGCGCCGTAGAGCAGGACTGGGATGATCAGGGTCTTACATAGGATCTCCTTATTAGTTCGAGTGAGGGCTTTACTACTAAATTGCCTACTTAGCCTGAAGAAACAGCGGTTGACAAGAGTTATTGTTCGTTTGATTTCTGACGAGATGTTGTTGTCAGAGTTACAAGCGGAGCCGAGATTGACAAAGTCCCGTACTAACTCAAAGTTGTATCTGTCAATGGTGACGGTCTGTCCAATTCGTCGATGTTGTGTGTCCTTTCGTGTTGACAGCATATACTTCGTCTTGCCCTCATTTACTGCTTAACACATTTTTGCCGTTTCCTTCTTTATGCTAGCAAACGTGGCTAGTAGTTGTACAGATTTTTGGAAAATTGTGCCCCTGGTGTTGGCTCGTGAGTTTTGCACGATCCTCTTAAGAATCAAATTGAAGAAGTCACATGATAGTGCATCGCCTTGCCTCCTTTTTTGGTATCAAATGTGTCGGTGAGGTCGTCTCCGATCCTGATTGAGCAGCGAGAATTCTCCATCGTTGCCGTAGTTCATCGACATTCGATGTTGGTGGTATGGGGTTAATCGGGAGGTTAAGGGATACGCGTTGCGCGAAGGTCTTGGCGGACTCTAGCGATTGCAGTCTTTCGACATTAAATTTTTTCACAGTTTTTCTGGATTGTTGTGGCGTGGTGGATATCCGCATTCTTACATTGGCTGCAACAAGGTAGTGGTCCGAGTCGATGTTAGCTCCTCGAAATGTTCGGACATCCAAAATACTGGATGTGTACTCTTGTCTATTGCAATACCAAGATCAATTTGGTTGACCGTTCATTGATCTGGAGACCCACATGTCCCCTTATAGATATCGAGGTGAGGTGAGGGCATTCCGTTCCGTAGCAAAGTCCATTAGCCTAAGTATGTTACCAGACGTGTTGACGTGCAGGCTATGTTTGCCGACAATACTGCTTAAGATGTCTTCTCTTCCTAGCGTTGCGTTAAAATCTCCCAGCACGATTTTAACATCGTACTTCGGTAGTCGCTCATAGGTTTTGTCAAGGAGCTCATAGAAGCATTCCTTAGCTTTATCATCATTTTCCTCTGTTGGGGCGTGAGCGCATTTAAGGCAAATGTTGGCGAATTTGGCCTTGATGCGGACTGTTACAATGCGTTCGCTAATGTCTTGGAAACATAAGACTTCTTGCCTAAGTCTGGCACTTATAACAAATCCGCATCCGAATAGTCGCTGTTTCTGCTCATTATAACACGGTCCGTAGTAGATGTCACAGTTTTTCATCCTCTTTTTGCCCGGCCCATCCCATCGTATGTCCAGGATGGCAGTATTATCTGCTTTGTAGCAGTTTAGGGCTTCTGCTAGTTGTTCGCTTACACCTCTCCTGTTTAATGTTCTCACATTCCAGTTGCATATACGAACGTCGTTGTCCTTTTTTCGTTAAGCCGGGTCGACAACAATAAAAGAAGGCCTTTCCGAGGCTATTGGTTGCTTCGTAACAATTTATTTTTTTCATGGTTGGGTAGTTAACCCAAAGCACAACCCCCAACCTGGCCAGTTCCAATTTATTAGATACGCCTTGGACACATGGCCATCAGTATCCACTACGGGATTGAGCGCTGCCTTTGCCATTTTAGTTCATCCGCCACCATCTCTGTTCAAGGGGCCTGACTAACCCTTGAAATTCCTAGACAACCTGTTTTCCGAATATGTCGAAGCAGCTTGTCTAGGTTCGCCTGGGATAGCAGGCCGGGTATTCATTCCGTGCCATTCTGACCTGGCTGTTTATAGTGTTGCTGT
This sequence comes from Rhingia rostrata, assembly GCA_949824845.1. NCBI lineage: Eukaryota > Metazoa > Arthropoda > Insecta > Diptera > Syrphidae > Rhingia > Rhingia rostrata. The sequence continues at coordinate 159,045,108 of OX463755.1, read as the reverse complement.
TTTTCGTCGTGTTATCAACACTTGCGCTTATCGTTTAGCAAGTCGAATCCGGTTGGATGAGACCAGTACCCGATGGTTACCACTTGGAGGTACAAAATAAGCACTTGATGAGTAGTCAGAGTCGCAACCACTTGGCATTGCCAAGTTCAAGCCAATCAGAGTCTACCGTTGTTCTACTACACCCAACTACTATCGGCTTCAGTATAACATTCATCGAATGTACATGTTTGGAAAATTCTCAGATCGCCAGGTTATCATATGATGAAAAGTCATTCAAACGCGACTTGAAAATGGTTGTGGGCTCACAGGATTTTCCTTGGCGTGAACATCTGAAAGACCTCTGCCCTGTCGCAACCTATACTTGAACGTTTCCATGAGGGTTTTGCAAAAAGGATTCAAATGTTTGCAACGAAGCACGTATATACCTCCTTCGCTGGAGCAGAACAAAGGATCGCCTTTCTTGTAGAGTTGACGTATGCAGCTCATTTTCTGCTACGGTGGCTTGATCCTTTCGGCACTTGTGAACATCATCATACCACAGGGATCTTTTTTTTGGAGGTGGTTGGTAACCAAGGGTGGATTTCCTTATTTCATTTCCATTTCTTGTTGACCTTAGTGAAGGGCGAATGCACAGAAAGGATTCTCCCATTTAGAGGTTCTTCAGAGACATTCTTTAAGGCAATCAATGTGAAGTCTCTCTTTTAGTACCTGAAGCAAGCTCTGCGATCTGAAAATGAAAAGAATCGACGTTTGTCCACCTTCAGTTACATCAGACATATGTGAATGATATAACAACTTTGGTCTCATCACTAACCGACTTAAAGTCCATCAGTCTTGATCCGAGTCGGCTCCTCCCAATAAAAGCGGATCTTAACTTGTGCATTGCTTGGTAGAATTTAAATATCTGGCATCGACGGCCTATACAATACCCTAAGCCTAGCTTTGGCATTCAATTGTGTTAGCGATGTTGGAGTTTTGATACAGGGAATGGGACCTCCAGTTTGACCCCGATTCCAGATGGCAAATTTGAGAAGCTTTTCATCGCAATTTTATACTTTTGGATGTTTGCCATACTATGTCAAAATGGTTAGGAGAGCAGTAAAATCATGCTGGGTGTTAATACTTTGGGGATTTGAACCAATGACCCTGCGCTAAGTAGTCCAACGCGCTAACCGCTAGACCAATATACCCACTAGACCTAGCTGTATAATAAATGTCACACGGTTCTTTGTATTGCAATCCTTATCCTCATCCGTATTTACAATTAAAATTCGGTAATTTCCTCTTCAAATACATCGCTGTTGTCAAATTAATTCGCTCTCATTGTTAGGCAGTTCCATCAAAATAGCCCGTTTCCGCCCAATCCCATAGGACTCGTGGAATCCCGTTTGCTTAACACCGATTCAGGTGATTAGTTGAACATTGAGTTTCTCGAAAGCACGAATCTACTTAGCACACAAAACATGAATCTACGATGAATTTCATTGTTCCAAAGTGATACTCAAGCTGTAGACCTAAAGTTCCTTCCATAAGCCATGTAGATATGTGAGAACATTACACCATCACCAAACACCAGCAGGAGAGTGTGTAGGACCCGTGCAAATAAATAAATTATTGTCTGTGCTGCTTCGCAACTTAGAGCCGAGTGTTATGTACGTAGCCATAACATGTAATCATCTTGTCCATTATCGTGTCCTTTGTTGGACACGGACATTGATTGGTGAGTCCGTGGCAGTATGTTGAAGCAATTTAGGCCAACGCCGCACTTCATGAGCAGAAATCGTGAAATGGCACGCACATCTAGCGCCACGAACACAAATTGTCTGTTAATATTTAATAAACCAGGTACCAGATGTTTGTGTATAAGAAAGGATTGCGTGATCCTATAGGAAGCACCATTATTGTCGGTTTATCACTTGCTGTCGTTACGATACTATTTCTAATCACACTGATTTACTTGAATGCCACGAGGACATTAAACACCGACTCCCCATTGCAATCACAAAAGTAAAACATTAAATTTAATGACGTCCTTTACAAGGAGTTCTTTTTTTTCCTTCGTTTGACGGAACATATCCCTGTTGATCAATCAAATATCGAATCAATAGGATATCGCATGAAGGAAACGGCAACACATCATCATCATTATCGTTTCGGATTCGTAAATGACCTTTTGGATGACGGGAGGACAACGACGACGACGACTATGTAAGAAGAATGAGCTGCATCCTCGCGATGAGTCCGGTCGAAGACCATAAAGTGGATGGACAGACAATACATCAACTGGCGTGACCATGCACAGCTGTGTGAATTTTATTGCCACGCCAGTACGCGGCGGGGTGAATTGTCTGATGTAGGTTGGATTTGGTGCTCCCGGACGATGGGTGCACAATATGTGTGAATCGTGTGGCGTAATAGTGTCAATTCACAGCACTAAATAATGTATGGTTTAGAAAAAAAGGACTCAGATGCGAGTTGGTTGTCTTTCAAACATATGGGTATCACACATCGTCCTTGTGTGGATATCCTGAAGTTCGATTTATCATATCGAGGGCGATGATATACCTACTGCTGTGAGTGTCGACTTAACGGAGGAGGAATTTTTATGTCTAATGTCATGTGCCGTGACATATGAAGCATATGGTGTGTAATCGAATTTTTAGGAGAAAGTGATAGTGTGTGTATTGTTGTAGATATGTTTGGGATCAGATTGGTCATTTGATTAGGTGGTACTTAAAGGATTCTAAAATATAACGAATTGGGAACAGTTTGCGGCGATTAATTGAGCTAGTTGAAACAACGATGACCAGTGGTGCTGACAGAGAAATATGAACATGCAGTGACGAAAGGATCTAATTCACTGACAAGGATGGGCAATTTGAATAATTTTGTTGGTAAATGAGTTTTCGTAACAGTAACTTAACAGAAACTAAAACGGCAACAATCGCATCTGATGCGGAATGATATGCAGACCTTTGTACGATTCATTTGCTATGGATCTTCTTCCTCTCTGTGTTACTATCACTACTTTTATTTTATTGATAACAACATTGACTGTAGAACATTTTAAACAACTCCTTTCCTAAAAAATTCAATAAATTCCTTTTTTAAACACAGGGACAATCAAATGTTCAGCATCCTCATGGTAGCTGCTGTGAACAAAATTCATCTATATATTTATATGTAAGATCGCAATGACTATTCGTGAATCCTGCACACTCATATGTTCAAACGCGATCCAATTCCATATATAATCCTGGCATGCCTACGCATACAGTGGATTACAGTCTCTGTGAGGATGTAATCAAATTTTTCAAAAAGTGCGTTCAGTTCGATATCACTGGCAGTAAAATTCTTGAAGGCTGAGTTTACCCAGGAGGAGAGAAGAGCGTTATTGAGAAGAGGTGTTCATATATGACCATGCCTTGTAGCCTGAATGTGCAAATAACAAGAGACAAATGACAGATCTGGTTTGCTTTTCATAGAACGCCGAAGGATAAAGCCCTGAAATGAAGCCTCTTATGTTCTCTACCAAAGTAGTGGTGGCACTCATAAGGCTTCTTAGTCACCTTCTTAGTTATCTTGGACCTGAGACAAAAGACAGATCTGTTATGCTTTTCATGAAACGCCGATGGATAAAGTCCTGAATTGAAGTTTTTTATGTTCGCTACCAAAGTAGTGGTGGCACTCATAAAGCTTCTTAGACACCTTGAACCTGAATCGCTTGTGACAGAGACGAAGCGATGTTGCGAAATACGATGGACACGATGCCTGGGACCAGCCATAACCAACCAAACTAGGTCAATCCCATGCAATACGAATTCGTTATTTTGAATTGGAAGTTGAAATTAATTGATGGAACTCTCACACGGATCCTGGCCAATCATTAAGGGCCATAGAAGGGCGACAATTTTGTTTGTACCTACGTTGGTTTATTTAATAGCGGATCTCAGAATCTGTGTGGTGAAGCTTGCTGATGTAAATTTCGTACAAGTAAGCAAGTGGTGACTTTCTTCAGGGCATTGAAATTTAATCTGTACTCAAGGCCGACTTCATACAGTAGTATATGCAACTTTAGCAGACTAGGCAATCGTCACTTGAGATCACCAGCTGCTTCCTCGAACTACTAGCCGAATGGTTTAATAAAAAGTATTTTACATGTCAGCGTTTTAACATTCAACCGTTGATATTCTAGTCTCTAATCCCAAAATCAATTTAAGATCGGAGTTTCAACACAGAGCTTAAAACAAGCTGATGGGAAAATCATCTAGAGAGGTGATGTCAATGCTCCCACTCAACTGTATACCCATCCCGACGTCGTCCACCTTATTCAGGGGCATAATTAATTACCCCATAAAATCAAGTTGACTTTGAAGTCATCCATTTTATTGTCCACAGAATCGTCCATCAGAGCAATTAATTCGGTTAACCATCGGTCGTTTTCGCACTACGTTTACTCTATAATACGCATCCGCAGAGACGTCGAACAGTGCGCACCGATAAAACAATTACCGCTGTAGAGCAAAGTGTTGAAGAGGACCCGAATGAATCGATTCGCCACCGTGCACAGCAATTGGAGCTTGGTCCATCAACTTTTGCGCAAGGATCTTGGTTTACGACCATACAAGATCCAGCTTGTGCAAGAATTAAAGTCGCGAGACCATTCAATACGTCGTGTATGGGCCGATAATAAAATTGATTTCGATGCTGATTTTCATCGCAAAATTTTGTTCAGCGATGAGGCTCATTTTAGGTTGAATGGCTTCGTCAACAAGTAAAATTGCCGCATTTAGAGTGAAGAGAATCCACATGAGACCCTAGAGATGCCATTACATGCACAAAAACTGACTGTTTGGTGTGCTCTATGGGCTGCCGGCATCATTGGGCCACACTTCCTCCGAAATGATGCTGGAGAGTATGTTACCATTTATGGAGACCGGTATAGAGCCATGATAACCGACTATTTTGTTCCCGAATTGGATGGCATGAATGTGGATGAGATGTGGTTCTAACAAGACGCCGCTACATGCCACACAGCGCACGTCACAATCGATTTATTGAAGGAAACATTCGATGACCGCACAATTTCGCGAAATGGACCTGTCAATTGGCCACCAAGATCGAGTGATTTGACACCATTGGATTATTTTCTTTGGTGATATCTGAAGTCGCTCGTCTACGCCAACAAACCAGTAACGTTAGGGGACTTGGAAGCCAACATTCGCTGCCTTATTGCCGACATATGGCCCCAAATGCTCGAAAAAGTGGTTAACAATCGGATATCTAGACTTGGCTTTATTTGAACCAGCCGCGGTGACCAGCGTCCACATGTTCGAAATTATATTTGAGCATTAATGGCATAAGATTATCCTTCCAATAAGGCCAAATTAATGGACATTAAACCGATTTTCTTGTGTTTTATTTCAATTCAAAGTTCTATACCTCTAAAAAAAAAACACCCAACAAATTGCCATACAGGGAGAGTCAGGCGATTAATAGCAACAGGCGATTAGCGCCTCTGCGCTTTAGTATTAATTAGAGCATGTGAGCATTCGTATCTGGCTTATTGACCTGTTAATTTTGACCTTTTTTCAGTTAAAGTGAATAATTATGGGAAAAGCAAAACCCTTAAATGAACCCGAAAAGGCCAAAACAAAGGCTTATAGTGAATGTGGCCTTTCAATATGGAAAGAATATGAAGGCCCGGGCATCTTCTGTGGACACGACAGCTGGCAAACGAATTATTTTAAGGCACTCATCTAATTCGCATGACACTGCCGCCAAAATAAAGAAAAAAATCTGATGTCAGAACGTGCGTGCGGACTGTGCAAGGAATTATTCCTAATGCTAAACATTTACAACGTCAAAGAATTAAGAAAAAAATCACCACTTAACCTGCTTCGAAAGAAGCAACGACTCGATTTCCACCGCGCAAATATGACCTGGACGAAGGAGTAGCAGCGTGTAGTCTTTTCAGACGAAAAGATATTTGATTAATAGGGTGCAGATGGCTATGCTTAAAACTACCATGATCTTCGAAAGGAAGAGCATACATTAGATCGACTGCACAGCCGTGCTGGTGGTGTCATGTATGGGGAGCTATAACATGCTATGAAATTATTGAATAGCAGTTTCTTACTTGTCGTCTGAATGCCGTAACATACAATTGCGTATTAAAAACGGCTTTTCCTGCAATCAAGTATGTTTTTGGGTCCTTGGAATGGAAATTCCAGCAGGATAATGCCCCTATCCACACTTCTAGGCTCGTAAAGTCTTGTTGGATTGAGCGCCAAAATGTGCTTTTACTGACCTGGCCGCCATACTCGCCCGATCTTAATATTATGGAAACTGTTTGGGGATGGACAGCACGCAAGGTTTAAGAGTCTGGAAGGCAATACCCAACTGAATCGGAACTCATTGGAGAAATTAAAAGTGCCTTGAAGGCTATTTCACTGGATTATTAGACGTTATATGTCTTAGTTAATGGATTTAAAATAAAAAAATACTTTCCGAGTGTTCTGTGCCTGTTTTCTTATGTTTTTTGACATTTACAAATGGGGGTTCTAATCAAATGTCGCAAAAAAAGGTAAATTTCTGATGTTGAATTCGTTTAAAATTCTATTAAAATGTAAATTATTAAGTTAGTACCGTGACTAACATTTCTTGTCACTTATAATATCATAAAAATTAATTTGAAATGCTTTATCTGATTGGGTGATAATAGGGTACGCTAATCGGTTGTCGGCAGTGTATATTGCGGTAGGGTTCGGTGAACAAAAGCTATCAGAGTGTTTTTTTTTTTCAGGCGAAAGAATTTAAATATCTTACATTCTCCTTATACAAGGTGGCGCAAAAATAACCTTCCAATGTTTTTTTTTTCAAATAAATAGTCAGCAATATTCCGCGTTCTGGAGCAGTGTTGCATAACATTGTTTATTAACGCGTATTTCGCATTTGTTTACTACACAAATGTCAAAACAGAACTGACATTAGGGGCCAATCGCAAAATTTATAGCATTTTCTGATAGCATGATTACTTTTGCGCCACCTTGTGTGCAAAACTATTATTTTTTTTTTCATTTTTATTTTAAATTCTCTTAAAACTAACTTACATGCTTGACAAAAATTCAGGAAAAACTAGCCTACTTATCAACTACTTAACTAGCTTAGTTGCCCTATGCGGGCGCGCTAATTTGAAGACTAACAACTTAATTCTACTGCCTTTCGGCCTATTATCTAATAGATACTTTAAAATTAGTACACGTCTTTATTTTATTTTTAACAAGAAAAGTTTGTTTTTAAAAAACTTGTTATCTTATTTTTTTATTTAAGCTTACGTCCTAAATAAAACTACTTGATAGATAGATAGATATATTTATTTCGTATATGAATATTTTTACATAATGATGTTATTGCACATTTTACAGAGATTTGATGATGATTTTATCTTTCTACTGAAATATTATTTTTAATGGTTAGAAGAATTTATAAAGAAAAAAGAATAAACTTGAAGGAAAATACGAAAAAAAACTCCAATATAAGAAAAAAAAATAAAATAAAATAAAGGATAAATAATTAAAAAAAAAAATTACAATTGCCATTAAATTGGTACATTGATAAATAAATAAATAAATAATAAATAAATAAATAAATAGATAAATAAATAAATAAATTAATTGATTAATTAATAAATAAATAAATAAATAAATAAATAAATAAATAAATAAATAAATAAATAAATAAATAAATAAATAGATAAATAGATAAATAAATTAATAAATAAAAATAAATAAATGATTAAGTACATAAATAAATAAATGAATAAACAAACAAAAAAATAAATAAACAAATAGAAAAGTAAAATAATAAGCACTATTATACATTAAGGTAACAAATAACAAATATCCCATAAATAAATAATAACAAATGAGTACAAATTTGTACAGCAATAATATAAATATAAACAATAAGTACGAGTATGTAGAAATTATAACTGAACAATATTAGGTATTTAGTTGATTTACAAGAGGATTGTCAGCGAAACTGCATCTTGTTTTGAAAGTGTTGTTAAGTTTTAGAATTCTATCAGCTATCATTTCAACATTCGCTCTTTCATGAATGTCAATAGTTGAGTGGTGCCAAGGTAAATCTAGCATCATTTTTAACAGTTTGTTTTGCGATACTTGCAATTTTTGTATATGACACTTTGCGGAGTTGCCGCATACCTGACACCCATATAATATAATTGCCTGGCAAATTACTTTATGTAAAATTATTTTGTTGTCAGTAGAAAGTAATGATTTTCTATTAATAAACGGGTAAAGCATCTTGATTCCTATACCTATTTTCTTTATAGATTTATTAATGTGGTCCTTAAAAGTTAACTTGGTATCTAAATAAATACCTAGATATCTAATACAAGGTTCCCAATTAATACTATTACCATTGAATTGAAGGTGGCCGGTGGGAAGGAAACAAGACTTTCTTTTTCGGGTGAAATAGATAGCTTGAGTTTTACCTTCATTCAATTTGATTTTCCATTTGTGATAGTATTTTATTAATATTTCCAGTCCATTTTGGAGATTCCTCTCAATATTGAGAGCGAATTCATGGGATGAAAATATTGCGGTATCATCTGCAAAGATGGCTATATTACAGTGCGGTAATTTGAAAAACATGGTTCCTTGTCTTTTTTTTATTTTATTTAAACTTACATGCTAAATTAAAACTATTATCGGCTAGCTTAAACTACTTAAAATTAATTAAAACTACCTAAAAATAACTCTTAAAAACTAGAACAGCCACAGCAAGCTTTGTTTTTTACTTTCTTTTTTTGTGCCACACTGACTGTTGTACCTAGTATAGACCTTAAAAACCTTAAACTATGTAAGTTGGCCATACAAGTTCTAAGTCAACTATCTGTATCTACTTTAGCCACCATAACAGGTTTTCCTGTTGTAACCTACTCCGTCGGCCCCAATCGGACACACTATTGCTGAACCGCAGGCGCTCTCCTCCGCCCTGAGCGACAATTTCTTGGTCGTATATGAGCCGCCTGTCCACAGTTCGTCGGAAGACGTGGTAGATTAGCGGAACCGCCGATCTATCCTGTAACAGCCCTCGACTATCCAAATATAGGAAAACTGCGGGTGGAATAAAGCCGCTTAAGCGCGCACTCCCAAAATATTCATCCTTGGAGTAAAAGCCCCCAAAGATGAGACTATTGTTCGAAGCCATCGCTCTTGCAGCGTGAAACCGAATGACTTTCACCAGAACATTGTCTATTCTGTTTATGTTGGCCCCGTTTTATAGGACCTGGTTGGAATAGTATTTTGTGTAGTCAGATACTGGTGTTCTGTGAAGTCCAAGGCATCTCCTCAGACACTGCCTCTCAAACACCCGTATCTTTTCCATTTGAGATGGGGCAACGTTGAACCACACCGGACACCCATAGGCAATCATCGGCCTAATGAGGGCCATGTAGCAAATCACCTTCACCCTGCTGTCAAGACGACTGCTATAGAACAATCGTCTTGTCAGGCCAAATGCTCCCCTAGCTCTCACCAAAGCAGCATCTACATGTCTTCCGAAATATAGTTACTGATCTAACCAGATGCCAACGTACGTTACTACAACCAGCTTTCGCCAGTTCTTTCTCGTATCCCTAGAGGCCCTAGACAACGGTGCCCTAAACAGGATAGTTTCTGATTTCTGAAAGTTGATTTTTAACTTCCAGTCATCACAATATTTCTGGATCTTGTCGAAGTCCCGCTCCAGAAGAGTTCGAATGACTTCGACAGTAGCTGCTGTTCTGTACGCGATAAGATCGTCCTCATACGCAATTGCCTGAGTAAGACTACCTGTCATATCACTGGTGTAAATGCTGAAGAGAATCGGCGAGTTTACCGCTCCCTGTTGCAGATCATTCTTAATGAAAAGTTCGGTGGTAGAACTTACATTGCCACTTTTGACAACAAACGTTCTAACAGTCAGCATGTCATGAAGCATATATAGCAGTGGTTTACTTATGTCAAGCCTGGTCAGCTTTAGATAGAGATCCTCTAACCATGTCGAAAGCCTTCTCTAAATCAACCAGACATGCACCCGTGCACTGTTTTTTGGCTTTGTTCCATTGTATATCAGAGACGAGTTTGGAGGCAGTGATGTCCTGCCTTGAAACCAAACTGGTAAAGTTATTTTGTTTGTTGACACTAAGAATATGAGAAACTTCTCATGACGGTGTTACTCTGGAATGAATGTCGCAAGAGGTGGAGCAGTGCGCAAAACGTATTTGTTGTTACATTCGGGATTTAAACCACTTGCCCAGCATGAAACCCACAAAAAATCAATAGATGATCCCTAACGACATAACGACATTGTGTCCATTTTACTAGTTTGCAACACTAGGAAACAGAATCTGAATTCATACGGCCAATGTAGAGGCTGTGGCGACACTCCATATATCTTATGTCACGTCTATGTAAAACCCTAGAAGATTCACTAATAAGCAGTCACTATAAAAGGCTCTGATCACCTAAATCAATTGCCGTTCCGAGCGAGAAATCCTTACTTTTAATAAGTTCTTCTTCTTCAGTTCCATATTCGTTGGTAGACTATGGAAACGAAAAGTAAATGCCTTTGTACTTTCCATTGGAGAAATCTCGGAATCGAATTTGGATGGGAAAATGAATTGATTGTTTCGCTTGAAGATCCTGCCTGTCAGATGTTTGTCTGCATTTCCAACTAAAGCTATCGAAAATACGCCCTTACACTGCCTGGATATAATATCACTATCCGATTTGCTGTATGTAAAAAGGGGTATTTTGCTGTAAGTTTTTTCATTAAACTCTATTCCTTACCAACGGTATTTGAATAACATAGACAAGACACACAAGACTCTGGGAATATTGAATAGGGTGTTGTGAATTTATATGATGACTGCATTGGATTACAGGATTTTCGTAGGAAAAAAACAGGATAATTCTGCGTATTACAGGATAGATGGAATCGTCATTCATAACTATAAGTATCGTTGTTATAGACGTGTAAGCCAATGCACTACGACAAGGCTCACCCTTATATCCATTAGCATGGAAGGGTCTTATCATTTATGTTGGTAGCAAATCGCCTACAACGTTTAACAGATATGAAAAGGTTTTATAAAGTGGAACTTATATATGAACTACAGGGTGTCGTGACAATGGCAAATTTATTATGGGAAAATATTCAATAAACCAACGTGTTTTAATCGTTAAAACATTTTATCAAAATCGATCATCGATTACTGGGACGATGAGAAAGTTACGTGGAATTTTTGGGAGAAACAACGTGCCAATAAAACGCACTGTTTATCGTGTAGTGAATCATTTCAAAGAAAGAGGGTCTGTAGGTGATAGGCCCAAGCATGAACCACAACGTACTGATAGATCGACTGAAAACATTACTGCTGCTCAAGGAAGTGTTCAAAACAATCCATCAACCTCAATTCGACGACGTGCTCAGGAGCTTGGTATTCAAAGAACAACTTTGGCCACAATTTTGCACAAGGAGTTGCATTTGTTTCCATTTAAGATTCTGTTGACACAAGAGCTTCTTCCACAAGACCATTTACGCCGCCATACATATGCCAATAGGATGTTACAGCTAGCCCATGACAACCCCGATTTGCATGAAAAAATCATAATGAGTGACGAGGTACATTTTCATTTGAATGGATATGTGAAAGTCGGCTCTGGGCAATGGAAAACTCTCAAATTATTCATCAGTCACTTTTGCATCCATTAAAAGTTACAGTCTGGTGTGCAATATGGTCAGGAGGAATCATTGGACCTTACTTCTTTGAAAATGAAAACGGCGTAACGGTGTCTGTGAATGGGGCGCAATATCGTGATATGATTGAAAACGCCACAACTGCATGCTTTGATCTTGATTAAGATGTTGTATCAACAAGACGGTGTCACATCGCATACTCCGGTATTATTTTTGTGGGGATATCTGACAAGCAAAGTTATGCTAACAAACCAGAAACGCTTGAGCAACTCACATCAAAATATTCGTGATGAAATTAATGATATGCCGCGTGAAATGTGTGAGAATGTAATGAAAACTGTGCTCAAAAGGGCTTGCATTTGTGAGACTACAGATGCGGACATTTATCTGATATTGTATTCCATACATAATTGCCGACATTTAATAAAACATTTATCAATATAAGATCCATTCTTTTTCATTTATTCAAAAATTATAAACAAACAAAGTAGTATACCTTCCGGCGGTTACCCTGTACTACTAAACTATCACGTTCGTACAATCATGGATGAAACTAATATCAAATACAATAGTTTCAACTAAGATGATTCTATATGAAATGTTTGCTCACAACAAAGTACTTTAACGCAAAATTAAGAACAAATTTTGTTTAGCTTTTAAAATCATTCCGGATAAAATATTCAATTCTACAATAAAAGATAACACGCCACAAATAAACTACAATTCCCAACCAATACCGAAAGCCTGTTTAGTCGAAAAGCAAAATTAAACCGAATACTAATTTTAAACCTACCACCGTCTATATCCCATTCACATGAAGATGCATACCAATTTATAGCCTTTGTATATCTTATCTTCGCCACAAGACCCGAAATTCGCCTCATCAACAACCAATAGACACTCCATTCATCCCACCAAGAAGAGGAATCTGAACGCTTCATTTGCATAATATAAGATGAAATCCAAAACACGAGTATCGTACCACTCCACCATTAGACCGCCTTCGTATAGGTGGGATTCCAACCAAGCAAAATCGTGCCAACCACGTTGATTCACTTCTCGTAGTCGTGTACCTATATGCTCCCTTCGGATAACGAAATTATCTGTAATTACGAATTGGCATCGCTCAGATTCGAAGCATTAAACGAATTATATGTGCTATGACGAAAAGTAATTTCGTTCGGCTCCTTCGAGGCTCATTAGATCGACGACAAGCGTCTGACGGAAGGCACAATCGCAATCGTTTGTGCAGAGACTCAAGAGGTCGTTCCATCCAAAGTCATATATTATACATGATATGATATGTATATGAGTTGTATACCTTCATACATATACAATGAGGACCGGAGAATTGAAAGACCAATGTTTTAAGAAGTGGTCAGGCTTACTTGTATCGGGTACCACTAACAAATTGTTTGGCATAATATTTCGGTTATAGTTACCATCATGCGAATATTAGAAAAAAAAAAACAAGATTTTCACTCTTGGTAGGTTATGATTCTATGGCAGCATACGAATACCAAGAATTGGCCTTTTTTTTATACGATATTGATTGTAGTATTTACACGACCAATGACGAAATCGGTTCTGTCAATGTTGTGTTCTGGGGACTCAAGTGTTCTATGAGGGTCTAACCTAATATATAAGAGATTTCTTAATGAGATCCACACTTTTTTGGATGCCACAGTATCAGTACTAAAGGCAGTAACACTTAGAACCAAACAAAACAGTAAGTTTAAGGAATAGTTTTAGCGCATATAAAGACTAAATCTTATTGCAACAGACTTATGGCATATAGAGGTGGTCCAACGAAAACGCACGATGTAAATTGTAAATAAAACAAACAGTTTTCAGATAATTATCTTAATATTTTTATTATGATAAAGGTATCTATGACAATTATGTGTCAAACAAAATATCGGACAAAAGCTCGCCTCGGCGTCGCTGACATAACTTATCTGTTGGTTTATATTTTTAATGACCCTGAGACATAATTGAGGTTCAATATCATTAATGTGCCGAATTATCTCATCCTTTAGATCTTGAATTATTTTTGACTTGTTGACGTATACTGTTTCTTTTAAGTATCCCCAAAGAAAGAAGTCCAACTGTGTCAAATCACATGAGCTTGGCGGCCAATTAACATCGCCACGACTTAAATAAAACGGCCATTGAATTTCCCTCGCAAAAGAGCCATTTATTCGTTGGCTGTGTGGCAAGTGGCGCAATCCTGTTGGAATCACATATCGTCAGGGTCCATGTCCTCAAATCCTAGCCACTAGAAATGAGACACAGTCGATGCTGAGGATATGCAGACTGATAAACGGCGAGGGCGAAAAAAATTGAGCTGTCAGGCAGGACGAACCATTCAATGTTGGCAACGACTTGATTGTGGTGAGGATAGCAATATCTAAACTCAATCCTAATAATCCTGCTAGAAATACCGGCCCTCCCGCTGAGCTTTATAAAGCCGGCGAAGATGACTTGGTAAGTAACATCCACCAACTCATTAGCCAAATATGGTCGGATGAAAGTATGCCTGAAGAATGGAACATCACCATCGTTAGCCCGATCCACAAAAAAAGGTGACTCTCCGAACTGCGCCAACTTCAGAGGCATAAGTCTCCTCAACATCCTATCTGCCGTAATATGTGAACGCCTGAAACCGTTTACCAACAACCTGATCGGCTCTTATCAGTGTGGTTTAAGGCCAGGAAAGTCCACAACCGACCAAATTTTTACACTTCGGCACATCCTGGAAAAAAACCCAAGATGTCCAAATCGATACCCGCCACCTATTCATCGATTTTAAAGCCGCATACGACAGCATTTATAGAGACGAGCTATACAGAGCCATGTCTAGTTTTGATATACCGCCCAAACTCGTCCGTTTGTGTAGGATGACGATGGAGAATTCTCGCTGCTCCATCAGGGTCGGAAAGGACTTCTGGAGAGCATTGTGCAAAACTCACGAGCCAACACCAGACGCAATATTTTCCAAAAATCTATACAACTAATAGCATACGCTGACGATATTGGCATCGTATTGGACCCAACGTGATGTCATAGCCACATTTGATAGCATAGAGAAGGAAGCGGCAAAAATGGGTTTAGCAGTAAATGAGTTCAAGACGAAGTATATGCTGTCAACACGAAAGGACACACAACATCGACGAATTGGACAGAACGTCTCCATTGACAGATACAACTTTGAGGTAGTACGGGACTTTGTCTATCTCAGCTCCGCTATTAACTCTGACAACAAAATCTCGTCAGAAATCAAACGAAGAATTACTCTTGCCAACCGCTGTTTCTTCGGGCTAAGAAGGCAATTTAGTAGTAAGGCCTTCACTCGAACTACTAAGGAGATCCTATATAAGACCCCGATCATCGCAGTCCTGCTCAGCGGCGCTTAAGCACGGACCGTATTAAAAGCGGATGAAAAAATCCTTGGACGTTTTGAGTGTAAAATTCTTCGAAAATTTTAGGTCCCGTTTGCGTTGACGGGCTATGGAGACGAAGATTTAACCAAGTACTATGCGAGCTGTACTGCGACATGCCCCTGGTCAAAGATCTCCGCATTGGAATTTTAAGATGGCTAGGACATGTAGAACGAATGGACACCAACACCGATTGCCAGCCAGACGTCGGACACAGTAGAGGAAGACCTCGCCTTAAATGTCGCGCACAACCAACCTCAACCAACTTGGAGTGCGCAACTAGGGCAGTTAGCTTAGGACCGAATTAATTGAAGAGGCATGTTTGTTGAGGCCCAGGTTCATTCCGGACTGTAGCGCCACAGAGAAATAAGTAAATAAGAAGTCCTTGGCGCGATGGTTAGTGCAATGAACTACAGCGTTTAAGGTCTGGGTTTGATTCTCAGCAGTAGCAATACCTAAATGATTTTTCATTGATGATCTGACAAATCACCCGAATAGTAGAGAATAGCTTATCTGAACTTCGTCGTTCGGAGTCGGCATAAAACAGGAGATCCCGCCATCGTGCAAGAAGTACACACGCACTCATGAATGGTTGTGAGAAAGTTAGGCTCTGGGTACTAACGAGCCTGTTGCGCCAAAAATTTGTATTTGTATTTTTTAGAAGTCCGTTATCATCTCGCGATTGTGAACTCCATTCACGGTAACTGCTTGGTCGAGCTAATTTTCGAAGAAGTACGGCCGATACGATAACAGTCAATAAAGCGCAGATTTGTGGATGTATCGGCTTTTTAACAATCACTAGTGGATTCTCATTCGCCCAAATGCGGCAATTCTGCTTGTTAACGAATCCACTGAGATGAAAGTGTGCCACGTAGCTAACGATGATTTTCTTTGTAATGCCAACATTCAGCTCTGTCTGTTCAATCAACCATTCGGCGTATTGACGACCCTTGATATTGTGGGAAGGCTTCAGCTCTTGAGTCAATTGAACCTGCTAAAAGTGTAAATTCAAATCTTTATTCAAAATTCGCATCAGTGATGTTCGTGAGATGTTTAATTTTTGGGCACGACGATGAGTCAAGGATGACGGCTCTTCTGCCATACTGTCGCGCACAACGGCAATGTTTTCCGCAGAACGAACTGAGCGAGCATGCAAAGATGTTTTCACATTTCGTACAGACCCAGTTTGCGAAAATTTGCGCATAATTCTCCCGATTGTGGACACGTTTGGTCGATTATGCTGACAAAAAAAAACACGAAGTGCACGAAATGCAATTGGATTTGAACGCTTATTTTCGTAAAATGCCTCTCCATGGTTGAAATTGTCAAAAACTGAGACAAAGAAATGTTAAGTTGGAAAAAAAATTGACGTTAAGGTGTGGTTGGATCACCTCATTATGGTTGGACCACCCTTAATTATTTTATTGGGTATTCTTAGACGAGTTCTCTACCACCATCATCAAATGTTTAGATTCAGAAGGGAAACGACAGATGCATGTGTCTGGTAAAAAATAAAAAAAATAATTAAAGGTAGAAATTGACTCATAAAGTAGAGAAGCTTCAATCCAGGATTCATTTTTACATGTTCGGAACTTAAAAATGGCAAAGCAATCGAAATTGGATAAGCAATCTTGTCACAGATACACAGCTGATCGTGGATATATTTAGGTAGCATTGCAAGCAACTGCTATAGAGGCAACATGACAAGAGAGCTAAATGCAAATTATCGCATAAGGTAAATTTTTGCCTTGTGTCACGTGGCATATAAAATCATGTCCAACGTTCTTCCTGAACATTTGATGTATTCAACTAGTGTGCAACTATTGGCTGATATCACCATACTTGGGTCACGACCATGTTGGACCAATACCTCAAGGCAACCTAAGGAACCTGATCGCGGAAGCAGAGAGACGCAAAACTGTCCGCTTTATTCATTGGTTGTGATGTTAACACACATCGTTTACTTAGTTAGGCACTCTTTGATAACAGTTAATGCAAGAAGTGTTAGACATTACGCTTATTTCCCATAACGTAATTAACCTGATTAGGAATTGGATAGTCTCTCTCTTTCTTGGATCCCAAGGAAACCAACTGGGCACTATATCTAACCAATAAACTTCTTAGTACAACCGATTAACAGAGCAAAACTGGGTAACCCGATGGCATCAACCTCACGAGCCCTGAACGATGCAATGTCGTCAGCCTGTCCTACAAGACGACCTCGTGGAAAGGCCAAGCTTCCGTCGAAGAACTCATACCTCGGCACTCTAAGGAAAAAATGTTTGCAACTATTCAACAAAGCCAAAAACTCCAAAGAGACAATAGACTGAGACCAATATAAGTCGTCTCTCAAAACTTACAAAATCGTATTGAGGAATTAAAAGAGGGCATCCTGGGGCACCTAATGTGGAAACCTCAGGAGCATCTAGACCCCGTAAAATTCTTTCCACCAAACTACCAATTTCTAGCTACCCAAACCTAGCTGCTAAAGCTAACGGTCAATGAACAACCTCCAGTATGGAAACAATTGACCTACTTCTTCTCACCCACATTTCTGGTAGCCCATTTAACCATATTGGTGCTGAATCAGAGTTGTTCAGAGCATCCATTCCACATGTCAATGTTGTCATCACAAAAGATAAACTTCTTTTGGGCATCAAAAGCTTTAAACAATTCAAGCCTCTGGACCAGTTGATATCAAACCGGATTTTCAGTACAACCTTGATATCCTACCAAGATGGCCGCTAACCATCATGACCAGTTGTCTACGGTTAGTTCGCATCTCAAAGACATGGACGAAAGTTGAATTCATCCCAAAGCAGGAAATAGGTCTCACATAAATCCGAATAATCTCCGCAACTTTCTAGGGTTCAAAGACCACATCACTACTCAACTTAGCTTTGAGCATGTTTTCAATTCAACCATTCCCACTCGCCTCGAATGGTTGTCGAATATGATTTTCGATTCACTTAAGCATATTCTTTCGACTTCCCGATCATTGTAGGCGTTCTCCAGGCGGAAGTCTTGGCAATTAAAAACATGTCCTAGCTGAGGTGTAATGCACTGTCCATATTTTACATCTTCAGTGACATCCAAGCGTTAATCAAATCCCTAGAATTCATTTCATTTAAATCGAACTCAACCCACGAATGTCTAGTTTTCCTAATAAGATGGCAGACCACTTAACCATTCACCTTTTCTTGGTACCGGGTCACAGAGACATGCCATTGAACGCCTTACAGTTCACTGGTATATCTCTGTGACCCGGTATCAAGAAAATGCTGAGCTTGCCGAGCTTGCCAGACATGGCACTACCCTTGATGTTCTACCAGCAGCAGAATTGTTTCGCTACATCTTAACCACTAATCAAACTGCTGCCCTCTAGGCCTATACATGCAAAAAGACTTCGCTCTTTAGCAATCAGTTCTTCAGAAGCTGGTTGGACAAGGAAGAGGAAAGAAGGTGAGGAATTCTCTGCTCTCGTTCAGCTCCATTTAACAAAAGAAAACTCCCTCAAGGAGACTACTTCTTCGACAATCTAGGTGATCTGGCTAATATTAATATCAAAAACCTCCCCTGCGTTATTATTACCTCGGAAAGGTTTAATTAGACAAACGAATATCAGGAAAAGTCGACAGATCCGTGTAGTACCACAGTGCAGCTTTTCTGGTCTAAGCGTGCACGCACATCGCATGCATCCACTATAGCCTTACCTCACCTAGCGTGGTGTACCAACCCTGGCCGCTGCTGTAATGTCCCCCCGTTTTGCCACAAGTTTTCTGTGAGTATGACACCCAGTATGTCAATTAATTTGTTGTACAGTTATAATACATTTTAAATAGGAAGTACAAGGTGGGTCAAAAGAGGTCACCATATTGGAAGATGCTCATATTTTTGCAAATGGCCGCCAATGTCAAATCTGTTTTGACATTTGTGGACTTGACAGATGTAGAATACAATTGAAAACACGCCATGGAGCGATACACTCCCCAAGAACGCGGGGAATTATGCGTAACAATTCGTCTGTAGTGTTGGCGCAGCGCGAATTCCATCGCCGATTCCTCGGCCGTCCGACCCCCACTGGGCAAACACTACGCTGTTTTGGCCACCAACCTTGAAGAGTATGGGACCACACGAGACGTTGCTAAGAGTGGCTGGCTCCGGATCGCCCGTTGTGCTGGGAATATCGCCGCTGTTGCCGAGGATGTCGAGCTGTCGCCGGAAACATCGACCAGACGCCGCGTCGTGCCTCGCAATTAGGTCGTCCCTAAGGCGAATTTTGGTCAAAGACTTGCGCAATTTCCCGTACAAAGTGCAGTCCGTGCATCAGCTGCTGCCTGTCGACCACCAAAAGCGTGTAACCTACGCATAAGCTATCCAAGACTCATTTCCACCTTAGCGGATACGTAAGAAAGGAAAACTATCGCTTCTGGGGCACCGAAAATCCACGAGGAGCCGTTACATCCGCTCAAAGTTACTGCATGATGCGCTGTTGACGCTGGAGGAGTCATCGGGCCATTTTTTTCGAGAGCCCCGCAGGTCAAACGACAATAGTGGACGGTGCGCGCCATAGGGCCATGTTAACCGAGATTTTTCTTCCGCAGTTGGAAGAATTAGGACTAGAGGATATTTGATTCCAACAGGACAGAGCAGCGGCACGCACTGCACGAGCCAGTACCGATATTCTAAAGGCGGCGTTCCCGGGTCGCCTCATCTCTCTTTTTGGCGATTTGCACTGGCCCGCACGATCGCCCCATTTAGCCGTTCCAGACTTTTTGTGTGGGATTTTTTGAAGTCCCGTGTTTACGTGAACAAGACGAAGACCCTAGAAGCCCCCAAGGACAACATTCGACACGAGTGCGAGAATCTGTCGCCCAAAGTTCTTGCCGAAGTGATGAAAAATGTCATAAAACGAGCCCGCATGGGAATCAATTGTAACGGCGCCCATTTAGCCGATATCGTCTGCTCGACGTGACCAATAAAATTCGAAAAGTTCAAATAAACTAATCAAAAAACAGAATCAAAGTTTTTTATTTAGAAATAAAATGAGAAGCAAACAACATCGGACGACTTCTTTTGTCCCACCTTGTACATTGGCACTATATCCCTTAAATATCTCGAAAATGCAAGGTTAATGTTAATACATCTTCATCATTTTTTTTTAAATAATTTACACGTACTACTTAAGGGGTTATGAATACCCTTTATATGTTACCATAGTACGAGCGTTTGAGAAGGGGAAGAAAGAGAGGATAGGACAAATTTTGATTGTAGTGGAGACTTAAACTCCATGGGTGGTATCCGGGAGTCACTTTTTCTTGTGTTCGTTAAATTTGAAGAAATTTCAGATGGTGTGTGCATACTTTTAGGTATTACACCGACCTTTTTTATTTCTTTTAAATAAAAGTGAAATAGATTTTGGATGGGATTGAACGCGCAACCTTCCACTCAACAGACGAACACATTACCACTACACCGCGGCCACCCACGAAATATGCTTGCACACTATAACAGTAAAAACAAACCAATATAATAATTTTAATTTTCTCGTTTTTATTTATGTTTTAATTATTTTTCTTTCTTTTTTAGTTTCTTAAACTTATTACATAATACTTATATTTTTTTTCTTTGTTCCTATATTTATATTATTTACAATTACATTCACATGAATATATTTACTTTTGTTTTGTTCTCTGTATATATAATTTATTTACTTTTTACAATTCAATATAAAGGCTTTCTTCTCCAATTATTTTATTTATTTAATTTTACGTCCTATATCTGCATTTGTTTGGTTTTGATTTATTTTATATAACAAACTTACTGAAAAATAAAACAAATTGTTCAAAGAAAGCAAATTAATTGATTTATGTTATATTCTTTCATTTTCATAATTTATAAAAAAATATTTTTTTGTTTTTATATTTTACAATAAATAAAGTTTTTGTTTATCAATTCATTAGCGTCGGTGAAAATCGGTTTCAGACTTTTTTCAAGTTAGTTAGTTTATCTAAATTGTGTGTAAGTGTATGTTTTGTTGTTGTAAATGTTATGCAGGGTTGTTAAAAATATGCCAAGGAGTGTTTTAATTAGGAAAATTTTACAGAATGTATTATGCACTTCAGATCATAGTACCTGTCAATTTTGACAAACGAAACATTTTTTGTTTGCATCGATGTCATATGGTTTTTACTAATGTACGCATACAAATATGATACGCATACAAACATAAAACTTCCGTCTATATAATTATTAGATTTTAAAAAAAAAATTGAATATTTTTTATCTGCTGCCACTCCGTTTTTGCGATAGTGAAATCAAACCATTTTAAAGAAATTTTTTGATGCAGTTACTAGAATACCCATGAGCTGTAACAACTACCTCAGCGGCCATTGTGGGAAACTTCAGCAAATATTTTAAGTCCTGACGGGTTTATTGGCGCGATGGTTAGTGCAATGAACTGCCGCGCAGGGGTTCGATTCCCAGCCGTAGCAACACCTCCTCCTCGCCCTCCTCTCGTGATGATCTGACAAATCATCCGAGTAGTATCAATTGTCAAGAAAAGCTTATCTCAAATTTGCCTTTCGGAGTCGGCATAAAATAGGAGGTCCCACCATCGTGCAAGAAGTACACACGCATACATGAACGGTTGTGAGAAAGCTCGGCCCTGGGTACTAACGAGCCTGTTGCGGCAAAAATTTGTATTTAGCTTTAAGTCCCGCTAAACGATTAGATTCAGTAAATATTTGAATTTCATAATGTAGGCTTATTGAAGAGCTTCATGTGGAAATTTGCATGACTTGAAAATAACTTTCACGAGTCCTATGAACTTTTTAATTTATTGAGTAGTGCGTCAAACAAATATCCTTCAACGGAAAAATGTTGCTGCTTAGTCTCTCTTCAATACCTGAAATGGATGCATTTCTGGAAAATACTAACAGGTAGGTTCACAGCTTCTATTTTGTCGATCTGCTTACTGAATACCTTACTTAGCTACTACAACATTCTCATACTGTTCCGAATTTTTTGCCTATTTTGTCCAAGAGGCCCAACAATGGATCTTGATATTTAGGTTGGGAATGCCACAGAAAAGACAATGTTCGAATGCCTAATAGAAAGGGTGCAGCGTCTCCCGTCTCAAAATTAATAAAAATTTTGGAAGTGGAAGTGATTTCTGATAAGTGAGTCCAAAGTGAGTCTATAAACTAAATTCCTAACACAAGAAAATGTGACAAAAATGCGTTTGTGTCACTTATCATACTGTAATTAAAATCGATAGGTGCTGAGATGATTATTGTCGGCCTTCATTGGGAAAACAAAAAAAGAACAACCGTTTTACAGAAGGAAGTAACAAAATATCAAGAAATAACTCTATTGAAGATAAGCATTTCAGAAATGAAGCTTTGTTCCAACCTAAAATGTAATCAAAATGTAAATGTAATGTAAAATGTAATAAAAGGCTGCAAAGCAATAGTTTTGAGATCAACAAATATAATAGAAGTTGAGTTACAGTCGGTACTGTTAATTCGAAAAACAAGAAGACCCTCTGAACATTAAAAAAGGCCATAAGCATCGTCTACATTACCTACAGTCGGTACTGTTAATTCGAAAAACAAGAAGACCCGCTGAACATTAAAAAAGGCCATAAGCATCGTCTACATTACCTACAGTCGGTACTGTTAATTCGAAAAACAAGAAGACCCTCTGAACATTAAAAAAGGCCATAAGCATCGTCTACGTTACCCAAATTTTCATACGAAAGACTACCTGTGTTGTAGGTCAAAAATGTCCAATTGACCAAATTGACCAAGCAGAAACTGACCTCAACTCATTCCGAGTGCAATGCAAAAGGCAAAATCAGTGCTAACTCAAAGAGGCATGTTCGGAGTAGGTTTTAAAGAAGACCTTTATTACAAGCCATCCGCAATTTTGCTCACTTAGTCAAGGCGTTACGTTTTTGTGGTTAACGTAACGATTTTATTCGTAATCTATATCCAATTGACAATAATAAACTGCACGTATAAGTACGTATCACAAGGACTATAGATTCGATATTTCTATACAGTTTTAGCACCAACTTTTCTCAATAACAGAGCATTATAGATTCTAATTCATCAGCGCAATGATCATCGACTTTTTTAAGTGAAACTTCTTTTGAAACAGTGTAAATTAGATTTTATGAAACGAAAAAGAGTTACGAAAAAGATTTCAATCGCTCTGTCTCTATAGCGTATTCATCTAATTCTCTTACACATTAGCCAGAATACAGTTTCACTTCTACCTCGTGTGAACTCGCACTCTATTTTTTTTATAATTGTCTTTATTGGTGCATTTTCGTAACATAAAACAGTGAATTTCTCATGCCCTTTAAATAATAAAAAAAAAATAATATAACACTCCTTTGACATTGAACACAACCCGCAGTCAAACGAACTGAATTGGAGTTTATACAGTTATTCTGTTTCTTTAATTTGCATTTTTCTGTGTATTCAATTAAACATTGTTTTTAATTAATTTATAAAATATATATTTTTGTATATATTTCCTTTTAATATCTATCAATGTAATTTAAATATAAATGTTAACACTAATTTTAAATACAATTTTATTTAGTTTATAAATTAAATTATATTCAGTTTCTTTATTTTTCCTTTATAAATATACTTACAGTAAAAAAAACGGAATTTTTTTTTTATTTAACTTAAAAAGTATTTTAAATATTTATAAGTTGATTTTGTTGTTTTTTTTTTATTTTAAATAAATTTAATATAAATTTTCACGTTGTTATACAACAAATAAAAGTTACTATATATACTTATACAAATACTTAGATAAAAATGTACACATGCATTATAATAGAGGTTTTGTTTATAGCTTACAATTTACAAATTGGTTTTTGCGTTCCGGATTCTCTGCAGTGGTTTTTCTGTGTCTTTTACAAGAAATAGGAAATGGGAGAAGAAAAGTCTATAAGAAACAGCAGCAGCCGATTTCTTTCTTTTGTCTCTCATTTCATTAAGGACTTGAGCAGGAGCAGGGAATTCGCAAAAGCTTTTCTATATTACCAAACTAAACCCTCGTTTTGCATATTCTGTGGTTCCGAGAAATTGCCCGATGTCATGAATTCAGGTGATCCACTGCGGGGTCCTCCTCCAATTCCACCACCGCCACCTCCACCATTGCCCATTATATGATCCGGAGGTGGTCCACCAGCACTGGCCATATTCATTGATTGCGGGCCGGCTTGATTAAGGAAATTCGATTCGGCAGTTAGACCGAATTCACCAACCATGGGTATTGGTCCGGAATGATCCATGGGTCCACCTGGAATTAAAAAAGTAAAAATATAAATATAATTGCAAAGTTTTGAAAAAAACTTGAGTTATGGTTGTTTCTTTTTATGGACGTTTATTGCGTATTCGAAGCCCAGGTATTGGCAACGTCACTTGACCTGTCAATAATTGTGACGTAGTTTGTAAATGGAGTTTTCACAAAAACAGAATATAACAATTCGAGTACAGTTGTTATATGAATTCAAAATGTATGTTGTCAATGCCCGTCAAATCAAGCTTCAGAAAAAAAGTGACAAAAAAATTTCTGACGTCTCCTGCTATGATTATCAGTGCTGCCAAACACCTTCAAAAACACTTTTTGCTTATCATTTTTAGCCTTGGGATATAAAAATGTGTTACGAAAAAATGATTGAAAAGCCGCATTGAGTTCCTTGTAGACGTACCAAATTTATCAATCAATGTCGTGAATTTTAAACTACTAGCTGTTCGGGCCATACTTAGTTATATGGCCAAAGTGATGCGCTGACATATTTTAAAAAGTGTGGACGTTTTAATAAATGTGTGCAAACGCTAATATGAAATTTTAGGAACTCCTATATAAGGCCAAAATTCAGCCTTTGCAACCCTTTTTAATATGTTATAAAAAAATGCATCAAATAATGCGAGAAATCCCGTAGAAATGCGGAACTTTTTTTCAACGGCGTATGTCCAAAAACTAGAGAATGAAATTATCATTGACCTGCGTTTTCATGTGACGTGCGTAGATATTACTTTGTTTTGTATAAAAGCAGTTTTTCTTTTAAAAGTTTAGTCATTGTTAACATTTATTGTTTCAAGATTATGAAAAAAATGCAAGCTGTTTCGTCGTTCAACCTAGCTATATGGTTGCTCAAAAGTGTGATTAATAAAACATTAAGAACATTCGATTTTGTTTTTGAATTAATGATTATTTTCTTGATTTAGCAACATAAACTATATACCTTTTTGACAAAACTGATTTTTTTACAAAATCACATAATTGCAAATCTACTATAAGCCCTAAAGCATTGCAGTAAACGTCCATAAAGTCCATATATTAAAAAAACCCTATAAGACCAGATCAAATGTTACAATTACAACCCGACAAGGCGTCAGAACAACCCTTTCAAATTTAACCGATTCATCACAACATTTGACCGTCCTCTTCTAACCCTCGAAAGGCTATTTAAAACTTACAAACTCACCTGGTGCATTGAACGGCATCGGTCCACCAGGGTGTCCGGGGAAAAATGGCCCATCATGCGGATGAAATGGCGGCCCACCGTAGCCAAACTCGAATTTACCATCAGCCGCAAAATAAGGAAAACCTGGAGGCCCATCGTCCATTCCACCTGGCGACAGATTCATTGGGAAACCGCGCATTTTCCGCGCACCACCAAAGAATGGCGGTCGTCCCATGCTGGTGATCTGTTTCATTCGACGTTCTTTTGATCGCTTGTTTTGGAACCAAACCTGCAATAAAAAAAAAGAAAAAAACAGAAAAATTATAGCATGTAGTATTAAAGTGTTCAAAACCGCAACCTCAAAATGACATTATATACAAATTGCACTTGGACTCGGAACTAAAGGCTCCGCACAAGCACTAAGTAGAGAGATATTAACCCATAAACGATTCGAATAAAAGTAGTGTCGGCTGGGTCCGCAAGAAGAATCATCAAAGGGAGTGAGCACTGTTCGTTTTTTTTTTATTGACTCTTGTGGATAGGTTTTAAAATGTTTTAATGATTCTTCGCGCGCCTTTTCGTGGTCGCTTGTGCTCCCATAAGTGGAGCGCGGAGATTATAAAAGTTTTATGATGTTAAGGTCGATAATTGTTCCACCGCGACAAAAGGGACTCACACAAGAAAAACAGCCCAATTCCGATGAAAACAGAAAATTATCGCGATTATGTCCGGATTTGAAACGAACGTCCATTCAGGGGAAAGACTGTTTTTTTGTTTTTTTGAGGTCCACTAGAGAGTTGTGGAGTTCCTATATGAGAACAATTTTTGTTTTTAATGGTGCATCGAAAATTCTGTCTTGATTTACGAGCATGTGGCTTTTATGTGTCTCAGAAG
This sequence comes from Rhingia rostrata, assembly GCA_949824845.1. NCBI lineage: Eukaryota > Metazoa > Arthropoda > Insecta > Diptera > Syrphidae > Rhingia > Rhingia rostrata. Next base: position 159,018,510 of record OX463755.1, on the reverse strand, counting down.
GTAGATTCTCATCCGTTTTGCGCTAGGGATGTCAGATTGGTGTAGAATGGTTGTTTGCGGTGCATGAGATTCTGTTTCAGACGAATTCGTTCAGCATGAAGCTCATGACAGGGAAGACATTTGAATATATGTACATGAACGGCTGTTGGAATGGATGAGTGAGTTTTCCTCGATACGATACGTGCCAGCACGGCGGTTTGAATGACTTTGCTGGTGTAGTATTTGGTGGGACTTGGTTAAATGTGAGTGTTGTGGGTTAATTTGGGTTAATTTGGTGGTCATTTGGAAAAAATCAACCGAAACTATGAAACTATGTGTCCTCGAAAATGAAGGAAATCTTTAGATTGTTTTAAAAAAAAGTGAAACTTAATAGTAACGGGTGATCCAAGTAGAGATACTTTTTTCAATAGCCTTTTTTGACAGATCGCGTGTGAGTCGTGTCATGCTGTCATGTTATTTTTGTTTAGTATTGTTTGGCATTTCATAATGGAAAGACTTACGCGTGAACAACGTTTACAAATTGTTCAACTTTATTATGAAAATTCACGTTCTGTGTTCTGTTCTGTTCCCACACATCGCATCAATAAATGGACTTATTGAGAGAACATTTCGGTGAGCACATAATTTCACGTTTTGGGCCGGTCGATTGGCCACCAAGATCGTGTGGGGATATGTAAAGTCAAAAGCTTATGCCGACAAACCCGCTTCGCATCACGCGTATCATTCGCCAGTTACCAGTCGAAATGCTCGAACGAGTGATCGAAAATTGGACTCAACGGATGGACCATCTGCGACGTAGCTACGGCCAACATTTGATAGACATAATCTCCAAAAAATAAATGCCAAAGAATGTTCTTTCAAATGATAGTGAACATTCTCCATTAAATTTGAATTTTCTGTGGTTTTTTCTTTAAAAAAGTAGGGAACCTCGAAATGGATCACCCTTTACAAATATCATTAGTTATGTTTCTTAATGTTTGTGTATAGCTATTTGTTAATAAAATATCAAAGAATATGTCATACACGATGGGCTCAACAACATTCCAACATTCCAGCCAACATTCAATAGGTCGATCCCTGCAGTTCAGCAGGCTCTATTAGACTTTCAACTGGCATTCCCCTGTGTAAGTAACAAGCGCTCTATCAAAACTGTCGGTAACAAAATATCAAGAAAAATTTTTCAACATCCTCGGAATCATATTATGAATGCTAGTCTTAAAAAACATCTTCTCTAGGTTGTTTATCTGCTCCTTTATACATGATCATCTTTGAACCATTTAATTTCCGGAATGTCATCTACGATTTTCATATAAATTAAATTGAAATTTACCCTCGTTTTAATAAACGCTGATTAGCTAATCAATGACTAATAAGACAGGGTTTCCCATAAGAAATACCCGCGCAAATATCAAAGGTTAGTCACTGATTAGTTAATCAGCGTTTATTAATACGGGGTTAACGTTTTATTGAATGACTTTCTACAAAATTTTTCCGATTTTTATGGCGCTTGATTTGTTACCTTTTCAATTCTTAACTTTTTGTTAATTAATGATTGACATTTGAAAACTATTTCAAAAGTCAAATTAATAACAATTAATTCAATTTGTTACTGAACAAACAATTCTAAAATAAAAACGAATGACATTTCCAAACGTCAAAAAAATATTCAGAAAATCCAAAAAAAAACAACAAAGAAACCGCCCATCGCATCTGTAGATGCCAAAAAACATTCACTAAATACGTAGATATCATGTAAACATGGTCTAAGTGCTCGTTCGTTAGAATGAAAGTCATATCCAACAATACAGATAGATTTTATGTGAGCCAATAAGAGAAGGGTAGATCACTCTGAAAATCCACCGACAGATGTCGTTTGTTTTTTGTATACAAATCTGGTCAGCATAAGTATCGAAAATATAGAATCGATTGTTTCCTCCAGTCGTGCTCTAGTGCGCTGAAGCATGGACCGTGTCAAAAGCAGATGAAGAAATCCTTGGTCGATTTGAGGGGAAAATTCTTCGAAAAAAATGTCGGTCCCGTTTGCGTTGACGGGCTATGGAGACGAAGATTCAACCAAGAGCTATACGAGCTCTACAGCGAAATTCCCCTGGTCAAAAAACTCCGCATTGGACGTTTAAGATGGCTAGGACATGTAGAACGAATGGACACCAATACTCCGGCTCGCAGAGTCTTCGATTCCCAGCCAAACGTCGGACGCAGTAGAGGAAGACTTCGCCTTAAGTGGCGCGCATAAGAAGAAACCGACCTCAACCAAATTGGAGTGCGCAACGGGAGGCAGTTAGCTAAGGACCGGGCTAATTGGAGAGGCATGTTGGTTGAAGCGCCACTTAAGTAAGTAAGTAAGTAAGTGTTTCCACCTTAATACAAACTTCGTGTTGCCAATTTCGTTGGTTGATGTTCCAGTTGCGACTAAAACTCTGATTTTTCGTAATCAAATATAATTAGTTGTAAGCTTTACAAGGCCGTGTCATGAACCATGACGTTATACCAGATATTGACTTGTATAACAGAGACAACGATTTGACAATCAAAATCTTAATAGAGGACTTCGCTAGAACATCAGTGTCAGATAAAAAAAAAAGTCTATTTCTTCATATCTCTGGTTTTACAAACTCCAAGTGATAAGTAGATTATAATTAGATTGCTTAAAAAAATGTCTGTTTATTCAATTTTGCAACGAGTTCTAAAAAAAATTGTTCCTAATTCCCCACTTTACATTCAAAATTTCTATATTGAACAAATAAACGCCCACAACTTTCTTTTAAGTCATCAATCCCCTTCTGTTAACCTCTTCCCTTTTCAACGGATTCAGATACATGACCGTGTAACCCAAGTCAATCTATTTTCATGAAAACGGTTACCATAACAAAACAATCAACAATTGTCGGCTTTCAAACATACAAACGCCAGGCTAATTTTCTATATGATGGGCAAATAATGAAGCCGCACCACAAAAAAAAAAAAAAAAAAAAAAAGCGGTTGCAAGTCGGCAGCAAATGAAAGCAAACAAATTTCGACAACACAAAGAGTACACAATGGTCATGAGGGGCGTTTGTTCTTTTATTTTTGCATCGTCATACAAAGTCAATTTGATACCAGCACAACTTAGGTAAATGAGGGAAACCACAAAAATTCAGGACATCTACCATCCACACCAACCGCCTTTCATCGAGCATTGATGCAACGTCATATCGCCATCATCAAGAACGACGACGACGGCTTTTCTGACATTTGCCACCTGTATGAGAAAAAGTAACCCATTCCGGATAGTTGCGGTTCTCTAGACTTGTCTTGGTCTTGTATCTGTCGCTGCATCTCCTCTGAACTCTACACTAGTAGTATCATTAATGACCGTATCCACAAGGTACGGTTGTGAGCCTGAGCATGCCCTCTTGTGGTACACAAAAACGTTTCGTGTAACTTACTTTTTTCTGACATATGGCGGAACGAATTCATTTCGAATCGGACTGACTGCACGGTATGCCAGCGCTGGAGTTTGAAGTGAATGGTCTCTGGGATTCACTGTATACGTGTGTGGAATTGAACGAGCTGCTGCCATACATAGAGACCACCTCCTGGGTGTTAGATAATTAACATTTTTCTTTTTCGATGTCAATTTTTGACAGTTCAACCATTTGACCGGAGTGGAGGTGAATGAAAAATAGGATTTGGTGTTTTTTTTTTTTTGTTTTACCTCCGCTGTTCAACCTCTTCGATTGGTTACGTGAATAGGTGTCGAAAGGTACGATAGCAATAAATAATGTCGGATGGTGATTGCGCTAAATCGCTTTGCAATGGAGCGAATTTTATATGAATTGTGTTTGAATGTAAATTACCGAACGATACAAATGAAAAGTATAAACATTTGAGCTACAAAACTGAAGATAGTTTTTGAGTCTCAGCATGAGCACCTGCAAGTTCTGAAAAAGTGTTGGATGAAGTTTACATTAGAATGCATCCAAAGAATATAAACATAAGAAACATTTTTGGAATAGCTATATCAGATAAATTTTGTGACACAAAAAGAAATAATTGAGTTGAATTGAATGTTACACACTTCGAATATAGTGTCAATCATGCGACTTTGACGTTTGAATACTAATTTAATTTATTGTCCCTCAACCTAACCAACTATAACCTATGGAGTCATGAAATTGTAATGCTAAGATTTTCAACCAATTCACAGGGGAGTATTTGTATGAAAAAAACCGCTCAAAAATCAAAAATCTGGTTGTCACAAATTTCGGTAAGCACCGCTATTCTTCAATTCTTCATGATTGGGATATAATGTCCGCCTACGTCCACCATTTTGTTTAATGTCACTTCGAAGACTATGATAGCCTTAGCATAATTTGAATTTCGTACTTGCATTGCAGATTCGTCGTTTAGTGTCAAGAGTTTTACCCGAAGGGTAGAGATAAAAAAGTTGATGAAAACCATTTGTTGTTGGAAGAAAACGCTTATCCAAATTTTAAAGTATTCAATCGAACAAAAAAGTTGTGTCAGCAATGCTTTGAAATCTTTTAAAAGCGATGTCTAAAAAAAGTGGGCTGCTGCGAGCTATAAAGATAGAGATTCCTTAAAACCAATGAAAAGTGGCTTCAAACAAGCATTAAACTGTCCTTTGTTAAGCCCTGGACAAACCAGGGCGACCATCCAAACCGTTTGAAGAGCTAAGTGACTGCAGTAAGCGGCGAAAAACTTAAGACCTTCGCGAGCAAGTATGGGTCGAACAGTTGACGTTTGCAGCCAGCGTAAGTCAGCGTACTTTAGGAAATTGTGATGCGTCCAAAATAACCAAAAAAGTTATTAACTCGCCAACCGATGCTATAGAACTTTGTTAGCTGATGTCCTCTTCTGCGAAGCAAGTTGCAGTGAAAAAGTTTGCACCTCAAGAGGGGTTAGTTACAAGGAAGCAGTGGAAAGTGATACAAAGTGTAGCCAAAACATTTACTCATTGAAAAAAAGGCAAAAACTGAATGTTACCCTGATAAGGAATTCATCACAGTCACTGAAACCAAGCAGAAATACAACTGCAAGCATTGCTTGATCACGTTGCATTACGCCTTTGCAAATATGTCGAAAATGTATAAGAAACGTGTTCAGAAAAAGAAAGTAAAACTGTGGTTTTGGTTTCAAAATGGTGCTGTGATGGGTCGCAATAGACGCAGTATAAGCAGAAATTTAAAAACAGCACTGACAGCGATGCTAATATTTTTCAAAGCTCACTCGTTCCTCTGCGGCTGTGATGGGTCTCAATAGACGCAGTATAAGCAGAAATTTAAAAACAGCACTGACAGCGATGCTAATATTTTTCAAAGCTCACTCGTTCCTCTGCGACTTGCTGTAATGATTGATGGCGAACAGAAAAAAGTCATATGGCAAAGCTTAGTCGCTTCTTCTCCTAGGCCTATTAGCAGGCCTCTACGAATAGGCTTCATTAGTGAATCTAAGGATGTTACCAGAGATGAAATCAATTTCATTGAAAACCTAATTGCGCATCTCCGAAAAACAGAAATAATCAGTTCTAATAAAAGCATACCATGTTGCTTACAATAGTTGAAGACAATGTGTGCAATGCTGCTACAGATACTGCCTCTGGTACGAGGTGCTATATTTGTGGACAGACTTCTAAGGATTTCAATAAGTTTATTAAAACTAAGCAAGTCAATGTAGAAGCACTAAAGTTTGGACTTTCAATTCTAGACGCACGGATTCGATTTTTTCGAATCGCTTCTCTATTTAGCTTATAAATTAACTTTAAAAAAAAAATGCAGGCACGATCGGTTGAAGAAAAAACAAATGTGAAAGCTATAAAGGAGAAAATTCAAGGCGCATTCAAAGAACAAATGGGGCTCCTAGTAGATGTACCAGAAGCGGGATTTGGTAATACCAATGACGGCAACACGTTCAGAAGGTTTTTAAATGACACAGAAGGTTCTTCTCTTATAACTGGGGTAAATCTTAATTTGATAACTCGTTTCAAAACTATCTTGGAAGTGATTTCTAGTGGATATAGAATTGATGCAGACAAATTTAATACCTTCGCCCACGATACCGCTAAATTTTACATAGATCAGTACGGCTGGCATCCCATGTCACCAACTATACACAAAGTTTTGATACATAACGCAGAGGTAATAAACCATGCAATTTTGCCTATTGGTCAGCTATCGGAGGAGACAGCGGAGGCTCGAAACAAACACTTCAGATAATATACACTGAAATTTAGTCGAAAATGTTCATGTTTTGTTTTTTTTATAACAGAGACGTCTTAAACAGACTGTTGTTAAGCTCAGACCCGTACCCTAGCAGCCTAAGAGCGCGGCAGCACAAGAGAACCAAACCACTATCCCAGGAGGCACGAACTTTTTTCATCCCAAGCGAACTGCCTATGCCTCTAGAAGACGATAACAACACAAGTGTGGACGATATTGAAGAAGAAGAAGAAGAAGAACATATAAACGAACTTTCACCTTAATATTCTGATTAAACACATTTTCTTTAAAATTCATCATAATATTTAAGAATAAACAATTAATTTTCTAAATATGTTGTGTTTCAATTCATTTATTTACAACAAAAAAATCATAAAATAATTTTGGGCGGTTTTTTCATACAAATACTCCACTGTGCAATTGTTTGATATTAGCGGAAATATATCGATTTATATAAGGATATAAGAGATATTCAGTTTTATCTACATTTCGTATATGAATTTTGACGTTTGAATGCAAAAATGCCCTTCTGAAACTTGAAAAGAATTGAAAGATGGAGGAAAAGTGATTGAAACGTTTTGACAGTTCTCGGATGCTTTCAAAAAAATATTTTATAATCGAAAACGCCATCAGTTGCGCTTTTGCGTTTACAGCTTTTGTTATATGACAGTAGGTAGTCCATATCAATAACTTCGTGCAAAATTTCAAAATGATTGCACAAAAAATGTTAAATTGTCATTTTCAGTTAAAAAAACAAGGAATACCAAATTTTTGACTTGATTTAGAGTCAAATGAATTTGGCTAGTTGTGAAAAATATTTTCATCTTCAATGTTAATCATGAATCAACTTATAGAAATTTGTTTTAATCAATGGTGTCTGGTTATTATCGGCTATTTTTGAAGTGCAGGCGTGTATTAACGTCAGAATGTTATTTTGTGTATATGGAGTAGAGACTAGTCTGCTCATTAATGCTGTAAAGCTCTAGACCACGCAAGCAATAATATTTTTTTACAAATGTTTTTTTTTTATTTTTGTTTTCGTATTGATGTTGGTATTACTACGGTTCCAAGTTGGCTGCTGTTTTTTTTTATTCCTTAGTGTTTATTTCATATCCTGGACAGTGAGTGGGTAATTTAGAGAATTTAATAAAAACGGAACCTATAAATCGCATGCCTATAATATTTCGACAAGCAGACCCAAACAAAATGATAGATGTTAGATGCTTCTGCTAGTTTGTTAGTCAAATGTCAAATTTTCAATGACTTACTTTAATTTACTTAATCAATCGCACATGCATCGCATCATCATACATCTGGCAGCCCACTAATTCATAATGAAAACAAACTGCGCATGACAAATCCGTTTAAAATTTTAATGTCTCAATATCCGTACAATTTAGTGCACCCCAAGCAGGAGACAACAACAAAAAAAAAATCAAAAGCAGTCAGTCACTCCAGCGCAGTGTGCGCTCCAGTTAAACAAGTCCAAATCCACAACAATGACATTCATTCTGTCGCTCGAGACGTAAATTTCGACACACGCCACACGTGACACAATGCCATGGCGCCACTTTCAAAATTCTATCCAAGTCGTTAACGTTTTAATTTCCTTTTTTTTTCTGTTGTTGTTGTTGTTATTATTGTTGTTGCGTTTCGTTACGGCACAAACTCCAAAACTCAAACCCCGTGCTGTGGGTCGTTATATATAAATGATCTCATATTTGGGTCGCTGATGGATATATCAGGCAAATGATTGTCTCAGATTCGAAATGGGTTCAAGATTGAAATAACTCTTGTGTCGCAGCCACAGAGCAGCCTCCAAATCTTGTTGATTTTGTTGCGGTTTCAAGTTACCAAGTCGAATCATTAATACTCAACCAAAACTCGTCCGCCGCGAAGCGGAAGAGAGCAGAAGTACAATGGTATACGAGGTTTTAACTCCGCAAAAAAAAAAAGCTTAAGATTAATGAAATAATTTCACTCGCGCGGTGATTGTGGGTGGCAAGCTTATAACAGTGTGGTCAATAAGGGGCGGATACTATATGCATAAATAATCAAAGGAGAAGGGAAATATTGTAACTGTCATCTGTCAGAAATAGTAAATGTCATTCCGCACGTTCGCCAACTCAGATTTGGTAAACTGTGTTGGATGAATATTTATTTTCATTGTATGTGGCAGACAATGGACTTAAAAAATCTAAGTTAACACAATCCGCGGATTATCTTTTTGTTATGTAAATATAATATTCTCACACAAAATGAATGTGGCAAGTGCCATTTTTGTTTTCATGACATGTTTTGCCCCAAAAATGTGTTATTAAGGACACATAACAGTTATACAATCTAACAGTTAAGCGGCGATGGAGAATATTTTGAGAGAAAACATGGACACAGAGATAGCTACATCCTATCACCGATATAAGTTTTCTTGGTGATAAACAAAATTGTCCATTGGCAACTCTGCTGAGTTGTAAAAGCTAATTGTAATAGATTTCACTTATACTTTGTAAAACACAAGTTTTGTGTACTCATTCCATAACTTTTAAAATGATACCGTTAACGATAGTTTAGAGGACTTTCAGGGTACCTACCGTGTGATTGATATACATGTGAACACACAATAAAAAAAATTACGTTCTACGTACCTCGCAAGTCTCTTGTACTATCGTCAACAGTAATCAATTTAAAAGTTACGCAATGCGTACCCTGAATAACTAATACCAAAGAGTATAGAACTACATAGAGTGCGCATCATAGCTAAAAATGTTGTAGCCGTTTCAGACGCGGGCGGTAAGAGCGAAGGGGAAATTTCGTAGATCGTATGAGTCGTCAAGGCTGTTGTTTGATGCTGGAGTAGTAATGTGAACACTGGGGTATCAATATCAGTACCCCACATAGAAAATATTCCTTGTATGAGAGGCGCACTCTATGTAGTTTTATGCTCTTTGCTAATACTAAGATGGGGAAATGCTTTATGAATTAGAATATGTGCGACTATGAATAAAGAGTTCATAAACACTTATGAACTGTGCTTTTCCATAGCCATTTAGTTATTTTTCGCGAATTCTTATAAATCAAATTGTCAGACCACGCCAACATAGCTGCGTTTTTGTTTGCTATTCTATACAGTCATGGAAAACAATTTACGTGTAGGTAAGATACAACAAAACCTTGGTATATAAAATGATTTCGTGAAGCCCGGATAATTATTTCAATTGTTATCGAAAATGCCAACTACCAACCACCCGACCTGAATGAAGTGAGGCTAGCAATATCTAAAATTAAGGCTGCCGGAAATGACAGCCTTCCTGCTGAGCTTTATGAAGCCGGCGGAGATGACTTGGTAAATAACATCCACCAACTCACAAGCCAAATCTGGTCGATCCACAAAAAAGGTGATCCTCTAAACTGCGCCAACTACAGAGGCATAGATCTCCTCAGCATCGCCTTCAAGATCATATCTGCAGTAATACATGAACGCCTGAAACATTTTACCAACAACCTGATTGGTCCTTATCAGTGTGGTTTTAGGCCAGGAAAGTCCACAACCGATCAAATTTTCACACTTTGGAAGATCCTCGAAAAAACCCAAGAAGTCCAAACCGATACCCGCCACCTATTCATCGATTTCAAAGCCGCATACGACAGAATTTATAGACGCGAACAATACAGAGCCATGTCTAGTCTTGGTATACCGCCCAAACTCATCCGTTTGTGTAGGATGACGATGGAGGATTCTCGCTGCTCCATTAGGGTCGGAAACTACCTCACTGACGCATTCGGTACCAAAAGATAATAAGGCAAGGCGATGCGCTGTCATGTGACTTCCACAATCTAATTCTTAAGAGAATTGTGCAAAACTCCTAAGCCAACACCAGAGGCACAATTTTCCATAAGTTGGTGCAACTGCTAGTATACGTCGACGGTATTGACATCATTGGTCGGACTCAACGTGATTTCATAGCCACGTTCGCTAATATAGAGAAGGAAGCGGCAAAAATGGGCAAGACAAAGTATATGCTGTCAATACGAAGGGAAACACAGTATCTACGAATTGGACAGAACGTCACCATTGGCAGATATAACTTTGAGGTAGTACGGAACTTTGTCTACCTCGGCTCTGCTATTAACTCTGACAACATTTTCGCGTCAGAAATTAAACGAAGAATTACTCTTGCCAACCGCTTTCTTGGGGCTAAGTTGGCAATTCAGTAGTAAAGCCCTCACTCGAACTCCTGAGGAGATCCTATATAAGACCCTGATCATCCCAGTCCTGCTCTACGGCGCTAAAGCATGGACCCTATCAAAAGCGGATGAAGAAATCCTTGGTCGATTTGTGAGGACAAATCCTCGGTCCGTTTGCGGGCTATGGAGACGAAGATTCAACAAAGAACTATACGAGCTGTACAGCGACACGCCCGTGGTCATAAAATTCCGCAATAGACGTTTAAGATAGCTAGGACATGTAGAACGGTTGGACACAAATACTGCGGCTCGCAGTGTCTTTGATTCCCAGCCAGACGTCGGACGCAGTAGGGGAAGACCTCGCCTTAAGTGGCGGCCAGAAGTAAAAACCGACCTCAACCAACTTGGAGTGCGCAACTGGCATTTAGCTAAGGACAGGGGTAATTGTAGAGGCATTTTGGTTGAGGCCCAGGTTCATTCCGGATTGTAGCGCCACTTAAGTAAGTAAGTAAGATGTAATCGTTTGCGAATATACATCTGAAAAGCGACAATGAGTATGCTGTCTAATAATCACAAGATAAAACATTTATGACTAACTAGCAAAGAGTATAGACCTACATAGAGTACGCATCTCATACAACGAATATTTTCTATGTGGGGTACTGAAATTGTTCACATTGCTACCCCATCATGAAAGAGCAGCCTTTCGACGCATACGATCTACAATATTCCCCTTCGCACTTAACGCCCGCGTTAGAAACAGCTACACAAGTTTTAGCTTATACTCTTTGCTACTACATACACTTCTGAAAGGCGTGTACTAGTGTACCAATAGGGGAGAATAGGAAAGAAAATAAACACATAACTGCACGATGTAGCACTTAAACATAGTAGAGGTCCAAGCCTAAGGGACCTTGGAATATTAATATAATAAAAAAAAATGTTTGCAGCCAACCGAACAGCTGTGTGGTCTTGACTTTTACTAGTGTAATGACATCTTTTTGGTGGAAATGAGTCCGAGTTTGATAATGAGCCTAAATTTTACCCATAAATTTGATTTATTTCTCATAACTAATGTTCGCTTCTGGCAGTCACTTTTACTGATGCTGTAAGTGGTTGATGATGTATAATATCACAACGCTTATAGCTGATATTTCGCAGTAAATATTTAATCTATTGCCATTTGTACACCCGTTTAGCAATTGCGAATACAAACCCCCGCTGTTGTCAAAAAATATCACCTAATTGTGTATTCATTGGACTTTTTCAATTAAGTCTGTTTCTTAAAACTTGTTACCTAACAACCTGTAATTAAAATACAGCCTTTGCCACCGATATCGGAATACAAATCTGAGATATATTTCATGTTAAGTGTGCGAGTATACAAGTCTGGATCTAGGGGAAACAGTTTCCTAAATTTATGCACAACAAATTACCTATACATCCTTCAAGTCAAGTTTTTTTGTTTTTTTTTTACCTACAAGCTCGTTCGTTGCAAATGAGCATGTTAATCGATTTCGTCGTTTAAGCTGTTGATTTTTATTTCTCGTTCCTTTGATTTTTTTTCTTGTTAATTAGAAAACCATCGCAATAGATAAAACAGATCCTTCAGTTTCATCGATGAAAAATTACTTTTTTACTCTTTCTACGAAGTCGATGTCCAGACGGATTCGGTTCTCTTCGTTACTTTTATCTTCTACACACAAAATTTCAGAAGTTGGATTATTTATGCGGTTTTTATGCAAAACTAGAGGGAGACTGTTCAAAAATACCTGGCAGAGGATTTTCAAAAAGCATGAATGTCCGTCATAAGAAAGAAATGTTTTGTGTGCTCTTTTTTTTCTGGTCCATCTCGAATTTTTATTTTTCATTGTGAGTCCCAAGAGGGATCATTTAGGGCAAGCAATAAAACAAAACCACATCATCGCCACCACACAAAAGAACTTTAAAAAAAAAGGTCTTGAGGTAGGAAAACTCTTCTTCTTCCTGTTCGGCGAATAAATTCTGTAAGAGTATTCGTTTTTTTTTTATTATAAAATTTCGCCCATAAAGTAAAATGAAAAAAAAAATAACTCTTCAAGTTCATAAAGGTAAAGACTTGATCATAAATCATTTAATGCCACTTTACCATGAATATTAAAAGAGTTCATTCATTACCCGACGCACAAAATAAAAACTCATCTCATCGATGGTCAAGAAATAAAACAGAAAAGTAAAAGCATCTCCGAAACAGTTTGAGTCTTGCTAACTTTTTAGATTGAAGGAAATCATGTAGCCCCCAACTATAGGGGCTATCCAATTTCAATCGAAAACAGTTGCCTAATCAAGTGCAAATCATTCAATTAACGTGCTGCATATAAGTTTCACAGATAATAATCTGGAGGAAAAAATTGACAATTTTGTCGATTTCATTAATTTACTGCAGGCTAATCGGAAAGCAGCGGGTGGTGCAGATTGATTTCGGGCGCCACCATCAGTAGGTGTCGACATCCATTCCATGATGTTTTACGAATATCAGTTAATCGATAAAAATTGATATTCCACATTTATTATTGTTAAATGTGTCTGGTGAAAAATCAGTTGAAAGTTAAGCTGAAACAGAGTGTGGTTAACCGATTAATGGTTATTGATGAAATTCGATCTGAATCTGAAGCGTGAGATAGTTTTTCGACGCCCTTTTATCAACTATGTGAGGACATTAATATGTTAAACAATGAATTTTGATATGTATCTCGAAGAGTTTGAGAAATTTATGATAACTAGCGACGGGGATGAGGTTTTTTTTTAAATTATGAATCGAATGGCGCACAACAAGAGGACTATGTTTGTTAACAGCAAATGTTGATATCAACACAAATAACTGCAAATTAGTAATTTAATACACTCTACGAAATGATGAGCATGACAGCATCGATATAAATAAGTTTTGAATGAGCATAACAGTAGCAAAGTACTTTTTGAATCAACCCTTAAAAGACGGTCATTTTTACGGAAAAGCTAACATAAATATTTCTTAAAACGGAGTGTAAATATATTTTATTTCAATCGCATATGAAAACATAAAAATCGATCAGTTTCCATCCGCCGGGAAGGTATACAACTTTGTTTTGCCGCCATTTTGGTAAACATAAGTCTTGACAGTTCATATTTGTCAGTAGTGAAGTAGACATGTGGCAAATTTATTATGTAAAAATATTCGATAAACCAACGTGTTTTAATCTTCAAAAGATTTTATCCAAATCAATCATCGATTACTGTGACGATGAGAAAGTTCCGTAAAATTTTCGGAAGCATGGACTACAACGTACTGCAAGATCGGATGAAAACATTGCTGCTGCTCAAGGAAGTGTTCAAAACAATCCATCAACCCCAATTCGACGCCGTGCCCAGGCCACAACTTTGCACAAGCATTCGCATTTGTTTCCATTTAAGATTCAGTTGACACAAGAGGTTCTTCCATAAGACCATTTACGCCGCCGTACATATGCCAATAGGATGTTACAGCTAGCCCATGACAACCCCGATTTGCATGAAAAAATCATAATGAGTGACGAGGTACATTTTTTTATGAATAAACAGAATAGTCGATTCTGGCATCCATTAAAAGCTACAGTCTGGTTTGCAATTTGGTCAGGAGGTATCATTGAACCTTAATTCTTTGAAAATGAAAACGGCGTAACGCTAACTGTGAATGGGGATATCGTGATATGATTGAACACTTTTGAACGTCACAACTGCACGCTTTGGGCTTAATTAACATGGGGTATCAACAAGAAGGTGCCATATCGCATATAGCCAGGATTACAATGGAATTACTGCGAGACCTCCTTCCACAAAAAGTTATTTCAAGAAATGAAATTAAATTATTTTTAATGGTAACATAATTATGAATTCAAAGCCATTTATGTGTTTTGAAAACTACCAAAGCCGCATGTTTTCTAAACATACACATAACATCCGCTGTACATGTTTTAGTTCTGGCGCCTTCCATTGGTAATATTCGAGAATCCATTCATAATGCTAACCAACGAACCTACAACATCGCTTCTGAATAATTCTGGAGAAACTAGGGAGTTCGCTAATCCTAGGTCTCCTTAAAGCCGGTTTTCACACGCGTTTGAATCCTATTTGTAAGGTGCAATGTTGTTTCTTGTTCATCCGACCAGACTAAAGTTTCATTTAGTACCGAACCCGCATTAATGTGATTTCGCTGATGGTTGTGTTTCAAGACAAAGTTAGAATAATTCGATTAAAATTTGAATAACTCAGCGACAAAAAATACCTACAAGTCAAGACTTTATAAAATATTCGCGCGGAATGGTTTTGGAATGCAAATAAAGTTTGACAGCATTTTGATAATTATTCGCTTAAAGAAATGATGAGATCTTTTTGTCAAAATATTTTATCTAGAAGTACTCTTTACATTTAGAATCAGATCTTAACAAGTTGTCAATTGCACTGCTTTCACAGCTGAGTGTTGAGTGTTTATTTATGGCAAATTTCATTAACAGAAATATGTTATCAGAAGCTGTACTGTGAACTGTCAAAACATACATTCTGACATATCTCAGATGTCTTAATTTTATTTTAGAATAGACCAACGAAAAAAATAATACTCTGGATATTCCTACTGTCAACCGGAAAAGGTTCTCAATTCTCTCTGATTTCAATGATAAACGCTATTAATCAAGCAAAATTCAAGGAAATATCCCCTCTGATCGTTTTACTGGTCAATAATATGTAGGCACTCATTTGGTGTGCTTAAAAGTCTGATCGCTGTGGCGCGGCTGTCAACACTCTTTCTTGAGTAACGAACCATAAGTTACTTTGGTGTAGCATCCTACTGAAGTTGCGCTAAAAGTGTCATTTTGATTTAATCAAAATATGATGAGACTGAAATCGTTGGATTCGTCTCTTGCCCTTTCTACAAAGTATGAACAGCTGATTACTTTGTATACATGTATCGGGTGTTTTTTGTTTAGAGGTATGGAACTTTGAATTGAAATAAAACTCAAGAAAATCGTTTTAATTTCCATCAATATGACTTAATTGGAAGGATAATTTTATACCATTAATGCTTAAATATGATTACGGGCATGTGACCGTCGCGGCTGGTTCAAATAAAGCCAAGTCTAGTGGTCAAATTTTCCACCACTTTTTCGAGCATTTGGGCCGTATGTCGGCAATAAAGCCACGAATGTTGGCTTCCAAGTCCCCTGACGTGTGTTGGCATAATCGAGCAACTTCACATATCCCCAAAGAAAATAATCCAATGGTGTCAAATCACACGATCTTGGTGGCCAATTGACAGTTCCATTCCGCGAAATTATGCGCTCAACGAAGATTTCGGAAGAAGTATGGCCCAATGACTCCACCAGCCCATAAAGCACACCATTCGTAGCCATTCAACCAAAAAACGAGCCTCATCTCTGAACAAAATTTTGCAATGAAAATCAGCATCGAGATCAATCTCATTTTCGGTCCATTAATCAAAATCACGCCGCATTGCATGGGCTCGCAGCTTTAATTCTTGCACAAACAGGATCTTGTAAGGTCGTAATCAAAATCTTCCCTAAAGTTGATGGACAAAGCTCCAATTGCTGTGCACGATGACGAATCGATTCATTCGGGTCCTCTTCAAGACTTTGCTCTACAGCGGCAATTGTTTCTTCGTTTCGCACTGTTCGAGGTCTCTGCGGATGCGTATTATCACATAGAGTAAGCGTAGTGCGAAAACGATCCATGATTAACCGAATTAATTGCTTTGATGGACGATTATGTCGACCATAAAATGGACGGAGTTTGCGGTAAACTTCGCGAACTGAATCAAACGAATTGCAAGCGTTGTTCATTTGTCGACCTGTGCATTATGAAATGGCAAACCAAACTGAACATAAATGACATTAGAATTGTCCGATTTGAGTACAAACTGTCAGTTTCATCTACATTCGAAAAACCAACCTCTAAAAAAAAACCGTTATTATTATAAGTGGCATAGTTAGGAAACTTTTGTTTTGGCAGGAAAATGTCTTTTTTGCTGTTAATGTTGTTCTACGAATCAAAAAATTTCAGCTAAGGTAGCACAGGAAAATCTTTGAGGGATTCGCAAATGGACCACGCTTAGTTTGTATATACTTCGTAAAAACTGAACCAAAGCCCCAAAACCATTGATACTTATTGATAAAAAAAAAATTCCAGTGAAAAAACATCCATCTGTCAATATTCGGAGTAAAATTTAAACTCCCTTACACTACCTACTCCTCCATCGTTGGGTCAAATAAATAAATCTCATCTGATGGGGTTAGCCACTTCATTGTACGTAATCTGACTCCCGTGTGCAAAATCGTTGAACCACACAAAACAATTAACGTAGTCCACATTTCACAACCCACCAAAATAAGGTAAAATGAAATATTTAACCCAAAAAAAGGTAAATTGCACATGTTTTTAGCAAAACGATTTAGCGCGAAAACACTTCGCACCGCATTCATACATCATAGCGTAAAAACCTGTCACTGATTTATGACAGTAGTTTTTCCACATCCTCAGATGTGTGATAAATTGAAAATGCTCTCGTGGCGGGAACACGAACAGTCTTCACTTGGCTTCCCGAGCTGGAAAATCAGACACTCTTGTGTGTCACTGTCTGTTGTGTATATATGTTTCTTACTTGAAGCAGTCACTGTCAGTGCGATGACAAGTGATGAATGTCTATTATTTCTCCTTCCATCATCTACCCAATTTGGCGTAGGTATCTCAATGGCGAACAAAAATCCCAAAACGAGAACGTAAATAACAGTCTATTTATAAGAAAAATGACGCCGCGGACAACAACTGGACTTCCTCTGAAAAAGCTCGCAATAAATCCAATTAAAAAACGGCTTTCTTTTCGGTCTCACCTTGGAAGCGAAAAGACGCAGATATACAAGCTAGTAAGATTGAAATCGAACTGACATAATATGCGATAAGTAGTTGCCCAGATGATCGTCGCCAATCACCAACCAACACCAGTCACGTGCAATTTGGGTAACAACGAACCGAACATCCGTCAATTTACGCCAACGATCGTAATGATCGCCATCATCGCCAGATCGCTAGTGATCACATTTCCGATGTTTCTTAGTAAGCATAGACGGAGGTAGAAAGAGAGAGAGAGAGCATTTCTGCCTCCGTTTACTTTAATTTCTATAATTTCCAACCAGGGGGCGGATGGGAGGCGAAAAAATTGACCATAACAAAAGGAGAATTTTGGACCAACATATAATTTGGATAAATGTTCTCGAAACCAAAAAAAAAAAAAAATAACGAAAAGATCTGCGCGTCGAAAATGTTTGCGGAAATGGTAACCGAAACTCGCAGACACTGACATGAACGATCGTTTAAATTGATCGAGCATTACGGAGTGACCCTAAGCCACCGATATACGAGTAATGCCAAGCTTATGTGTAACCGCCAAATCGAGTCCTAATTGGGCGCTGAAAATCGACAGCACCGATCGAGGATGACGAAGATTATCGAAATTGCTGGCAATTTCAACGAGGAAACTTGACGACGCGACATGCCATGGATGGGTCAATCGATAGTTGTTGACTGCTTGAGAGATGATCTCTTGCCGATCTTCAAATGTTTTGACAGTAATTGGGTAATTATGGTGAAGTGGTTCTGTTTTCAATGATGTGTTGTGAGAAGTTGAACCGATTAGAAAGGATGGCGGCGAAAAGTGAGAAAAATTATTTCTAATTCGGGGAATTCGTTAGTATTTGACATTTATATGTCTGGGTTGAAAATGGCCTATTTGTTCATTGTTAGTTGGTTCTTCACAAAAACAGTGGATACAAAACTGACTTTTGACTTTGAACTTTTGCTTCATTCGATAGGAAAGTTTTTTTTATAAAAATACATTATGAAAAATTTTGTTGTTGTTGTTATTTAAAATAATTGTTTAACATATTAGAAGCGCTAAATGCGATTTACGATGTAAAGCGTACATTTTCTGCAAAATTCTGAGAAGAAAATTTATTGGATTCGTCTCCACACACTTTCTGCTAAAAACGAAACACAATGTAGTATGTATCATGATCGTACAAGGAATTCGTTAATATTATCGGCTGCGAAGTAAGCAAATTTTTTTACATAATAATATCCCTTCTAAAATATTCTAGTTCCACACTGCAGACCGCTGTCAACTATTTTAAGTAAATCGAATTATTTCTAACCCTAGCGCCACTCGTGTAGTACCCAATCATCCATGCAATTTGCAAATGCTTTTGGATGTACGGAAATAACAGACTGTTACTTCCTGTCAACTGTCATTGCGATATTCTGTTCGCAATGATGTACGGGCTATGCACTGCAAAAAAAAGAAGAGCCTGTCAAACTTCCCCGATTTGTCAGAGAAACACATTTATTACCCGCCCGGCAGTAATTTGCCGAAACCCTATAAAAATCGAAAACCGCTTCACCGATTATCTACCGCCGACTGCCATTAAATAACAAATTTGTTGCATCAATTAGGGTCCCAAGATGACATCGTTCTGACAGGAGGATTTAAAAAAAAATCACTCTCAACGACTGAGGAAGAACATTTTACGCAACATTCCCGCATCACCACCGCACCTGGTTCCATCCAGAGTCCGTGAAACCACAACAAACCATGATTGCACCCAACTGCCTGATAAAACAGTTTTGCATTCCCCAACCTGCATCAACAACAAAATTACCGTGTTGTAGGGGAGGGCGGGGAAATAATTTTTAACTGATGTCCCCATCCCAAAGCGCAGGGCAGCGACAACAACGACGACGACAAATGACTCATAAAAATCATGTGGACAAAATGATCTACACGATGTATCTGAATGTTTTCTACACGATGTACCGTCGTGTTCTGGTACACGGTGATATCCAATACCTCGTATTGGAAGACAACGTCATTTGGGTGCTGCTGGTTAAACCTTCTTTGATGCGGCTTCGATCAAAGAGTCGCATGTCGTGTGTCCCAGGCAGAGATCATGTGTCGCGTTGCAAACCAAATGTGTGTGTGTGAATGTGGAGGACTTCTGCTTCGTCTTCGTCTAACATTTTCAGGATTGGGGTATGGGAAAATACACCAGTCAGCTCCCTGTGGATCGTTTTCAGGTTGTGCTACTCATTCCCGCGAGTTTTGGTGGTTGTCGACTGTCGTGAGTTGTGATGTTGGTTGCCCGCGCTCCTGCTGTTTGATATCGACGATGACGACGGCGAAGAACTGCTTTTTCGTGTTTTTTTTTGTTGATTACTTTTTGTCAAGTTTATTTCGTTTGACATCAGAGACAGGATGAATGTGTGAAGATCACATACCGCCTGTCACCTGCTACTTTGCAGGGATAACATGACACATTTGGTTCTTCGAATGAGTACGAGCGTGACGGAGATAGAGGGGCTTGTCCTTTTGAAGGAGTTAACTTGTCATGCATCAGATAGATGTGAGTGACTTAGTTTTTGGAATTTGAATATAACACGGTGAAAGGGATGAGTGAATTTCAGGGATGTGTATCCTTTTTTGTTTATTTTTTTGTAGCGTGATCCAGTTGAAATCTGTCAGGTTGTTGTTGAAAAAAAGTGCCGACGCCGACGCGCTGACACTATGAAAAGGATTCGGGATTATTTGTTGTTTTTCGATTTCTCCTAAAATAACTTTCTGAGAAATATTTGAAATAATAGCGCACCGATGCGTATGACAGATGGTGGGAAATGTCAATGATACAGAACATGGGACAGTGTTGTTAGATTTGTATTCATTGAAACTTAGCCGGACTGTCAAATAGTGTAAATTGTGGGTAAATCTAGAGGCTCCGTGTGGGGATCTACGATATGTTTAAGGGCAAGTTGACAAGCACTTAAAGTAGACAGCTAAAGCAAGTATATATAGTGAAGTGGTAGATTGATTGAATGATAAATTTAAGAATTAGGAATCACATTATGTTAGTTGTCAAATATTAGTGACAGATCGAAATCGAATGAAGTAATGCAGCAGACGGAGAAGCTTATATTCTGACGGGTCTTAATTTTTTGTGCTATATATTTGAATCGAAAATCGTATTCATGCAACGTCGTAAGTTTTTGACTGTATGCTTATGACGAACGATTAATAGGCGCCCTTAAAATTGTGACCGTAAATTATCTAATGCTTAGTTTGCTTAACTTAGCGCTGTTCGATTTTCGAACGGTGTTGTTTTTTTTTTAGAGATACATATATAACTTTAAATTGGAATAAAACGAAGATGAATTTTTGAAATTGACATGAAATTTACTTTATTTAAAAGATAATCTTCTGGCAAAATAGTCAAGCAGTGTAAAATCGCATGATATTGGAGGCCAATTCGCAGGACCAAAAACAGAAACGCGAAATTATGAGCTCACCGAACGTTTCATTCAACAAATCAATTGTGGCACGAGGTGTGTGACATGTTGCGCCGTCCTGTTAAGACCACAGCTCCTGCACATCATGGTTGTTCAATTGATGAACGAAAAATTCAGTAATCAGGGCTCTATAGCGGTCATCATTGGCTGTAACGTTCTGGTCGTTTTTTTAAGAAGTAACGACCAATCCACCAACCCATAAAGCACTCCAAACAGTCAGTTTTTTTTTGGATATAACATGTCTCAACATACACTTGAGGGTTATCATCACTCCAAATACAACAGTTGTGTTTATTGACGTATCCATTCAACCAAAAGTGAGATTCATCGCTAAACGAAATTCGGTTATTAAAATCGGGCAAACTTTTTTTTTGGCTTTTTCACTGAATCTACGACTTGCTAGGTGGCTTCAATTCATGCACGAGTTGGATTTTGTAAGCACGCAAGCCAAGATCTTTTCGCAAAATCACATATTCAAGATGTCGGATAGACTAATTAAGGCTTCCTCTACGCTACACTCTACAGCAGCAATGACTTCTTCTGTACCTACGTACGATGTCTCCGTGGATGCGTATTATCATTTTGAATAAACGTGTTGCGAAAACGTTCCATACTTGAGTTAATTGCTCTGATAAACGAATATGTTGACCGTAAAATGGACATAGTGCGCGATAAGTATTTCGAACAGAATAAAGATTTTCAAAACAAATTTGCACGACTTGGAAGCGCTGTTCAGACGTCAGTCTATTCATATTGAAATGCCAATCTAAAAATAAATCACTTGACAGCTGATAAAATGTCCGTCAGTTAAAATAGAGTTTTAGTTAAGTTCTTTAAGTTCTATACTTCTAAAAAACACCCGTTATATGCGAAAAAAGCGTTTAATACGCTTACGATGTTAACTGATCTTGTTGTATAAGGTTTCACATACATTTTTTTCAATTACCTCTCCGTGAGTTTAAGTTTTAGGGGGAAAGTCATCGTAAGCTTTGCAAAAGTGTCTTACGATGACTTTCCCACAAATTCAAAACTAATTTTAACATGTATTAACCCCCTGAAACTCATGCTTTTACTTCTGAATTCATTTTATCGTGATATTTTAACAATCACCCAATCGACGTTTAACATTCACCAACGCATCAAAATAACTTTCGTACTGAATGCACCCATTGTCACATACCGAAACAGCCGCTGTAAGACACGCTGTTGAAGTGAAATTAGTTGGAATTTTGGTAAGTAGAAAAATTATAATTAAAAATCCAAACCCTTTCGTTTAATTGTGTGATGACAAAAGAACAGCAAACCGGAAACAAAGCACATCCCCCCCAAACCAATGAACAAAATTATTAAAAGTGTATGCCTTTGCATTGCAACTCACCTGTATCACCCGCATCGGCAGACCCGTTTCTTTCGCCAGTTGTTCACGTATGTGTCGTGTTGGCTTCGGCGTTTGATTGAATGCCGTTTTCAGGACCTCCAACTGTTTCGCTTTGATTGTTGTACGCGGGCCACGTCGTTTCGAACCATTTGCACCATCATCAGGACTTTTGTTTTCGGCTTGTGAATCGCCCCGTCCGTCGGGATCGCCATCAAGGGAGCCCTTTAAAAAAAATGGAAATATTATCGATAAGTTGTCGGGAAATCAATCAATTTCGCCCAGCATGATTAATCATCAACAACATGGCGAAGCGTCGCGGTATTCGCTTTGTTTGGTCTACACGAATACATACCTGATCGGAATCATCATGCGTATTTTTACTGTCCGTGCTCATACTTTGCACTGAGATGTCTGATGCGCCGAGTTGTCCACCTGCTGAGTCGGGACCATTTGGTCCCATGCCACCCAAACCAAGTGGTGGCCCTCTCAAATGTGTTTCATCATCATCTTCGTCCTCACTGGCAGAACCCATTAATGAATCTGAAAAAATGGATAGATATCCTTAGAATCATCATAATGCTAGTCGGTCACACTATCACGTGCTCCCAAAAAAAAAATTGGTATAGCTAATGCGAGAAATCTCTACGTGGCACGGATATACTTTAACCGCCCTGCACGAGCAGGACACGCGCCCAATCGTTGTTTCTTGCATGCAAATAAAACTTGCAACTTGTGCTGCGCTGGTATCTACTCCTTATTCGAAATTAATCGCGTTTTAAATCGAGACACACGTCACTGTCGCACTTCGTCGTCATTGTTGTAGACGTTCTCCTAGGCACGTTTGTCAGTTTTCCACAGTCCCATGGGTGGTGGTAATTCAGTAGACGAATCTGTTTTAAAGTTTACAAAACGAGGAAGCTACCCGTGATGGGTTGCCTGTCGGAAGACATACAAATCCAAGGACTCGGAGAGGGCTTGCCTGTGTGTGTTTGCCATTAATCGCGTGCACAAGAAAAGCAAAAAAAGGAGAAAGGAAACGCAGGCGACTCGACTCGACTTGACTATGCTTTTCCTCTTGGGAAATGTCATTTGAATGTGATTGGAATACGAATTAAATGGAATTCAGTCAGCGGTTAGGTTAGGGTCGTGATTGGATTCGAAGCACCGCAACAACAACACCCATCGTACCCGAAAGGGTGTTTTGGCTTGTGAATCTCTTTTCTCAATTGTTAGAGGGTGGTAAAGACCTGTTATGTAATTTACTACATATTGTCGTTGAATATTTATAAATGGATCGAGTTAAGCAATGATGCAAGGATGAGAGTTTGTTGGCCTTCGAAATATGGTGCTTATTAAGCAAAAAAGGTCAGATGGAGGGGTGACGTTAATACTTTTTGTGTCTTATTACGGAGACGTTGGTATTTCACATTATTGACGAAACACAATAATGCGCTTGTAAAGACAATGTCCTATCAATTATTCCACCGATGATATTTTAGATATTTCAGATTCAATATGTCGTTTTATAAATATTTGTCTCGGAGGTATTGAGAATTGGATGCTGAACGTTAAAAAATTAAAATTAAACGAAGAACTGATATTGCCAACCACATTTTCTTTCGGTTATATAGGAAAATTTGTAATCCCACCCTTAATACTACTACTACAGATATCCTATGATAGCCGGATGAAACCAGTCTTGTACACTTTGAGCGACAAATCGAAAAATCCTCAATCTGGTATAGACCTAGCCAAAATTTAACGTTTAAGAAGACTATAACATGTAGAGCTAATGGACACCATAACTCTGGCCAGCAGTCTGCCGATTCGGCTTAAAACATGAGGTACATACATCGTGCAAGTAGTACGATGTCAGTGAATATACAACGTGGGCCAAAACAGATCACCCTATTGGAAGATGCTCTTATTTTTGCAAATGGACGCCAATGTCAAATCTGTTTTGACATTTGTTGACTAGACAGATGTAGAATACAAGTTAACAAGCCATGGAGCGATACATCATCCGTGTGCATCAGCTGCTGCCAGTCGACCGCTAAACGGATGTAGCCTGCGCCCAAGCCATCCTCAATCTCGAGGACGAAGTGGACGATTTTTCGACCGAAATCATAATTAGCGATGAGGCTCATTTCCATTAAAGCAAAACTATCGCTTCTGGGGCACCGAAAATCCACGAGTAATGCACGAGCAGCCATTATACCCGCTCAAAGTTACTGCATAGTGCGCTTTTCACGCTGGAGGAGTCATCAGGCTATTTTTTTTCATGAACGCCGCTGGTCAAATGACAGCAGTGGACGGTGCGTGCTATTAGGCCATGTTAACCGAGTTTTTTCTGCCGCAATTGGATGTGTCCGGTCGAACATGTTGTTCCATGTGGACGGCACACACTGCGCGAGCCAAAACCGATATTCTGAAGGCGGCGTTCCCGAGTCGTCTCATCTCTCGTTTTTCGCGATTTGCACTGGCCCGCAAGAACGCCCGATTTAACCGTTCCAGACTTTTTTGTGGGGTTCTTTGAAGTCCCGTGTTTACGTGAACAAGCCCGAGACCCTAGAAGCCCTTTAGGACAACATTCGACACGAGTGCGAGAATCTGTCGCCCGAAGTTCTCGCCGAAGTGATGAAAAATATTATAAAACGAGCTCGTATGGCAATCAATTGTGACTGCGCCCATTTGGCCGACATCATCTTCTTAACTTGACCAATATAATTCTAAGGGTTCAAATAATCATAATCAACAAACATTTTTCATTTAGAAATAAAATGAGAGCCAAACAACATCGGATGACTTCCTTTGGCCCACCATGTATGTCATTAGAACGAATATGTTTCATGATGAAATGACAATTATTGTTGTGGAAATTGAATATTCCAGCACATCTAACAATTTTTAAGAATTGCAAATCAATACCTCACACCTCGAACACATCAAGAGCCAAAAATTCGATGTAAAATTGTTTAAAACAAAAAGGAAACGAGCAGAGTTTGGAGTGAAGTTTCAGATATATAGTGGGTATAATTGGTGGCAGTCTCAAAAGCGGATGAAGAAATCCTTGGTCGATTTGAGAGGAAGACCTCGCCTTAAGAGGCGCGCACAAGTAGAAACCAACTTCGAGTTCGCAACCGGAGGCAGTTACCTAAGGACCGGGCTAATTTGAGAGGCATGTTGGTTGAGGCCCAGGTTCATTCCGGACTTTAGCACCACTTAAGTAAGTTAGTAAGTAAGTAAGAAATGAACCACTCACAAAGAGATCTATCATTTGTTTTGCTTTTATAAAAATATATAAGATTCCGCTCCAATGTAAACATTGCGATCTCAATTATTTTCTATTCAATGAATTATCTTTTAACTTTAGAATTCGATTTTTTTTTCAGCAACATCTACAACATCTCGCCTTTTGGAAATCAGTTCAAAAAGTTACAAACATCTCACAGCACTTCCTTACCCACCTGCCTATTGACACACATTTCGTCACCAAAAAATAAACGAAAACCACTTCATTTCAAGTGCCACACACCCTATCCACCCGCAAGTAATTGTAATTCAAACAATTAACCAAACAATTGCAGAACAACACCACTCGAAAACAAGAACTCTTCGGGCTTCCTCCACACGCAAACCAATTCCAAATAACAATAATTCCCCTGTTTCCTTTGTATCCTTATTTGAAACGAAATCAAATCGTCATCGGTCTATAACGTAGCCCTTGAAGTTGGCTTGACTGTAATCATCCCCCACCGAATTTTCATTCGAAAAATATTTATACGTTGATAGTACACAAGAGCGCACCATGCGTTCGTCCTTTATGCACTTGATTGCCGACACTGTCGTTGCTACCACCGACCGCCTGTGTCATGCTATTCAAGCGAGAGATGCTGCAAGTGGTTTTGTCATCCCCTTTGATGTGGCATTGAGAGAACAAAAAAAAAAAAAAACATCATCCACCCCTATAATTGTATGACAACAATGGCAAATTTAATGGGAAAATTTCCTTGAAGCCTTTAAACTGCTTGCACGCAGAGCAAGGATACACAGAATTCCATGCGTACGCCCGTCAAAGAAGTCGTTTAAGATGGGTCACAGATGTTTGTTTGCATTTGACAGTATGTATTTTTTTTGTTCTCCCCGTTCGTCTCTTGAACAATAATCCACTTGTTTGAAACGATATCGGAAGGACGTCGAAGGACCATTGACGTGCTTTTGTTATTTTTATTCTCACTTGGCGTTGACGGGCTTCCGTCCGCTGATTATTTTTATTCATTGGGTATTACAACCGCACCGACCCATACACTTGCTACGATGTAGATACAATTTACTATGAAAATATAGAGAAAACAAGCAAGTCCTGTTTTACATATATGCCGCAAGGAAATTCGACTGTGTATTTATAATTTCCTAGATGTATACTAACTAGGTGCATTTTTATGTTTTCACGTCTTTTTGTTGGGCGCCCTCTCGCTGTTGATCCAGGCGATGTTTACACGTGTGTTTGAAACCCCCGACGGACTCACACCCCGTGGCACATATAGTCGCACATTAATTTTAAATTAGTTTTGCATCATATGGTCCATGATGCAGAAAAATGGTGAAACACTCGAAACGCGATTGTTTAAAATGCAGACAGCAAAGGGATTTTTTTTTCGTTCGATGGCCATGAAAATCCTGAAGGATGATGAAGTACGAGTTGTGTTTTCAGCATAGAAAAAGGGAAACACTCTTACAATAGGGTGGTGGTAAATAGGGTTCAGCTGGTGTTTTTGTTTGCAGGGAGGGTTTTGTCGGCGGATTTATCGTCCTGAATAATGCTGGTATCAGCAAGTCGTAACAGTTGGCTTTTTTCGGTTTTGATAATATTCAGTCGGTTTGGGGTTTTGGCTTTGATATAAATATACTTGGGATAGCGATGGTAAATTAGATTTTAGAAGCAGAAAGAAGAAGGTTGAGCTGGTTTTTGAAAAACCGACGGGATTACAAAAAAAATTAACAAAAAATCTTTCTTGTAATGGATTTCAGCGAAAGCGAAATGTTGCGTATGAAAACTATTCCCAAGCCATCGTTTAATGATCATTTCATGTGCAAAAATTAGTTACATTTATGTTTTATTGCTTACACTCTTGTTGGAAACATCGTTGAAACATATGAGAAGGCTACAATCCACTGTGTGGATCCCACCCCATCCTTTAAATTAATATCAAATAAATGTGGGTTTTATGGCAAAGAAATATTAAAATTGAAATTGTAGCAACGTATTGTTCAGACAGTTTATTAAAAACTTGTATGGTTCGACCAAAAACAAAGTTTTTCTCCTGCGTATGAAAACTACTCCAAAAAGTGGGCGTGGGTAAAAATAATATATGGAAGAAATATTTACATTACTAAAGCCAATTATTTTGCATCTAATTTTTTTTTTCAAAATTTTTAAAATTTTACCCCAAAAAGTGGGCATGGCAAAAAACTTTGTATAGACAAAATATAGACATAAGGATTGTCTAGACATCACTTTTTCAAGATTTAAAACGGTTTGGCCTATAATTAGATTTTACTAAAAAGAGGGCGTGTTAGTGGGCGGATTTTAAAAATGTTTACACTTGTTCGAACAGCAAGTACAAGGATCACATGAACCAAATTTCATTACCCTAGCTCAAAATTTAAGCCCCAAAAACCGATTACCTACAAACATACGGACAGACAGACAGCCATGGCTTAATCGACTCAGCTAGCGATTCTGAGTCGATCTATATACTTTGAGGTATACCTAGCTAAATTATTTCACTATGTTACAAACTATGTATCAAAACTAATATACCCCTATGGGATAGGGTATAAAAATCCAGTTCAACATCTAGCACATCACTCTTCTCTTAGTTGAGGAATCGTGTCATATCGCTTGATTGTCTCTAATTTTGATTCAGAGATTCGGGGTCTATAGACTTCAACAAGTGCTATTTTTGAAACCACATTTTTAGCAGCCTAGGTATATAAGTAGGTAATAGTAAATATTTAAAATGCCATCTAGTGGTGATCTTTACATGTAATGCCAAATACAAGTTTGCGATTGCAAAAGTCTAGCACGATATACTTAGTTAGTTAGTACTGATTCTAAATACAAATACACGTTTTTGGAGCAACAGGCTCGTTAGTACCCAGGGCGATCTTTCTCACAACCATTCATGTGTGTACTTCTTTAACGATAGGGGACCTCCTATTTTATGCCGATTCCGAACGGTGATTTAGAGATAAGCTTTTCTTGACAATTGGTACTACTTGGTTGATTTGTCAACACGAAAGGAGGGCCTGTGAAAAATAATTTAAGCGTTGCTACAGCTGGGAATAAAACCCAGACCTTCTGCACGGCAGTTTATCGCACTAACCATCGTGTACTGAATCTGCCCGCCAATATTGACTTTGCCCGTCAATACTGAATTTGTCCAGTTATAATTGTGATTCTGTTTGCACCCGAATGTAGGTAGTAAACTTCTTTGGCCAGCAGAAAAGAAACGCGCCTGAAGCAAGGAAATGTGTCCTGAATTCGGTTCAGTCTGATTGCACCATAATTGAGTAGAAAAACATCAAATCGAAGAACTGTTCGTTGAATTCGTTTCTATGTTTGTGACATTATTGTGAATGAATGGATTTTAAGAGAAACTGAAAAGTTTGTATGACGATTTCATGGACATTTTTTATTTTATTTTATTTTTAATTTTTTTGATTTGTAAACGTTATATCTTAAATGAATTCCATTGTGTAATAGGTGTACATAATTATGAACATGTAAACAAGGAAATCTGGAACACATTGCCCTTGCCAGCTAATAAACCGTATTTCCTCTGAATGCATCGCATTTTTGAAAGAAATCCACCATATCAACATCGAACTGATATCATAGTCGGCCCTGTTTTACTTTTCTCTTTTTCGATGGTCTTACAAGTTATATTTGCCTTTTCTCCCCTTAAATAGCAAAAAAAAAACATGCCCCCGACGTCACGGATGTTATCATGAATTCTGCACGGAATTTCACACACGAACGACCCGGTAATTCGCCTCCTCATCTCTTACTCTCGGTACTTTCGGGGGAAATGGGTGTTTCGGCTGGCTAGCTGGCTGATGTTCATAGAAATGATGTCAGAACCAGAAGCAACATTCCCGAGAGTTGATTATGTGGAAGAACTCGTACTCATAGTCCATTGCATTTACTCTACAATGCACACTGAATTAGGAACTCACTGGAACAACACACATTCCATTCAGCCAACCCAGTTATGTATACACCCTTCGACCACGACATGCCATCCATTCAAGTAAAGTCTGAGACGTCGAATTTTCTGTGGTGTCATGATTGAACGTACACTTGTGCCCCGCAGGAGCTGAAGGGTGTTTTAGTTTGGTTTGCGTGCAAAACAATAAACATCCACCTTCCATCTAATAACAATTACAAAATACCAAACCCGACAATAAAAGTTATATTCCTCCTTCGATTCATGCCAGCAGCGTGGCGAATTCCATGGAAAAAGGGCAGCCAACCCACAACTTACCCTTACGCGCTGGTCGGGCTGAATTGCAAGAAGACGAGTTCATGAACCCAGAATGGAGATCATAAATCACAATTCTCCTATAATTTCTATGCTCCCCAGATTCTGGAGAACGTATAAGAAAAAAAAAACGTTGATAGCATCGATTTTTATTTGTTTTGTCAAGTTGAGCTGTGTTGAGGGTTCGGGGTTCTGTCAGAGGATTGCTGGTGTAGTTTGGGGTGGTTCTGCCGATGGGAATCTGTTTTTGACATCTCGAACTGTTTTTTTTTCACTTTGTTGTGGGGTTAATTTGTTGGAAACGAGATATGCACCTTTTGCTTTGAAGCAAAACGACGGAGATTTGACATTTTCGAGTGATCCGATGTTGAATATAACTTGCTGAATCACAGGATGTTGCAAAATTTAGACCGATGTGAACTGAGACATAAACTATTAACATTACGTCTCCTATTTCGACAGTTGACTGTGCGGTTTGGTCTATGCAAACATTTAGAGACCAATTATCAGTGCACTAGCCTATAGTTTGCAATACTATACCTACAAAAGATTAATAACGGGTGGTTAAAGGGCCGATGTTGAATGTGAACCACACCTAAACGTAAAGTTTTTTTTGCATTTCATTTGACACTTCTCAATTTCAGATTAACTCAACTTGAACTATGAAAATATACACCATCGAGCAACGCGTTAAAGTTATTCAGGCTAATTATGAAAATGGGCGTTCCAATCAAAATGCATATCGTGCACTTCGTGACTTTTTTCGGTCAATTTAATCGTCCAAATGTGCGTACAATCGAAATAATCGTGCAAAAATTTGAGCAAACCGGGTCTGTAGGAGATCTGAAAACACCCGTGCATGATCGTACAGCTCGTAGTGCAGAAAATATTACTGCTGTTCGCGATAGTGTGGATAAAGAGCCTTCCACCTCAACTCTTCGTCGTACCCAAAAAATGCACCTCTCACGCTTATGCTTACATTTACACGCTTACAAGGTGCAATGGACTCAAGAACTAAAGCCTCTTGACCATTTCAAGCGTCGTCAATGGTCAGAATGGTGGCAAGAAATGGCAACAGTGGATGAACAATTTTCAAAGAAAATCATAATCCAAGAGTGATTGTCGAAAAACCAATGCACCTACAAAGAGAGACTGTTGGGTGCGGTTAATGGGCTGGCGGCATCATCGGGCCGTATTTTTTCCAAAATGAGGCCGGTCATGCAGTTTCTGTGAATGGTGTTCGCTATCCTGAGATGATAACGAACTTTTTATGGCTCGAATTGGAAAATGTGGATGTGGACGATATGTGGTTTCAACAGGACTTTGCCACTTGCCATACAGCTAATGAAACAATGGCTCTTTTGCGCGACAAATTCAATGGCCTTGTTATCTCACACGGTGGCGATGTCCAATGGCCGCCAAGATCATGTGATTTGACACGATTGGACTATTTTCTTTGGGGTTATTTGAAAGAAAAGGTGTACATCGATAAGCCAGCAACAATTCAAGATATAGAGGATGAGATAATTCGGCACATTAACGGCATAGAACCTAATTTATGCATCAGCGTCATCGAAAACTTGGACCATCGGATGGAGGTGTGCCGCCGAGGTCGCGGAGGCGCTTTGGCCGATATTTTGTTCCATACATAATTGAACCATACCAATATTATCATAATAAAAAAATGACATATTTGTTTTAAATAATTTGTGATTTATTCAAAATCAACATCGGCCTTTAAAATTTAACCACCCATTATAACATGTGACTGGATTGTATCTTGGCAAGCCTCGAGTTGACGACATTATTTATTTATATTTCCTTGATATGAATGCTCGACAAAAATAAAAAAATGGCGACGAGAACACATTGGCAAGATGAGTAGGAAGTACAAGGGCTAAAAACGCTGTTTCCACTAGGTATATCGAAAGGATTTTCGTAGACGTTTCACTTTACTTTTATTTCACTTTACTTTTATTTGCCGAAAAAATTGAACACGATTCCTCATTTGAAAAATTAAAGATTTTGCAAATATTATGAGACTACAATACGCTGAATTCAAGTTTCTCCCACTCTATCTGGTAAGGCCGTACATTAAGGACATTCATCAATATTATAAGCTGCGAAGTAAGAAATTTGTTTTTTACAGCGGAAGTTTTTATCTGCTAAGAATGTGGTTGCACATGCACAAAATCAAAAAAAAACCTCAATTGAGGAGGCAAAGGTAAGTTCGTTTCAACAATTTAACAGTATTATGACATAGAGATAGCATATGATTGTGCTGATAACACAATTTTTATAGACGGATGTGGATAACGGATAAGTTTTTCAAACTGTCAACTTCATATTAAAAACTCTCAACTTTAACCGAAAATTAGATGCAAACTTATTATAAAATACAGATAAGTTGCAAGAAAATATGTATCACATCAAGTTTATAAAATATGTGTCACCAAAATGAGTGCCCACAGAAAATTAAGATCTTTTATCTTATACTCAACACATACGTAACCTGAAAAAATGCCTTTTTAATATTTTAAGCAAACTTTCGTTTCCCAATTCCAAACAATATGCCATAAAATCACTCGACTACCTCACACTATCTTAATCCCGTCAGTTCAATTCATCGAATGTCAAAT
Organism: Rhingia rostrata; assembly: GCA_949824845.1. Lineage (NCBI taxonomy): Eukaryota > Metazoa > Arthropoda > Insecta > Diptera > Syrphidae > Rhingia > Rhingia rostrata. Next base: position 158,986,124 of record OX463755.1, on the reverse strand, counting down.
AGTTTATCCGTATACGAACCATAATCTGCTAACAAAAGTCATCTACACAGAGTGTGCGCGCCCGCACTTATCCCATTTTCAAATAATAACGAAGAAAACTCTTATCTCTCCGGATTTAAGTGACATAGCCATTTAGTAATCCTGCTTCCTCATCTCAATCCCATTCGCATACACCATAGACTCAACTCAACTCACTCAACACATTGTTCCCCAAATAAACCCAATACCATACAAAGATCAACCTAAATGCACATATACAAGCAGTATCGCAAATCCCTTGACAATTCGAAAAAAAAAGTCGAGCGTGGGCTTCAGGTAGAGTCAATAACTTTACAACGTGTTCCCACATCCCGCATACACGCATGGATGCAGTAATCTCTTCTCCCAGAGTCAACAAAGCGAATTACGACGCTTGATCTTGATGCGATCGGTTTTCGTCGATTCCCACATATATGCACGAGTGTGCGCATGTGTGAGGTCCTCTATACACCCTTTTCTCAGACCTCAAAGAATTATAATTTGGTTATTGTAATTATCTTAGAAAAGGATAATCCACGATTGCCAAACATATACAAACACAATGTATGAACATTTTGCCTACGCGTCCAGGTCAGGTGTCAGAACCAGTGTCCATCTGTCAGTGGGATCAGAAATAGTTCCAAAACATTGCATATATCATTTTCACAAAAAGCCGACGGTACGGTGTGCTGACTGCTGAGCTGGGAACCAGGAACGCGGCGCGAGCGCACATCAGTGCGAATATGATTCGCATCTTTGCATGCATCTTTCGAGCGCGTCCCGCTGTGTTGGGGCTTCTCCACTGGGGGTCAGGTGATTAGTACAATTTTTAGTGGGCAGAATGGTTTCTCATCTGGCTGCAGCGGGATCGATCAATGGGTATATTCCCGCAGTTCATACCCCGTCGCATACCACACAGACACCATACCTAGGTATAGTCGATCGTATGTGGATCATGTTAATGTGCCAACTATAAACGGGTATTTTGTTGTCTTATTGCCAACGAAAAGGAGCGGCTGAAACACACACAGCTAACGATGAACAATTGTAATTTATTTTGTTTTATTTTTTTCTGCTGTAGATAAAGGACCCTGATGCCGACACATTTCATTGAGAAGCCATTTGGCATATCTGCGCGTATAATTTATTCGGTGATATAAAAATTTGTTTCAAGGCATGCTTTTTAAGTGGCTTCTGGCGGGGACCTGTTATTGGGAAGGTATAGACTGAGCAGAGGTTCATCAACTGGTAAATTATGTACTAGTTCTTGGAAGGGCTTTTGGGTAGTAAATTATGAGGGTTTACTTTTTTTTTGATGAGGCAATTTTTGTGGTGAAATCTGTCATTCCATTCGGGTTTTGTATTTTGAAACATTTTTTTGAACGTAACGTATATTTATTTCAAATAAGCTGTCATTAGTACTAGATTACCATAAATTATTATTTAAACTCTGCGAAATACGGTTTTAATACTTTTTAACTTTCATCAAAAGCAGTTTTTTATGAAACTTGGTTTTTTTCAAAACTTGCAAAAATTAAATTTTGAATACACAAATGAATGTAATGCGCAACTTCTGTCTGATTTTTTATTTCAAATACAGAACTATACGTTTGGAGTGTTAAAGCTTCAAAAAGTTTTTTAAAACTTGTTGAACAATCAGTTTTTGGATGGGTGTAAAAACAGTATGCCCAAGCAAAGATTATAAGGTCATACAGATGACGCACTGCATACAAGAAAAATTGTTCTATAGCGGGTTGTACTGGCACAGCCCGCCATATGTTTGTATCTCGTGTGCTCGTTAATACCGCCCGCCGGTACCATGAAGCTGGTGAGCCAAAGTTTTTGTTAGTCGTTCTCAATGAGTCATTTGTATGACTTTATAATCTTTGGCCTAAAGTCAAAAGAATTTTTTACGCATAATGTCAAACGATGCTAGATACGCCGTATTTAAACTTAAATTAGCGCTTTAGAAGCTTTAAAACACAAATATCGAAATTTTAACGTTAATAAACACTTGAATATTATTTGATGACTTTTTGTCTGCATCTGAAATCTATTGCAATACAAACGAATTTGAAATGGACAGTCCTGTATGACTAGATAATCTTGAGCAAAAGTAATGCTAAATGGCAAAAAACTGATTTTCTTTGCTGTCAAACGTTGAATGATGAAACTAAATAAAATAAGAACCTTAATAGGAAATCAAGACGATCGTCCATTTTGCTAAAAAAAGAGACAAACTTCAAAGGCAAATCTTTTCAAAGTCAAAAGTCAGCCTACAAAAAAAAAAAATACCTGAAAACCCAACCACTTTACGATCTTTGGAGAAATAAAATAAAGCAAACGTTTTAGATAACAAAAGGCAAAGCAAACGTAGATCATAAAACTCAGCTACTGGAAGTGAGTGGCAGATATTTAAGTCCCATTTCAGTATTAGATATATGTGCCAACACCCATTGTGCAGGTATATATACACAAGTCCTATGTTTTGCTATTCCAAAACCTATATCGATTACAATCATAAAGACTGGTAGTTTGGAGCCTTTAAAAAACAAACCAAAACACATACTTATACGAGGGTCATAAAAAAATACAAAAAATAGAAAACAGCCAAAGCTTTTATCAGAGCCGCACAAATGGAGCGAAACAAGCCATAACTAAGTTTTAAAATCTTTTTGTCGGCTGTTTCGTGAGCCTGCTTGCCTTTGAGAGCAGCTTATCGGTGTTTCTAAATTTAGCGATTTTTCCTAGAAATGCGACCAAGTGAATTCGAGCAAGAAACACAGCTGCACACTAAGTGCACAGGTGCACAATGCGTAATGCGTTCTTTGGTGGCTTAAATGTACTTCAAGTTTTGTTTTCTCGTTAAAAGATAGCGCCATTAATTGTGTACAGTATTTGAGGTTATAGCGAATCTAATGGCGTTCATTTCCGATAAGGATTGATGATATTTAGAAAGCACCACGACTTTTTTGCTTGCTATCGTTTTAGTACGGTTGAATAGGGAATTACGTTCAATTAGTTGAAACAAATTAATGATCGTTCATGTGTCAAATAAAGTTTTGTAAACGGGTGCGCCGTTTTGCTGTTTCGAGATTTAACCTAGTTTTAAGATAAAAATGTTTCAACTTGATGTCTCGAGACGCTCTTTCACCATAAAGCTTGAAACGTCAAAATGAAAAATAAAATACTTTTCAACCTTTATGGGTTTCATTTATTTTTTTAACAAAGTGCCGAACTGGAACTCAAAAAATCTGCCTTTAAAAGTTTAATTTTTCATATTAATTCATGTTGGTAGAAGTAAGCAATTCTCCATAAAAAACAGCTTACCTCGAAAAAGAAGAACATATACGGACACTTCCCAATGAAATATTAATTGTGATCTAAAGAACATCAGTCTAAAATTTTGAGCTCTGTATCTATTTTCAAGATTGCCTTGAATGTTGGTTCTAGATCTTTTGAACACACCCCAAAATGTCTAAAATAACGCTGATTTTAGTAAAACTTATAAATTTCGAAATAACCCGACAGTCGAATTATTTATTTGACATTTTTAAATGTGTATTACCGTCAAATCCACATAATGGCTTCTACAGACATACAGGGTGAACGCCGGGAAGGTATACTACTTTCTTTGTTTATAATTTTTGATTAAATCAAAGAGAATGGATATTATATTGATAAATGTCTTATTTAATGTCGGCAATTATGTATGGAATACAATATCAGGTAAATGTCCGCCTTGTTAGTCTCACAAAGCGAGCCCTTTTGAGCACATTTTTCGTTACATTCTCACACATTTCACGGGGTATTTCATTAATTTCATCACGCATATTTTGTTTGAGTTGCTCAAGCGTTTCTGGTTTGCTTGCATAAGCCTTGCTTTTCAGTTATCCCCACAAAAAGAAGTCCGGAGCAGTCAGGTAGCCGTGGAGGCCAATCAACATCACCATTTCTTGAAATAACTTGCTGTGGGAAGAAGTCTCGCAGTACTTCCATTGTAATCCTGGCTGTATGCGATGTGGCACCGTCTTGTTGATACCACATGTTAATCTAGCCCAAAGCATGCAGTTGTGGCGTTAAAAAGTTTTCAATCATATCACGATATCGCTTCCCATTCACAGTAACCGTTACGCCGTCTTCATTTTCAAAGAAGTGTGGTCCAATGATTCCTCCTGACCAAATCGCACACAATAGTGTAACTTTTAATGGATGCAAAAGTGACTGAAGAATAATTTGAGGGTTTTCCATTGCCCAGAACCGACTATTCTGTTTATTCACATATCCAATCAAATGAAAATGTGACACGTCACCCATTATGATTTTTTGATGAAAATCGAGTTTGTCATGGGCTAACTGTAACATCCTATTGGCATATGTACGGCGGCGTAAATGGTCTTGTGGAAGAACCTCTTGTGTCAACTGAATCTTAAATGGAAACAAATGCAAATCCTTGTGCAAAAATTGTGGCCAAAGTTGTTCTTTGAAGACCGAGCTAATGAGCACGGCGTTGAATTGAAGTTGATGGATTGTTTTGAATACTTTCTTGAGCAGCAGTAATGTTTTCAGCCGATCTTGCAGTATGTTTTGGGCCATGCTAGGGCCTATCACCTACAGACCCTCTTTCTTCGAAATCATTCACTGCACGATAAATAGTGGGTTTTGTTGGCTTGATTTTGAATAAATATTTTAACGATTAAAACACGTTAGTTTATCGAATATTTTTCCATAATAAATTTGCTGCGTGTCTACTTCACGACTGCCAAATATGAACTGTCAAGAATAATGTTTACCAAAATGGCGGCAAAACAAGTGGCATACATTCCCGGCGGACACCCTGTATTTAAGGCTTACTTTCATTGAATAGATAATGCTTACCGTACTAGATCTTATTTGATGTGTGCAAAAGAGTAGGATAGTACCTAAGAGATAGAAATATGAATCAGCTGTGAAATTTATATCAATTATTAATATATAAAATCCAAATGACAAATCAAACAGTTCACAGTTTGTCAAAAAAATAAAACAACTCTTTGGATAGTCCAAATCCAAAGCTGCAGAAACACTATCTGTCAACATACGACATTGTTGGAGAATTGCAAGCAAAATAATGAGTCAATTAAAATGAAGCTTTCTAATTTTTTGAATGTTCAAATATGACATTTGATGAATTACTATCCACAGAGTCTACACTGCTTTTGACAGTGAATTTTATAATATTGGCATTTAAAAGTTGTTCGACATTTGATAATTAACTCAAATGAAAGTTGGTTGTATTAAGTGTTAAACAATTTTTTTAGTTAGCAATTGTGAAACATCAAAAGCATCTTCAAAATTGTCGGACCTGTTTCCGTATTTTGTGACTATCCAACTGTCAGAATCGAAAAGCAAAAATAGGAAAATAATGAATTCGGTAGTCAGTTAAACATTGTGTGACATCTTTGTCTGTCAAATTTTGGCGACAAGCTGAGATTCACTTGATATTTAAATTGGAGTCTTATTAAGAAAATTATATATAAAATTCAATAAGGACCACGTGCCCAGAACTAGCACACATTTGCACCAAGAATAGTCTCGTCATCATCATCATCATTTTCGTCATCATCATCAGTCAAAACAAGGAGAGTTGAGTTTTTTTTTTTGGAAAAATTCAAAATCAGGAATAAATTGGAATCATCCTCTGAAATCTTAAAATGTGCAAAAATTATTTCACTTGTCATTTGAACTCTAAGTGAAATGGCCAATTTTACCAATTCACCTAAACCTGTCTGCTTTTAAAGTGTAAAAAAATCCACTTCAACTAAAATAACTACTCCATGTCACCCCTTACCAATAACAGTTTCACCGCTTAAGGTCTGTTTTTGTTTTTGTTATTGTTGAATGTTTGATGTTTTATTTTCCGGAATATCGCCATTTGGCATGCAACAACAGAAGCATCTCTCAAAGCAGTTTACAAATAGCCAAAGGCTTAGTTCAAAAAAGGAATGAAGAGTCTAAAGACCGCTTAAGACAATCAGCTCGTCAAAATCAGCAGCAGCAGCAGCACCACAACTTGAGGGCTTCACCTCCATTTTAAATACTCCCCTTGCTCACAATGCCTTATTTATGTGGTTTAAGGTAACGTGCACACTTTGGTGATGGAATTATGGATGGATGAGTGAATGTGTAACAAGAAAAAAAACACGCACGGAATGGAGTGCAGAAAACGAATGACGGTATAGAAGTGCGATTCGGATTGGTCTTGGATTATTGTACACCAAAAAAGAGGAACCCGCGCGTTCGTCCGTAAAAAAGTCGTCTAATCGTGATTTTCTCGTGAATGGCCGCTGACTGAATGGGATAAGGTGGTGGTTTGCGGTTGGTTTGTTGGGTTGTTTATTTCAGCTCCGAGTGTCACCTCGAGATAAGCCTTTTCTAGCGACGGCTTTTTGTATAGAGACGCACATTTGCTGTTTTCCTTTCAAAACGTCTAAAACCCAATATGGACAATGGAATGCTCAACCACAAGTTAAATGGATTCCAATCGGTATATGAGTGCGATTCAATCCCAGCTGTTTCTGAAAAAAAAAAAAATTGTGTGGTATACCAAGACCTGTACCCTTTTGATAGAGGAATTTATTTTCAATCTCCTCCCCACATTCACGTTGTGTGTCGTTGATCCCTTTGTATGATTTTAACCTTATTTTGTATAAACAATCGAAACGATGAAAGAAAAATACAAGGGGTGTTTAGAAAGGCAAATGAAAAACGCATTTACTTGTATCCTTCCGCAAAATCCATACACGCTAAGGAATAGCTACGGCTTGGACCGATTTTTGTTTGTGGGTTTGGGTATCAGTTTCACAATTAAATTTACACAGTTTTCCCTCTCATTGTGCAATGAGAACACGATAATCCTTGAGGGTATATACGAGGATATATTTATATATGCGAAAACATCAACAACAAGGCCAAGCACAGTAATAACAGGAGAGGATATCAAAACATTCCGAAAAGTCGGAAGGAAGGTAACAGACTGTAATGTAATCCAATGAAAATAAAAAATAAAAAATGTATCAATATCAGGATGAGGAAGGATATTTAATATGGGGACTATGTTGTTTTTTAAACTAGAAGATTTTTGTTTCTCAAAATGTTGTTTTAGAGAATTTGATAGACGAAAAGGTGTTTACCGGAAAGGTGTGCAGATTTAACAGAGGTCTTATATTGACAGCAGCATAAGGCAGGGGTATCTTCTATCAAACAGAAATAAGCAATGTTGCAAAAGCAAAAGTCCTTATAATATTTAAGAAGCTTGCAATGTTTGACTGATATGAAGGTTTTAAACTAGAATCCCACAGGGCTTCATACAATAATCAGCTATTTTTGTTTCAGGGGAAGTGTTTGGTAATAGGTAAGTACCACAGGCATACATTAAAATTGAAAAACACATTTTGACCATCATGGATGTTGGTGTTCTTCATTAAATCTATAAACAGAAAATGCATCATAAGGCCCTCTGGACCCCCCAAAAGTTATATGAAATTAGTAATAATGAAAAAATGTAATTGTTTTGTAAAATCGTATATTTATCTCCCTTAAAAGACTCTCGTCCCCTTTGAATTGTAAAATTCATTTAAGAACTTTGCAATAAAAGCTGACTCTCACCATTTTCCGCGTTGTGAAGATCAAACGACTTAGCATTTTATTTCTTCTTCCATTGTGACACAAGCACTAGGATATTTGCAGCATTCCTAAAAACTCTGACCCAGTCATTTTCAAAGAATTTGTAGTATACTTTGTATCTCTTACACAATTTTACTGTTCATGTATCCCAAGAGCAACAAAAAAAAAAAACATTTTTCTTCTACCATACGCTTGGCCATTAAAAACCATCGTAACTTTTACTGCGTGTCCGGTACTATTGGCCCTCAACATCTATGAAACGTTTATCACCATACTCAGCATCAGTGTATACCATCAGCAAGTAGTACCCAATCGTTTGGCTACTTTTTACGATCACATCCCGAAACTTCTGGTCATGATGCAAAAAGATACCTCTTTAGCCGACGGCTACACAGACATAAAAAAAAACGTATCTGAGTGTCGTTTTTCCTTAGCTGGCCGCTTTTATGACGAAATTTTTTCGGGTGCTCTGTTAAGTGCTGAATTTTTGACTCTCCCGAGTGCGTACAAGGCTTATACGACTAGAATGGAATTTATCACTGTACGGACAATAAAAGTTGTCAAATAAACATTACCTGGGCAACAATAACAAAAAAAAAAAAAAAAACAATTGTCCGCATCTCCTTGGGAAGAAAAGCTTTAAAGTTCCAAAATGTCAGTTGACAGTCGAAAGTGGGGGGAAAACATGAATAATCCTCTCTTGCCGGACCAGGCAGCGGTAAACACCAACAGCATGACTTATGACAGACACGCCGAAGTCATAATTGACTTTGTGGTGACCAACGACCGGACTGGTCATATATTTGGTTCACAAACGAAGCCACTAGACGGTGCACAACCAGAGAAACGAGAAAAAATCGGTCAGAGGGGACAACGCACACATTATGGTGGTGGTCATAATTCACCAAGTCATATGGATATTTTTTTTTATGACAAGTCAGAGGGACAGAGGATTGCGTTGGTATATATGATTCGGGGGCTCTGGGGGACATGACCCATATTGGACAATTTTTCAGACATAATTTAGTCGCGTACAATGTAAGCTTTTAGCGGATTTATATGAGTCTTTTGCATGTGCCTATTTTTTTACTTTGTTGACAGTCCGTTTGGGGGAATACGAATTGGTGATGACGATTTGTCAGTTGCAATCACTGCCGTCGATTTTGAGGGAACATGAGAAATGTTTTTTTTTCAAACTAGAGTGGCCATTTATAGAAATTAGTAAAACCCATCACAAAAACAATCTTTGGAAATAGTTGAATAGTTGTTCAAGTTCAGCACACATATGTATGTAGAAGTTTTCTACATATTTTGGCTGCTCATTATCTAGTTCAAAGGAAACGCACAAGCGGTACTACTGCGGATCAAAAAGAACCTCGTGGATCAGCTTTATTTATGAAAATAAGTTGTCGAGGACTGACTATGATGAGATTGGTGACTAAGGTGAAAAGTTTAATTCTTCTCCAAGTTTGCAGCAAACTGTTATAAAGGTAACCAACAGTATCGAATACCTTCATAAAAATCTAGTAGGTTATGAAGTGCTTGCGTATTTTTATCAATACCCTGCCTTATGTTTTTTACTACTTCAGTCTTGTTGTTCCAATCCATGGAAAGGCAATCTTCTGTTCGACGCTGGCATGTAATTCTTCAGAGCTAATTTGTGTTTGACTATTTCAATGGACAAACTGAGATATTGGCCCTCTGTTGCAGGGAAAACACCTGATCTAAGAGACTTTCATAGTAAATAGAATGAAAGGTTTGAAAGTACTATAAAATTGATTAACTACCAATATACTAATTGCAATGAAAATGTTATCATAAACGTGTTGCCTATTAAACAAATTGGGTAAAAGGAAAGTAAAAGGAAGAAAAAAACTTACAAATAAACTTATTTTTGAAAAAAATGGAGCATGTAAATTTGGCAACAATCCCAAGCTCCCCAACATGAAACATAACTAAGCACCTATCAAATAGCTAAAAAATCGATCCGAAGTGTAGGGAACCGAGAAAACTCAAGTTTCTGCAAAACCATTAAAAGTGTCAAAAAAGCCCAAAGCTCAGATTGGAAATTGAGATTGAGGCCAATCGACGCATATGCCATCTATGCGGCAATTAGATGGCTTATGTTCACCCGTGGCGTTTGACCTCCAATAAAATCGGCGAAAGTTGACAGTAATACGAGGATTTACTTATCAAGCTCTTAGAAGAAAATACAGGGTGTCCACCGGGTAAACAGTAGTCTTGACAGCTCATATTTGTCAGTCGTGAAGTGGCAAATTTATTATGAAAAAATATTTGATAAACCAACGTGTCTTAATCTTTAAAAAATTTTATCAAAATCAATCATCGATTACTGTGACGATGAGAAAGTTACGTGAAATTTTTGGGAGAAACAACGTGCCAACAAAACCCACTATTTATCGTGTAGTGAATGATTTCGAAGAAAGAGGGTCTGTAGGTGATAGGCCCTAGCATGGCCCAAAACATACTGCAAGATCGGCTGAAAACATTACTGCTGCCCAAGAAAGTATTCAAAACAATCCATCAACTTCAATTCGACGCCGTGCTCATTAGCTCGGTCTTCAAAGAACAACTTTGGCCACAATTTTGCACAAGGATTTGCATTTGTTTCCATTTAAGATTCAGTTGACACAAGAGGTTCTTTCATAAGACCATTTACGCCGCCGTACATATACCAATAGGATGTTACAGCTAGCCTATGATGAACCCAATTTCCATGAAAAAATCATAATGCGTGACGAGGCACATTTTCATTTGAGTGGATACGTGAACAAACAGAACAGACGGTTCTGGCCAATGGTAAACCCTCAAATTATTCATCAGTCATTTTTGCATCCATTAAAAGTTACAGCCTGGTATGCATTTTGGTCAGGAGGAATCATTGGACCATACTTCTTTGAAAATGAAAACGGCGTAACGGTAACTGTGAATGGGGAGCGATATCGTGATATGATTGAAAACTTTTCAACGCCACCACTGCATGTTTTGGGCTAGATTAACATGTGGTATCAACAAGACGGTGCCACATCGCATACAGCCAGGATTACAATGGAAGAACTGCGAGCCTTCTTCCCACAACAAGTTATTTCAAGAAATGGTGATGTTGATTGGCCTCCACGGTCGCCTGATTTGACTGTTCCGGACTTCTTTTTGTGTGAATGTCTGAAAAACAAGGTTTATGCAAACAAACCAGAAACACTTGGGCTTGAGCAACTCAAACAAAATATTCGTTATGAAATTAATGAAATACCGCTTGAAATGTGTGAGAATGTTATGAAAAATGTGCTCAAAAGGGCTCGCATTTGTGGGACTAACAGAGGTGGACATTTACCTGATATTGTATTCCATACATAATTGCCGACATTAAATAAGACATTTATCAATATAATATCCATTCTCTTTCATTTTATCAAAAATTATAAACAAAGAAAGTTGTATACTTTCCCGGCGGACACCCTGTATTTAGTGCTCTTTACAAACAAGCACTGTTAAAAGTAAATTGCGTTACGACATTATAACCTGAAAATACAAATTTCTAAATAATTAATTGAGCAGTCAATGACATGACGAAACCTATAAAGAGGAAAATATTTTGCACTGGCGCATTTATCGATGCCTATTTTTGGCTTCGAAAATGTTAGACATGGTGGCTTAAAATATTCTCTGTAAAGGACTCTTTCGATGCACCTTTATAAGGAAACCATATTTCACAAAACAGTTAGTCTTGTGTAAAACTCTGAACCAAAATTTCCGATTTTAAAGAAAACTCCACAAGAGTTCCACAATGACTCGATATTATTCTTGAGATATAAACCATCACAACATAAAGATCTATAAAGCCGTCAGCTAAAAAAACTCCAAATAGCGTTGAATAAAATCTGCGAGTGAGCAAACAATGCATGTAACCTTGTCTTCTGATAGTTTTTCAAACATAACAACATAAAAAAACAACCTTCAAACAAAAATCACGTTTTTTTTTATATTCAATAATTTTTAAGGTTCCCAGTTTCCAATTTCCAATACCAATGTTAACTTTTGCTATAAAAACTACATTTCGGATTATTTAACAAAAACAAATTTCCATTAAAAAGTGGACATACAGCAAAAGGATCATCACTGGCTTTCTTCTCACAACCCAGTAGGTACTGCTTTACATATATACTTTGCAATTTTAATATGTATATATGGGATATTGCAAAAGCAAATACATTTTTGTTTCCAATAATATTTTCAAAGCATCTCCTGAATATTTTAAACCAAAAATCGAAAAAAAAATGTTTGTTGTTGTTTTTCCAGATTCCATCATTAAATTGCAAATTTCCTAATTAAACTTCTCCCATGTTGGGTAATGGCTGGAATTTCAATAGACTTCATTTGTGTATGCATTTTAATTCAATATTCACCCAATACCTATTCCTGGAAAAAGTCAGTTTCACACTTTTTTTTTTGGTTTAAAAAACCACGCTCCTAAAAATGAATGTAAAAATACATTAAAGCGGTAAAGTATCTTTGCTGAGCAAAACAAAAAAAAATTTAAATCGTTTTCCGTAAATTATTCAACAAAATTTTGCACTTTAAATGTTGAAATATACATGAGTAAATGGCCCACAGCGAGCAGCAAAATTCCCCATTTCAAAAGCACTTCAACATTTATTACAACAAGAAAATTTAGGTATAGGAGCCAGCGTTAAAGACCATCACATACAATCCACATTTTCAACGGCAATCTTTTGGGGCAAAAATTTAAAACAAATCACTTTAAACGGAACAGTGCGGGATAGATGCGAAAACCAACAAACATTTTGTCAGGATTAACTTTGTATCTATATACGTAGAGTCTCCACAAAGCCCCCCTTTAAATACACACATGCAAGTTCCGTGCACCTTATATACCTATCGTACCTAGGAAAACCAGCAGCAGCCATTTCAGTTCGAGCTGGTGTGTATCTGTGTGTACTTATGAATGTGAGGGAGTGTGAACACGAAAGGACCTTTTTTTTTGCGCCCCTGTCAGAGCTATACTTAAAGTATACGTGACATAAAGCTCCAATACATTTGTGAAATTTATGAGATCATGCGCTCTGGGGAGTAGCAGCAGCAAAAATGAAACGAACTCCATTTTTATTCACCCAACCCGTCTCTGTTGGCAAAGGTTTTAAGGACTAACAAAAAAAAAAGTAGTATCCCAAAGTACCTGGTGCTACACACACACAAACACATCTTTGTACGTTTCTTTCCCCCCCTCAACGGGAGTTATCCTACAAGGAGTAGTCGAGAGATCCTTTTATATTCTCGACTGCTACCTAGAGCTTGAATCGATTTTAGCTTTGAATTTAAATAGGTATAGATAAAAATGGAAAATAGCAGCAACGCAACGGTTTTTCGGTACGAGCAGGGCATCATTTGGACTTGAGCGCTGTTTTTATCATTCCACCCCCCACCCATCCAGCCATGATGACTGTGAAGTCGTCCTTTTTTTCTATCCCAAAGACTTGGTGTCCTATCGGTATAATAAGAATCTATACATGTGCACCATTTAGATATGGCACATAGCCAGGATATTTATGGTTGTAAGAGGGAGAGCGATATCCCTGGCAATGGCACAGAGGCAGAAATACATTTCGGTTTTTTTTTTTTTTTGTTACTCGGTGTGCGATATACTACTGCCAGAGCTCCTGGCTTTGGGTAGTTTTGTGTCTTTTATCTCGAGGAAAGATCTCTGCTATTGGTTGAGTAGATATAGAGATTCACCATAACAATTCAGGACGACAACGTTGAAGATTCCCTTGTGAGGGGGTAGGCCATTCCATGCCACCCCATAAAACAGCGCCCCACCATCGTGCTCAGGCTCTGTGTTTGGGGTGGAATACGGTATTGGAATTGTCATCGTTTGCTAGAAATTCGTATAAGTTATGGAATTCATTGTGGACCGGTGTATGTTAGTGTGTGTGTTTATTTGTCTGTAACTGGGATGATAAAATATTACACAAATCAGGAATATGAATGTTGGGGATACATTTTTTTTTGTATCCCTTTATGTGCCGTAACAATGGTTGAATGTTGGTTTCTTTTTCGCAAAGTTTTACTGCAAATATGTCTGTGCTAGTGTTTTCCAGATAAACCAGACTGTTTCCATCATTTATCACATTCTATTATCGTTCGAAATGCCCGATTGAATATTTTTCCAATTTTACCAGCAGGTTAAGTATACGCACACATAATTTGACGTCAATAGGTGGATAATAGTTCCCAAGCGTTCTATTTCAAAATTCACATTGTTCTAGTTTTGGCGTACGGTTAATTAAAACTTACCACTTAACGAATGATGGCCGGGCGCTTTACCTAACAGATAGTCATCCTTGCAGATAAATTTATTGTCATCTAACACATAGAGTTGTTCCCCTGTGCTTAGTTGTTTTCTACATATACAGCAGGTAAAGCAATTTAAATGAAAGACTTTATCTCTAGGCTTTCTCACTAGGTCTGACGGTGCAATCCCTTGTCCACAACCACTGCATTTTGTTCCATATCGCCTGAAAGTAGGAACAGAAAATTAATGTTTTTATTAAATTACGAAACAGTTGATCTTACAAAAAATAAAGGCGGATTTGTCACTAACAAAGAAGGTATGGCTAGTCATAAAGTCTGTCTATATCGACATTAGCTTTTTTCAAGCCCAAAATGAAAATTTTGTATGACTGATTTCATAACGTTTAAAATGCCAAAAAGGCTTAGTAAAAAAACGAGGCCTACAAGGCTAAGCTGCAGGTGAAGACGAGAGCTGCCTTTTAGCTCTAGGGAAGAACACCGGCTTCTCAGAAAAAAGAAACAAGATCAAGAAAAGTGCGCGATGTTCGCAAGTTTTACCAAAGTGTAAAACGTCAAAGACAAGGATACAAGGCTCGAACAGAATCCTGTCCAGATGAACAAGGAAATATCGTAGTTGAGACACAGTCGATGCTGACTATATGGAAGAACCACTTCTGCAGACTGTTAAACGGCGATGACGAATAACATTCCGCTGTCAGGCAGAACGAATAATTCAATATTGGCAACGACAGCGAATACTGCCAACCGCCCAACCTGAGTGAAGTGAGGATAGCAATATCTAAACTCAAGCTTAATAAGGCTGCCGGCTATGACAGCCTTCCCGCTGCTTTATAAAGCCGGCGGAGATGACTTGGTAAGAAACATGCACCCACTCATAAGACAAATACGGTCGGAAGAAAGTATGCCTGAAGAATGGAACCTCAGCATCGTTTGCCCGATCCACACAAAAGGAGACCCTCTAAACTGTGCCAACTACAGAGGCATAAGTCTCCTCAACATCGCCTACAAGATCCTACCTGCCGTAATATGTGAACGCCTAAAACCGTTTACCAACAACCTGATCGGCCCTTATCAGTGTGGTTTTATGCCAAGAAAGTCCACAACCGATCAAATTTGCACACTTCGGCAGATCCTGGAAAAAACCCAAGGAGTATAAATCGATACCCACCACATATTCATCGATTTCAAGGCCGCATACGACAGCATTTATAGAGACGAACTATACAGAGCCATGCCTAGTTTTGGTATACCGCCCAAACACGTCCGTTTGTGAAGGATGACGATGGAAAGTTCTCACTGCTCCATCAGGGTCGGAAACGACCTCACCGACACATTCGATACCAAAAATGGATTAAGGCAAGGCGATGCGCTGTCATATGACTTTTTCAATTGGATTCTTGAGAGGATTGTGCAAAACTCACGAGCCAACACCAGAGGCTCAATTTTCCAAAAATCTGTACAACTGTTAGCATACGCCGACGATATGTGGCAATGACATCAAGTTGGGTCCTACCAATGATGTCAATTGCCACATTTGCTAGTATAGAGAAGGAAGCGGCAAAAATGGGTTTAGCAGCAAATGA
The DNA here is from genome assembly GCA_949824845.1 of Rhingia rostrata. NCBI lineage: Eukaryota > Metazoa > Arthropoda > Insecta > Diptera > Syrphidae > Rhingia > Rhingia rostrata. The sequence continues at coordinate 158,970,507 of OX463755.1, read as the reverse complement.
GGGCAAGACAAAGTATATGCTGTCAACACGAAAGGACACACAACATCGACGAATCGGATAGAACGTCAAAGTTGGCAGATATAAATTTGAGAACGCAGGTGGCCATGGCTCAGAGGAATGCGTAGTTGACTGCTAAGCCAAGCGCTGCGGGTTCAAGCCCCAGCGTCGGCAGCATTTGTTTTCTACGAAAATTGCCAGCTTACCTGACGCCACCTGTGCGATAATATGAGACAATATAAATCTATGTCTCCTCCTCTGTGCCACGTAGGTTTATGTTATATGTCTTTCCTTCTATGTATCTATCCGTCTCTCTCTGTTGTATTAATGTCTTGATCTGTCCCAGCCGATGGCCTCAGTCGCCAGTGCTGTTACGTGTCTGTAGTTCGTTGCATTCATGTGCGAAGTACTGTGATGTCCAATGTCCAATGTCCAAATTTGAGGTAGTACGGGACTCTGTCTATCTAAGCCCCGCTATTAACTCTGACAACAACATCTCGTCAGAAATTAAACGAAGAATTACTCTTCCCAACCGCTGTTTCTTCGGGCTAAGTAGGCAATTAAGTATTAAACCCCTTACTCGAACTACTAAGGAGATCCTATATAAAACAATGATCATCCCAGTCCTGCTCTACGGCGCTGAAGCATGGACCGTATCAAAAGCGGATGAAGAAATCCTTCGTCGATTTGAGAGGAAAATCCTTCGAAAAATCTTCGGTCCCGTTTGTATTAACGCGCTATGGAGACGAAGATTTAACCAAGAACTATACAAGCTGTACAGCGACATGCCCTTGGTCAAAAAACTCCGCATTGGACGTTTAAGATTGCTAGGACATGAAGGACGAATGAACACCAATACTCCGGCTCGCAGAGTTTTCGATTCCCAGACAGACATCGGACGCAGTAGAGGAAAACCTCGCCTTTAGTGGCGCGCACAAGTAGAAACCGACCTCAATCAATTTGGAGTGCGCAAATGGAGGCAGCTAGCAGCGGGCTACTTGGAGAGGCATGTTGGTTGAGGCCCAGGTTCATTCCGGACTATAGCGCCACTTTAGTAAGTAAGTAAGTATCCCCAAAAAATTAATCTCTGAAGTTATTAAATATGGCAATACTTCAATGCCTACAAGCATTAAAAAAAAAAAACTGAAGTCAATAAAAATATAGCTTCAGCTCTTATAACGGGCTTACTGTCTAATTTTTTTGAAGCAAACACACCTTCTGACGTTTTCATTCAGACGTGCTTAACTAGTGGATTACAAACATGTCAAAGCAACCTTTTTATTTTCTTTAACACCTTTGCTGGAAAACTAAGGAAAAAGTGAAAATTTTCATCAGTTTCGCAGATTGTTTCAGTTAGGAATCGGATGGTCGGTTTTTGGAAAGACCCTAAGAACTCCAGTATAGGTACTGCATGCTTAGTTTACATACATTAGGGAGTCTTTGGTTGTGATCTTCAAAGGATTGATCATCGATGCCGTGGATGGGATTGACTTTGTCTGAATACAAATATTTTTATATGTCGATCGATTATCGCCTAGCTGTGTGTCAATCATGTCGATAGATTTCGGTTTTGGTATTATGTAAGACAATCGTTAGAGATCTCGAGTATTGTGAATTAAAATTGATTATTGTGAATTCATAAAGATTTGACAGCTGATTTTGACATATTCTTCCATTTGTTGGTGTGTCTTTAGGGATGATGATTGCATAATTAGCTAAGCAATAGACAATGAATTGGACAACAAATAATTTTTGTTGAGGTGTAGGTAAATGAATCGGATGAAGAAGATAACAAAATAGGAAGCAGCCAGCAGATGCTTTTTATCCATATAAGTTGGAGAAACACTGTTTGTATAATCAAATTTTGTTCGTGCTTTTTAACTTTTCATTAGTCAGGGTTGGTTATGGGTTGGAAGAAGCAGATGACTAAGCCTGAATGTCTTTTGGGTCGGATGTTTCGACCAGAATTTTTGCACGACTACGAGGATGGTTAGGAATCTATTCCATTTCTACTAATTCCAGTTGTGCTCCTGAAGAAACTGCACCTTCCGCGGATACTGTTATTTCGTAAAGATCTTTGGACCTTTGTTCCTTTGTAGGTACTCAACCAATCCTCTTTATATGTACCTAGAGACCTAGGTGGCGGAAAGTTGGCATAGAGCCCGTGTGGCTGCAATTTATAGGAAAGTAGATGCAAGTTTTGCTTCTACTTTCCTCTATTTTTCCGTTGTTATTCTTCCATCCGGATCAATGCGCGGTCAATTACCACGAATTCCAGATGTTCTTTTAACATCTGATTAAACATTCTATTTAGGGGTTTGAAAAGCGAGGGATTGGGCGTTTTTTTTAAGTTACTGGTGATGTCTTCCACCGACCTTTTTTCAGAGACGAGTTTTGTCTTACAGTCCGTTCTGCGGTCGGGATATGTTGGATACGGGCAATTATTATGTTAAGTACCCGTTTATCCTTGTAGGCAGCTTTAGAGGGGTGGAGCTGCTTGGAGCTAGAGAGCGGTTGGGTTGTTATTGATTTGTGGTGACGATCTGCTGTGAGATCGATGTTTAAGAATAAGGCTGTGCGTACAGTAGTACGAGAAAGTGATGCGATACGAGATGCAATAATTGGATGCGACAAAATTATTTAAAAATTACACCACACAACACAAGCACTGAAATTATCTGTTCGATTTTTTTCTTTCTTTAAACGTCAAAACAAACATTTGTCGTACAAATCGCTGGAAAAAGTGGTCAGAAGTGTTTGTGTGCGAGAAGAATGCGAGAGGTTTGCGAAAATATCGAATTTTTCGCAAAATAAAATGCTACACTGTCCGCCGTGTGTATAAGAATACATGCGAACAGTTATCTCGGACGCAGACGCACCTCGAATCGCATCGCTTTCCCGCACTGCAGGACGCGCAGCCTAAGAATGGGGGTATACCCCTCGCACCACCTGGCTATGCATCGGACTAGGTCCCAAAACCAAGAAACGGAGCGTTGCGAGCTCGAAGCAGAACAGTCTTCTTTTAAGGTTTGTGGGGACTAGGACTAGGTTTTATAACCATTGTCATCTTAAACATTAATTCAGCTCTTAAATTGTTTTTTTTTTGTCGCAGAAGTACCGACTTCTTGGGACGTGCCTTATGGAAAAACAACACGAAGGAAACGCTGTTTTGTTTATTATTGAGGTGTTTCGGTTATTTGTAATTTGCCTGTTCAATGTTTTTGTTTTTTTTTATTGACAAACAAAGTTAAATCGATTAATGTTCCGTTCTGGTTATACATAGTTTGAAGGTTTTTATTGTGTGATTGAAAATTTCAAAATTCATTATTTTATGATTATGCTGATGTGTTTTGACACATATTTTCCAGTTCTTGACCCATTGTATTTCAAGGTGTTTTCGACTTAGTCCCAATGTCAAACAACGTTCTCATGCTTCACCATTCAATGGCTAAATAAAATTAAAGGCAAACTTTTTATTTCCTTTCTTTATTTATTTATTTGTCTGATATGTAATGTAGAGACTGACATTTATTATCAACTTTCAGGTGCAACGGTAAAACCAAATTCATGTCCATGAACAAACAAAGTTATCAATATATTTATATATCGTTTTCATATATTTTTTTTAAACAATACATGAATCATGAAGTCCACGTCAAAGTGTAACCTTGTATTTAGTAGGTTCTTGCTTTCCGATTAAGGTGATTGAAAGTTATCTCTATATTCAACAACACTGTGAAGCCGAACTCATATTTCCCACATTTAAGGCCGATAAAATCTTTTTTTTTTAAATTTCTCTTATCTATGGAAAAAGTACATGTATTGTATACTGTAGGTTATTTCTGACTATATTATCATCAAAGCTAAAGCGACCTTTTTCGTCGGACTGGGAATACCCAGCATTATAGACGTAGTTGTTGGAATGAGTTTGCTATTTGAATTTTTAGAAATACAGGTGTAGGTATACATCTGCGCAAAGATCAACTGACAGCAGAAAATTATTTAATTAACAAAGTCAGAGAGTGTCGGATCACAACCTTAAAAAAAAGCGTTTGAAGTGCGTACAACAAAAGTCTAGATACACTGTATAAATAGTTGTTGCTACTTTTTCACTAATAGTCGAATCGAAAACTGAGTATTCGGCAAAAAGTTTTCGGAAACCACTTGTGCTTTCAGACCGAACTTTGACCAGGTTTCGTTTGACATTTCAATCAGCTCAGCTGTGATACTAGCTGCGAAATGTGTGTGTGAAATTATATAAATTTAATAAAATCCTCGAATTTTGTAATTTTTGTCTGCCGATAGCTCACCCAGGTGCTCCTCGTCTTACACAGACGAAACCTTTTTCCTTTTTTTTTGTAATATCCATTCTATTATAGCATTACAAGCCAGAGCCACAGATGAAATGAAATGAAATTGAATTGAATTGAATTGAATTGAATTGAATTTATTTGAGACTTTGAATTTGGTTTACACTGTTTGAATAATAGTATCGATAACTTTATATAAACTAAGCGGCTGTATTGTATGGCCTGCTATTACAATTACTTTTTGTTTTGCCACATGGCTGTCAATTAAATGGTTTCGAAAATCGAGACTGCTCTTGCTCATGAGCGAAAAATTAAATTACACATACAGGTGAGCGTATGAAGAAATGAAATGAAAAAATACATTTGTTTTGACAGCGAGTTCATCAGCTGTTTTGTGGGTCTTGTGGAACACATGTAGAACGTACGAAAAGGTGAGTTCGTTCCAACAACCTTAAACGAGATGACGTCTGCAAAGTATTTTCGAGACGGTTACGGCGTAACCTAATAGCTTTTGAAAACTCCGTTTGTCGATGAAGGTTTCATGTATTTTTGCGAAAACTCAGTTTTCGGTTCGGTGTGAAAGCATTTTAATATATTTTTCCATTTTTGCAATTGTCAAAAATATTAGATAATTTTTCTACAGTTATCGACAAGATTTATAAGCGTTTAAAAAAATGTTTCTAAAGTTATCGAAAATATTTATAAGCGTTTAAAAAAAAAAGAAAAAAATGCATCATCATAATTCAAATTCCCTTTTGCGAATTGTCAGAATATACGTTATGACAGTTCTTGGATAGCATATTTTAAAATCTTTACCAATTGAACGCTCCATAAGAACTCTCAAAACGAAAATGTTAACAGTTCTCAGAATAGAAATTTGCTTCCAGATTAAATTCAAAAGGAAACAGCTATTGCGATGACATTAACTAACAACAGCTAGGTTTTAAAAGTCCCGACTTCGGTAAAAAAATTGTCTCATGCATTTTACGAGTCTGAGATAAATATCTACATCAAGCTAAACAAACTTCGAAACGAAAACTCGTAAGCAATCAACTTCCGAACTAATTAAGTCCACCGCTTAGTAGTCTACCCGTTTATTTTGTGTGGGCGGAGAGACATAGATAAATCTAAATCACAACTGAGCACACAAATCACAACCATGCAAGGCATTCATCGAAGTGGAAGATGATTTGCTCGTTCTACTTTTATTTTTGTGTTTGATTTCATTTCAATTCAAAGTGAATGGATATCTCAAAAGAAAAGACGAAAAAAAAACGAATGGAATCACAAAAAAAAGAAGTCTGCTGGCTGAAGCTGACATCACAAGGTAAAAAGCCAACTGCCAATCTCTTTGATTATATAATTGCCTCAAACGTCATTTCAATGTGTGCTTATGCAGCTTTGACAGAGAGCAAAAAACATACGCGATGGATTGATTTTTTTTTATAATTTCATTCAGTCGTTTGCAGTAACACATGTTAATTACACACCGTTCTGTATATTCCAATCTGCTTATACACGTTTTTCTTTTTTGAATAAATCCAGATATATTTACCTTTGAGATTCGATGGATTCCTATTCTAAATTCACTTTCAGTATAAAGCCAAGTCAAAGGAGATTTTAATTGCATTGAAATGATATTACAAACAAATCTTGATGAAAAAAAAACCTTTACACCGAGCGGAAAAGGTTTCGCGTTTTTTTTTTAATTCTATGATTTATAAGAATCTTGACAATTAAATGTAGATATAGGAAATCCTTTAGTACGTAACATTTTTCGCTTTGATAAATTAATCATGTAATGGGTGCAGTGGCCTAGTGCGTTGTATGTACTACGCGGAGTCCCTGGTTTACATATCGAAAGTGACAACGACTACGTTTTTTTTTCACTGCTCCACCTCCACTTCTTAGTCTGACAAACATCCAAGATTAATATACTGCCATGAGAAGATCCTCAAAACTTTCGTTCGAATTAGGCGTCAAGCAGGAGGCCCTCTCCTTTGTGGTAGAAATAGTAAGTTTACACACAGAAACGAAGGGAGAAGCTAGGTTTGAGGCACCATATGGTTTTCTCAATTTTTTCTCATTTCATTTAGCAGAAAACTAATAATCAACAAAATACGTGTGATTTTACAAAAATCTCGACCATCAAGCGCAGATTCTAAAAAAAACACTTAGTTTGATTGCGAGATGTAGGTCAATTTTCGATTTCTAAATCAAGTGCACTAACACAAAACTTTGGTTTTATTGACGCTACAGGTTCGATTTTATGGACAGGAAAGGACAGGCAATTTTGTTTTTCTAATTTCTTCTTATCGGATGTCCAGAGATTTTGCTCCTGGAAAGTGAATGCCCTAATGTGATTCCATCGGAAAGTGAATATAAGGTGGAGAGAGAACTTGAATGCTATTTTTTTATTCTATTTTAAATTTTACCTAAGGATATAAGGCCACACAATAGTAACAAATGCATACATAAATTCTTACACCACCCACCTATATGTCAAACCAAAACATATAGCTCCCGGGACCACCCAAAGTTATACAGCTATGAATTTCAACAAAGGAAAAGTGAAGTCCCTAATATGCTAGGAAACAAAAACCTGAGTAAAGTAACAAATAAAATGTGGTACATCCTTAGGCACCTCCTCGTCACTGGAACATCTGTAGAGGGTTTGTTTGTATTCACGTATTTGAAAAATTAGGGCCACTTGCACCAACGCATTTATTCGACTAATTAGTGGTTCAGGCTGCTGAGTAAAGTTGAATGATCATGTTTATAAAAGTTTCTTTGTAAGATACTACTGATTCATTGATTGTGTCGAACACTAGATGACTAGCTATAACCAAAGATCATAAAGTCATACAGATGACGTCTGCATACAAGAAAATTGTTCTATGGCGAGTCGTACTGGCACAACCCGCCATATGTTTTTATCCCATTTCTCATGTGTGCACATGCACCCCGCCAAACCTCACCGTTAAGCAGGTGAGCAAAAGTTTCTGTTTTTTGTTGTCAGTGCGTCATCTGTATGATTTTATAATCCTTGCTATAACATAAGTCTAAAGTTTACTTCTCTTAGGTTTGCTGTTATTAATTCATTTTCCCCCTTCCTACTTACTTACTTAAGTGGCGCTACAGTCCGGAATGAACCTGGGCCTCAACCAACACGCCTATCTAATTAGCTCGGTCCTTAGCTAACTGCCTCCAATTGCGTTCTCCAAGTTGGTTGAGATCAGTTTCTACTTCCGCGCGCCACTTAAGGCGAGGTCTTCCTCTACTGCGCCCGACATTTGGCTGGGAATCGAAGACTCTGCGAACCGGATTATTGTTGTCCATTCGTTCTACATGTCCTAGCCATCTTAAACGTCCAATGCGGAGATTTTTGACTAGGGGCATGTTGCTATACAGCTCGTATAGTTCTTGGTTCAATCTTCGTCTCCATAGCCCGTCAATGCAAACGGCACCGAAGAATTTTCCTCTCAAATCGATCATGGATTCCTTCATCCGCAGGGACCGTGCTTCAGCGCTGTAGAGCAGGACTGGGATGATCAGGCTATTATATAGGATCTCCTTAGTAGTTCGAGTTCGAGTAGTAGTTCGAGGCTTTACTACTGAATTGCCTTCTAAGCCCGAAGAAACAGCGGTTGGCAAGAGTAATTCTTCGTTTAATTTGTGACGAGATGTTGTTGTCCAGAGAAAAAAAAGTGCCGTACTACCTCAAAGTTATATCCGTCAATGGCGACGTTCTGTCCAATTCGTCGATGTTGTGTGTCCTTCCGTGTTGACAGCATAGACATCATCTTGCCCTCATTTACTGCTAAACCCATTTTTGCCGCTTTCTACTCTATACTAGCAAACGTGGCTATGACATCACGTTGGGTCCTATTTTTGGAAAATTGTGCCTCTGGTGTTGGCTCGTGAGTTTTGCACAATCCTCTCAAGAATCAAATTGAAGAAATCACATGACAGCGCATCGCCTTGCCTAAATCCTTTTTGGTATCCAATGTGTCGGTGAGGTCGTTTCCGATGGAGCAGGGAGAATTCTCCATCGTCTAGTTTATCGGCTTCTCTATGACCTGCGAACCAGCATAAATCACCATTTCCAACAAAATTCTCCGATTTGTTCGAAATCCTTTTGGATATTCTTTAGACCGTACACCTCGATAGAGCTAAAAATCTTTCCATATCTTTTGCCCGACAATATTTAACAAGATTGATTTAATGGCCATGAAGATATCGCTTTTTGATTAAAAATAAAAAAGGTACGATATCGTTTAAGTACACTGGGGCTTCCTGTCACCGCTAAATCGAGGTGTGAAGTCTGAAGTAGTTTGGAAGTTTGATTGGTTTTCAAAATCTTATGCTTTAAAGAAGAATTAACCACATTTCCCAGCATTGAATTATACGTGTAGATTGATGATGTTTACACGTTGTCACTTGTCTCTGAAAAGAGAGGTGGTAGCACGTTTAGGCTGGATATGGTTTGACTCAGTCTGTGATTTCATAAACTTCCCTAATATGATGGCTAATGCTATGTGAATAACCAGTCCACCTGGATTTACACAAATTATATCATTTTGAATAACTTTTTTTTTTTTTTTGGATCTCATAAATCTCGCAATTTAACATACATTTTGCAATATAGCATCAATTTTGTAAATTAACATAATCTCGTGAATTAACGTGAATCTGATGTTTCTAATAACAATTGTGATTTCATTAATCTCGTTATTCAACAATAAATTTGGTGATTTAAAAGTTATGTTTTGATCCCCCATAAATCTTGCAGTTTTTTGAACAAAATTTGTGATTGTGATTTGACAAGCAAATCATACTTTAATATAAATCTTGTGATTTTAATTAATTCTCGTGGTTGTACATAAATTTCGGGATTTAGCTTAATTCTCTTGTTCTTACATAAATCTTAGGATTTTATTGTAATCAAAATGAAATACTGAATACATTTGTAAATTTAAAAATCATTCACAATAGCATCAATAGAAATGGAAATAAACTGACAGCTATTTGATTGTTGACAGAAATGTCAATGTAAATCACGGATTATTACAGAAATGTCAATGTAAATCACGGTTTATGAAATGAAAAACACACAAAGCGACTTATAAGAATATTTTTTAAGAAACATCTTAATGAGGTGTTTTTTTTTTGCGTTCATTGACATATTTTCTTAAATAGGTAGAAGGATTCCTTCTAATGTAGCAAAATTAGTAAAAGTATTTAAAAATACTTAAATAACTAAGAAATAGTATTTGTTTTAAAAATTTGGTAACTTACCTAAAAAAATCGTTTCTACAATATAACTTAGATTCTCTACTAAAACATTTATCCGTAAGCGGTTGAAGGCATTCACAGCAGCGCACACATGACGCGTGCCATCCCCTTTCGAGGACATTTAATAAAAATTTATCTAAAATTGGTTTATTACATCCGGCACAGGGATCGCCCACTCCAACTGGCGGTTCCCCTCGACCTGTAATGAGAATAAAATAAATGGAATTGTATAAGCTGTTTATAGAATTTGTAAAGCTTGTAAAATTTTAAAAATATGTTGCAAGTAGAGCTTCTGCTCCGACTGAAGAGAGACAGTTTGCAGCATTTAGTTTTTTCAAGATTCCCAAAAATGAATTGACGAATTTAAGTTACATAAAGCATTGATTTGGCGATCTCAGCATGTCGGTGCATAAATTTATCATTAATCTTACGACCTACGATTAAATGCCAAAACCTAGTCCGATTTTATGTCAACGCTTTTGTGAGACAATTGATATCCTGTTCTGTTTGTCAAGAAGAGAAAGGACATTGAAAGGCTATAGTAAGCTGTTGGCAGGCTAACTGAAAACCAGTAAAATATTGATTAACTTTAGGTCTCAAAGGATTATTGTCAGCTTCGACGAATGGGCACAAATATTCATAAAAGATTTCCTTGCAAAATCTGAGATCTGTGTTTTCTACCCCAAAGTTGAATGTAAAGTTGATGCATCATACATCAGAGGTTGGCATTTGGAGATCATCATCCACTTGAAACCATAAAGCGTAAATTTTGAAACCAAATTCAATTTTTAGAAAGATCCCAAGCTCAGCTTTTGCGAGGTGTTTCTCATGGCTATAATCAAAGAGTGTAGAATCTCATAAAACGAATATATCTATGTGGGCTACTGATATTGATACTCCAGTGTTCACATTGCTACCCCAGCATCAAACACTAGCCTCGCCGTCACATACGATCTACGAAATTTCCCATTCGCACTTACCGCCCGCGTCAGAAGCGGCTACAAAATTTTTAGCTGTGATGCGTACTCTGCAGTTTTGTACTCCGTGCTATAATACTGCTCCCACATGATTTCCTCATTGCTGTAGGACTTAACCAATCAGTGCTAAGAATGTTGCGAAAACCATGTTCATGATCTTCAAAGGCACTATGACTAGCGCTGATCTAAACATGTTTTGATAATGGATATGAATGATAGGCATATGTAATGCTGCTTCACACTTTCACAAGACACCACATAGAAACTACATCACTAATCGTACAAAGCTTACTTACTTGTAGGCGATACGCTACTGCCGAATTAGTGTCGTATCTATTGCATTAAAATCTCTTGGTGAAAGTTTGCTCTACAAACAACCAAGTACCTCATAGCATCTCAAAACTGACTTAACACAAACAAGAGCGTTAGATACTTTCTCTGTTCCCCTATTAAAGTTCTTTAAGAAAAACTCACCATCTCCTCAACTTGACCAACCATCATGATCTACTTTAAGTATAATCTGTCTCCATCTAACCGGATTCCTAATCCAAGTCAGATATCAAGATTGGAAATCAAACAGTAAGTGAAGTTAATACTTATTACAAATTTTCCAACGCATACGTATTCAATTTTCATATTTTATTTCATCAAGAATCCTTAACTTGTAGACAGGTGAACTAATGTTCAAACATTCAGATTGAATTATCATCACAAAGTGTATGAGATTGTTTGCGTGCAAATTCCGCATTTTATTGTCAATCAATTGTGGATTACGTAAATGTGTATACAGACATAGATACATACATTCATTTAAAATAATTTTATCTATTTGCATGAATCAAATAGTTTTTCTCCACATGCAACATGCATGACATCATAAGAGCTTCTAGTCTGGGTATAGATGGAAGCTAGCCGGCATATATTAATTTTTTTTTCTATAACCGAAGGGGCTCTGCTTCATTTGCACCTTAATAAATTATTAACGATCCGCAACGGATACGGATATGCCAAACGTAGTCCGCATCAAATTCAGATGTTCCTTTGATGGTTGGTCTTGAAGTTCCCAAGCAGCCAAAGGCATTCAAATATAGAACTGCCGCAGTGTGCAGGAAGAGGGAATACGATGCATATACGTCATACGTCGTTATGATGGATGACACCCAGCAAGCCAAGTAGAGAGAGAGAAAGAAATAGTTGGAAACTTTGTTGTTGTGTTTATTTTTTTTTTCAAGCCTTAGGCTAATCCCGAATTCAGTCCTTTCTATGGAGAGGTGCCTCATGCTAATTGCCCATTGAGGAGGAAATTACATCTGAAGAGATGCTGTTGATGTTGCGAGGATGCTGACGATGACGACGACGACGATGATGATGATGATGATGGGGATGGTGGTGTCTGCGTATAATCATCTCATACCTGGAAGGTAACCCACCCAATATATTGTGGATCCTCTGTGGGATTGAAGAATAAATTGGGAATCCCTTTTGTCTGCGGACACCAGGCTTTTGTGTTATTTATTTATGCGAACATTTTTCATATTTTATTTCCTTTTTTTTCATGTTTGTTATAGCTTGAGATACATTTTTAATAGCTTCGCTTCTAGATCTGTTCGTTTGTATATTTAAATGGGAGGGGGCTTTACGCAGCAGCGCATCTTCATCCCTTGGGGTTAGCTGAACATGTTATTATTCGGTTGCACTTTTGGGGTGTGCTGCGGCTGATGCTTCTGGTGGACAACAGTACCACTTTGGGGCCTAATTGTGGAGGAAATGGATAAGGTGTAAAGTCTACATGCGATCGCACTGCAATTAACATTCGCCTTCGAGGGCGATATTTAAATCTCGGTGTGTAGCTTTTGTGCAGCTCTGTGTAGATTTTTTCCGATGGGGATTGATATATATTTCATGTGGAATTTTTGAAAGATTTTTGGTCTCGAATTGGGAACGACTGAGGATGGTGATTGTTGCGTGCAGAGATAATTATATGGAGAGGACGTTGGTGTCGGAGGTTTTTAAATTATCTTCTACCAAATGACTCTATTATTGTGTTGTAAATGGGTGATTATAGTGTGGCTCAAGGGTGTGTTTGTTTTCGTTTGGTAAGTGGTTATTAGTCACGGAATGTCATCTCATCAATTAAAGTTTTGTATGTTGGGTGTTGAACCCATTCATGAGTTGTAAATTGTTGGGAGCCAGATTTGAAATTTTTTGATGGTGAATATCAAAGTCAGGCCACTACCCATACCCATATATGAAGTAATCAACTGATTGCCTGCATTGAAAAAAGGTCAACTTGCATATGCGTCAGCGAGAATCTAATGATGCCTTTCACTAGACTAGACACAACCCTATTTCTATATAACTTTTGTAAATTCTTTGGACAGCAGACGCAGCTGTGGGGTCTAAAAACTTGCCAAAAAAGACCTTTTAGGAAGGACATACCTAGGTATTGTATTACTTTAAGATAACAGAGAACACTTATTGCATTTCGATCAATGATTATACAGTCATACGGATGACGTACTGCACACAAGAAAAATTGATCTATGGCGGGTCGCACTGGCATAGCTAACCATATGTTTGGATCTCGTTTGTCATGTGTACATGTGCACAACGCCGTACCGTACCTTGAAGGTGGTGAGCAAAATGTATGACTTTATAATCTTTGATTTTAATACAGGCTTTCGTAGTTCTCTTGAGCGATTTAAGACATATGTATGCGCCGATTTTACGGTGTTGTTTTTTTTACGAATAATATATCTGTCTCATCCAACCGGCAATATCACCTTAGTACAGTGGCTTAGTGGCAGCACATAAAAGTTGTCCCACGGCAAACATAAAAAATGACGACGTAACCATACTCCAAATTTCGTCAAAGTGTTTTCGTCTAACCGATTTAACCGAACTTAACATTTTCCTAATATAACGAATAAATAATACAAACTAAGATTTCATTTACTGGAAATTTCAGTTTGACATTTTGTTGCTGATGATTTAGAGTTGGATGCAAAACGGGAGGACATAATGTACATTTTATAGATGAGACACTTGACAGCTAGTCATAGCGCCCCTTGTCAACTGTTGCACTTGAGCTTTCAATTAGATATTGAAGCCATCTTATTTATGTATTGATGGTCGACTGCATACATCTTTAACGATCGTTCAAAATATTCGCCACCGTTGAGGTGTCAATTTTTAAAATTGTGGTAATCGCTACTTTATACACACTTTTCCAATGGCATTGTTTATTTATTGATTACTGCAGGTAATTTACTATAAAACCACAATTTATAGTGAACATTTCAAATCCAACTGTCATAATGTGTACGAATTAGACATTACGAAAATGTCAGACTTGGAGTAGAGTAACTGGAGTTTTTTTCAGAGGTTGGTTTTTCAAATACAGATAAAACTGACATTTTGTAAGCAAATCGGGAAACTCTAATGTCATTTATATTCAGTTTGGTTTGCCAGTTTGCCATGAACAGGTTGACAAAAGAACAAGGCTTGCAAATCGTGCAAATTTATTTCGAAAATAATGGTTCAGTTCGCGATGCATACCGCAAGCTCCAGCCATTTTATGGGCGACATAATCATCCTTCAGAGTAATTAATTCGGGTGACCATGGATCGTTTTCGCAGTACGTTTACTTTTTGTGATAATAAGCATCCGCAGAGACGTCGAACAGTGCGCTCCGAAGGAATTGCTGCTGTAGAGCAAAATGTTGAAGAGGACCCGAATGAATCGATTCGCCACCGTGCACAGTAATTGCAGCTTTGTCCATCAACTCTATGGAGGATCCAGCTTACAAGATCCAGCTTACAAGATCCAGCTTGTGCAAGAATTAAGTCCGTGAGACCATGCGAAAATGAGATTTATCTCGATGCTGATTTTCATCGCCAAATTTTGGTCAGTGATGAAGCTCATTTTTGGTTGAACGGCTACGTAAACAAGCAAAATTGCCTCATTTTGAGTGAAAAAAATCCGCATGAGACTTTTGAGACGCCATTACAACCACAAAAACTTACTGTTTGGCGTGTTCTATGGACTGGTGGAGTTATTGGGCCATACTTTTTCCGAAATGATGCTGGAGAGTCAGTGACCATTAATGAAGACCGATATGGAGCCATGATAACCGACTAATTTGTTTTGTGGATGAGATGTGGTTCCAACAAGACGGCGCTACATGCCACACAGCGCACGTCACAACTGTTTTATTGAAGGAAACATTCGATGAGTGCATAATTTCGCGGAATGGACTTGTCAATTGGCTACCAAGATCGTGTGATTTGACACCATTGGATTATTTTCTTTGGGGATATGTGAAGTCGCTCGTCTACGCCAACAAACCAGAAACGTTAGGGGACTTGGAAGCCAACGATCGTCGACATACGGCCCCAAATGCTCGAAAAAGTGGTTGAAAATTTCACCTCTAGACTTGGCTTTATTCGAACCAGCCGCGGTGGCCACATGCCCGAAGTTATGTTTAAACGCTAATGGCACAAAATTATCCTTCCAAAAAAGCCAAAATTATTCACATTACAACGATTTTCTTGTGTTTTACTTCAATTCAAAGTTCTAAGCCTCAAAAAAAAAACATCCGATACTAGCTATCGTAAATAATTCTGTCAATGTAAAAACTGGTTAGACGTTTTCGGTATTCAGAAGGGAAAGATCAATTGTCCACCGGCCTGGAAATTTCGTTTATGACGTTTATAAAATATTCAAGTTATATATATCCTTAAAATTCTACTGTTGATATGTTTTCAATTCTTTTAAACAGTTAACAGTTATGAATGAAAAATTAAAGAATATAACTCAGATGTCAAATTTGGTGACATATACTTGATATCTTAGATTGACATTGACATCACAGTACTTCGCACATGAATGAAACGAACTACAGACACGTAACAGCACTGGCAACTGAGGCCATCGGCTATGATATCTTACCCGAGCCATCAAATATCAAACAATTTGAATGTCAGTAGTATACTCGACATTCATTACGTCACATCAATAACTGTCAGAATCGAAGGTGTCAAACCAAAGTATTTAATTTAGTTTTATACATGATCTACAAACTTCAAAAACTACTTTGATTTTTTTGTTAAGGAAAAACCCACTAACTTATGTCAATATCTGTCAAGCTGAACACAAATAAATGTGTCAAACTTTGTTAAGGTACATTCATTATTTTATATCATAGATATTGTGCAAGTAGGTAAAGTGGCTCAGTAGTAACTGCTTTGAATAACTTGTCCATTCGTTGTTACTTCTTAATAAAGCAATATGTCATGAGTCGGTTACTGCCTGCATTTTTTTTTACAAATCAATCTGCAAAATGCTGAACGACTTGGCATATTCCTTGACATTTGACGTACATATTTAATTTATATATGATTTCCATCGAAAAATGTAACTTGATCACTTCAAAAAGAAATAAAGATGGCGACCAACCTACACCTTATGACAATTAGTAGCTAAATAACTTTTAACTTAAAATCGTCTATCTGTAAGTAGATCTTTAATAAAAGCCAAAACAACCTTAATTTGAGTCTAACATTGCCAAACAAATTACCAATATTGCATAATTTATCAACTACTAACGGCATATGACCTATAGAATATGTGACAGTTGACAATTCACAATTTACAAGTATCCATATTATATCCGCTACATAAAATCTATTTGACCGTAACATATTGGCGTTACAAAAATGCAAATCAGTTTGACTTCTGTCGTTTGTGTAGGTTGCGTTTAGCTTCACAATCCCAATGACACATCTATGTTACAAAAAAAAAAAAAACTGTCAAAGTGGTATTGCAGATAAAAAATAAACTATATCTACCTACTTCAATTGGAAAATGCTTATGTCGGTTAAATGTCACCACCTATCGAAGTCATGCCACAATTGTTAGACTCGAACATAATTCATAAAAACGCCAAAATGTCAAAATCCGTCAAAATAAATTTCGTTCCATACAAAATATCTACAGAGAATGTGCGATACAAAACACCCATCAGGTGTTTAATTTTTTTTTTTTTTGCAAACTTGCAAACTTGTTCTGAAGCCTATTTTCCGTACAGCCTGTCATAGCTTTAAACATTCTATGGGTGTGTTCAGTATGTAGTCATCGGTCACTGCATCACTTGTATGAGAGTATTTCACATTTACCCCCAAACCTCCCACCTATTCAGCTTTGGTCGGTGTCGATAAGGAGAACTCTCCGGTCTGGTGCCAGCCATGTGGGATTTAGCACAGCATCCAGTTTGAGTTGGATTTTAATTTTGTTGGTGTTGCTGTTTGTGACGCGTTGTGAGAACCGAACGCAAAAGGGGATTAACTGGAAATCCTTATCTGTCGACATTTATGTTTCGTTTGTGTTTTTTTTTTTTTTTTTGGGGGAGAAAGATACGATACTCAGTCGTGTATTTTTCAGTCGACTGCTTTGACGATGAAAAGCTTAACTCTACGGTGTTGTGCGATGCACGCAACATTTAATGTGACATTTGAATGATCGGCGTCGACGTTCGCAGATGCGATGACGGTGTATGCCTTGCAGTTGGTCCAGCTTTGAATGAATTGATACTGATAAGCGAACTAACCCTTGGTATTAGGTCAACTTCTGAGGGAGGGTGAAGTCTGAAGTGTGTTTGAATTCTAATCTAGATTGTAGTTAGAATTAGACGTGTGCATCGGAAGGGGGTTACAAAATCGTTCGGGTATGCGAGCACGAGCATCTGGGAGTACATTACCCTAACTTAGGGGGAATTGTGGTCTCACAATGATGGTGAATGGTGTCGAGTTCAGCTGTGATAAGATTCCATCACTGATAGTGAATTTGACTTTGACATTTGGTTGTTCTTTGTAAAAGGGATGAAGGACGTATAAAAAGGCGATTAAAATCGTTATTTTGATAAAAAGAAGTGCAGGATGCTTGGGAGGGTTAGTGGTATTTTGAAAGTGTTGCTGCTTTCGAAGTAGATGTGTAGAAATAGGTTAATAGAAGGTTTCCACTACTTTTCAGTTGGATGAAACTGGGATTCGTGGAAAACTGGCAGGGATGTAACTTATCAAGTTGGTATCAGTTTGCATGTTTGGAATTTTTTTTACCATAGAAGGGAAGTAGTAGTGTTGATTGTCGGAGTCGGCATAAAACAGGAGATCCCGCCATCGTGCAAGAAGTAGACACGCACAAATGAATGGCTTTGAGAAAGCTCGGCCCTGGATACTAACGAGCCTGTTGCGCGAAAAAATGGGTTTTGTAAATTAGAAGGGTACTAAACACCTTCCTTTTTCGAATGCATAATTAATCGTTATACACTTATGGCCTAGCGGTGGTAAGTGTACAAATTGAGGGTTCAATTTCCGAAAGTACCAACACCTATGTTTCCTTCACTGACCCACCTTTTCCTAATGTCTTGCAAACATCCATATACATAAAATTATCCTAAGATGAATCTCTAATGTGCCATTTGGAAACGGGGCTAAATATTTGGTGCCATTATTTGTGGCAATAATGTAACTTTGCACACATAAAAACCAACATAGAATTGTTAGGTTTGTGGTGAGATAATCATAGAAATTTGGTAAGTTATCGAAAACCTATTCTATAAAGGTTTTTAGACTCCGTAATTTAATTTAATGAGAAAATCAGGTATTCTTCTGAATTGACTGCCTTATCAGCCTCGTCGATGTCTATATAAGTCGATTGCAGACAAAGTGTATTCTCTAAAAAATGTCATAATCGTATTCATAAGGCTTGACTATAGGCGCTATGTCTTGATATTCCATTTAATTAAATGAGAACAGAAGGGTTTCGATACATCGATGTGTCTATAAGTCGATTGCAGATTAGAGGGCCTACTTTTTGTACGTCTACAGTTTCTTCAAATTGCCAGAATATTTTAAGTTGTGAATCGACATCTGAAATTTTGGAAGAAGGTCTTGACTGACCGAGTTATAGCCTTTAATCCGATGAAAATCTGAACTTAGTCTTCTGATCAAATGGTCTGTCTTTGTTATTATAAGTATCCGCTCTAGCAAAATTATGACAGTCAATACGTTACTGGCTAACAGAAGATCGATCTGACATAACTTCTAAAGCGATGGGTATTCTAGCTGTAAACCGATGAGGTGTCTCACCAATGGAGAGGATTCGGGACGGGTGATAGACGGGTGGAATAATATTAGTTAGAAGCTGCATACTTTCAAATCGTTATATCGTTATATTAGCAACCTTATTGCAATGTCTGACTATCTATCACTCTGAAAACTCAGTTGATCTCGGTTTTAAGCAAAGGAGTTGAACTCCAGACTCCGTGATGTATGTGGCCTCGGAGCCGGAACTTATAAATGTCTGCAGTGGTATCTGTGGCAAATAAAACTTGTGTCAATGTCTTCTAATGGATTTTAAAAATTCCATTTGGCGGTCTGCCATCTTTAAAATTGGCTACTCTCTCGAAAGTAAGATGGAACTAAAAAATTGACAAAACATGAAATAATTTGCAATCTGAATTTATTATTAAATATTGGCTGGTTGGATATTATTTGAAACATAGAAAGAGGTCTGAGTTCACATCAATTAAATTCTTAAGTAAATTTGTTAAGTGCATTTCGGTTGCCAGAATTTTTGAAAGCAATTGTGCAAGTTATGGCCGGTAAACATATAACGGGTGGTTAAATTTTAAGGGCCGATGATGAATGCGAACCACATTTAAACGTCAAGTTTGAATCAGCATTTCATTTGACATTTCTCAACTTCAGACTTACTCAATTTGAACCATGGAAAGATACACAATCGAGATACACAATCGAGATACACAATCTTGACCATTTCAAGTGGCGTCAATGGTGGCAAGAAATGGCACCAGTGGATGATCAATTTTCTAAGAAAATCATCTTCAGTGATGAGGCACATTTTCACCTCAGTGGATTCGTCAAAAAGTAGAATTGCCGCATTAAGGCGAGTGATAATCCAAGAGTGATTGTCGAAAAACCAATGCACCCACAAAGAGTTACTGTTTGGTGCGGTTTCGGGCTGGCGGCATCATCCGGCCCTATTTTTTTTCCAAAATGAGGCCATTCAGGCAGTTGCTGTGAATGGTGTTCGCTATCGTGAGATGATAACGAACTTTTTATGGCCCGAATTGGAAGATATGGATGTGGAAGATATGTGGGTTCAACGGGACGGTGCCACTTGCCACGGCAACGGCTCTTTTGCGCGACAAATTCAATGGTCGTGTTATCTCAAGTAATGGCGATGTCAATTGGCCGCCAAGATTGAGTGATTTGATTTCTTTGTTTGGGGTTATTTGAAAGAAAAGCTGTACGTCGATAAGCCAGCAAAAGTTCAAGAGCTAAAGGAAGAGATAACTCGGATCATTAATGGCATAGAACCTCAAAAATGCCTCAGCGTCATCAAAAAATTGGACCATCGGATGGAGGTGTGCTGCTGAGGTCGCGGCGGCCATTTGGCCGATATTTTGTTCCATACATAATTGAACCATACCAATATTATCATAATAAATGAAATGACGATAATTTCCTAAATACTTTGTGTTTTATTCAAAATCTACATCGGCCTTTAAAATTTAACCACCCTTTATAAGGATCTTAGTTCACAATATATATCTTTGTTAAGAAAAAAAAGGTTCAAAGTTATATCAGCTTAAAGGTGCTTTCACTTTAAAAAAGAAAAAAAAGAAAACATTATGGTCGATCCTAGCATGTACATATCGGGTTTTTCAACAGGGACGCTACAAAAGTTGAGCGACAGAGACAGCAAACGACGCCATATTTCTTGTCGCTCTTTTGACATTTTTCTTCAATAAGGTTTGCCATTTCATGGTGGAAAGATATACGATCCAACAACGAGTCGAAATTATTAAAATTTATAACCGAAATTCGGAATCAGTGGCCTCAACGTTAAGAGCGCTACGTCCAATTTATGGTCGTCATAATCGTCCTAGCAGATCAACAATTGAGCGTCTAGTGGAAAAATTTGAATCCACATGCACAGTACAAAATGTTCCCGTGCCAGTGAGACAAAGAAGTGCCCGTAGTGTCGAGTATATTGCTGCCGCTGAGGCTGCTTCAGCTGAAGAAAGCCCAAAGGTGTCTCTCACACGTCGTTCTCAAGCGTTGGGCATCTCTGTGACGTCGTTGTGTCGAATTTTGCGAAAAGATATTGGCCTACAAACTTACAAGATTAAATTGACGCAAGAACAGAAGCCGCTTGACCACCAGAAGCGTCGTTTGCTCGTGAATTGGGCTGAGCAACAACTTGAAAGTGATTCGGATTTTCATCGAAAAATCATCTTCAGCGATGAGGCTCATATGGCTTCGTCAATAAACAAAATATGCGGTACTGGTCAGGCAGCAATCCACACGTACTCCTTGAGTCATCATTGTATCCCGAAAAAATTACGGTTTGGTGTGGTTTATGGGCCGGCGGCGTCATTGGGCCGAACTTCTTCTGTGACGACCAAGACCGGCACGTTACTGTGAATGGGAATCGCTACCGTTCAATGATAACCGAATATAGGACATGTGGTTCCAACAGGCTACACAGCGAATGCCACAATCAATTTATTGGAAACCAAATTTGGAGAACGTGTTATCTCACGAAATGGTCCAGTCGCTTGGCCGCCTCGGTCGTTCGATTTGACGCCGTTAGACTATTTCCTGTCGGGCTACGTCAAGTCTATGGTCTATGCCAACAAGCCAGCGACGATTGATGAACTTCGTACGAATATCGAACGTGAAATTGCAGCAGTATCGGCCGATTTATGCCGATTTGGGTTCAGCGTCTGGACTTCTGCAAGCGTGCCCGTGGTGGCCATGCAAAAGAAATCGCGTTCCATATATAATTTCATAGAACGTACTTTCACAGGAATAAAAAAATTCATTGATATCCAAAACCGAGGCAAGATCGCCTCAAAAATGGAAAGACTTGAACACAAATAAAAGTTTTTTTTTTCAGCTAAATTTATTCATTTTACTTGCTAACTCTGACTTTATAGGTCTTTGATCATGTTGGCGAAGCTTTTACATCGCATAATAGATGATTTAAGGAATTCAGTTCATATAGCCATTTTAGTTCTCATGTGTTGAATACACCTACCCTTGCTTTTACAAATCATTTCACCACGTGAAACATCTTGACAAATTTTAGTTTTGAAATTCACCGATCTCAAAATCGTTCTGAAGAGCAAAGTGAGTTCTAGGTAAGTTTGTTTTTCTATTATCTTGCTACTATTCGGGTTTTCTATTGGTCCCATACAATTATAACGAGTTTTTGCTTTAAAAATTTTTTTAATTGATTTAATAATAACTCCTTCGTGGTGAAAACCAAGAGGGTTGACTGTTCGTGCATTTCAAACTACCTACAGCTTAGCTGTTTGAAGTATCAACGTGACATCTACCATAGAATTATCAAATTTCTTACAATCTTGAAATACACTCATTACCTTCTCGATTTCATAATCCTGCCATCGTTCACCTACAGATATACCAAATAATTGCTCAGCTAATAACCCGCACCTACCTGCGAACATTTGTTCCTACAACAATGCATCGTGCGCATAAACTATAATTTTCTCTCGGGTATAATATGCTGGTCTTGGTCAGCATTATTCCACACCATACTCCATATGAGTAGATGCGAATACCATATTGGATCTCGCAAAGTTCACGATCCTACAAAGAGCATCAGAAGCAGGACGATAACTGAATACCGTATACCGTAAGTGTCTGCTTTGCTTCTGCATTCTAACATCGAACGTACGTGTACAAGTATCTACGCTATACGTAGATAGACAATTTCATGAAATGAATTTTGTGCTGCCTCCCCATTCATTCAATGGACAGAATCCATGGCATTTCCATACCTTGTTCCACCTCTTTTACGTGTTTTCTGAGGTTTTCTGTTTTTTTTTTCCTGTGTCTGCGCTGAAGCCAAAGCAGATGCATGAACGTGACTGAAATGATAAAGCACTGGCCCAGCCAACCCAAAAGATCCCCTTCAGTAGAAAGAGTGAGTTCTGATATCCGTGCAATTCATGGATCCATCTTTAATATTTTTCCTGAAGTAGCTAGATACGTTTTCCTTTTTTTTTATCTCCTTACAGTGTATGTGATGTTTATGCATTGCACGTACTGCTGAGCAAAATAAGAGGAAGCAAGTTTCTTCTACATGGAGTCTCTTGGTTTTTGGTTAGATACTCCATAGCCGTATAGTGTGTAATAATGGCTTATTGCTCCTCTCGTTGTTGGGCAGAAACCCGACCGACCAAAGACCAACCACAAACGAAATGAAGCAAGGAAAATGCTGTGCTGAAAAGAATACCACGAAGATAGATGCGCGGAGAGGGTATACTACTACTAAACCGTGAAAAGACGGAAAACGTGAGCGCAACGCAATTGAATCGCCTCTGACAGGGGAATGGTTTTCTCATTCGGTTGCGGATGGACTCCGACTCCTTTCTGATTCCTGTGGATGGATAGTGGGTCTTCGTTGCCCCTTGTGTGTATCCCATCGCTGTGCTGAAGATGTATAGTATCGGGAATAATTCGCAATGGATAAGATACTCAACAGAGAGAAACCAACAACAAACATCAAACTTTGTTGGTAGGGAATTTTTTTTTCTCTTCTGGCTGCTTGACAGTGGCTATTTGCGGCCAAAAAGGAGGCGGATTTTATATGCGCTGCTGTCTGACAAGGCAGCCATTTTCCATCTACCATCTGTATACTTCTGTTTCATGGTCCGTCTCTTGGGGGACATGAAAAATGCTCAGCAGTCAGCAGAACGGCAGAATATTCAAAAGGGGGTGTAACCCATGAAGTTATGTATGTTTTTTTTGTTGCAGTTGTGTGTTTTTTTTTTCAAATATAATTTTAAGGTTACGATCCTGTACGTAACAAGAGAAAATCTTTGGACCGAAAGGACGAAGAAAAGTTACAAATCGATGGTTGGGTTTTAAGATTAATGACTTGATTAGTGCAGTAGGAGCTTCTTATTTTTAAAAGACAAACAACATGTTTTGCATATCTCTAATTGTTTGGAAATGCACTTCAAGATATTTGTGGAACTTACTTTCTGTTTAGTGGTACCTAGTCAGTTTTAAGAATTTGAAGTCGTTATTCAACTGACTTATAGGTGCTAAAACTTATCGAACATAACAAAAGATGCAAAATGGGACATTTCCACCGGACTGAAATACTTTTTTTCCGTATTTCAAAGGCGGTCACATTAAAGCAATGGCGTTACAATTATCAAACACAAATTTATTTAAATCTTCTTGAGCTATATAATGGTTCAGTTCAACCTGGTTGAGGCTGTGGAGGAAAATCTTTGATGGAGCTGTCAGTCGAACAAGCCTAATGTGATTTAGTATCTCAACCATTTCTATTCACTATGGCGAAATGACACGTGTTTGTGATGAAAATATGCCTACATGTTCCACTCGATCCTTAAAATTTGATAACTTTTACGCCACCTTGAACATTTAAGAAACTGAGAGATGCTTCTTTAAAACGCTATTCGGGTGGTTGCGATATCTTGTCTAGCTGACACTTAACTGCCGTTTGGCATATCAGCGACAAAATGTCTTTCAGCAATTAATTGACAGTTCGCACATCGCTGTCAGACGATGATGATTATTAAAAATGATCGAAGTAAAAACATTTTTTTATCGAAAGTGTTTTTGTTTGCTTTGTGTCATTGAATTCGCAGAATATCAATTCGACCTCAAATTTACTCGAAAAATTACGGATATGCCAAACCAAGATGGAAAGAAAATTGCTCACCCAAAGAGTTGTTCAGAGAGTGAGGAACATAGAAATAAGGCGACGAACCGGTATAATAGACGTCGTTGAACGAGCAAAAACACTTAAATGGAATTTGGCGGGACATATCTCTAGAATACAGGACCAAAGATGGACAAATATTATAACTAAATGATGATGACTGGAATGATGATTTACTCAACCATATGAGAATTTCGTACAACGAAGCAAAAGACAAGGAGCTATGGGCAGTATTGGGGGAGGATCACACCAGATCATAAAATTTTGAACACATTTTCTCTTACTGATTATTTGTTCATACTTTATTACATATAAGATTTTATTAAATAATTCTAGTTTGTAAGAACTTTTCTTCACGGCAAATAAAGTTTGTAATAATAATTTTAGATTCGTCAATTGATATGATTTTTCAAAAAATATGAACATAGAAAACGCGTATAATCCAAATTTGTTTACAATATCAGTTACGTAAATATCATTCTATTAAAGAACTGGACTATCCGCGTTCCTTATACATTTAAATATTTTCTATCAATATATAAACGTACAAGGTGGCGCAAAAATAACCTTCCGATGTTTTTTGGCTGTAATTTAAAAAAAAATTAAAAACTTTGATTCTTCTTGTTTTCCAACCCCAATTCATCAAGTTGCGGCAAAAAGAACTCGTTGATCATTGCTCTGTAGCGCTCACCATTCACAGTAACCGTTTGGCCCGCGACGTCTTCGAAGAAAAAAGGTCCGATGACTCCTCCAGCGAAAACAGCACACCATACAGTGACTTTGAGCGGGTGTAATGGCTCTTCGTGGGTTACACGCGGATTTTCAGTGCCCCAGAAGCGTAAATTTTGCTTATTTACGTACCCGCTAAGATGGAAATGGGCCTCATCACTCATGATTATTTTTGATGAAAAATCATCTTCCTCTTGGTGGTGATTAAGGATGGCTTGAACGTATGTTAGACGCGATTGGCGGTCAGCAGCTAACAGCTGATGCACCGTCTGGACTTTGTACGGAAACATCTTCAAATCTTGTACCAAAATTCGCTGTAAGGACCGTCGACTGATACCCATTTGCGTGGCACGTCGTCTGGTCGATGTCGACGGCGCTTCCATGACATCTTCGGCTACAGCAGCAATATTCTCTGCAGAACGGCTACTCCGGGGTCTGCCACGCCTGGCACCATCTAGTGTTGTGCCAGTCTCTTCGAGGCGAGCGGCTAAACGTCGCAGTGTTTCACCAGTAGGCGTTGGACGGCTAGGAAATCTGCGACGAAATTCACGTTGTGCCAAAGTCACCGACCGATTATTGCTCACATAAATAGTCACCAATATTCCGCGTTCTGGAGCAGTGTAGCGTAACATTGTTTATTAACGTGTATTTCGCATGTGCTGACTACACAAATGTCAAAACAGAACTGACATTAGGGGCCAATCGCAAAATTTATAGCATTTTCTGATAGGAAGATTACTTTTGCGCCACCTTGTATAACGAACTAACCTATGCGTCAAACACACTGCGCAGATATTTTATTTTGGGTTCTGGAAAGACAATATTTGACAAAAAATATTTCTATTGACAAAAGATGACGTATATTTCATTATTGTTTTTGTAGGTACGATGTAGTTCACCTATTATTACCTTTTCGTAATTTGTCCCTATAATTTGCGCGCACTGAAAGGGTTATGATTACCGTTTATAGTTTTCAGTACAGATAACGAAAATCTTAAATTCCTGTAAGTTATAATGGAAAAGAAAAACAGAGTTCCACATTCGTGTTTTTCGGGTTATGTACAAGGTGGGCCAAAAGAGATCACCCTATTGGAAAATGCTCTTATTTTTGCAAATGGCCGCCAATGTCAAATCTGTTTTGACATTTGTGGACTAAACAGATGTAAAATACATGTGAACAAGCCATGGAACGATACACTCCCCAAGAACGCGGAATAATCGTGTCTATTTTTTGGCGTAACAATTCGTCTGTAGTATTGGCACAGCGCGAATTCCGTCACCGATTCCCTGACCGTACGACACCGACTGCGCAAACACTGTGCCGTTTGGCCACCAACCTTGAACAGTATGGGTACACACGGGACGTTGTCAAGATTAGACGGCCCGGCACGCCCATTGTGCCGAGAATATCGCCGCTGTTGCCGAGGATGTCGAGCTGTCTTCGGAAACATCAAACAGACGCCGTGGGTCGCAATTAACCATCAGCTGGTCGTCCCTAAGGCGATTTTTGGTCAAAACTTGCGCATTTTTCCGTACAATGTCCAGTTCGTGCATCAGCTGCTGCTTGTCGACCGCCAAACGAGTGTAATCTAACGAGGACGAAGTGGACGATTTTTTGACCAAAATCATAATGAGCGATGAGGCTCATTTCCACCTCAGCGTGTACGTGAACAAGCAAAACTATCGCTTGTGGGACACCGAAAATCCTCGAGTAATGCACCCGCTCAATGTTACTGCGCTGTTCAGGCTGGATGAGTCATCGGGCCATTTTTTTTTTCTAGAACGCCGCTGGTAAAATGACAACAGTGGACGATTCGGGCTATAGGGCCATGTTAACCGAGGTTTTTCTGCCGCAATCGAACGATTTAGGACTGGAGGACATGTGGTTCCAACAGGACGGAGCAACGGCAGACACTGCACGAGTCAGAACCGATATTCTGAAGGCGGTGTTCCCGGGTCGCCTCTTCTCTCGTTTTGGCGATTTGCACTGGCCCGCAAGATCGCCCGATTTAACCGTACCAGACTTTTGTGTTTTTTTTTTTAAATTCCCGTGTTTACTTGAGTAAGCCCGAGACTCTGGAAGCCCTCAAGGACAACATTCGACACGAGTGCGAGAATCAGTCGCCTGAAGTTCTCGCCGAAGTGATGAAAAATGTCATAAAACGAGCCCGTATGGCAATCAATTGTGACGGAGTCCATTTGGCCGATATCGTCTTCTCGACTTGGCCAATAAATTATTTAAGGTTCAAATAAACATAATTAAAAAATAGAATCGGAGTTTTTCATTGAGAAAAAAAAACTACAGCCAAACAACATCAGATGACTTCTTTTGGCCCACCTTGTACAAATCTCTATATTTCAGCGTTCGTCCGAAGATAGGCTTGAGGATAAACTGATTTCCATTCACAACGTAACAAGTATATCGGCTGAATTATTGAATGGGAGGAATGCAGCTTGCATTTGGGCATTGTTTGCTAAAACATCGATAAAACAAGCTAAGGCAGGAGATATTTGGAGGATGTTCAAGCGTAACTGGAGAGTTTGCTTCTCCTATGTCTCCTTTGATTTTTTCCGCACGCGTTTGAATCCTCTCTATAGGAAATGCAATTTTTTTTTTGTGGTCCCGGTTTGACGTGGGCGTTGAACTCAGATTTTTGGAGAAGGTATAAACGCTTTTTATATTGCGGCCAGATCAGATTAAGGAAACTTAGACATTTCGCAGCGATTTTAGCATGTGGTATTTCTAACGTAAGTCTTTAATAAAATACATACCGATGCATAGAAACCTTTCGGTTTTACTTAAGTGCCATTTATGAATAATGGCGCTTGATTTTTCTTTAACAGCGATGTCTTTTGCTGTTAAAGAAAAATCAATTTGTTTGGAAGCATTGATTTCTACTCGTTCATAATGCTGCCCAGATCGGTATTCAATGAGTTCGTTTAGAGTCCACGTTCGAAGGCGAGGGACGTGGACCTGAAAGCGAATAAGAGAAGCTGAGAGTACTGTCATCAGCGTAGGAATGAATTGGTTTAGATGTTAGTTGATGAATGAATCTTAAATAGGTCCGTTCTGACGGAGAAGTTTCTTTGACTTTCACGAACCATGTACTTTCATAATATTCGCACTTAACCACACTAAAATCTATATGTCAAGTGCGTACTTATTTTTGAAGTGAAACATATTTTGGGACGGTGTTAATTAGATTTTATGAAACGAAAAATTGTAACGAAAAAGAAACCACTTAAAATTTAGTTTTTGGGTTTAGGCTGTTGGAGAATGAGATAAACTACGTTTTTTTTGTCTTTTCTTTGTGCGCGTCTCGACTACTCTGCCGTCATATAAAGTTTCACTAGTCTACCACGCGTAAGCTCACACTCGATTTTTAAACAACAAAATTCCTCTTAAGGTCAACATTGTAATTTAAATTTGTTGGTTCACTAATTTTGTTTTCTTTTTCAAATTCTACATTTGTTCACGAGTTTAACTGCAAATATTACATAGCTTGCACGACACAACATTTCACCAATATTGTACACCAGTATTGACTTACGATAATACGACTAAAATCGCATGAGTCAATAATTAAAATTTTGCCGTAACGATGCTCTAGTTAAAAACAATACAAACTATTTAAGCAACTGTCAGTATGACACTTTGACAGGACATGTGGAACGGAATTTAAATATCTGTTTGATTAAAAAAAATAACGTTCAATCAGTCTTGCGAAATTGCAGAAGAATTCTTGTAAGTTTCAAGTGTATAAGCACTTATTTCGATTGCTATAACATTTCCGGTATGTTGCAAAATGTTAACACGTTCGTTTGAAGAACGTTTGCACTGTCTACTGATAGATTTTTGATAGATTTCATTTCAAGTAAACACTCAACTGCAATATCTGAACAGCTTCAAGTGTTCACATTCCACAGCTTGTCATTTGGTAAATATTTTAAAAACCCATTTAAATTCTTTCTTAAAGACATAACCTACAAATTACATTGGAGTGTGTTAAGAAGTCCATTTGAAATTCCCAATACAAGTGAAATACGAGTATTTGCCCCACAAAAAAGGTATTAAAATCGAATTGCTACCCTTCACTAGGGTCTATAAAAAGATTACTTTAATTGACAAGTCTCAAGTGTATCGTTAAAGATTATAAATAACCTGACGTTGATTTGACCAATATTGATTTATGGCTATCATAACACTTTTAAAATAGCTGAGCGTACAAACTTTACGCTCAATAAACACCTAACTTTATATCTTATCTCTGAAATCGTCAACCGAAAGAAGCATGA
Source organism: Rhingia rostrata (assembly GCA_949824845.1). Taxonomy (NCBI): domain Eukaryota; kingdom Metazoa; phylum Arthropoda; class Insecta; order Diptera; family Syrphidae; genus Rhingia; species Rhingia rostrata. Next base: position 158,941,091 of record OX463755.1, on the reverse strand, counting down.
TATACCAAAACATATCCAAAAACTGTATTCAAAGTGTTTTGAGTTGAGATAAGTTTTTTTTTTTTTTTTAATGAATCAAAATCCGATTTTAAAATATTACCCTAGGTCGATTGGAGAAGAAGAAATAGCGGGAAATCTCCTTTTGAAACTGCAACGCAATGTAGTCTTTTCAAAAGATTAAAACTGGAACTAGGTCATGTCCTACTTGAAGGCAGGCACACTTGTGTGTACCTTGACAATGTGCATTTTATAAGAGAAATGACAACATGTCCGCATACACTGATAAGGTGAGTTGGATAGGCTCGAGAAGAGTACAAGTTGTGTTTCTTTAGATCGTATCTTAAGATATAACAAGGCTACTTAAGAATTTTTTAGATAATGAAGTTCATACAAAGGTGCAAACAGAAACGTACGTTTTCCTGCAGTTAGAGAAGTGGGAATTTTTTAAATTCTTCATCAAAAGAATTTGTTTAAATCCCTTAGGGATATGGTCTTTCATTCGGAAGAGTGTCAACAAAATATTGTAAGTGACGATATTTTTTTTTATTCATTAGGACAATTGAGTTTATTTTATATCACCTTTCCAAATGCTACTTAAAGTTGCCTAATATAGAATATGATTGACCAGCCCCTCAGTGAAAATGTCAAATTATGAATATAATCGGCCCTATCGTAGAATCCGTTCGGGGAGTAATTTTCTACGCAACGCAAATCCAGTCGGAGCCTGAATTTACGTTCATAGTATCCGTCTTCCGAAGATGCATCAACGCATTCATTTGACATCAGCAACCTTTTCTTGTGTGCTCTTTTTGAAACTCCGAGCTACGTCGGGTTTCTCATGCATCAACTCAACCAAGTTTTCAACAAAAAATCAACAAAAATTTAACTAAAATTTAATTGCTTACATTTTGCTCATTTAAAAAATATTTCCGCGACAGCTGTCGGAGACCATCGGATAGAAAGTGACGTGTGGCTGTCAAAATCACATGCAAAAAATGCAACCCATGACAATGAAACGTAGACCGCCGATGTGTGTTGCTCTTTGTCGGAGAAATGTTCCGAACAACTAATCGGAACGATTACCATGAGGCAAAATTCTCCGATTCGTACAAAATCAGAGAATTTTTCCTTTGGAACGGATACCATGATAGGGCCGAATAACTTTTATTTCTTTAAAAACTGAATTCGCTTCTCAGTTGATATTTGTAATCTACCAAGCTAATTCAGGAATGTAGCCAATTCGGCGAGCATGTTCTTCGTTTAGGGCTACCTTAAGGGACGTCATCCTATATAAATCACTAAATGCAATAAGGAAACCGATTTTGACGTTTTTAAACAACTCCTTCATACACTACCATTTACATATTCAGTATTCTACTCTACGTCTTATACTTTTACATCAAAATATTTTGATATTAAAAAATCCAACAGATTCTAGGTATCGAGTTTTAGCATTCATAACGGGTGATCCAAGTAGAGATACTTTTTTCAATAGTCTTTTTTGACAGATCACGTGTGAGTCGTGTCATGCTGTCATGTTATTTTTGTTTAGTATTGTTTGGCATTTCATAATGGAAAGACTTACGTGTGAACAACGTTTACAAATTGTTCAACTTTTCACGTTCTGTGAGGAATGTGTTTCGTGCACTTCGCTCAACTTATGGTCAACATAATCGGCCTACTGAGCGTACTATTCGCAACACCATCACCCATTTAGAGACCCAGCATTCATTATTGGACAATATTCGACCGAATAGACCACGTCCAGCACGCTGTGAAGAAAATATAGCGGCCGTAGCTGAGAGTGTATACGAAGACCGTAGAGAGTCGATTCGGCGCCGTTCGCAGCAACTCGGACTGACGTATGGAACGACTTGGCGCATTTTACTTCAAGATCTTAAATTGAAAGCGTACAAAATACAGCTAGTGCAACAACTGAAGCCGCTCGACCTTCCCAAGCGACATCGCTTGGCTCTATGGGCTCTTGAAAAGTTCTAAGAAGATCCGACGTTTTCGAGGCAAATTTTGTTTAGCGATGAGGCCCATTTCTGGCTCAATGGGTATGTAAACAAACAAAATTGCCGCATTTGGGACGAAGAGCAACCTGAAGAGATTGAAGAACTGCCACTTCAATCCAGAAAAAACATCGGTTTGGTGTGGTTTGTGAGCCGGTGGAATCATCGGTCCATATTTCTTTAAAAATTATGCCGGTGCGAACGTAACCGTCAATGGCGACCGTTATCGTGCCATGATAACCGACTATTTGATGCCTGAAATTGAAGCTCGTGATCTCGGCGACATTTGGTTTCAGCAAGACGGCGCCACTTCCCACACATCGCATCAATCAATGGACTTATTGAGAGAACATTTCGGTGAGCACATAATTTCACGTTTTGGGCCGGTCGATTGGCCACCAAGATCGTGTGATATCACACCGTTAGACTTTTTCCTGTGGGGATATATAAAGTCAAAAGCTTATGCCGACAAACCCGCTTCGATTCAGGCCTTGGAGGAAAACATCACGCGTGTCATTCGCCAGTTACCAGTCGAATTGCTCGAACGAGTGATCGAAAATTGGACTCAATGGATGGACCATCTGCGACGTAGTAACGGCCAACATTTGATAGACATAATCTTCAAAAAATAAATGCCAAAGAATGTTCTTTCAAATGATAATAAACATTCTCCATTAAATTTGAATTTTCTGTGTTTTTTTCTTTTCAAAAAGTAGGGAACCTCGAAATGGATCACCCATATATGTTTACAAATTGAGCCTTAAAATGTTTGTCATTCACGCCTTAACGCTTTTACGGATTTAGGCCAAACTTTCACACATCCTTGGTATTGTTTTTTTTGTGCGTGAAAAAACACATGAATTTTAGTACATTTTGGGTTGATGTTTTATTTGCATTTTATAAGTATACTCACGAAATTTTAAACCAATTAACTTAGTTTTTCTTTTTAACTATTCAGAAAATAATGAGAAAAATCTACAGCCCATTTTTTTTTTTTCAAAATTCACCTACTGCAACGCCAAAAAAAAACTGCCACTACCAAAAAAAACGTTGTTTTTGGTTAAACCATAAGAGATTTTAAAAGTGTCTGAGCAAGGTATTTAGACATTCTGAATATCGTCAACACCAAGTTTTTCCTACACCCACTAGTTGAGGCCCTTTTTAGTAAAAATCTGTTTCTGCACAATTTTAAGTAGATACATTGGAAAAAAAATTTATTTAAAATATTGGGAATAATACTATGAACATTTGGTCTATAGATCACAAACCCATTTTTGGGGACGTTTTTACATAAATAAAAAATGCGACCACATTATGCTGACAATTTCACAATGCATTGGCCGTTGCATCATCTGGCATTGTAACAACTTTATTGGATGAAGCTAGAAAAGCTCATTCAACATTTGAGCTACCTCTGAATAATCTAAAAAACCCAGATAGTCTACAACCTTTAAAAACATGAAAAAAATTATCGAAGATATCATTTTGAAAGCTGTTCGTGCAAAAAGATGAACTCCTAGACAACTTTGTATCATTGAAAAATAAAAAGTCGGCGGGAGAGGACGGTGTCCCAAACGTCGTATAGAGACACCTGCCAATGGAAGCATTCGATATTTTCAACACCCTGTTTAACAATGCACTGAAAAATGCACATTATCCGGTGCACTGGAAAACGGTGGTGGTACATCCTGTCACCAAAAAGAACAAGGACAAAACAAAAACCCTGCAAATCTTCGGTCAATAAGCCTTCTGTCGAATTTAAGCTAGGTAAGAAGATTGTAAATAGAGCTCTGCTTTAGTGGGTCGAGGAAAACAAAATTATTCCGGAAAATTAGTTTGGTTTTCGAGCGAGGCATGCCACCATTGATGCCGCGTCGAAACTAGTGTCCGACATCCAATGGAATAAATCCAAATGAACAATGCACAGGGACCTGTCTGGTTGACTTTGAGAAGGCCATCAACACCGTATGGTTAGAGCGGCTTTTCTACAAGCTGACCAGATTGGGCATTCGGAAACCGATGCTATATATGATCTATGAAATGCTTATGGGAAAAAAGTTCGCTGTCAAATGTGGCAACGTAACTTCGATTCAAGTCGTTGAAATTAAACACGGTTTACAACAGGGGGCAGTGAACTCCCCGATATTGTTTAACATTTATACAAGTGATCTTGTAGGTTCCCTCACAAACGCTATAGCGTACGCAGATGATCTGGTGGCGTACAGATCAGGTCCGAAAATAGGAGTCATCAACATACTTTTGCAGCCTGTGTTCGATCACATTAAGGGATATTGCGATGATTGGAAATCGAAGATCAGCTTCCAAAAATCCAAAAAGGTTCTGTTGAGGACCCCATTGCATAGGACTTTTAGCGATACCAAAAAAAAAAAAATTGAAAAAATTGTGTTTCATTGGATAGCATGGACAGCCGTTTGCGGTGAGAAGTGAATTCAAATACCTTGGCATCTGGCTTGACAAGTTTCTGTTTTTTTTGACAAAAATGAAGATGCTTGTCTGGGCTAGGGCTAGGGGGGCTTGTGCTCTGACAAGAAGATTGTTTCAAAGCAGTCAACTTGACTCAAGGCTGAAAGTCATTTGTTACATGGCCCTCATAAGGCCGATCATCGCTAACGGTTGTCCCGTGTGGTTCAATGTAGCACCAGCCTACATGTAAAAGATACGGCTGTTTGAGAGGCGGTGTCTCCGATCCTGCTTAAGATTGTGCCGAACGCCGGGCTCCGAGTATATAAAATATAATCGCAACGAGGTCCTATACAATGGGGCTCAGCTGAATAGAATTGACGATTTCCTGATTAAGGTGACGCGAAGGCACGCTGCAAGGGCGATGGCTAGCGGCAACAGACTGATCTTCGGGGCTTATTACCCCAACCACAAATACAAGGAGAATTGAATAGAATTGACAATTTCCTAATTCGCTTGATTCGAAGGCACGTTGCAAGGGCGATGGCTAGCGACAACAGCCTGATCTTCAGGGCTTATTACATGGAGAGTACGCTCATGTCTGGCTTTATTCCACCAGAGGTATTTATTATTATCGATTCGTTCGGTCTAGTATTAAGTTAAAATTTAAAGTAAATAAGAAATGAATTGAAAAAAAAAAACCATTTTGAAATGGCGAAAATGTTGTGCTGACGCATTCCAATGTTTCCCACAAACGTTTTAACTGAACTCAAAAGCATCCAATTTTCTTTAATGTTAACAAGGACAAACGATGTCCATTCGCAGCTTACATTTAGGCACACCATGTTTTTTTTTTACACATAGGGAGCCGGGGGGGGCGTAACCCTCATTTTCTCAATTTTGGGTTTATTTCACATCATGACGAATGAAAATATTTTATTCGATGCAAAAGTGTCACCAATTGTGTTATAGTTTTTGTTTTTCAGTTTTTATTTAACAAATAAGTATTCACATCAAATAATGCGGCGGTTTTGTAAAAGTTTTTGTCAAGAATATCTCAATGGGCCACCATTTGGAATGTTTGGGAAATAGCTTAGGCAAATATTAATAAAATTTTTCCTCAAATGACAAAAACAACAAAACAATTTAAAAAAAGCCCTAACGACTTCCTTTTAGTAGCTGTTTTCGTGATTTAGTAGGAACTTTAAAAGGCAGGCAACACCCATAAGAAATGAATTGGATATTTTGGAGCATAAGGTACACAAACTGTTCTATTGATATAAACTGCGTTGATTTCTTAAAACCGTCATTTTTATTACAACACTTCCATTTCCCAGTACCTAAAAGTTTGCCAGATTTCTGCAAATTTTATTTTCAAAGTTTTTGACTTGTTCAATTTGAACTTAAGTTTCCGTTGATACTTGTATACCTTTTAGTGGAATAGTAGGCTAGGCTATTTTAGAGCACCGTATCGTCGCCCTAGTGAAAACGTATGTCAATATTTGATAATTTGCGATTTTTTGTGATTTTTTTTTACCATTTTTCATTTTTATGCGTTTCATGAACACTTTTGCAAGGTCCTAAATTCTAATCCACTTCAGGTACAATTTTTTACCACAATATAGAAATTTTATATAAAATATAAATCGAAAAAAAAAATGGAGTTACGTTCTTTTGTCACTAGGGCGACGGTTACACTGAATAGATTTGGGGATCCCACTTTTTTCAAAATTTGGTGTTTTACATAAAAAAAATTTAAGGGATAGTTGCGACTTATGTTAATACGGTAAGGTGTGTTGGAGATAGTTATAACATTGGCACTGCGTATATCGATATTTTTTACTAATGAATTACAAAAGAAATACAAATTTTTTGATCAACAGGATCGTTAGTACACAGGGCCTAGCCTTTTCTTTTACGCTAACAAGAAGTACCTACAACTTGCACGAAAAAACCTCCTGTTTTATGCTGAACCCGAGTAGTATAATGCATCCAGCGTTCATTGTGGCAAAAATTAAACACTTAAATACCAATAAATGGAGAATGTTGGTTAGAATCACTCTATGCAAGGTATATGCTTAGCAACTTTTCATTTGTCTTTATAATAGATCGGGTTTCATCGTCCTCAATTCAGAAGAAAGATTGGATATTATTTTTAAACAAATGTTAAAATATGTATTTTACAAAATAGAATTTGTATAGTTCCCTCAGTATGACGTAAATCAACTTTATTTAACGTTATTCAACTATCTAGGCAATTTCTGGTGGATTTCAGCCAACTAACCAAAAATAAATTCACTGTTCCATGTGGTCTGGTGGATTCAATTTGACCATCACAACTTCGAGTGGATTTGGAGGAATGCTAATCCAAATAATAAATTTTTCCCATTATTTCTATTTTGGATAAATCAAACCTTAATAGGCATTTGCAACGTATATTGCCTTTGTTCACACATTTTTTTTAAATAGGCCCACCGCTGTATGTTAACTATTTTAATGTGATTTCACAATCTTAACATAATTATATCCGATTTAATCTTGTATCTATTTGCATAATTCATTCATGACTTTTCAATAAACAAAAAAACAAAACGACTTTCATCTCCAAACATTAAAGCTTCCGAATGTTCCGAATCTCTGCCCCCGCATTTCGAAGTCAGCGAATTCCATCACAAACTAGCTGTCGACTTAATTAGCTCCAACTACTCGTCTTCTTTTAATATCCCATCTACATATTTCCAATCAATTTAATATCCCATTTCGCCCCGGTAAGCAAAAACAAATAAATGAATCTGAATATCGAAAACGAAAAACTGCCACACATTTTACTGCCCAAAATCAACAAACCATGTCCACCATCTACACCAATCCGGTATCGAGCTATAAGAGACTGAATAAATCACCCATATGACAATCTTTATGGCTAATCACGAATCAGATATTTTATTGAGCTGTTTATGATGCTTCTTAACTTGTGTGTATCAACGGATAACGCGCACGCGTGTCCATCGGGTAGTTAAAACTCCCCGCAGACTCACGGTCAATTTTTCATAAATTTTTATTATACGAATACAAGAACTCTGACAAGAAGAAAGGCTAATAATGATGACGCGTAAAACTTCAAAAAAAAAAAACAAAAAAGAAAGGAATAAGACGAACCCTACTTCACGAAGGAGGAAAAGTGAATTAGTGACTAATTAATTAGGCAGTCGGCGCAGCGGCAAACCTCCATGAAATTCGGTCACAAATTTAACATTCAATTGTCGAGCCGGCTTCTCTCTTGTATTGCGACATGGTTGCGCGAAGACGCAGCCACAGATGACCACATCGAAACGATTCGCTTCGCACACTCGAACTTACCCAGAATGGAGGTCAACATAATGATGCGTGTAATATTCGAAAAATCGTTGCTTGACCACGATCTCAAAGTTTTACAAAAAAAAAGATACATTTTTCCTCACACAGAGATGGTTCTAATTCGACACATAATCCGCGTGAACGTGGACATCTGTGTGTAGATCCTTACACAATATAAGCCATCGATTGTATTATACGGTGACCATTGTGTGATAATTTGTCGGGGGTTTTAAATAACCCACGTTGGTTGTGTTTTTTTTTTTATGGACCCCATAGTAATTCACTGTGAAACTGGGCGTCTTGTATCTCGACGAAACCCTTTGGTGATAAAGTCAAATTATGGAATCCATTCGGCATTTGTGAGTGTGTGTTGAGTATACGGATATTATTGGATTAATACCGTGAGATACTCCTTTGATATTTAGTTTCTCAAGTGGCCCATAGCCCATTATGTAATGTGACACTTTGCCGGCAGTCTCACTGAGTCGGCTCGACACCGGCAGTATAATAAAGCTTATGGGGATAATATTTTTCTTTTAATCTTTTGTGGCGAGGAAAAAGATATTTTTTTTCCTCCGGCTGTCGAAGAGGTGTAATTTCTATAATTAGTCATCTCCAGAAAGGTGTCAGCAGACGACAGTAGTCCATGCGTATATCTGGGGTGTAAATATGATTGACGGGTTACTGTGGCAATGATCAAACGAAGAAAATATTAGATACGGACAAAGGAGATAATAAATAGATAGATAAACTGCGTCAATCAGGTTGTTGTCATCGTTATTTTTTTTTTAAGGAAATTCAATAGCACTAGCGTGTGGAGGAACTCAATTAATTCTGTCAGTGGTATTTTCACGCAAGGCAATGAATTTCAAACATTCGACCTTATACTGGTGAAAAATAAGAAAATGCACATCTGCTTATGAAATTAAACGCAAAAGCCTGCCATATTTTCAACATTTTTAAGTAATTTTGATGTACTAATTCGCAAAACTAAAGAAATAAATGCCACACTTGAAATAGATTTGCAATCATGTCTTTTAAACAGTTTATGTTTGTTTTTTGTTTTTTTTTTATTTGTGACAGATTGGACAGCAATAGATGCAACCATTGTCACAAAAGAATAAGTTGCATATTTCTTTAAAAAAAAATAAATCCTCACGTTGAAAATTATTTTTTCGAACTGGAGACCTGTCAGACCACAATTTTATTGTTACGTTACATTTTGTACAACCCATCTGCGTGAAATTAAAAATTTAGGTCATGGTCATGATACTAGCTTAAGGAATTAAATCACTGAGGGAAAGACGATCACTAAAAACACTAGCACCAATCAATTAATTGTTATAAAATTCAACGCACAAAGTGAAAAAAAACGATGTTGTGGTTGAACTCAAGCGAATTATTTTTACCTTGCAAATGTAGAACGCGTTTAACTGAGCCTCAGGTGTTTTTTTTTTGGAACACCTTTCGGAATTAAACCTTACCTGGCAAACCACAATTTTATTAGTTCACAGCATATACTTATGATGATTTCCATTAATGAAATCTCACAGAGTGTGAAAGAAAATAGGCGCATCTAAAAAATGTTAGTCTCAACAAATTGAAAAAAAATCACGTCCACTGAAAAAAATTCGGAAGTCTCTGAGAATTCGTATCTTGGTCGTCTAAACTTCATATAAACTTCAGGAAAGAAATCGAAACCAGTGGAAAATGCCAAAAGTACTCGCAACTATGAATGGTGTCTTTAAGCCAACTCTGCCAACAAGAAGTTGCCGACGGACCAAATGGAAGACTCAATAAATGGAATTACACAAGCTGGTTAGAATGAACAAGAAGACTGCTCATTGGAGAGAGAAAGCTGAAACTCTAGGAATGTTGTGCGGAATTTTACGAAATTGTTAATCGCTTCCTTGGACAGAGTTTTGTCATCGGTGGGGACTTTCATGCAAAACATACATTCTGGGGATCTAGATGCATATCACAGAAAGGCAAGATGTTTTACGATGTTGGTAGAAAGTACAATACCGACATTTTATTCTACGATGAAACCAACTTACTGGCCAACTGATGTTACAAAAATACCAGATTTGATAGATTTTTTCATCGTAAAAGGTATGCCGTTCAATCGAATCAAAGTTGAGTAATGCTTTGATCTTTGCTCTGATAATTCTCCGGTCATTCTAACAACGAGCGAGTCAATCAGAAGAATGAAAACCCACCCAGACTAACAAGCGGAAAAACCAACTGGAAAGGCTTCAAAAACGATATTGAAAATAATATTCGACTGATCCCCATTCGCTTAGATCCCCATTAGAACTCGAAGTCGCGGTTGACTCCTTTATCGATGCCGTTGAAAAAGCAGCATGGAATAATACTCCTCAACAACGAAATATAGAGAGCTAAAGTATTATCAAGTACCCATGGGAAATAAAAGATTTGGTTAAAAAAAAGAAAAAGATGGCACCAAACTCATGCCCCGCAAGATAAAACACATCTCAAGCGGTTGAGTAATATGCTATCAAATTCGATTAAAATCTTTTAAAGCCATGCAGTAGAAACTTATCTGCAAAGCCTGACCGCTGGAAAAGAATCGAAAGATCCACTTTCGAAAACAATTAAAATCATAAAACGGCCAAAAACGCTGTGCAACCAATTAGGGTAACCCAAGACGTTTGGGCAAAAAGCGAAAAGGAAAAAGCAGACGTTTTCGCAGTAGATCTTGAGGAAACATTTAATCCATTTGATAGTCCAGAAAACATTAATATATTCGAGACTTCAACAGAAAGCAATATAATGAGATATGCAAGTATTGTCAAGCTTAAACGGGAAATACAGAAATTGAAGCCTAAAAAAGCTCCGGGTTATGACCTAACTACAGGAGAACCTCTTAAATTGTTGCCCGTAAAAGTATTAACCAAACTCCTCTACATTGTAAATGCAGCAATTAGATTAGAATACATACCAAGACAGTGAAAAGTCGCAGAAGTGATTATGGTTCTCAAACCAGGAAAATCACCGAATGAGATAAAATTTTACAGACCTACTTCACTTCTTCCAATTATTTCAAAAGTTTTTGAAAGGATATTACGCGGTCACATACACCCCATTATTGATCAGAAACGCCTTTTACCTGACCATCAATTTCGGTTTAGAAGTAATCAGTCTGTGGACCAAGTTCATCGAATTACTGATGTAATTGAGAAAGCTTTCCAAGAAAAAAAATGTTCGCAGCCGTATTTCTTTACGTGTCACAAGCTTTTGACAAAGTTTGGCATAGAGGCCTTCAATGCAAACTAGGATAAATTCTGCCTGAAAAATTATATAAAATCCTCGTGTCGTATCTTGAGCATAGACTCTTCCTTGTGAAACTTGGAAACGAATATTAAGATTTCAAAGAAATATTGGCAGGGGTACCCCAAGGAAGCGTCCTTGGTCCACTCTTGTACCTCCTATTTAAACGTGATATCTCACAAAAAGTTGCCACGTTTGCTGACGATCAAGCTATACAAACAGTAGATTTGTCGTATAAGCAGACAAACGATTTGCCAGTAATTCTCAATACGGTTCGAGTCCCTTTTGCAAATGAAGCGAGATATCTCGAAAATGACACTCAATGCAAAATTAAAATGGAAGTCGCATGTAAAAAAGAAATGCGAAGAACTTAAGAGAACTGTTCTGGTTACTCGGAAAATATTCGAAGCTAAACCTTGATAACAAGCTGCTATTAAATACAAGCAAGTGCTAAAGCCGGTCTAGACATAATGGTATACAACTATGGGGCTTCACCAGTAAAACGAATCTAAATATTTTACAAATTGTGATAACAAAATGTTAAGATCATTCGTCAATGTGTCGTGGTAAATAATAATAATAACAATAATAATATAATAATAATAATAATAATAATAATAACAAACCGTGCTATAAGTTGTGGAAAAACAGGAACTTTCACAGGAAAGCTACCTGCCAAACATTAATTACTCGTGATAAAAAAAAATTGCTAGATAAGTCGCATACTAAGTTGCAATACAAATACAAAAAGGCTGGTGGTTTTAGTTAGGGTTAAAGTCCCATAGTACTTTGGGCACGTGTTCATCGTGTCTTTTGAGATTTCCACCAGCCCACGCAAGAAAAAGTCAGCTATACAAAATCTCGACCAGCACGAATTACCGACAAAAAAAAATTTCAGTTGTGTCTCAGTCGGCGATCGATTATGAAAGAAGCTATGTTGTGACGACAGTCAAATCATACAAAATTTTCAGGTCTTTAAACGAAAAATAAGTTACAAATGTCTTACAATAGTGTCAACTGACGATGGGGTCAGAAAAGCCTTTGTCAAACTGTTATCTGACAAAAAAAAGTAATCAAACACAAATTTCCCATTGACAGACCTGATAATGTTTTAAGATGTACTGAACATATTTTTATGTAAAGAAGTGGTGATGGCCATTTTTTGGCTTCTTATTTCCCCGCTCATATATTAGTTATGAGCTTAAAAAATATTGTCATGACATTTCCATAAAAAAAACTGGCATAGATACAGGCTATTTCTGAACAACCAAATATTATGTTACACTTTTTCCTATGTTTATAAAAATGTCAGCTCAAATAAAACGCACATACGACTAACGCGGCAAAAAAAAAATCTTGATAAAACACGTGCCGAAATCATAAATCCAGCAATCGCAACCGCAGCTCCTGATTTGCAACCCACTCAGTTGCCCGCAGAAAAAAAACACACAAAAATATCTATAAAATTCTGTCGTTTATGTCCGCCTACAATTCAACTTATTGAAAGTATCTACCAACAACTACGATGAGAAGCCATTAGTCCATGTGGATACTCAAAAATTTTCCGCTTCGTCTATTCCCCAATTATGTTGGTATAGACGAATCGAAACTCATTTATGAGCTTTATTTACGACTGCACCACCCAGTGTTTACAACATTCTGAAGCTACCACATTATTACCACGAATCTTCGTATTTATTCGTATCTATTCATATTTTTATGTCAAAAACTCTTTTAAGAGCCTCATGCGGTGAACTGCAAAATAATTTTCATTCGCAAAAAAAAAAAAAAAAACAACGACAGGCAAAAAGATATTCGCTTCCTTTGTGCATCTTTCAAATTCCAAGTCAAAGGGCATGGAGGAAATTATTTATTCTCTTTTACGGCCGCCATTATTTTCTCTGCTAGTGTGTATAATTCACAGATACAAATTGCAACAGCGTGCAAAGATGTACAAATGAACTGGGAACAGCGAACAGTAAGTACAGCAGCAGTTACCAGTGAAGATTACAATCCCATAATATCCTTGTGGGACAAAGGAGCGTTCTGCCAACCGCATGTAGCGCATAATACAAATCCTCATCATCATCATCAGATGCAGGTATCCAGCATCCAGAATAGAGCATCCAGCGCCAGTGAAAGATCATTACTCCTCGAGTGCTGACGATCTATGATAATTTACTGCGCACACCGTACAAACACATTCAAAGTATCTCTATTCAGAAGACATAACAGACCAATTCAATCGACTAAGACCGACGCAGTGTAAGACAACCGACAGACGGAACAGCCCGACAGGGTCCGAGCACAGGAACATTTATATCATAATAAATTATTGTTACCTGTTGTGGGATGAGTTCTTTTTTTGGGAGCACTCGTCGTGTCGCTCTGCTTTAGATCTCGCTGTGTTGGCCCCCAACAGATGAGAATCTCATTTGGGAGTAGGATCCGAAGTCGAAGCGCACAGCAGTCATGGTGCAAACTGCATGGACTGCTGGACAGCGTACAGAGACTGTCGATAGCCAGATAATTTATACTCCATAAATATGAACCTCCCAGTTATGACTAGTTTAGGGGGGCGAACTTTTATAGCTAAACGTGGGCCTTAAGAGGACATATATACGCAGCAACAGATCGTATGTGTATCTAGGGTGTGTGCAACAAGTGATCTCTCGAAAGTGCTTACAACTTTTGGGTTCAAGTCATGCTGGTGCGAGTTTTTATTGCTCGAATGTGGAATGCTATAAAATGAGAACTGGAAGCATAAAGTCGGGCACGACTTGAAGTGGGTCAAAAGGTATGTCACAAATGTCCAATAAAAGTTTATGTCCAAATGGAAGAGTTGACTTTGTGGGGTGGCCTTGATAGTGCACTAAAATTATTTGTAAAGGGTTTTTGGTAATTATTCTTGCGACCAGCGGAACTTAAGAGCGAAAATAGGCTCCAAATTTGGCAGGCATTGTGTGGAAGGGTTGTCTATACAATGCTGACGGATTTGCACTAAGCTGTTGTGGACAGGTGCATATGATATCATTTCAGTGAGGCAAACAAAAAAGGTGGTGAACTTTATTAGAGTCTTTAATAAGTGTGTAGGAATACAAAATGTTTTAGAGACCGAGGATCATCTATGGCGAACCAGACTACTAGACAAATGCAGGAGTAGGAACTCGAGTGCAGAAAGGAACTACAAACACATTACTTTATAAGATACAACTGGCAGGTGTGTAACTATACATCGAACATAAGCGTTGAAATCCTGTCAGAATGTAACGCGGCATTTATAGACTTGGAAAAATTATATGCAAGGCATTTATGGCCGATAAAGGACCTTAAATCAAGCTCTTGATGTCATTTGTGTGTGTAAAGATATAAGCTTGGCACAAATGAACGAATCTTCAATCTGACGCCGATGTGAAAATTTAAATTTGAGAAGCTTCACATGGCAGTTTTATACACTTAGATTGATGTCAAGTTTGTCAGATCTTCAGGGTGGGGACGTTACATAACAATATTAGTCCTAATGGGATCTAAACGAGGTGACACGCTGAGTTAAGACGATGAGGATTTGTGTTCTGTTAGCAATCTCCAAGCTTTCGACGCTGAGGGGAAAAATTATCAACTGCTAATTGTTTTGAAATTTTTCTTAAATAATTTTAATTTATTTTTATTTCAAAGACGTGAAAATCGTACATTTGTAAAGCAAACGGAACTAAAATTATTGTTTATAAGAAATGAAACGCTCTACTTCCCAACAACGTGGAGTAGATGATGTTTTGAGAAGAAGAATTCTTCAGTAATTTTGGCGTCACGTGCATATCGTTTCAGTTTTTCTGACAACCTATGTTCTTCTGATCTTTCGGTTGAGAATATCGATGTCTAGCGTGGCTTGCGAATCGAATTCCCAGCTAATGCCTAGGCCGATTTTGATGTTCGACCACTTATTATAAAGCTGAATAGTTCTAGTTAACGTAAAAATATTTGTTTACACTTAAACTATATACAATGAGAAATACGGGCCATTTTGTTAATCTGAACTGTCCAAAATCATCAAAATCCGTATTTGTTCCATAAAACTGACTTAACTGGGTTTACAACTCCAAAAAATGATCAACTGCTAATTGTTTTGAAATTTTTCTTAAATAATTTTAATTTTTTTGTTTTATTTCAAAGACGTGAAAATCGTACATTTGTAAAGCAAACGGAACTAAAATTATTGTTTATAAGAAATGAAACGCTCTACTTCCCAACAACGTGGAGTAGATGATGTTTTGAGAAGAAGAATTCTTCAGTAATTTTGGCGTCACGTGCATATCGTTTCAGTTTTTCTGACAACCTATGTTCTTCTGATCTTTCGGTTGAGAATATCGATGTCTAGCGTGGCTTGCGAATCGAATTCCCAGCTAATGCCTAGGCCGATTTTGATGTTCGACCACTTATTATAAAGCTGAATAGTTCTAGTTAACGTAAAAATATTTGTTTACACTTAAACTATATACAATGAGAAATACGGGCCATTTTGTTAATCTGAACTGTCCAAAATCATCAAAATCCGTATTTGTTCCATAAAACTGACTTAACTGGGTTTACAACTCCAAAAAATGATCAACTGCTAATTGTTTTGAAATTTTTCTTAAATAATTTTAATTTTTTTGTTTTATTTCAAAGACGTGAAAATCGTACATTTGTAAAGCAAACGGAACTAAAATTATTGTTTATAAGAAATGAAACGCTCTACTTCCCAACAACGTGGAGTAGATGATGTTTTGAGAAGAAGAATTCTTCAGTAATTTTGGCGTCACGTGCATATCGTTTCAGTTTTTCTGGCAACCTATGTTCTTCTGATCTTTCGGTTGAGAATATCGATGTAATAGAGGCTTTGATAGCCACAACCAAACGAGGCGACGTACCATTGACGATTCCAAATTTCGGTGAAAGACTAAATGATATTCATTTACCATTTGCAGATAATCCATCAGCTAATATTTGTGGACCAAATGGTCACTGTGGATGGTGAGTGCTATGAAGCTATAATCAATGAAGCTTTCGTTCCTTAATTGAATTAATGGAGACTAGACGATATGTACATTCATGAAACAGCTGCATGTACAAATTACAAATTTTTGCGCAACAGGCTCGTTAGTACACAGGCCGAGCTTTCTCACAACCATTTATTTACAGTATACCACAACATCACAAGATTTGACCGTTCAATATCTCTTTCTATGGAGTTATTTAAAGTCACGAGCACATGTGAGCAAACACGAAATTCTGCAAGTCCTAACGGAGAACACCTGTAAGGAAATGGAGTACTGCAATACAGCACATATGGTTGATAACATATTCGGCAGCGATATCATTTTCAAACGATAGCATTTTTAAAACATGAATGTACATATAAACATTTCAAAAACGTTCTCTTTTTCGAATATATAACCTAAGAAAATAGGTTCACACCTTCATGACCCATAATATTTGTTATTTCAAAAAGTTATCTTAAATTTGCGTAATATACATATAAAAAAACCAAAATAGGGCCCACCCAAGATTCAAACAAAGCCTTTTATTGTAGAGTATGCATACACATGAGTCCTTTTCAATGCCCTGAACTTCAATTTTACAGGTTTACTCCAAGAGAGTAGGCAAAAAAGCCGATGGCTCGAAAAAAAAAACCCCAACAAACTACCAAAAAAAAACATTGTGTTCCCTATTTTGTTTTGAGTAGTTAACATTTGTTTTTTATATAAGACTCAGTTATCTTTAAATGAAACAGACTTCTTTTTATTATGAAGGTGACAGGTGACAGGTAGGGCTAAATATGATTTTTTTTTTCAAAAACGTTTATATTGCTTTTTCAATAAATCATTCGCTTTTTTTGATGTTTTTATTCAAAGTTTAATGAAAACATAGGACAGATTTAAAAATACAAGATTTATAAAAACGGACGAAAATATTAGAACAATGAAATGCAAACAGACCTAAATAAAATCGTTGTAAAGAGTGAAATTCCGATAGACTTATCTATCTGTTAAAACAACTGACAGACTAAATACGTGTTTTTGACATTTGTTTGTGCCGAACTTTTTGGCGAACCACTAAGCGCATTTGTTGTGCTGATAAATTTTACATTTAAGCCATACTCGGTGATGTGGTTTATTCCTAGCTTAATTAGCTAAGTTTCCATTTTGGAAGTGTTCATGTAGGTTTTTTGTATAAACGGAAAAACAATTTTCAAATATTTCTCAATACGGTTCGAGTTCCTTTTGGAAATGAAACGAAATATCTCGGAATGACACTCGATGCAAAATTAAAATGGAAGTCGCATGTAAAAATGAAATGCGAAGAACTTAAAAATAAATACAGAGAACTGTACTGGTTACTCGGAAAATATTCGAAGCTTAACCTTGATAACAAGCTGCTATTAAACAACATGTGCTAAAGCGGGTCTGGACATATGGTATACAACTTTGGTGTTGCACCAGTAAAACGAATCTAAATATTTTACAAACTTTTGAAAAAAAAATGTTAAGATCATTCGTCAATGTGTCGTGGTATATAAGGACTGAAGATCTACTCAGATATCTGGGTATTCCCGCAGTTAAAGATGAAACGAAAAATTTTGCACGCAAATATAGAAAGAATTTATTGGGACACGGTGGACAACGGTCCTCCAAATTCTTGAAGAAACAAATTTATTGCGGCGTCTTCAAAGAACTAAGCCCTTAGATTTGGTCCGATAACAACAAACCGCGCTATAAATTGCGGAAAAACAGGAACTCTCACAGGAAAGTTACCTGCCAAACATTCATTACTCGTGATAAAAAAAATTGCTAGATAAGTCAAATACTTAGTTGCAATACAAATACAAAAAGGGTAGTGGTTTTGGTTAGGGTTAAAGTCCCACACTACTTTGGGCACGTGCTCATCGTGTCTTTTTAGATTTCCAACAGCCCACGAAAAAAAAATTGAAGTTGGCTGATTGTTAGTATAGTGGACTACTAAGCACGGGTCTCTGGTTTAAATCATCTAATTTTTTTCACTTTCATACCTCTTGCGGAAGTCCAACGAATATCCAAGAGTGTTACACTGTCATGAGAAGGTTGTCAAATTAGCTGTTGTAAGTCGGTTTCTTCGACAAATAAATATAAATTCGCACACAAAAATTAAGGGAGAAGCTATGTTTGAGGCCATGTATTGGCCGATATCCAATTTTCAACCCTCACAAGACCCTCGAGACCCCATTATATCTGAAAAATGAACGTCACGAATTTGAAAATTAAGCCAAAATTTCCGTCAACGAGCGCTATAGACACTCGTCTAAGATAGAAATGTTTCAAGCAGGACACAGCGGGTCAAGGCATTACTTTAACAAATGAACCTGTTAATTGGTCGCCTAATTGATGTGATTTGAATCATTCTGACTACTTTTAGAGAGGGGGTATCTGTATCTTGCTGGAGAACATGTTCACTGAAAAACATGTTTCTCGTACAAACCCGCGCGATGGTTAGTGCGATGAACTGCCGCGCAGAAGGTCTGGGTTTGATACCCAACCGTAGCAACACCTTAACGATTTTTCACTGGCCCTCCTCTCGTGATGATCTGACAAATCATCCGAGTAGTATATTCAAGGAAAGCTTATCTCAAATTCGCCGTTCGGATTCGGCATAAGACAGGATGTCCTGCCATGGTGCAAGAACTACTCACGTACACATGAATAGTTGTGAGAAAGCTCGGCTCTGGGTACTAACAAGCTTGTTGGGCCAATAATTCGTATTTTATGTTTCCTGAAACTAGGATGACCTTGCACTGAAAAGATGGCCCAAAGAATCCATCATTCAGCGCTATATTCCCAAAATAAGACCGAGTATGATGGAAAAGTTTTACAAAATATTACCGATGTCTTTCAATAGACGCAGACATTCCCAAAATTGTTTCAAACAATGTCACAGCATTTGTGAGCTAAAAGAGTTAATATAAAGGTCATTTCATTAATACCGTTGAAATATATTTTGAATAACATTTGAAAGTTTACAAACTACTGGTATCACCAATCAGTATTTACACGAATTCTCGTTGAAAGTTTTACTGGTGTCATTTTAATACTGCTTTGATTTTCTTTGATATAGGTAAACATATTCAATATAAGTCTCTTATCGTTCAAATTTGTAAGACATTGACGTATATAAGGTTAGCACTTTGAAGATCTTTTAATTAGCAGATCACCTCATAAATGGTATTCAAATGTTAATTACCAAATTTATCTAAATTACGTTTAATTAAAAGCACATGCACCATTTATCAAAATGACATTCATTGACATCTCTTAGTCGCTGCAAGTGTCAACGGCAAACAAATCGCTCTTTGTACACAATTCAGTTATTGATAACAATTTTACTTGCGTCTTTTATATTTGCATTTAATAATACGATTGTCCACATCACAACAATGATGGGCCATAAGAAATCCGTCAAGTGACCATCAACCTATCTATCAGCTGACATAATCTATTTTTAGTTTGATAAATACGAATACAAATACATTTTAGACTGCCGGCTTTATTTTGATGTTCAATGTTTTTTTATAAGATACGTATCGAAACCACGCACATTGAAACCCATCGGCCACTTGAAATAGTATGAATCAACGTCCATCATATTGTGCGTTATCGCTTTATGGTGAAAATAATAATGACGTATACTACCTTCAGAAATATAAAAAATTGAAATCAAAATAAAAACAATAAGACGTCAATTTTAAGACGTGCTTGCAGTCACAGAAGGAGAAAAAATTATGAAATAATTGTATTGCAAATCAGAAATGCATACATCTGTCAGCTGTCAAATAATATATTGCATGTGCCTTGCGTTACGTGAAGAGTTCGTAAAAATGAGAAGTTTTAATTGCAGCCTGTCAAATAAATTAGACAGGTTATATTTTACATTTCAACTTCTTCTTAGAAATCTCATAATGGTATGCAGTTCATGGCGAAATTCAGTTCAGGTGACCAACGCGGGAAGAGAAATGACTTGCAGTGTCAATGTGAAATGATTGGTTTTTGGAGTCAATTCACTTTGATGTTATCATGATAGCTTTAGCTTCTGAAACGTCAAATATTTTTTTGTAGGTCCTATGTATGCTTTTATTTTAATATATACATATGTGAAAATGGAGTTGAATTTAGTGAAAACGTTCATGATGTAATTTAAATGTCAAATTTGTATATAAAAAATGTTAGTTGTATCGTGAAATGTCAATTTTACCATAGCTACGTCATAAATGTCATACACTTATTGTATGAATAAATTTAATTTGCTGCTAAATTTGCTCCAAACCTTAGAGTGACAATTAAGTCGCACACTTCAATGATATATAAGTGACATTTTTAAATTAGCATTTCGATGGCGTTTGAGACGTATTTCCGTCGCAATTGTGAAGCAGGTATACAAAAACAAATGCGGTTGAGTCGGTACGTAAGCCCATCGGGATTCTATTGCTTTGCATTGTGTTTTAAGTTAAGTTAATCTTCAAAATGTCAACTGTCACTTCCATTTTTGGAGTGTTGTAAAATCATATATCCAAACATTTTTTAAAGAAACGTTTAAAAATGTCACCTCTGAAAATCCTTTTTCAAAATTGTCTTAAGAATATGCAAATGTTTAAAAAAAAAAAAATGTCGACCAAATGTCTAAATTGCCGTCGCAAACTGTCAAACATTGGTACATATATTTGCAATCGCTCATAAAATATTGAAAAACTTAACTGCACGCACATAAAAACTTCTTATGATGTAGGTATAACTTTACTGAAAAGTAAACCAGTATATCTGAATGTCATTGTTTTGTGGAAAAATGTTTGAGATAATTTAAGATCATCATGAGAATTATATGATGAATAAATCAAAATGCTTAGAAATATGCTTGGTGTTATACATTTTCTTTTACTCGTCATTGCTAAATGTCAGAATTACCGTCGCAAATTATTCGAAAGCAACTAGGTACTGGAAGTAAATGCGAAAGTACTTTTTTATTCATAAGCCATAAAACCAACATGTTGGATGATTCTTTTTTTGTTAAACATGGTTTACCTATTGGGAACTGTCAGTTGCGTTACTCTTTTGTGTTTTGTGTTTTTGTTTGTATTGCTTGAAACAAAACCTTTCTGTTCACATTACACATCATCATGACATTACATCATCATTCATATCAAGTATTTAATGGATAAAAGTAGATCTAACGTCTATAGGTTCTTTAAAAATACAAATGTCAACAATGTTGTCAAAGAAAACTGTATCACCTGATAAAAAAAAATCCGGATAGCCAAACTAAAACAAAAACATCATCCCCATCGAATAGGTGACGGTTCAAAGACTCTTCAAAGATCACACTGGAGAAGATAATTTGACAACTTCATTGCTGACAAACATTTTTAGCTGATTCAACACTTTTAATGGCGCACATAAACAGCAACCACTTAAACAAACGCAAACAACACTTTAAGGGCAACCACACTATACCCCCCTCCCAGCACTGCCAGCAAGGCTGTTCATTTGTAATCCACATATGCGCGCCACAAAACAGCCCCCGCGCTATCCGTCACATTTTGACACTTTGTTTGTTGCTCAGTGTTTTGGACAACCATTTACGAATATAGCAGACAGATACACTTTTTGCATGAATATTTACCTATATTGTGTTGGTTATGTTGTAGTACTGATCCGAAAGCCATTAGATCCTTAACCGGTGGAGCTCGTGCACCGAGGGCGGAAAATCCGTCCCCCAAATAGGACGCCAGTGCGACAGCCCCAAGGGGCGCTTTAGATACTTCGGTGAGAATTTTGAAAAATGCGCTTAAACACTTTTATTTGTTTTCCTGTTGCAGCGATGCTTCACTCAGGATTAACTTAATTTTATTTCGGATTTGTGTTTGCACACGAATGCGTCGTGTGTATTTTTTTTTTCTTTCACTTATCCTTCAAACTTTATCCTTTTCTTTATTTCACGCGATATGATTTTGTTTTCACTGATAACTAGCGATTTAGTGGTGTCAAAACTCCGACGAAATGCGTTTTGATTGACTTAACTAAACCGCGAAAAACACGCTACGAGCAAACGTTTTGTTTGCTGATGCACACGCGAACGGAACGTTGCGAACGAACACCTTTATAACGAAAGAGCGACGACGACGCAGACTACACCACACCACAAACGACAGGCAATGACTGTTCGATAGGTGGTGGTATCGCGGAGCTGTCATCGTCGAGTTGCTGCTGGTTCGTCAGCGCCCTCTACACTCATGGTGGGGTGTGTTCGAATATCCCTTCCCCTGTATTTACTATCGCTGCACTCGTCCAACATACACGAAAGCGAGACGGACGGTTCACTTCAGCAATGGAGTCGGTGCATGACATTTGAACGTCATTCGTTGTGCGCAGTGGCTGGTTCGGTGACCCTGGGCGTTGCTAAGCAACTGTCAACTGGTTTTGACTGACGGCGAACTGAACCAATCGGCGACGATTTGCCCGCCCTCTTGGCATTGGATATGCATACAGGAAAAAATAAACGCGATTGATACAAAGCAGGGATGAGATGAATGATGCCAGTGCGAGCGGTTAAGGATCTGTTCAGTGGTGGTTTACATACACACACATTCTTTTTTTTTCTGTTTCATTTGGCCTGGTTGAGTATTTCCATTGATGTCGTTGGGATTTCTTGTCAAGAAAAAAGGAAAAAAGTTTTTTTTTTCATCTGTTTTGTACTTTTTTGGTGGATTCTCTTCTACTGTGCTTCTGTTTTTGTTTATTTGTTTTCTGTGTTATAGGGAGAAGGCAACACTTAAACTGGGAGTAGGTTTTGTTGTTGTGGACTGGCACCGGTCGGTGGTGGTATGTAGTTGGTTAAGCTGTTGCTGCTGCTGCTGTGGATCTGTTGGACAGCTCTTCGGTTCAGTGGTGGGGTTCGTTTTTTTTTTTTTTTTTTTGATAAAGAAGAGGTTGGTTGTTGCGGATGAATGAGAGCAAATGCGGTTGGCCTCACTGCGAAAACGAAGTCTGGTACTTTTTTCGTGTAACACATGATGGTGACACTTCGCTGGTTTGATGGTCATCAAATTCTGAAGGTAGGCGCAATTTATTTTTGTTAAAAGCTTTTCCAAGCGGTATGACGTAGGTCCATTTTGAAGGTTACAGGCACACTGTGCCCCGGCAAACTGAGTGCAATGAGCGCGTTCGATTTGTGATAAGAGTTATGTCAAACGTTCACTAGACAACTTGATAACAGCTGGCGTTGCACTTAATGCGAAGACAGTTTAGTTGAAGTTGACATGTTGTTTGTGGAAGCTGACGACGGTGGCATATGTGAGCGGGTATGTCGGTGTATTTGGAAGCATATTGATAAGAAACATTGTTTTGATTTGTATAAAATTGAGATTTCTTTTCGCTTTCAAGTGGTGGAACACTGATAAGGAGGTGTGATTCTGTTTTTGTTTTTTCAATGAAACACAGACATGGCGAGTGTTGCAGTTTTTTAGGTTTTGGGGTTGTAAGTTTGTACTCTTATCGGTAATTATGCGCTTATCAATAGTACCTATATGAGGTAGGGACTGATTATTAGATCGTTGGTTGGTACTGACAGCATATTGGTGTTTTGAAAAGACATTTTTTAGCGAAACGTGAGTAAGGACTTTACTTTTCTTCTTTACATGCTGCAGCAAGAAGCTATTGTACAAAAGTAGGTACCTAGTATATGAGATGCATTTCTTTTTTTTTTGTCAGAAATCGAACATGCAGATTAACGTCTACTGCCGAGTACGTAAAGGGTACCTACCTACCTACTTAAGCGAAAAGGAACGTAGTGTATCAATTATTTATTCATACATAGTATGGAGAGCTTTAATGAAGCTGATTGTCTTCAACATTATTATTTTGTGGAATAATAAGATACTTTTTAAAGCTGAGTCAGTTTGTTAACGGAATTGGGTATGTATTTTCATTGGATTTTGTAGAACTTACGAGAAGCTATAGCTTCGATAACGTTTTGATTTCGAATTCAACTCGGAGTAAGTCATATCGGTGCCCTGATAATACCTAAGGTTTTGTGCGTCTTTCATCATCGCACTCCGGTCAATGTAGAAACATTGTTATGCCAATTAGAGATTCAGGGATAAGTGAAACTTTTCCTATGTGTCGTTGATATCTATAAAGCCCCTTGTAGCCATTGTTCTAAACCTAAAAAGATAGGATATGCGGAAGGTCATGAAAAAAACATTTTCCTAGAGCTCTTAGGCTTGGGCAGTGGCACCTAAAGTGGAATGTATTGTCGTGTGTTTCTTCATTTGTGCAGTCTTAACGTATGTCCTTTTAGTAAGTTTTATCAATAAGTATAGAACTACATAGAGTACGCAACACAGCTAACAATTTTGTAGCCGTTTCAGACGCTGGCGGTAAGTGCGAAGGGGAAATTCGTAGATCGTATGCGTCGACAAGGCTGTTGTTTGATGTTAGGGTAGCAATGTGAACACTGGGGTATCAATATCAGTACCCCACATAGAAAATATTCTCTGTAGTTCTCTATGTAGTTCTATACTCTTTGGTTTTATACAGTAAATCTGTCCACCAAAGTCGAGGAGGAGCTCTTGGTTCTGGGTTTATCAAGGATACTGTGTATCACATCTTCTTGCATGTTTCACACGTGGTAATGGAATTCCACTTGGCCTTGGTGTTCTATCAGAGTGGTTTGACCGTACAAATCTGTTGGAACAGCATTTCCTGTCCGGCATATCAGCAGTTTTATTACCGTGTACGCATCATGTCCTTTGATCCATTGGAAACATCAGTGTTTTGTATGCTTATATTTTATTTCGTTAGCAGAGATTGTATTCATTTCATCGTGAGTATTTTGTGATATCACCGAAATTGAGATAGCTGAGGTTGCCTATGCTATTGAGAACCGACGTTTTTGGAAAACACAACCGCTTACAAGTTAACATTAAGTTTCGATTCATTTATATAAATGGATAAGTATTTGGTGTCATATTTATTCCTCTCATCTCAATCTTTCGGAAAGTAAAATCGAAGCTAATTTAAATTTTCAAGGTTTTGCTTACATCTGAGGAAAGCCGATAGATAAGCATAATCAATAGATTTATACATAAATCATGGAAGAACATTTTAAAATAAATAAATCATAATGAAATGCATCAATATCCGTAAGAGTAACTAACGAAATCCGAATGCTCACATAGGTAGTAAAAAATAAAACCTACAATGCTGCATTCGAGGGCGAGATCCGTGGAAACAGAAATAGTTTCTGTTGGGCTTTTATAAGGCAAAAGAGAAGGAAGGGCAGCGGATTACCTGCAGAGAGGCAAGAAATATGAATTTTTTTCAATATTAGAAGAAATCTAAAAATCAGTTTGTGGCTCTATTGAAATGCTGCGTGTCGACCATAGCTGGTTGGAATATTCGGACATTCATAATATTTGGAGCGCGCCTTCTGTTTAGCGCAATGTAGTCAATTTGATTGACCGTTTGCTGATCGAGAGACTATAATGTCCCCTTATATCTAAGTGAGGCAACCTTGTAGCGGATACAGAGGCATTTCATTTCGCAGCCAAGTTAATTTGCCATTTCGAGAAAAGTGGTGTGTATGCTGTATTTTTTTGACAATATTACCAAATATTATCCTCTCCCTACCTTTACATGCTGAGGATATGGAAGAACCACTTCTGCAGACTGTTAAACCGCAATGACGGACAACATTCCACTGTCAAGCAGAACGAAGAATTCAATATTGGCAACGACAGCGAAAACTGCCAACCACCCGACCTTTTTAAAGTGAGGATACCAATATATAAACTCAAGCTTCATAAGGCTGCCGGAAATGACGGCCTTCCTGCCGAGCTTTATAAGGCCGGCGGAGATGACTTGGTAAGTAACATCCACCAACTAATAAGCGAAATCTTGTCGGAAGAAAGTATGCCTGAAGAATGGAACCTCAGCATCGTTTGCCCGATCCACAAAAAAGGAGACCCTCTTCACTGCGCCAACTACAGAGGCATAAGTCTCCTCAACATCGCCTACAAGATCCTATCTGCCGTAATATGTGAACGCCTGAAACCGTTTACCAACAACCTGATCGGCCCTTTTCATTGTGGTCTTAGGCCAGGAAAGTCCACAACCGATTTTCACACTTCGGCAGATCCTGGAAAAAAACTCAAGATGTCCAAATCGATATCCACCACCTATTCCTCGACTTCAAAGCCTCATACGACAGCATTTATAGAAACGAACTATACAGAGCCATGTCTAATTTTGGTACACCGCCCAAACTCGTCCGTTTGTGTAGGACGACGATGGAGAATTCTCGCTGCTCCATCAGGGACGGAAACAAAATTTAGGCAAGGCGATGCGCTATCATGTGACTTCTTCAATTTGATTCTTGAGAGGATTGTGCAAAACTCCCGAGCCATCACCAGAGGCACAATATTCCAAAGATCGGTGCAACTACTAGCATACGCCGACGATATTGATATCATTGCCCGGAAGATCCATTCGTTTTTCCTGAACGGCAGTAACAGCTTTGTAAAAGGTTTTGCTAGTTATTTGGCTGTACTTTCTTGTTTAGTGATCGAAAGTCCTTGTGGTTTTTGTGTAAAGTGGTCGTCCACAATAAAATCATTAGTTATCCAGCACCTTATAGGAGATTTTTTGAGAATCTAAAGACTGATCTTCGACTATTTTGCGTTATAATCGGTTATAGTATGCAAAGTTATTTCAGCGCCGTTTGCATCTTAAATGCAAAAAGGATGTGATCCAAGTTGATGTTAGGAGTTTTATGAGTTACCAAAGAATATCTTTCTCCATCGCTACGAATAGTCAATTTAACATTCAATGGTAAGTGGACTATTCGACCTATTTGTTTGACAAAAAACGTTTTCCCTACGAAAACGTTTTTTTTTTTTGTCAAACAGGTCGAATAGGCGTATGACACATAATACGTAGCATACAATAAATGTCACATTTTTCGTCCTTCTTATAACCGGTTTATGATTTATTGCAGCTAGGGACTTCGTTAGTTGTTATTGGCTGTTATTTTTCTTTTTTACATTTGAGGTACAAAAACGAACGCCATTTTATTTTGGTTCGTTAAGAGTGGCAGTCAACAATAAAATCAGAACATCCCAGATCTCTTGGTTGTTTTGTAATTATCGTTATTCCTTGAATCCCTTTTACAAAGCAAGTAATATAGTTAGATCCACACAGCATTATGATGAGAATTCGTCAGTGTCCTATGATCAGAAATCGTCAATGTAACACAAATAAAGGGTGGTTAAATTTTAAGGGCCTCAACATCGGCCCTTAAAATTTAACCACGAACAAAACACAAATTATTTAATTTTTTTTTTAACTTCGCACATGAATGCAACGAGAGGGCTCAGTGGCGCGATGTTTAGTGCGATGAACTGCCGCGCGGAAGGTCTGGGTTCGATTCCCAGCCGCAGCAACACCTAAATGATTTTTCACTGGCCGAGTAGTATCAATTGTCATGAAAAGCTTATTTCAACTTAGCCGTTCGGATTTGCCATAAAACAGGAGGTCCCGCCATCGTGCAAGTACACACGCACACATGAATGTTTGTGAGAAAAAAGCTAGGCCCTGGGTACTAACGAGCCTGTTGCGCCATACATTTTTATTTTTTTTTACATGAATGTAACGAACTACAGACCTTAACAGCACTGGCAACTGAGGCCATCGGCTATATACCTATATGGTTCAGTTATGTATGAAACAAAATATTGTATAAATGGCCGCCGCGACCTTGCCGGCACACCTCCATCCGATGGTCCAAATTTCGATGACGCTTAGGCATAATTGAGGTTCACTGCGTAAATGTTCCGAGTTATCTCATCATTTAGCTCTTGAATTGTTGCTGGCTTATCGACGTACACCTTTTCTTTCCAATAACCCCAAAGAAAGAAGTCCAACGGTATCAAATCACATGATCTTGGCGGCCAATTGACATCGTCACCACGTGAGATATCACGGCCATTGAATTTGTCACGCATAAGAGCCATTGTTTCGTTAGCTGTTGGCACCGTCCTGTTGAAACCACATGTCGTCCACATCCACATCTTCCAATTCTGGCCATAAAAAGTTCGTTATCATCTCACGATAGCGAACACCATTCACAGTAACTGCCTGACCGGCCTTATTTTGGAAAAAATTCGACCCGATGATGCCGCCAGCCCATAAACCTCACCAAACAGTCAGTCTTTGCGGGTGCATTGGTTCTCGACAATCACTCTGGGATTATCATTCGCACAAATGCGGCAATTCTGCTTATTGACGAATCCACTGAGGTGAAAATGTGCCTCATCACTGAAGATGATTTTCCTCGAAAATTGTTCATCCACTGTTGCCATTCATTGCCACCATTCTGACCATTGACGACGCTTGAAATGGTCAAGAGACTTTAGTTCTTGAGTCAATAGCAAGTCCTTATGCATAATGTTTTTTTTAACGTTTATTTATTCACAAAAATTTTTAATACTTAATTAATAGCCTAAATAAACTTAAAAGCTAAACATATGTACTGTGACAAAGTAAATGACCATTATGGTTCGCAATACATGTCTTATTGATTTTTTTTATATAACTATGCATATGTTTTGGTATTGAATATTATTATAATATTTGTATAAATTTTGTATTTTGTAAATAGGAAAATGTGAATAGAAACCTATTAGAAGACAGTCGCAACTTTTTTATTTTATAGATAACTAAAACTTACAAGACTAACTTAACCTATCTAAACCTATCTAGGCCCTGTCATGTGATCTTTATTCCATCGGCTAGCAAGCAGAGAGTAAGCACAACGCTTACTTCTCCCAGTTATCGCTAGATCAAAAATCACATGTCAGGGCCTAGTTTTACTTAACCCTAAGTTTCGGCTTCAGCCCAGCCTAGCCACCAGTATTTATCTCTATTTAACCTTTTAGTGTTATTTTTATCGCATTCAGGTATGCTAATGCAGTGTCTCATTCGATCAGTATTCCCACCCCCGACTCAAAAGGCTCGTAAAGGATCCTTTTATCTGTTGCTCTCCTTGCAGCATGGTATATGATTGGGACGTTCGTTGAGTCCGATAGGTAGCCATATGCATCCAGAAACAGGAATGTCTCTGGCGGAATGTATCCGCTTTCTAAGGCATTTCTGAAATACCCAGTATTCGGATAGAATAATCCCGAGATTAATTCGTTTTCGCTAACATTTGCCGAACGAGCAAAGTGATTCCTTACGAGGTCGAGTATGACATTGTCAATTCTAGATACACCGGAAGCATCTAGAATTCTTTTGTTTGAGACGTAGTGCCTAAACTCGGAATGTGCATTACTTTTTAATTCATTTTTTATTTACTTAAAATATTAACTTAATACTAGACAAAAATGCTTAAATCTAACTTATCAATAACATATCTACTTAATCTAACTTATCGGCCCATAGCGGGCGCTGTAAGCTTATAACTAACATTTTTCTTTTGCTTTTCAGCCTAAATTTGTCATTTGTTTCTTATTGTTAATATAAAGACATTTAATTGGTTTTTCAAAGAAAAAATTAAAACTTTGAACAGTAACCATTTTTTTTTGTTTTATATAAAAACTTAATCTAGACTAAAACTAACTTAAACTACTTAATACTAGTTAAACCTAACTAACACTACTTAAGACTACTTAACTACTTAAACCTAACTTAGTTATAATCGGGGTGGCAAGCACTCGTTGCATATGCCCCGAGGGTTTGCCATCCCGATTGCGTCATTGGGTCCAGCAAGCATTTATGCAACCATATTAAATAAAATATGGTGCATAAGCCCAGCCCCAGACCTTGTACCTAAATTTAATTTACTTAAGTACTAAGGAGTGGACTAAAAGTCCGCAAAGACCTGAGGAACTGCAGAAATACTTTCCTCGTTTAGCCACCAAAACTCGGTGCGCTGCTTTTCAGCGTCGGTCCTATCGCGATCCGATACCGCCGTGCTAAAGCGGAGGAGCTCCGGAGCATTGTCGACGTACCCATCGCGGAATAGCCGCTTGTCTCGCGCGTCACGGTAGCGATGGTATAAAACCGGGATACCGTTCCTGTCTTGTATTAACCCTAACGAATTGATATAAATGAATGCCTCTGGTGGAATAAAGCCGGACATGAGCGCACTCTCCATGTACATTTCATTGGGGTAATAAGCCCCACAGATCAGGCTGTTGTCGCTACTCATCGCCCTTGAAGCGTGCCTTCGAGTCACCTTAATTAGGAAATTGTCAATTCTATTCAACTGAGCCCCATTGTATAGAACCTCGTTGCGATAATATTTTATGTACTCGGAGTCCGGCGTTCGGTACAATCCTAAGCAGGATCGGAGACACTCGGAATGTGCACTCCTATATATCTGCATGCAGGCTCTGAGACATTTGCGCTCGAACACTCGGAGCTTTTCCATATACGATGGGTTAATGTTCCACCACACTGGACTCGCATAAGTCAGAATTGGACGAACAAATGCTTGGTAACAAATGACCTTCACATCGGATCTTAGATAGTTGGAAGAAAAAAGGCTTTTTAGCGACATGAATGCCGCTCTTGCATTCTTTAATTGAATATTTAGGTGCTCATTATAATACAAAAACTTGTCCAAATGAACACCTAGGTATTTCACAACGGTCTTTGACTCGATCTGAAGACCATTTGAACTCGTTATTTTTAGATTTCTCCAGTTGCGTCTCAAGTCTGAATTACCATGTCTTTTTTGGGGTGCGGAACAGTATGGTTTCACATTTCGTATAATTGATTTTAAGTTTCCATTCGGAGCAGAAACCTTGACACCTATCAAACTTGCTTTGAAGTTGAGTTTGGATGTCTTCAATTGTTGAGCCGCTTGCATACAGTGTAGCATCGTCGGCAAATGCCAGCGAATTGTCGAGTTCCCTAAGTATGTCAGAAATGTATACATTAAAAAGCTGTGGAGCAGTAACTATTCCCTGCAGAAGACCATTAGTGACCTTAAAAACTTCAGCTGTCGTGTATTCTCTATCTGTTACGATAAATTTCTTTCCGTGTATCATGAATGCTATCATCTTTGTTAGATGAGAAGGAAATTCATATCGAATAAGTTTATAAAATTAATCCGTCGATCCAAACCGTGTCAAAGGCTTTTTCGATATCTACCAGGCAGGCAGCTGTACATCTTTTGGCGTTAAGATTCCAGTTAACATCCGAAATCAGTTTCGTAATAGCATGCACTGCCGAGTGATTTCTTTTGAACCCAAATTGATTCCGCGGTATAATCTCCTTTTCATTACAGACGAACGAAATAGACTTACTAATAACTACCTCAAGGATCTTCCCGATATTAGGCAGGAGACTTATTGGCCTATAATTAGAAGGATCAGAAGGATCCTTTTTCTTTTTAATTATTGGAAACACCTTTGATATTTTCCAGCAACTCGGAAAATAGTAGTTATTTAGAAGATTGTTAAAGATAACACAGTATTGCCGTATGATGTCAACTGGTAAAGGCTTAAGCACGATGTTTGGAATGTTATCCAAACCACTTGACTTCTTCGTATTCAGTTTTGTCAAGAGTCGTGAAGTAATTGTTAGTCTGTTCATCTGTTAGTTCGTCAGCTTTTAACCACTCAGAAAATGTCAGTAAAGTACCGATCTCCCTATTGTGAAATCTCCTCAGTTCATCTCTTACTTTGACCGATTTGCAGCTGGGAAGTTCCTTAGAGTGGACCGCCTCAAAATGAGAGCCAATTACTTTGAGCTTGTCTGCTCCACCATCTTTAACATATTGGTTATTTATGATGGGATAACCTGAGATATTAATCCCTATCTGTGATAGAAGCATCTGAGAAGACAGTGGTATCTTCAGTTTTGGAATTTTGACAACGTTACGTGGTTTAAACATTTTGCTTATCTTTGGAAACATGTTCCTGTTGTCTGATTTTAATTATGCATAATGTTCATCATCGACGAGTGTGAGAGGTGAAATTGTTGGGCACGACGACGAGTTGAGGTGGACGGATCTTCAGCCATACTATCGCCAACAGCAGCAATATTTTCTGCAGTATGAGCCGTACGTGCATGCACTTGTGTTTTCACATCTCCTACAGACCCGGATTGTTGAAATTTTTGCACGATTTTTCCGATTGTACGCACATTTGGACGATTAAATTGACCGAAAAAATCACGAAGTGCACGATATGCATTTTGATTTGAACGCCCATTTACATATTAAGCCTGAATAGCTTAAACGCGTTGCTCGATTGTGTATCTTTCCATGGTTTAGATTGAGCTAGTCTGAAATTGAGAAATGTCAAATTAAATGCAGAAAAAAACTTGACGTTTAGGTGTGATTCACATGCAAAAGCGGCCCTTAAAATTCGACCACCCGTTATAAGGTGTTAACCAAGTAGTTTGACATAGCTGCGCCACCGTTGACTTTCTCTACCCTTGATGGGACTTTTTGTTGATCCGTTGATTGGTGTAGATAATTGCTTAACACATGCTGCTTGCATCATTTATCATCTGCCTAAATAGTCCCCTAAAGCAAAAACATGTTCTGTAATTGAAAAGCTCTAAACACCATTGTACCAGACGCCATGCCAAGGCTTATCAGAAGGGTTAACCCTTTGTAAGTCACAAAATCGAAAGTTTGTACATTTTTTACAATTTAGAATTAATCGCCCAGTAAGGATTAGCGGGTATATCTAGCTCTACTTCTTTTGTTAGATAGCCTGGCATTTCTTTATTATATGTATGACACAATGACAAACTAGATTGCGTAGTTAATTTATTATTTTATTATTTATTTAATTTATTTAATTTATTTAATTTATTTAACACAACTAGCAAGATTATCTAAAAAAACATCTTACAGTAAATGAACGTCTAAAGAATGGATAGATACATAATTATATTCTGGAAGGGTCTACTTAAATTCGATATGTATACTTCCACGTCTTGTATTCCATCAGGAAACGATATATCACTTGCATGTTGCATCCAAACAGTTATAAATATACGCAATTAGTATCTTATTTTAACACAGATACATAAAACACAACAAATTTAAATTTATCGAAAAACTTTTTACAATAAAAAGTTATAACTCTTGCATTATTCTCAAAATGCAACAGCTTGCAATAAATCGCAAACCCTTTAACGTGTATTCTCCTATTTGTAATCACAGAGTCGAAGGTCAATCGTGACTTGAACGGAACAAGGCATTCCTTAAAAAAAATACAAAATTCCATGAACAATATCTTTTAAACAGTCCGATGACTAATGTCCACCGCAGGCGAAACAATCTCGCAATCTTGGTGGAAACACACAGCTTTGCAATGCAAACAGAAACAAATTAATATTTCCCTCTCTCTCTTTTTGGGAATATTGTACTTTCAAGTTATGTATCTCATACTCTTGTAGTGTCCTGTTTGGGTTCGTTTTTTATCATCATCTTTGTTCGAAGACACAATCTCGCGTAGGATAATTTTTCATCGACATTTATTTACGTTGATGGCCAATCGCCACCTTTGCTCTGGTCTGTGTATGGCAATGGCATACGCTTTTCCAATCAACCAACGAAGAGCACTCGCATCAGGAGATAGAAATCTATGATTTGCTAGATGTATCTACACCAGACAACGTTCGCTTGTGCCTTAGATATGCACATGTACCTACATCATTTCAGATGGCAGTAGGTGGTAATTTCAAAATGGTTACAAATGGAAAATCGTTATTATCTCGGGATGTGCGTATTGGACTTGGCGTTGTAGACCTGCAAAGTGTGTAGTACAGAGCAGGATAAATCGTTAAATTTAAGGTTATTGCTTAAGTTTAACATATTAAAACATTTTATATGAAATATTAAATAATAAATTATTGAAAGCTGTGTAAACGCACTTGGGATGGGTACATCCGCTGTGTGAATCTTCTAAAGAGATAGAGTATCTCATTTCGTCTTCAATATCGCATGGTGAACAACATTCTAAATAAATAATAAAAATAGTTATATACCTAGTCTTCCTCTGATATGTCAGGACTATTTCGAAGTTACCATCCTTAGCATATGAACATTCGGTCTGTTGGATTACTATTAAAGGGGTTTTCAATGAGAGCGATACAAACGTTTTTTTTTTTTTAATAAAACAACGGCTAAATAAGCAAACGGTTTTGGATATCAATGAAATTCTTTATTCCTGTGAAAGTACGCTCGATTATATATGGAACCACGGGCACGCTTGCAGAAGTCCAGACGCTGAACCCAATTTTCGACGGTTTTCAAGCATAAATCGGCAGATACTGCTGCAATTTCACGTTCGATGTTCGTACGAAGTTCATCAATCGTCGCTGGCTTGTTGGCATAGACCATAGACTTGACGTAGCCCCACAGGAAATAGTCTAACGGCGTCAAACCGCACGGCCGAGGCGGCCAAGCGACTGGACCATTTCGTGAGAAAACACGTTCTCCAAATTTGGTTTCCAATAAATTGATTGTGGCACTCGCTGTGTGGCTTGTGGCGCCGTCCTGTTGGAACCACATGTCCTATATTCGGTTATCATTGAACGGTAGCGATTCCCATTCACAGTAACGTGCCGGTCTTGGTTATCACGGAAGAAGTATGGCCCAATGACGCCGCCGCCGGCCCATAAACCACACCAAACCGTAATTTTTTCGGGATGCAATGATGACTCATGGAGTACGTGTGGATTGCTGCCTGACCAATACCGCATATTTTGTCTATTGACGAAGCAATTCAGCCAGAAATGAGCCTCATCGCTGAAGATGTTTTTTCGATGAAAATCCGAATCATTTTCAAGTTGTTGCTCAGCCCAATTCACGAACAAACGACGCTTCTGGTGGTCAAGCGGCTTCAGTTCTTGCGTCAATTTAATCTTGTAAGGATGTAGCCCAAGATCTTTTCGCAAAATTCGCCACAACGACGTCACAGAGATGCCCAACGCTTGAGAACGGCGTGTGAGAGACACATTTGGGCTTTCTTCAACTGAAGTAGCCTCAGCGGCAGCAACATTCTCGACAATACGGGCAATTCTTTGTCTCACTGGCACGGGAACATTTTGAACTGTGCCCGTGGATTCAAATTTTTCCACTAGACGCTCAATTGTTGATCTGCTCGGACGATTATGACGACCATAAATTGGACGTAGCGCTTTTAACGTTGAGGCCACTGATTCCGAATTTCGGTTGTAAATTTGAATAATTTCGACTCGTTGTTGGATCGTATATCTTTCCATCATGAAATGGCAAACCTTACTGAAGAGAAATGTCAAAAGAGCGGCAAGAAATATGGCGTCGTTTGCTGTCCCTGTCGTTCAACTTTTGTAGCGTCCCTGTTGAAAAACCCGATACTTCCATCTAGACGCAATATGTCAGAAAAACATAATATCATCGCCATTTAAAAGCTAGTTCCACACATTTATCAACGATCTACCAATATATAAAGGTATAAAGATGTCAATGTTTTGAGAAAAGTCAGTAACAGAGGACTTCTGGATACAGGGATATTCGATTCTCCCTACATTTAAAAACTGACCAAGGAATTGTTCAATAAACAACACGCAGAAATTGTCTCCTCAACAGAGTGCATTTTTGGCTCTGTTCAACAAACAAAATACAAAATTTTGGCGCAACATCTCGTGTACTTCTAGCACGATAGCGGGACCTCCTGTTTTATGCCGACTCCGAACGGCGAATTTGAGATAAGCTTTTCTTGACAATTGATGCTGCTCGGATGATTTGTCAGATCATCACGAGAGGAGGGTCAGTGAAAAATCATTTAGGTGTTGCTACGGCTGGGAATCGAACCCAGACCTTCTGCGCGGCAGTTCATCGCACTAACCATTGCGCCACTTAGCCCTCAACAAACACCGGTTAAAATTAACTGAATCTCGGTAAAATATAAATAAGCATTCATTGCTGAAAGCTACGGAGTTAAAATGCTTGAATTTAATCTATTAAAATAGCATGTAGTAAACTTTTGTTAGACGATTCGTTCAGTTTGTCGTACATGTCAAAGCTGTGACTATAGCTGCCAATTGCTCACAATTTCTAACTATCTTCCAATTTTTAATTGTATGCTCAGACGGTTGGTATATTTTGCGCCAATGTCTTCCAATTTTACTTTCCAACAATTGTACGACAAATCAATTTGAAAAAACATTGTCACCTTCAAAATTGAGTGTTCACACTGTTGGAAGATATTTGTTAACCGAAAACTTTGGAGATCGGTTGACAGGCATTGTCGGACATATTTAAATTTGTATTCGTAGTGAACAAATTTGTGAAAATAAAAATGAAACAAATTATTGCGATTTCTACCATATTAATGGCTTACGTGTTGGAAGACAGCGAGGAGGAAGAATTGCCACAGAAAATCCGAAATGTTTGAACGAAAAATTGGATGGCCCGCTGACTGCAAGAGGGATTTTATTTTATCAATAACGATCTCGTCTATTATTCCAGAAGCTCTGGATGCCATCTACAATGTACTCGTCGACAAATGTCTTCAAGCATGTTTTATTTTTTTTTATTATCTTTTCAGTGACGAAGAGAATATTTTATTTAAATCTAGACACCGAGAACACCACAGGCTTGGGATGATGTTGCCAGAAAATTTAACGAACTGTGGCAATATGAGCAGATAAAAAGGAATATTTGAAGAGAAGAACGCAAACGAGGATTTGCAAGCAGTTTAGTATTGTAATGGGTGATCCATTTCGAGGTTCCCTACTTTTTTAAAGAAAAAAACACAGAAAATTCAAATTTAATGGAGAATGTTTATTATCATTTGAAAGAACATTCTTTGGCATTTATTTTTTGAAGATTATGTCTATCAAATGTAGGCCGTAGCTACGTCGCAGATGGTTCATCCGTTGAGTCCAATTTTCGATCACTCGTTCGAGCATTTCGACTGGTAACTGGCGAATGACACGCGTGATGTTTTTTTCCAAGGCCTGAATCGAAGCGGGTTTGTCGGCATAAGCTTTTGACTTTACATATCCCCATAGGAAAAAGTCTAACGGTGTGAATTCACACGATCTTGGTGGCCAATCGACCGGCCCAAAACGTGAAATTATGTGCTCACCGAAATGTTCTCTCAATAAGTCCATTGATTGATGCGATGTGTGGGAAGTGGCGCCGTCTTGCTGAAACCAAATGTCGCCGAGATCACGAGCTTCAATTTCAAGCATCAAATAGATGGTTATCATGGCACGATAACGGTCGCCATTGACGGTTACGTTCGCACCGGCATAATTTTTAAAGAAATATGGATCGATGATTCCACCGGCCCACAAACCACACCAAACCGTTGTTTTTTCTGGATGAAGTGGCAGTTCTTCAATCTCTTCAGGTTGCTCTTCGTCCCAAATGCGGCAATTTTGTTTGTTTACATACCCATTGAGCCAGAAATGGGCCTCATCGCTAAACAAAATTTGCCTCCAAAACGTCAGATTTTCTTGGAACTTTTCAAGAGCCCATAGAGCGAAGCGATGTCGCTTGGGAAGGTCGAGCGGCTTCAGTTGTTGCACAAGCTGTATTTTGTACGCTTTCAATTTAAGATCTTGACGTAAAATGCGCCAAGTCGTTCCATACGTCAGTCCGAGTTGCTGCGAACGGCGCCGAATCGACTCTCTACGGTCTTCGTGTACACTCTCAGCTACGGCCGCTATATTTTCTTCACAGCGTGCTGGACGTGGTCTATTCGGTCGAATATTATCCAATAATGAATGCTGGGTCTCAAAATGGGTAATGGTGTTGCGAATAGTACGCTCAGTAGGCCGATTATGTTGAACATATGTTGAGCGAAGTGCACGAAACACATTCCTCACAGAACGTGAATTTTCATAATTAAGTTGAACAATTTGAAAACGTTGTTCACGCGTAAGTCTTTCCATTATGAAATGCCAAACAATACTAAACAAAAATAACATGACAGCATGACACGACTCAGACGTGATCTGTAAAAAAAGGCTATTGAAAAAAGTATCTCTACTTGGATCACCCGTTACAATATAAGCCTGTTAATGCTATTTGATTGCATAATCAATTACCTTTCCAAACATATAAAATGTTGTGTGATTAAGATTTTTTTCCTTCCCGATTATGTCGTTGAAGTAATCCGCCTACGTTCCATATATATTATCATAAAATCTATTCACTTTGAAAATTGTTGTAACGTGTGTTTTTTTTAGAGGTTGGTTTTTCGAACAGAGATAAATCTGACATTTTGTGGTCAAATCGAGTAACTCTAATGTCATTTATGTTTAGTTTGGTTTGCCATTTCATCATGAACAGGTTGACAAATGAACAACGCTTGCAAATTGAAAATAATGGTTCAGTTCGCGAAGTTAATCGTCCATCAGAGCAATTAATTTGGTAAACCATGGATCGTTTTCGCACTACGTTTACTTTATGTGATAATACGCATCCGCAGAAACGTCGAACAGTTCGCACCGAAGAAACAATTGCCGCTGTAGAGCAAAGTCTTGAAGAGGACCCGAATGAATCGTATCGCCACCGTGCACAGCAATTAGAGCTTTGTCCATCAACTTTATGGAAGATTTTTCGCAAAGATATTGGCTTACGACCTTACAAGATCCAGCTTGTGCTAGAATTAAAGCTCTCGATGCTCATTTTCATCGCAAAATTTTGTTCAGTGATGAGGCTTATTTTTTGTTGAATGGCTACATCAACAAGCGAAATTGCCGCATTTGGAGTGAAGAGAATCCACATGAGACCCTTGATACGCCATTATATCAACAAAAACTAACTGTTTTGTGTGCTCTATGGGATTGGTGGAGTCATTGGGCCATACTTCTTCCGAATCGATGCTAGAGAGTCAGTTACCGTTAATGGAGACCGGTATAGAGTCATGACAATCGACTTTTTTTGTTCCCGAATCGGATGGCATGAATGTGGATGATATGTGGTTCTAACAAGACCGCGCTACATGCCACACAGCGCACGTCACAATCGATTTATTGAAAGAAACATTCAATGAGCGCATAGCTTCGCGGAATGGCCCAGTCAATTGGCCACTAAGATCGTGTGATTTGACACCATTGGAATATTTTCTTTGGGGATATGTGAAGTCGCTCGTCTACGCCGATAAACCAGAAACGTTAGGGGACTTGGAAGCCAACATTCGTGGCGTTATTGCCGACATATGGCCCCAAATGCTCGAAAAAGTGGTTGAAAATTGGACCTTTAGACTTGGCTTTATTGGAACCAGCCACGGCAATCACATGCCCGAAGTCATATTTAAGCACAAATGGCATAAAATGTTCCTTCCAATAAAGCTAAATTGATGGACATTAAAACGATTGTCTTGTGTTTTATTTTAATTCGAAGTTCTATACGTCTAAAAAAAAAACATCCGATAACTGCCCATGTGACGTTTTGGCCGATGATGTTGGGAAACCTTTCCCGATGACGTATTTTTTTTGTGCTCATTTACAGTCAAACTCATCTTTGCCCCCTCCGATTTAATACATGCAAACGCACACTGATACCTAACTGCGTTCTTCCGATAATGTCAATATCATCCGCATATGCCAGTCATTGAACAGACTTTTGAAAAATTGTACCTCTGGTGTTAGCGTTTAAATTTATAAGCACACTAGAGTGCGTGGCTTTGTCTTAAACCTTTTCTGACATCAACTGCCAATTTTCACGTAGCAGCGAGATTTCTCCAACGTTATTCTGCACAAGAGTTTGGTAGGGATGCTGAAACTTAAAATGGCTTTGTACAGATCGTTCTTATACACGTTATCATAGGCGACTTTAAAATCTATGAGCAGATGGTGTGTATCGATTTGAAACTCCTGGGATCTGCCGAAGTGTGAAGATCTGGTCGATGGTTGGCTTTCCTGGCCTAAAACCACACTGACAAGTACCAATTGAGTTGCTGACAAACTGTTTTAGGCGCTCACATACTGACAGGATTTTATATGCGATGCTTAGGAGACTAATTCCTCTGCAGTTGGCGCAGCTCAGAGTATCTCCTTTCTTATGTACGCATACGTACATACGATCTCGAGGTTCCATTCATCGGGAATACTTTCATCCGACCAAATTTTGCAGGTAAGTTGGTGTATGCTTCTTACCTAGCCAAACCCAGCTGCTTGAAAAGGCTTTGGTAAAAATTTCGAACATCGCCGCTTCAGTAAAACTTTTCAATTGATTCGACTGCCCGCTTCTCGTGATCCTTCTTTTTTGTTCGGAAAAGTCGGCTTTCCTCCCTTCTTTTTTGCCGGCAAGCCAATCGGCAAGATCTGGTCTTCTTCTGCAGCATGGATTTGTCTATTGCTGCATGCGCCTGCTGGCACTCCTCATAGTTAAGACCAGGTCTTTGCTATGGACGCCTTGTGAAACCCAGCACATCAGTTGAGGATTTCTGATGGCTTTTTGGCATTGTTGCCAGTGATCTTCTGCACTTGATGCTGGCTGCATTGAGCTTGTCGAGAGGTTGAGATAGACGTGGTTGAATGTTCTGGCAGCCTTCTGCCGGATTAGTATTAATTCGATGTGTTTGCGTTGGATATCCGCATACGTACTTTGGCTACCACCATGTAGTTATCCTAGTCGATGTTCGCCGCTCGGAACGTTCGGACATCCAAAATACTGGAGGCACTTCTCGTATGTTTTGTTAAGGACATCGTAGAAGCTTTCTTTGGTTCCATCATCTTTAACCTCTCTGAGGGAGTGACCGCACCGGCGGCACTTCTCGTATGTTTTCTCAAGGAGATCGTAGAAGCTTTCTCTGATCCCATCATCCTTAACCTCTGTGAGGGAGTGACCGCACTGGAGGCACTTGTCGTATGTTTTCTCAAGGACATCGTAGAAGCTTTGTTTGTTTCCATCATCTTTAACCTCTGTGAGGGATTGACCGCATATCAGCGATATATTTGTAAATTTGACCCTGATGCGAATCGTGACCAAGCGTTCGCTTACATTTCTGAAGCCCATGACTTCTTGCCTATGTCCACTTCCACATCCACATCCAAATTACCGCTGACCCTGCTCCTTGCGACACTCACCGCAGTTTTTCATACCTTCTCCATCCATCGCACTTCCTGGATCCTGGATGCACGTGATCTGTTTAGAGTCCAGACATTACACGTGCATATCCGAAGGTCATTCTCCTTATTTCGATTGCTGTGGTCGTCAAAGTTGATATCATCCATACCCGAGGCTTGTGATTGTTTCATAACTAGTAACTAGTAAGTTACCCCCACGCACAACTGCCAATTTAGAGGACCAGTTCTTTGTTGTACCCCTTGGACGAGAGGGTTCGTAAAAACCTATCCATACTGGCCTGAGGATATGTCCGAGTAGTCCATATACTTACTTACTTATCAGGATCCCGACCCGTGAAGAGTCTCTTCCTGAGACAGTCTTCCATCCTCTACGATCCCGGGCTCGCTGCTTCCAGTTGTCTAGACCAAGCGCTCTAGAGTAGTCCATATAAGGTGTCCACAAAGTAAATCGGCTCGACTGGAACTGGAGATGCTGTACCGTTGATTCCATCTAGAGAATTCTTTCGCTGCCACCTTATCTGTGGAGAGTGCCGTAGTGGGAACACTCTTTCTTTGCGGGGTAATTAGTAGCGAAATTATACTCCACTTCGCCCTGTCGACCATGGGTGGCCCTTCTGCGGAAACGAGTTCCGCGGTTGCATAGATTTAGGTTTCTGTGACAAGGCTTACCCCATGGAGCTGGCCCTCGACACGTCATCTTTGTGAGAGCAAAAAAGGCTTATGTTGACGAATTTGGCCTTGATGCGGACTGTTACATAGTGTTCGCAGAAGCAGAAGGCTTCCAGCCTAAATTGGCCACTTAAAACAAATCCACATTCACATTTTTATGGAGTTGGTGTTTTTCATTTTGCTATCAAAACTCGCACTTATACGTTAAGCAAGATTTGATAATAC
Organism: Rhingia rostrata; assembly: GCA_949824845.1. NCBI lineage: Eukaryota > Metazoa > Arthropoda > Insecta > Diptera > Syrphidae > Rhingia > Rhingia rostrata. The sequence continues at coordinate 158,899,000 of OX463755.1, read as the reverse complement.
CAATATCTGATGTTTACCACATACCGCTCTGAGTATACTCGTTTTCCCTGAGGATTTCCAAAGTGTAACATTAGTATTTCAAGCTGAAGTCCAAGCAGGGATGTACAAGGTTTGGTAGTATAGATCGGTTTTGGCGTTATCGATATTATGAATTTTTATTAAACAGTATTTCTCGGCCTCAGCTGATCTCTAGTGCGTATTTGCATACCTTACATACCCTACTGAGTCTTATATAATAAATTAAACACGGTGGTTTTTGGCTAAAAGCTTATGACCTGCAACCTTTCTGCAAGTGAATGCACATTCAAATTATTTGCGATCTACCTTAAGCTTTCTATACTCCATTCTGTAGCTTAATATAGGCCGCTCAACCTAGATCGCTAGATTGAATTTGTTTGTCTTTGCAGTCCTCTCTGAACCTTAAAATTCCAAAGGCAGTGGATATTGCTTTCTCGATGGTAGAAATGGTGATATTACTTATCTTATCTAGTCGAGGCTGCGATCCTGATGATATTTTTTTTTAAAACAATGTCATCGTGGCTGTTCCAAATAATTTTCCTGTGTTTACTTTTTTATTTGCATTTCCTAGGAGACACGAACCGAAAAACATGTTTTCCCGAAAAAGCGCCCTGAGAATATACTCACTTCCAAATGTTTTTATTTGATTATGCACAAATTTTGCTGATAGTTCGTTCCATTAATTCCATCCATAATGGTTCCAGCATACATTTACAAAATCTACAAGTTAAACTGTTACGGGCCTTAATAAAACTTGCTCTTACATAAATATTTGCTCTTCATTGCACTTACCTATTTATATCAACTAACAATAAAATCGACTACCTAATTGCTGAAGAAAAATATGTAATTCGAACCGCATACCACTTCATCCCTTCATTTCTCCAAACTCTAGTGACATTGAACTTAAAGCGCTTAAAATCCCATTTAACTTTATCACCTAATCGATTTTTCATGAAACCTCATCTTCAACCCTAAAACAGTGAAATCCCCCTAAATGTTTACACTTTACGGGCCAATGCATGCATCGGTGGTCCTGTCGAATCGGAGTCTTCTACTACACGTATTTGCGGTCTGTGTACTGTATAACACACTTTATCAACACTTGACCATACACCAGTAATTTATCGTGCCTTTTATATGTATATGTGTGCATGGCAAAACCACACTCAATACACCCAACTATCACTATGACTACATCACACCGATTGTATGTTTCCTCTTGCATCCTTCCGCCGGTTTTGTGTGTGGGTGGTCGATGAAACTCGCTCATGTCAATAGAGATATGTTGCCATCAAAAGACGCGCACTAGAAGCCACCTCGTAGTGCCGCAATCAACCAACTGCGGAACACAAATGAAATCTAGGAAACAGCAGAATAACCTCACCCAATAATTTTTCATCCCCCCAACGTATTAAAGGACACAATGCGATGAGTGCAAGGAGCAGTTCGAGCGCGGGCGTCAGAAAAGGAAACATTTTTTCCTGCCACGGGAATCATTTGTTCGCCCCGTTTCTTCCTCTTTTTTTTCGATTTTGTTGGTGTTGTCGTTATGTCCGCTCCTTTCGGTAGATTTTCCATATTCATCCGTTTGGCAATGGGTATTGTGCTGATATATCTAGGTACGTTTACTGCGACTGTTTGTATTCGATTCGATAAAATCAACCCCGGTGCCCGATGGAGCGGAGAACAGCACCGCAACCACTGATACCAGGGCTCTGCTGTTTGCATTGTTGACACACCTACAACGACCCACAGCCGACCGAAACAGCGACGCGACGAATACACCAGGGGTATCGATCTAGATGGAGCTGGTGAGCGCTGGAACAGATGGAAAATGTATCTATGCGATGCAGTTCTATGAAATCCGATGCCATTGACGATGACGACAACAGCGCTCGCTACTATACTCTCTGTGGAGATTGTGTGTAGGAAGAAGCTTGGAAGTGGGCTGGATCTTGATTTTAGGTTCGTATTTGTTTTACAAAAAGACTTCATGTGGGTGTTTTTGTTTGTTTAAAAAAATCTCAATTATCCTTATAATTTTTTGTCGAGCTAATTATAGACAATGGTGTACGAGAAGTTGTTTAATAGGAAACACAAGTTAATAAATTGCAACGGTAGTTGGTAATTAAGGATGCATTTTCTACGTTTGGGAAGTGAATGATTTGCGTCACGGCATGAGTCATGCAATCACGTCGAAGGGCTTAACGTTGACCTACTTTTTTATAAGTTAATTTGCAGATTTTGAACGCTTGAAGTAGTTGAAAGTAGAAAATCCTTTCACTGAATCAAATTTTGGATCGATCGTCCTCTAAAGTATATTTGATCGTAAAATTTGTATTTGTACGAATGGTTCACATAATTATTGCAAACGTAACGAGGGTACTAATGTCAGGTTCCAGGTATCTATCCTGTGTACTCACTCGCGAGCATGTACATATATTCAGATAGAAATAGATGTTTGGCTTGGTGAAGCCATATTTGGCTTGGTTTATACCCTTGTGAAGCGGAGATAATCTCGGAACGCGGTTTAGTAGGGAAATCGTAGATTAATTGGAAAGAACAGGCTCCACGAAACAAAAACAGATTATAGCATCCGACAAACATGCTTTGTAGGAGCTTTAGGTATGGTGATTAATTTTGTTCTTATCGACTTTGAATGGATTAACAGCACAAGTCTTAAAATACAGAGGTTATGTCTCGGAAGTTTTTGTATGCACTAAACTATCAACCCAGATTGGATGAACGCTGGAATCTTAGCTCCTAACCTCCATACCTACCTACGATAAAGCAATTTCTCTTTCAAGCCGAGAGCCATCATCATTTTATCGACTTGATGGATAGGTTAGGTTAGGTTGGTGATTTGATGAGGCAGTCGGTGTGCGTCTTCCTCATCACACTCAGGTCAATATAGACCCATTGTTATGCCCGTTGGGGGTCCACGTTGGTGGTCCACGTGTATGGTTGGTTCCTTCATTATCCCGTAACTAACCATCCAGATGTTGTTGCAAACCTGAACAGATTAGAGAGATTAGAGAGATCATGGAAAAAATATTTGCCTAAGGTTCTCGTTCCTAATTTGCTGAGGCCTGGGCAGAGACACAGAGAGTGGGGGCCTCTACAGAGGCCATCATCTATAAGATGCAGTTTTAGTTTGTGGCTTTTTAGTAAGTTGTGTCCAGTTAGAATCGCTTCTAGAATCGAGACAGATTTCCTGTTTCTTCGAAGTAGTTTATAGGTTCTGGCTGTTTCATACTCAGACCACATCCTTTTGGAAGTTTCACAGGTGGGGAGGGAGTTCCACCTGTTTTTGGCAACCTGATAATAAAATTCATTTTGATGGATAAGAATCATTTTGATATGAGAGATCGATAGAGTGACGAATCAATTTAGGATTCTATCAGGGGTTAACAAGGAAGGCACTGTCATCAATAAATTTCCACCTGCTGTTTTAGGACATATTCCAGTTTTGAGTAGTAGAGGTATTCAGTATAACATATAGGTTCCTGGTGCATATTCGTAGGTCACTGTTTCTTTTTCTTCGTCCGAGGGTTGGTGAAAACCGAAGAAGATTCGTACTGACTTAAAACACCACCTTTCGATAGAAATTGTTGGTTACTGCAACTAAGATAAATATTATCAAGCATTTTCTATCACGAATTAAAAACGTTGGCCATTTATTTTCCAGTGAAAGATCCTGTTTATTACGTAATTTGGCGCTGTTAGTCCTAAGGTCACCATGTCTACAGGGTTCGTTATTTGTAGTGGGAACAATAAATTTCTGTCATCCAAAACTCGTAGGACTGTATTGTTGATTAGTCGGTTTCTATGCTTTCGCGCTAAACTTCTAGTTTTAGCTTCGATTATAGGAATCCCGAGATTCCTAGGGATATCGTATAGGCGTCCTGGGAAAACTTGTCATAATTTGTGTATCATATGGCGGTTTTCCTGTTTTTAAAATCGTTATGACCTCCGCAACTTTCCATTGGCTGTCCACGTGTTTAATTCTAGAACGTTGAGAACGTCTCCGGTGACCTAATCATAACTAGGAGCTTTCTTATGTTTATGATTCCAGATCTCATGTTTTAGGCCTTGTACAATTGTTCTTGTGAGTCTGAAATCGTCAAAGAGTAGTTTCTTCTGTTGATATTGACCATCGAACGGTTTAATGCATTTTGATTTATTTTTGTTGGCGTCATGACGGTCTTGAGCCATATGGTGCCTTTTACAGTTTTTTTTAGTTAAAAGAGTCTTTGTTTCTGTGATATCTGAGTCTGGTTGATATTTTAGAAATCATTCCAATCTGTCTATCTTTATAAAAAAAAAACAAACAAAATAAAAACAATTATTAGGTGTACAAAGATCACACTTGAACCATATACACAATAGGGTCGGTATCATGAAGCATGTACGAAACCGACCCTTATATATCGTATAAGTGAATGAATAAATTATTTTTGGTGTGAAATTCCTTGAGCCAAAGTTGGTCAAGGGCAATTTTTATCCAGAAAGTTTAAGAAAATTTAGCTCAATGGCAAATGTAAAAAAAAATGTATGGCGCAGCAGGATCGCTAGTATCCAGGGCCTAGCTTTTTCTCACAACCATTCATGTGTGCGTGTGAACTTCTTTGCACTTTGGCGGGATCTCCAGTTGTATGACGACTCCAAACGGCTAAGATGATATTAGCTTTTCTTGACATATGATACTACTCGAATGATTTGTCAGATCATCACTAGAGGAGGGCCAGTGAAAAATCTTAAGGTGTTGCTTCGGCTAGGAATCGAACCCAGACCTTCTGCGCGGCAGTTCATCGCTCTAACCATCGCGCCACTGATCCAGTCCAGGTGGCAAAAGTAGTCAGTAATAATCTTAGCATCTCTGTACTCCATCGACTACTCATAACTTATCGCTAGTTATACAACACAAACACTCGGGACAAGCGTTGCCACCTTAAGGATGGAACGTAGTTTAAGAATGGTTGAAGTAAAATTTAGGCCTCAAAAAATAAGTCACATCCTGAGACAATTTGGACTGTGAATAAGCCACTTGATCTGACAGACTGACTTCCACCTATAATACTCGAATAAATCTCAAAAGGCACGATGAGCAAAGTATTTTGGGACTTTAACCCTAACATAAACCACCACCCTTTTTGTATTTGTATTGCAACTAAGTATGCGACTTATCTAACAATTTTTTGTATCACGAGTAATGAATGTTTGGCAGGTAACTTTCCTTCGAGAGTTCCTGCTTTTTCCGCAATTTACAGCGCGGTTTGTTATTATCGGGCCAAATCTAAGGGCTTAGTTCTTTGAAGACACCACAGTAAATTTGTTTCGTCAAGAATTTGGAGGACCGTTGTGTTAACGTGTGCCAATAAACGTTTCTTTTGTTTGCGTGCAAACTTTTTCGTTTCATCTTTAACTGCGGGAATACCCAGATCTCTGCGTAGATCTGCATTCCTTATACACCACGGCGCATTGACGAATGATCTTAACATTTTGTTTTCAAAAGTCTGTAGAATGTTTAGATTCATTTTACTGGTACAACCCCATAGTTGTATACCATATGTTTGGACCGGCTTTAGCACTTGCTTGTATAATAGCAGCTTGTTAACAATGTTAAGTTTCGAATATTTTCCGAATAACCAGTACAGTTCTCTACATTAATTTTAAGTTCTTCGCATTTCTATTTTACATGCGACTTAAATAATGCGCACCCCAACTTGCACCCATTCTTAGCAGATTATTTTCTATGCCATATGATCAACAGGTTTTACCCAGTTAATAGAAATTTGTTCGAATCCAACAGATTCCCATAACAAGGAAGAAAATGCATGCCCTGATACTGCAGATCCATTGCTTTACTATCCATACTTTCAAATGCATACTTTCGATAACATGGAAAGGAATGGCTTAGTAATTGATACACAATACGGGTTAGGAAAGAAACGCTCAACTGAAGACCTGAAAAGTTATGTAACCCATCTGTAGATATATGCAATGGAAGATCTATGGAGAGTCGATAGAGTTCAAGGCATTCAGTAGAGTTTTGCAAAGGTTTTTGCTAGCCAAATTGACAGCATACAAATGCTGTGCGGCTGGATGGATAACTTTATATTTAAGAAAGATAGTACTAGATGGTGTTTTCTCCGACGGATTATCTATAAACACTGGGGTACCTCAATTGCCTGTTCTCTCACCCACTCTATTTCTGCTGCGCATTAATTATCCTTTGAGAACAAAACGCATTTTACGTTTTCCAGATGAATGTAATCAATAGCGACTAACTCCATCGAAACGCCTATTACAGCTATTGATGCACCATCAGAATTGCGAACAAATCTGTTCTGTAAATGTAGACCTGCAAGAAAAATTATGAAGGGGGGGGGGGAAGAAAAGAAAGAAAAGAACAAGTTGCGCAAATCGTAATGGAGACTTTAGTACTTCAATCGAAAGAATCTATGCATATGCTAGACATCACATTTGGTTCAGATGTATTACGGCAGCAACATGTAACCTCTATTGCGTCCCAAATAAGTTAACTTTTCAGAGCTATGAGATATTAAATTTGTTATAAAGCCCAAGTACGACCAATACTGTATGTTTTGGACCCAAAACATACACTGACCTTACTAAACTCTGTCTAAAGGCGTGAAATCCGCCTTATAGAAGATTCTTACCTTACTCAAGCTGAAATCTTTGGCACACCAATGACTTGTAGGAGCTCTGTCCCTTTATTAGAGATATTAACACGGCAGATGTTGACAGGATTTTAGAAAAATCAAACCTAGACACATTATATGCAGTTTCAGATCATAGCCACACTGTTCATCTTACAACTACACGAACAACACAATACCAAAATCCTTGTTGTCACAAAAAAAAAGCAAACATTGGGACGAACTGACTTCCAGAAAACGTGTTTCCCTCAATATGCGATCTACAGCAGTTCAAGAGCCTGAACCTGGACCTAACCTTATCCCCTATGATGCCCTTTAAGTTACTTAAAGTATGGCCTCAATATTCTAATATGACCCAAATACTAGAACTGATCTATTTTACCGCTATCTAGATTGCCCTCATTACCAAGCTCTCATTAAAGCTACGCCTCACTTGTTCGACTACATTCCCACTGTTCCACTCGACATCATTTTTTATGAACAACTTAAGTCTTAAAGTTCTCCGTTTTGCTACTGCACTATTCGCCTTTAATAGATCTTCCACCTGCAATCCAGTCGGCCAACACAAAGGCAAACTTTAATTCGCATTAAAACAACTCTCCGCATACGAGTAGGTACCATAAAATCCATCGCTTTAACTACACGATAATCAGTGCGCTGCAGATACACAACATGTCCCATTCATGTGAACTCAATAATTAGTGGACATTAAGCAACTCGCAGGATGGATGTCATGAACACTCCCTGGATAGTGTTTGCCTTAAACGTTCTACACTGTGGCGCAACCTTTTAAATCAGATATACTGCCAGGCCTGCAACTTGGCAAAAGATGGCGAAGATAGACTATCTATGTCCTTAGATACAAAACATCCACATCGCATAAAAAAAAAACAAAACAAATCAAAAACTTATTAAAATGTATCTGGCCGCATGTACTAGAAGAAGTAGAACTCCTGTGTATGGCTGGAATAGTATATTTTTAATCCAAAGAAGGGGCCGTGTCCCTTTCATCATCATAACCACTGCCGCGTTGTGTCAGTGCCATATACATAGTATATGCACTATACAGTGTCGGTAGTACATTAGGATCATCGTTGGCGGATTTGGGGAGGGGGATTGAGGTTGGGACACACGGTACAGCAAGATACCGGCCACCGAGGTCGGGCAACCTCCACCACTACTGTATAATAACAACAATAACGCTGAAGTGGATTTGTGATTTCCTTGGTTTCTCCATTTTTTTTTTCTTCAATGTACCGACGACGTCGCGTTGCGTCGCGTCGCTCTGTTCCGTGTATGTGGAGTGGATCCTTTGTAGTACCCACGTCTTCGTCGTCGGTTTGGATGAATATTTTTTGTCTGTTTTGCACAATCGTAAAGGAAATGGAGAATATCAAGCAGAATCACACGTACATTGAGGCTTGTTGTTAGAAGGACATACAACAGCAGGGGGGTCCGTTTGATAATGACAAATACAAATACAAGCACAAGCGTATAGCTATGGATACACTTTTATCATCCAAGCGGATGGTGAACAAGATTACAGGAACGAAATGAAAATGACGATGCAAGACTCTCCTGGGTGTTATTAGAATGTTGTAGTTCACAGTTAGGAGGCTGTCGGGTGGTTCGTGGTGGATAACATTTCCTCGATTAAGCCAACCCATCTGAAACCATTTTTTTTTTGTCTCACAGAATGATTGTTGGGGGTACAGTATATTGAGGAAAAACACCAGAGGTGGATTAAGTGGGTTCAGCGGACCTAGATTTAAAAAAAAAATATTGCCAACAATTTTCGTTCTGAACAAAAAATTGTTTAGTCTGAGTTCAACTCCAGGAGAACAGTGAAATGCCAAGCATGGTTTTCCAGATATATGGATTTGTGATTTTTTCTAGTTCTAAATTTTGACCAATGAAATGGACGCACATTTCTCAGAGTTCTCTACCTCATTGTTGAAATGCAGTATAGAAAGTTACCAGGTTATATTGGCTGCAGCTGCTTCTTCAACACACTAAGACCAGATTTATATTGGTAGGTATCTAAATATAGGTAGGCAACTAAAAAAATTGATAACACGACGAAAAACAGCAACACTGTATACTGCCAGGTCAGAATGGCACGAAATGAATACCCGGCCAGCTGTCCCAGGCGAACCTAGACAAGCTGCTTCGACATATGCGGACAACAGGTTGTCTAGGAATTTCAAGGGTTAGTCAGGCCCCTTAAACAGAGATGGTGGCGGATGAACCGAAAGGCCAAGGGCAGCGCTCAATCCCGTAGTGGATACTGATGGCCCCGTGTCCTAGGGGTATCTAATAAATTGGAACTGGCCCTCCAGGTTGGGGGTTGTGCTTTGGGTTTACTAGCCAACCATGGAAAAAACTTACGGTTACGAAGCCTAGGAAGGGACTGATTTTATTGTTGATGACCCTGCTAAAAGAAAAAAATGGAAAACGACGTTTGTATCTGCACTTGGAATGTGAGAATATTAAACAGGAGAGGTGCAAGCGAACAACTAGCGGAAGCCCTAAACTGCTGCAAAGCAGACATTACTGCCATCCAGGAAATACAATGGGATGGGCAAGGCAAAGAGATGATAAAAAAACACTGCGACATCTACTACTGATCGCGTTATAGTGAGCAGAAACAGGGACTATTCGGATGCGGATTTGTTATAAGTGCCAGACTTAGGCAAGAAGTCTTATGTTTCTAAGACATTAGCGAACGCATTGTAACGATCCGCATCAAGGCCAAATTCGCCAACATTAGCCTTATATGCGCTCATGCCCCAACGGAGGAAAAAGATGATATAGCTAAGGACTGTTTCTATGAGCTCCTTGACAAATCTCGTGCTGGGAGATTTTAACGCAACGCTAGGAAGAGAAGACATCTTTAGCAGTATTGTCGGAAAACATAGCCTACACGACAACACGTCTGGTAACATACTTAGGCTAATTGACTTCGCTACGGAACGGAATGGCCTCACCTCACCTCACCTTGATATCCATAAGGGGACATGTCGGTCTCCAGATCAATGAACGGTCAACCAAATTGATCATAGGTATTGCGATAGACAAGAGTACACATCCAGTATTTTGGATGTCCGAACATTCCGAGGAGCTAACATCGACTCGGACCACTACCTTGTTGCAGCCAATGTAAGGATGCGGATATCCACCACGCCACATCAATCCAGAAATACTGTGAAAAAATTTGATGTTCAAATACTGCAATCGCAACAGACCGCCAAGACCTTCGTGCCACGCGTGTCCCCTAAACCTCTCGATTAACACCATACCACCAGCATAAAATGTCGATGAACAATGGCAAGGATGCCAACAAGCCATTAGATCAGCCGCAACTGATGTGCTAGGTTTCTCTCTCCCACCAGCAAGAAACCACTGATTTGATGAGGAATGCCGACAGATGCTCGCAGCCAAGAACGAGGCCTACAAGGCTAAGCTTCAGGTAAAGATAAGAGCTGCCGTTGAGCTCTATAGGCAGAGAAGAAGGGATGAACATCGGCTTTTCAGAAAAAAAGAAAAAAGAGCAAGAAAAGCGGGCGATCGAGGATACAGAGAGGTGCCACTCCAGGAACGATGTTCGCAAGTTTTACCTAAGTGTAAAACGTCAAAGCCAAGGATACAAGTCTCGAACAGAATCCTGTCGAAATGAACAAGGAAATATCGTAGTTGAGAAATAGTCGATGCCGAGTATATGGAAGAACCACTTCTGCAGACTGCAAAACGGCGATGACGAAAAACATTCCGCTGTCAGGCAGAACGAACCATCCAATATTGGCAACAACAGCGAAAACTTCCAACCACTTTACCTGAGTCAAGTGAGGATACCAATATCTAAAGCTTAATAGGGCTGTGGGAAATGACGGCCTTCACGCCGAGCTTTCTAAACCCGGCGGAGATGACTTTGTAGGAACATCCACCAATCATAAGCCAAATCTGTTCGGAAGAAAGTAAGCCTGAAGAATGTAACCTCAGCATCGTTTGTCAAACCCACCAAGAACAAGACCCTGTAAACTGCGCCAACTAAGTCATAATAAGTCAAAATAAGCATAAGTCTCCTCAACATCGCCTACAAGATCCTATCCGCAGTAATATGTGAACGGCTAAAACCATTTACCAACAATCTGATCGGCCCTTATCAGTGTGGTTTTAGGTTAGGAAAGTCCACAACCGATCAAATTTTCAGACTTCGGCAGATCCTGAAAAAACCCCAAGATGTCCAAATCGATACCCACCACCTATTCATCGATTTCAAAGCCGCATACGACAGCATTTATAGAGACGAACTATACAGAGTCATGTCTAGTTTTGGTATACCGCCCAAATTCGTTTGCTTGTGTAGGATGACGACCCTGCTCCATCAGGGTCGGAAACGACCTCACCGACACATTCGATACCAAAAATCTGATTACTCACGAGCCAACACCAGAGGCTCAATTTTCAAAAAATCTGTACAACTACTAGCATACGCGGACGATATTGACATCATTGGTAGGACCCAACGTGATGTCATAGCCACGTTTGCTAGTATAGAGTAGGAAGCGGCAAAAATGGGTTTAGCAGTAAATGAGGGCAAGACGAAGTTTATGCTGTCAACAAGAAAGGACACACAACATCGACGAATTGGACAGAACGTCACCATTGACAGATATTACTTTGAGGTAGTACGGGACTTTGTCTATCTCGGCTCCGCTATTAACTCTGACAACAACATCTCGTCAGAAATTAAACGAAGAATTACTCTTGCCAACCGCTGTTTTTTCGGGCTAAGAATGAAATTCAGCAGTAAATCCCTCGCTCGAACTACTAAGGAGATCCTATATAAGACCCTGCTCATCCCAGTCCTGCCCTATGGTGCTGAAGCATGGACCGTCTCAATAGCGGATGAAGAAATCCTTGGTCGATTTGAAAGGAAAATTCTTCGAAAAATCTTTAGTCCCGTTTGCGTTGACGGACTATGGAGACGAAGATTCAACCAAGAACTGTACGATCTGTGCAGCGACATGCCCCTGGTCAAAAAAACTCCGCATTGGACGTTTAAGATGGATAGGATATGTAGAACGAATGGACACCAATACTCCGGCTCGCAGATTCTTCGATTCCCTATCAGACGTCGGACGAAGTATAGGAAGACCTCGCCTTAAGTGGCGCGCACAAGTGGAAACCAACCTCAACCAACTTGGAGTGCCAGCTGGAGGCAGTTAGCTAAGGACCAGGCTAATTGGAGAGGCATATTGGTTGAGGCCCAGGTTCTATTCGGACTGTAGCACTTTACTAAGTAAGTAATTAAACTCAAAGACAAACGCTCATAACTGAAAAAGATTCCGGAGCAGTTAAACATTCAGCTATGGTGGGTGCCTTCACATAGTGACATTCCAGGGAACTGTAAGACTGATGAACTCGCCAGACTTGGAATTAAATCACCAGTCATACCCGACACGGGTGAACCTGGTATTCCTAACACTACATGCAAAAGCCTACTAGCGCAGCATGCTAACAGCATATCAAATCTCAGATGGAGCCTTGGCACGACGTGTCTAAAAAACCAAACAAATTTGGCCAAAGCTTTATTTAAGTAGATCCAGAACAATGTTCAAAGAATACAAATATGCGCCACACCATGGTGTCATCACTGGACGCTGTCTTATAGGTAGGCACTCAGAAAGGCTAGGCCTTCATTCGAACGACTTCTGCAGGAGATGTATGGACGAAGAGGATAAAGAAACCATACTTCATCTTCTTTGTAACTGCTCAGCCCTATAAAACAAAAGGAAGCTTCATCTTTGAATTTACATCTTTCAAAATCTCTGTGATTTCTCACACACGAAAGTGAGAAGTTCCCCCCGCTTCATTGATATCTGATAGCACAGATTGGCTTTCCTACAGCTAACAAGGAGAAAGCTCAAGATCCACGTGCTAACACAATGGACCAACAACTAAGGTCTAAGTATGCCGACGAATCATTAAATGGTTCGTTCTGGAATTTTATCATGATTGCTATTTTGCACGATTTTTACAAGTAGGCGTTTTTATTTCGACACATTGGGGTTGCTTTGAATCCTGACTTTCTATAAAAATACTTACATAGCATTTCGGTATTTGGGGCAGCATTCAGCTTCTATTAATAAGCTGAAAGTTATCGGCGTGGTCAAATAGTTTCAGTACTAATTGCGATGCCTTACGATCAAACCTTTGTATAGATGGTTCACCTATTCTAAACCAATTTTAAGGGAACTTCTGAAATGCATCCCCAAAGAGGAGCCAAATTTTTGTTTACCTCACCCACAATCAGACATGACATCGTCAATGTATGAGTTGCCAACCCCTGACTTTTGGTCACAACAATACCAAGTAATCAGGTAACAGTCACTTCAGACAGTCCGTCTTTTATGCATGTCGGGTGCTGTGTACTTCTGGTTGAGCTGTGCGACCGATAAGCTTAGACACAAGTTAGCTGCTTCCCTATATGCCGGCAGTAGCAGCCATACCAAGGAGCGTATTCAACAAATTACTACCCAAAAGGGGCCGATACGGATTCGACGGGATACCACCAGGCGATGAAGAAAGTTTTTGCTCGGTAGCTGACGAAATGGAATGTCGGTCGGTTGGCCGGTTAGACGGTAGCTACAACCGAAGCCGCCACAACACGGGTTTTGTGCGAAGAAATTGGATTCATTATTTACGGCTCGAATAGATATTATGCTCGAGATTATTTTTTGAATGGGTTTCGTGATAATTTCGCACAAAAGGAACACTTCTCGTCGATGTCGTGCTCTGTTCACCGAGTGTAAGCAGTGGGTAGAGGAGTGTATGGCTTGGTAATGGCGCACCAGCTACCATACCGACTCTCTGGTGGACACGGATACGGTTGATATACCCTCACCACTACTTTTGCTGTTGTCCATTCTTCTTCACTTGTTTTCATTCTGCCATTCGATTGCCTGGCACTGAATGGTAGCTAAACTGCTAATCGCAGGAATAATGGGTTTCAGCTTCTTCTGGCCCCAGATTGGCCCATCAGCCACTTCCAAGGCACGTCCCAAGTGTAGAGATGATTTTGATGGGCCAGGTGTTGATGCACTTTCAACTTTAGGAAAAGAAAATCATCACGCGCTCCCCGAGAGTGTTGCACAAGAACTGCAATTATGATGAATTACGAAAATACTGACGATGCGCGCCGTCTGGTTCGATTCTCTTTGTTTCCGTTTGGTTGCATGCTTTGGTGTTGGTCGTGGTACTTGGTATCGGTTCGGTAGTGGCTTCCATAAAATTGCTGGAGCACATACACAGAGCACTAGAGTTCAGGGATTTGTGCAATGCAGCTGAGACAAGACGCACAGCAGCTATTATGAATGAAATCTCCAGCGACCAGTGTACTTATATACAGATGGGTTCTGTTGACGTAACGCGAATTGATTAGTTTTCTACCTATGGATGCAAAATAATAATAAATTATCGCGATTAATCTAATGGCTACTGTATCTACATATAGTTGGATAGAAATTTGTTCAAGTCGTTTGTAAGCAAAGCTGAAAATGTTTTTATTTCGATACCACATACCACCTGATGTCTGTGTATATTCAAAGGCAGCTGATAAGACAGATTTCGGTGGATTTCCTGACTTCGTTTTTGAATGAAACCTTGCAACACGGCTCAGTGGAATAAAATCAAGAGCTATCGAATGTAAATTGTTATTACAAGCATTATATGCAAATTTTATTCAGTACATTAACCCATTATTGTCTGACGATGTCGGTTTGGTAAGCACAAATTCTATAACAGTCTATCGGCTATTACTTGTGCTTTCGAACTGCGTCCGTCCTCTGTCGCGAAATAGAATATCTCCTGCAAGTCGGAGTCGCTCTTTATATCTAAGTCATTTTGAATGTCCAATGCGGAGTTTCTTTCGGAGTTTAAGTTGCTGTACATCTCATAAAAATCTTGGTGGAATATATTTGTCTCCATAGCTCGTCAACACTAATATAGGACCGCGTATTTTATCATCATCTCTCGTGATGATCTGACAAATCATCCGAGTAGTATCAATTGTCAAGAATAGCTTATCTCATTTTCGCCGTTCGGAGTCGGCATAAAAGAGGAGGGCCAGCCATCGTACACACGCACACATGAATGGTTGTGAGAAAGCTAGCTCCTAAGTACTTATTTGTATTTTATTTTGTGTTTTACGACGATTTTTCGCTCAAAACGAATACAGATCTCATATCATCCGATTGTTCAGAAAATTTTTATAAATTCGAAACCAGGCAAGGATGCTATATACCGAATTTCATTATCCTAGCTCAAACGGACTAAGAGACAGACATGGCTAATATACAACTCAGCGATTCTGAGTCGATCCATTGAATTTAGAGTACAAAATGGCTGATGAAAGTCGCTACCAAAAAAAAATGTTAACAACTTTTTTTCTATTTAATAAATCTGTCGGAAAAATACCTAACCATCGAAACCCTTCAGTTCGGATATACAGAAAACAATCGCAGCTGTAGCTGATGCAATACAAAACAATCCAAGAGTTTCGACAAGAAGCTTATCTGCTCAAATGGGTATAAGCAGGCAATCGTTGCAGTCAATTGTGCACAATGAATGTTTACTTCTAAACCCAAATTGATGGTCAGGTAAAAGGCGTTTCTGATGAATATTGGAAAAAGTGAAATAGGTCTGTAAGATTTTATTTCATTCGGTGATTTTCCTGGTTTGAGAACCATATTCACTTCTGCGACTTTCCACTATCTTGGTATGTATTTTAATCTAATTGCTGCTTTTACGATGTAGAGGAGTGTAGTTACATTTTAAGAAGTTCTCCTGCAATTAGGTCATAACCCGGAGCTTTTTTAGGCTTTAATTTCTGTATTTCCCGTTTAATCTCGGCAATACTTGCATATCTAACTTAACTAGGTTACTATCGGTTGTAGTCTCGAATAAATTAATGTTTTCTGGACCATCAAATGGTTGAAATGTTTCCTCAAGATGTGTGGCAAAAACGTCTGCTTTTTCTTTATCGCTTTTTGCCCAAACGTCTTGAGTTACCCTAATTGGTTGCACAGCGTTTTTTGGGCGTTTTATGATTTTAATTGTTTTCGAAAGTGAATTTTTCGATTCTTTTCCAGCGGTCAGGCTTTGCAGATAAGTTGCTACTGCATGGTTTTTAAAGTTTTTAATCGAATTTGATAGCATGTTACTCAACCGATTTTATCTTGCGGGGCACGAGTTTGGTGCCATCTTTTTCGAGCTTTTACTTTTTGTCTAACCAAATCTTTTATTTCCCATGGGTACTTGATATTACTTACTATTACTATTTATAATACAAATAATTTATGTTACAAAAATCATTAAGCATGGCCTTGCCGTCTGCCTGATTGACATGAGATTAAACATTTAATAACAAGTTTGTTTTAATGTATATTATATTCTTGAATTTAAAAAGATTGAAAAAATATATAAAAAGCAAAACATACAAAAAAGTTCTCAGATATAATTTTACAACGGTAATTAGTTGCAGCTTTATAGAAATAAAAGAGTTGTCTTACATCGCTTTCGCAGTTTAGGTAGGCTATAATTTCTTCCTGAGATTTTACGTCGTTTCCTAGAAAATATCTTCTTATTTCTTTAAGGATGGGGCATCTTCCTATAAAATGTAAAACGTCTTCTCTCGCGGATAAGTTGCAAAGACTACAATAAATTGGTAGATCTGGACGATGTGGGACATAAATGAGTCGTATTAGTTCGCCTCTCATCTTAAAAAGAGCCGAAATCAGTTCATTGCTGTTGTCATTGTGGAAGTAATTTTTTTTCAGACAGATTGTGTTTTAAAACGCTGTATGTAGCTCGGTGAACGGATGATGAAGCCATATTTACGCAATCCGCTCTGTATTGTTCATCTACTTTGGCAATAAGATTGCCAATCACATCCTTATGGTATCTTTCATTTCCATAAGCTAAATTGCATTCGAAACTGCAGTATGTTGCTAGCTCCTCGAGTTTTTTATACCAGAGCGCATTTCTTTCTATTACCTTCTTGGCAATTATTTTTGGAAGTCTATCGTCCGACAGTTCTAAAACTTTAATTACACAATCTACATGCGATTTCAATGATTTAATGAAAAGCGGTGATAGTCCTGTTTCGATATTATACATATAGTTTGGTGTTGTGCTTGGTAAGTTAAAGCATCGTTTTATGTAGTATCTAAGGAGTTTATCTACTGTTTCATATTGACAATATCTTCAAGACTGCGCTGCGTACATCATAACAGATTCTGATACAGCTTGAAAGACCTTGTATTTTACGCTGTGGTCAGTTAGTTGATTTGAAAAACATTTTTTCCATGTAGCCGATATGGCACTTTTAGCTTTTATTTGTCTTTCCTTTAGATGTGGTTCCATACTAAGATTACTAGCTATTGTCACCCCGAGATATTTATAGGTTTTCACAATTTCAATTGGGTGTCCGTTGAGATGCCATTTTTCATTTCTGCACTCTCTACCAGCTCCCTTCTTAAAAATCATAATTTTTGATTTTGTAAGGTTAACCGTAAGATTCCATAATTGGCAGTACAAATCAAGACGGTTAATCATTAATTGTAAGGATTCTGGCGAATATGCAAATAGAACCACATCGTCTGCAAATAGAAGTGCCTTTATTAAATGTCCCGCAATCTCTATTCCTCCAGGTAAAAAGTCGGTGAGGTCATCGATGTACAAAGCAAAAAGATATGGGCTTAGTGTACATCCCTGTCTTACTCCCATAGTTGTTTCAAACCATTCTGATGTTTCGGTCCCGCTCCAGACACTCGATTGGTTGTCCTCGTATATATTTTCGATAACCTTCCCGAACTTTTGGCTCATCCCAGCGTTATAAAGTTTGAATATTAAAGCTTTTCGATCGATATTATCGAAGGCTGCCTTGAAATCGACGAAAAAGGTGAATAGTTTCTTTTTTTGTTCGATGAATGACCCAGCTATATTTTGCAGTACAAAAATGTTGTCTACGGTTGAATAACCATTCCGAAAACCTGCTTGGAATTCTTTGATCAAATGGTTGTTTTCGATCCAGATTGACATACGCTCATTTAAAAGTTTTGTGAAAATCTTATAAGATGAGTTTAGGAATGATATTCCACGATAATTTGCGGGATCAGCGATATTACCTTTTTTGTGAATCGGATATATTATGGCTTGTTTGAATTGTTGGGGTAGGTTGCCTGTTTCCTGTTTTAAAGCTTCGTTTTCAAAAAATCTTTTCTTTTTCTTCATACATATTTGCTTAAAAGCTGTATTTGTTTGGCAGTACATTCTTTTGAAGAAATGATCTCCAACCTTTCGAAAAACTTTTAACATGAATAAAAGAAAAATGAATTCCATACACTGAAAGAAAAGTTATTTGAGTTTCTTAATGTAGCAGTGGTCATCAGATAAATTATTTTTCTAGGTTAAAAACTATGTACCAAAACTAAAATACCTCTATAGTAGAGGGTATAACAACATTTGACAAGTCCGTGACTAAAGTTTTAACTTTGGTCATAATCGATAGTCATCGGCGTATGCTAGAAGTTGCACAAATTCATGTAGTATTGTGCCTCTGCTATGTAGTTTTGCACAAGTCACACAATAATGATGACTCATTCACCTTATTTGGCATCGAATTTTTCGTTAAAATCGTTACCAACTCAGATGTGTTCCAGGTGTACTTCTTGCACGATGGTGGGACATCGTGTTTTATACCGGCCCCGAACGGCTAAGACAATTAATACTACTCGGATGATTTTTCAGATCATCACAAAAGGAAGTCCAGTGAAAAATATGTAGGTGTTGCTAAGGCTAGGATTCAAACACAGACTTTCTGCACGGCAGTTCATACAGATAGATTTGATATTCTTGAGTTTTTTCCAAGACCAGCCCAAAATATGAAGATTTGATCAGTTGGGGACCTTGCTGGCTTGTACCACACTGATTAGGCCCTGTGAGGTTATTGCTTAATGCAGCATGTTACGGCAGGTAACGGGTGATTTTTTAAGAGTTAACTTTTTCAGGTTGGCAGCACTGGTTAGTAATGGCGTCCAAACGTCATTTGTCAAAGTGAAAAGTTTTAAGTGTACTCTGCCATTTTATCATGGAAAGACTTACAAACAAGCTACGATTGAAAATTATTGAAATTTATTATCAAAATTTATGCTCTGTGAAAAATGTTTTTTTACTACCATTTTATGGTGACGAGCGATGAGGCTCATTTCTGGCTCAACGGATACGTAAATAAGAAAAACTGTCGCATATTTAGTGATGAACAGCCACATGCCATACTAAAATTACCAATGCATCCCGAAAAAAAAAGACAGTTTGGTGTGGTTTATGGGCTGGTGGCATCATTGGTCAATTTTTCTTCAAAGACGACCGTGCAAGAAACGGTACCGTCAACGGCGAACGATATCGAGCCATGATAAGCGAATTTTTTTTCCCCCAGTTGGCTGAATTGAACTTGGTTGACATGTTTCATCAGGACGGTGTCACATGCCACACGGCTCATGAAACAATGCAAATGCTGAAGGATGAATTTGGTGAGCTGCTTATCTCTCCAAATGACCCTGTAAGTTGGCCGCCAAGATCATGCGATTTTACGCCTCTTGATTATTTCTTGTGAGGTTATGTAAAATCGTTGGTCTATGTGGACAAGCCGAAGACGATTGAAGCCTTACAGGATAACATAACACGCGTAATTCGTGGGATACAGGTCAAAACACAATTTTTAACAATTTTTATATTTGATGCAAATTTGAGCGTTTTATTGGATTTTTAAAAAAAACTACGCTTACAAAATCACCCGTTATTATATTATAGACGATGTTGAAGAGATGTATGCCTCTATAGTTTGCGCAGTTTGGAGGGTGTCCTTTTTTGATCAGGAAACGATGCCACCAAATTGTTCAAATTTATATAGATTCAGAGGTAGGCCTTCTAGGAAGCTCTGCGGCGCGTAAGTTTAAATATTGCTATCCTCATAATTAAGAGATTTCACATATCCCCATATAAAGTTATCCAATGGTGTCAAATCACAAGATCGTGGGGCAGTTGACAGCACTATTTCTTGAGATGATGTTTTCATGGGTACATTAGCTGTATGGCATGATACACCATACTGTTGATACCACAAGTCAGAAGTTTTGGCAAAAAAACTGTTTAGAAACAGGCCTCCCAGCCGAGTATTGCTGTCCATTCATTGTATATGTCCTAGACATCTGAAACGTCCAAAGCGGAGTTTTTTTTTGACGAGAAGCATGTCTCTGTATAGCTCATATAATTGTTGGTTGAATTTTCGTCTCCATAGCCCGTCAAAAAAAACGGGACCGAAGATTTTTGAAAAAATGTTCCTTTCGAACTGACGAAGGATTTCTTCTTCCATTTTTGATACGGTGCATGCTTCACCCCTGTACAGCAGGACTGGTATGATCAGGGTGTAATAAAGGATCTCCTTAGTAGTTCGAGTGAGGGCTTTACTGTAAAATTGCCTTTTTAGCCCGAAGAAACAGTGGTTGGCAAGAGTAAATCTTCGTTTAACTTCTGAAGAGATGTTGTTGTTAGAGTTAATAGCGGAGCCTAGGTAGATAAAGTCCAGTACTACCTCAAAGTTATATCTGTCAATGGGGACATTCTATCCAATTCGTCCATGTTCGTGTTGACAGCATATACTTGGTCTTACCGTGGTCTTTTGCAGCTTCCTTCTGTATACTAGCCAACGTGCCTATGAACTCACGTTGAGCCCGACCAGTGATAGCAATATCGTCGGTGTAAGCTAGTAGTTGCACCGATTTTCGAAAGATTGTGCCTTTTGTGTTGGCTCGGCAGTTTTGCACAGTTCTCTGAAGAATCAAATTAAAGAAGTCACATTACAGCGCATCGCGTCTAAATCCCTTTTTGGTATCGTATGTGTCGGTGAGGTCGTTTCCGACCCTGATGGAGCAGCGAGAATTCTCCATCGTCGTCCTGCACAGACAGAGAACGAGTTTTGGCGGAACACCAAATTTGGACATGGCTCTGTATATATTCTATAAATGATGTCGTATGCGGCCTTAAGATCGATGAATAGGTGGTGGATATCGATTTGGACTTCTTGAGTTTTTCCAGGATCTGCGGAAGTTTGATCTGAAAAATGGGACTCTTTTATGAAATTCTTAATATTGTTTAATGCTTAAAACTCTTGAAATTTATGAAGTATGTCGTTGGTATGTAGACTTAATATACTCAAACCATGTAAACACAAGTGCGAAAAAATGCACCATCACCTCATGTCCGCATATTCTTACGACTCCGGGGGTCCACCAGAAAACGTCCCTCGAGATCTTTAAAGATGCGGTTCCAAGAGAATGGATTTTCGTATTTTGCTCCTTGATGTTGCTTAGAGCACTTCACCGAAAATGTTCAGGTTCGAGGCTTGAATTAACCCTTTTTTACAATCACATGCTCCATGATTAAATGTTTGTACGCTTTTATTACCAATATTTTAATGAGATAAGTAAGACACAAAATTGAGGTACATTCCACTTTTTTGGTACCTTCACTCATAACATGTTTTTTCTTACTTATACAGAAACAACTGCATAATATTGACGTGGTTAATGACTTTCGTACAACTAGCGGGCTTCGAACCTCATCCCCAATTATTTTCCCTAATGTCCCGCATTCACTCTCTACCAAGACAATGAATTACAACATACAAAAGCCTTAATCCCCTCCACATAATCACTTCTGATCCGCAGAGCATCATCAAAGGCCATTCCAGCCTTAATTGAAAATTTCCAAAACTTAATACCTTTTCGATACCCATCAGCAATTTTCAACGCAATCACTATATTAGAACAACAATTTTAACGCATTTGGTATTTCGCACATTAAATTTAAATTTCGAGCCAAGCTATCAAAACAGTCAAATTATAGCGCAGCACTCTGCTACAGGATACAGGACATCCAAAGTCGAAACCCTCCGAAAGTACATATCCGCATGATTGCGTATCGATTCGCAATTAGTGCTCGCCGCTGTAATGAACCTAATTTGTGCGTAATGAAGCCGCTTTTGAACGCGATATCGATGTCGATTAACCAAAATGTTTCCAAAACGTCTCTCAATAGTTTCGTATCAATTACGGCGTCAAATTGAGTTTCCCACTGGACCGGACCGGACCGAACCGGTCCGGGTAGGTCGTGAGTAACTGCCGGCCATTGCCCACCAGCACTTGTGTTTTAATTGTGCAAAAGCGCTGTTTGCGTATCCGATAGTTATCTTTAATCATAAACATTAACGGTGTAATTTTGTAAAAAAAAAAACGAAAACAACGCTAACTGCAAATGCTGACGACGTGGCGAATAATCATTGCGCGCGTATCTAATGCCGCACAAAATTGAATAATCATCTGTGGGAAAATTGAAAATAAAAATATTTCTAGTCTCTCCCGAGGGATCGCGAAACTGGCTAATTATGGTTCTCAGCGAGGCTCTGAGAGGGACTACTACTGCAGATGCGACCGCTAACTATACACGCCCCCGAAATGTCATGAACCCTCAACCGTGTCGAATTTCAAATCTTATTTTCCGCTTTGCCGTTGAGCGATGTGTATATAGCGTCGCGTCGGTGGAGGATGATGATGATGATCCTTGTAAACCGGCAGCATCGACGACGCCGCCTCCTCCCACATCCATGGATAGGTATGCGCGCATTCATCATGGCACAGGCACATGTCAGTGATGAGGCGAGTCACTGCGAGTAATAAATTCCGCTGTTAATTAGTGGCCGAGGGAGAAGCGACTATTCGCCTTGAAATTGTGTGGAAGGAATTAGCTGTCATTTGTCAACAATTCCATTCTTCGACAAATTTTTTGTTTTCTCATTTTCATCGCCGTCATCATCATCATCATCATCATGTGTCCATTTTACGCTTCACCTATATTGGATACGATGGGAATGAGACATGGGTATGTATCCTCTTTCCGTTGAGTTCGGTCTTGTGACATGATGCTCACTGACAAGTCATTTGATGGAGTTTTAATAAAAGTGACATTTTCATGTCGAACATGTTGAGTGTGTGAAAGAGTGGGTAAACTTTTGACAGCTTCTAAATTTGACAGATGGAAATTGTAGGTACGGAGGCAAAATAGAATTAATGAATTTTTTTACAGAAAAATTTGTGAAACATAACAATTTTTTGCAAGATTGACTGCCGCTTTTAAGGGGAGGTTTGACGTCAATTTTTTGGACAAAAAACTAACGATATTAAATTGGGATGTTTTATTTTTTTTATTTAGCGTAGGGATTGGATGTTTTTTTTAGAGGTATACTCATGAAAAGAGAAGTGGAGGGATCGGGATGACAGGTTGCGTCTTAAGGATTCATTGTAATGTTTCTGTATATATTTTTACCTTTGAAAATGTCATCTAAGAAATCGGGATTGTTTGCTTAGAAAATAATTCAAAATAAGACATATGTGCTATCGACGAATTACATGTGAGTGGAGATTCTGTGAAAATTTAAAACCGATGCTAATTTGCGGTGTTGTGATTTGAATAGCATCAGAACTCCTGCCTCCAATGTCCAAATGTTTTTTCTATTAGATCCTAACACTTCCAGTCCTACTATAACCAAGCATTCCACACTCAACACTGTTGACCACCACCATTTAAAGCGAGATATTCACATTTTTAGTTATTTTGTTAGCGAGTTGGTGGAAATATTCTATTTCTCCAATTTTTAGATTTGGTACTAGAATTTTATTATGTTCAGGTAGATATACTTACTTACTTACGTGGCGCTACAATCCGGAATGAACCTGGGCCTCAACCAATACGTATCTCCAATCAGCCCGGTCCTTAGCTAACTGTCTCCAGTTGTGTACTCCAAGTTGGTTAAGGTCGGTTTCTAATTGTTTGCACCACTCTCAAGGTGAGGTCTTCCTCTAATACGTCCGAGGTCTGGCAGTGACATTGCGAGTATTGATTTCTATGCGTTGTACATGTCCTAGCCATCTAAAACGTCTTAAACGTCTGAGTTTTTTACTTGTGGCTTGTCGTTGTACAGTTCGTATAGTTCTTGGTTGAATCTTCGTCTCTATAGCCCGTCAACGCAAACAGGACCGAAGATTTTTCGAAGATTTTTTTCTTTCGAATCGACCAAGGATTTCTTCATCCGCTTTTGATACAGTCTATGCTTCAGCGCCGTAGAGCAGGACTGGGTCTTATATAGTAGGATCTAATTTGCCTCCTTAGCCCTGTTTCTTCGGGTTGGCAAGAGTAATTCTTCGTTTAATTTCGGACGAGATGTTGTTGTCAGAGTTAATAGCGCAGCCGAGGTAGACAAAGTCAAGTACTACCTGAAAGTATATTTGTCAATGGTGACGTTCTGTCCAATTCGTCGATGTTGTGTGTTCGTTCGTGTTGACATCACATACTTAGTCTTACCTTCATTTACTGCTGAACCCATTTTTGCTGCTTCCTCATCTATACTAGTCAATGTGGCTATAATATCCCGTTGAGTCCGATTAACGATGTCAATATCAACGGCGTATGCTAGTAGTTGTACCGATTTTCCCGATTTCGGGAGTTTTGCACAATCTTCTCAAGAATCAAATTAAGGAAGTCACATGACAGTGCATCGCCTTGCCTAAATCCTATTTTTGTATTGAATGTTGCGGTGAGGTCGTTTCCGACCCTGATGAAGCAGCGGGAATTCGCCATCGTCATCCTATACAGAGGGATGAGTTTGGGCGGTCTACCAAAACTAGACATGGCTCTGTATAGTTTGTACCTATAAATGCTGTCGTATGCGGCCTTGAAATCAATGAATAAGTGGTGGGTATCGATTTCGAGATCTCTCGTGATTTTTCTGGGATCTGCCGAACTGTGAAGATTTGATCAGTTGTGGGCTTCCCGCGCCTAAAACCACACTGATAAGGGCCGATCAGGTTTTTGGTCAACGGTTTCAGGC
The DNA here is from genome assembly GCA_949824845.1 of Rhingia rostrata. Lineage (NCBI taxonomy): Eukaryota > Metazoa > Arthropoda > Insecta > Diptera > Syrphidae > Rhingia > Rhingia rostrata. The sequence goes on along the minus strand of OX463755.1, from coordinate 158,874,292 downwards.
GTAAGTTGTAAGCGATGTTGACAAGACTTATGCCTCTGTAGTTGGCGCAGTTAAGAGGTCCCCTTTTGAGTAGGTCAAGCAAATGATGCTGAGGTTTCATTCATCATTCATACTTTCAGCCGACCAGATTTGTTACTTACCAAGTCATCTCGGTTTTAAAAAGCTCCGCGTGAAGGTCGTCATTTCCGGCAGACTTTTCAAGCTTGAATGTAGAGATTGTTGTCCTCATTTAACTTAGGTAGGATGGTTGGCAGTTTTCGCTGTCGTTGCCAATATTGAATGGTTCGTCCTACCTGACAGCGGAATGTTGTTCATCATCGCCGTTTAACAATCTGCAGAAGTGGTTCTTCCATACCCTCAGCATCGACTGTGTCTCAACTCCAAAATTTCCTTCCTCGTGTTCGAGTCTTGACGTCTTACACATTGCTAATACTTGCGAACATGGATTCTGGAGTGGCATCCTCTCTAAATCCTTGATCGCACGCTTTTCATGGTCTTTTTTCTTCTTTCTGAAAAGCCGGTGTTCTTCTTTTCTTCTTTGTCTATAGAGATCTTTGGTCTTAACCTACAGCTTAGCCTTGTAGGCCTCCTTCTTGGCTGCGAGCATCTGTCGGCACGAGATATCGAGCACATCGGTTGCGGCTGATCTAATGGCTTATTGGTATCGTTTCCATTGTTCTTTGACATTCGACATGGTGGTATGGTGATAATCGAGAGGTTAAGGAAAACCCGTTGCGCGAAATCCGGCAGTACCTTGCGATTGCAGTCTTTCGATATTCCTTTTTTTTTTAGTATTTCTGGATTGTTGTGGCGCGGTGGATATCCGCATTCCAAAATGCTGTATACTTGTCTCTTGTCTATCACAATGTGATAAATTTTATTGACCGCTCGTTGATCTGGAGACCGCCATGTCCCCTTATAGATATCGTGGTGAGGGAACCGCGTGCTGTCTATAGTGGCATTTCGTTCCGTAACGAAGTCAATTAGCCTAAGGCATTTGCCAGACGTTTTGTTGTATAGACTGTGTTTTCCGAGAATTCTAAAGATGTGCGTTTGTCCGATTTTTATATCGTATACATCGGAAGTCGCTCATAGGTTTAACGGTTGGATTAGACCAGTATCCGTTGGTTACCACTTGGAGGTAAAATAAGCACAATTGATGAGTAGTCAGAGTTATAACCACTGGCCATTGCCAAGTCACTGTTTTAGAACCCTCGTTCTAAAACATCCAAATGTTCAGGTACAACTTGTCTGAATTGCCGTCATGTAACAGCCGATGGCCTCAGTCGCCAGTGCTGTTACATGTCTGTAGTTCGTTGCATTCATGTGCGAAGTACTGTGATGTCAATGTCAATGTCAATGCCGTCATGCCTTTTCAAAAGGTTTAGAGGCGTCAAGGAAAACGGCAGATAGAAATGAGAAAGCCTTTGAAAGCATCTGAAAGCATCTAAAATGTGGCACTTCTAAGGATAATTACGCTAAGTTTTTCGTGATAAACTTACTTAATGGAGAGATGTGGACTCACAGAGCTGATCGCGGTTAAAGCAAATCGCCTATCGCTTGTTTTTACAAGATAGCTCAGCAAATTAAGCGAGGGTTTTCTAAACGGACCTAAATACGAGAACTCAGTTTAAGGACTTGTCGGATATTTATTGAAAATCTGCTTTGCGACTTTGCGACAACTAAGTTTTTTTTTTTAAATATTCGTTAGGATATATAAGTGTTACCTACAATTATTAGCAATTGTAAAAGGGATATTTTCTTCCTACGAATATATTTTTAAAAAATATTTTCAAATTGTGATTTCTCACTGCATTGTGCAAATAAATAAATAAAAATGTATGCAATCGTAGTAGTACAATAGTTTGCAATAATTAAAATTCATCTCTGTAAAATTCTATAAACCTTATCTCCGTTAGAGTGGTCCAAAAATGTTTTTTTTTTTCTGGTTGACCAGAACAAGACAATAACTAGACAGCGCAGATTGTTGCGGAAACACCAGCATCTGCGAGCATAAGCAATTAGTGCTAGACGACCGACGGCGACGACCCTAATAAAACCATAAAGCCAGTGACAGTCTTCCACCACTAGTGGTATTTGTACAAACAAGCTACCAGAGCTCTGGTTCGTAACAAAATAACCGATCGGGAAGCAGTAAGAATGATTATTCCTTTGTCCGCTGCACTTGGTTGCAATTCTGCTTCCCTCGAAGCTTCCTCACAAAGCACCATTCGACGAGCCAGAAAAAAAGCTGGGATAGAAGTCAGCGCACATCTGAAAGAAACGTTCAAACTATCTTATCCACTAGCAACAAAAAAAAGGCGCATGTGCTCTCCTATAAGCTAAGACAGGGCGTGATATTTTATGGCATGCTTGTCGGCATCACATGTTCGAAATAATGCTGTTAAAAATATTTACACTCTGCTTTGGGCCATCCAGCTCTCCCGAAATTTTGTTATTCAAGAGATTCAGAGATGCCTGGGACACATTTCCCCGAGATCACTACGACTGCCTTCATTCCAGTTCCAGTACGAAACAGTTTGCTGAGAGTACTCTTGAAAGTTTTCCAACTGCTTTAGCTGGAGAAAAACAAGTCCTCGTTCAGTAAGACGTAACTCTTCTAAGCTATCAATAGAAACCACCTTGGACGTATTTGCATCGGAAGGAACATTGCAAACACTTGCAGCTCTAGATTTGAGAGACTCGCGTTCTTGAAGCTACCACCTGTGACTTGGGGTGAGAATGATGATTACCTTCGAGGCAAAAGTTGTATAAGAAGTTTGTGTGTGGTGAACGATACTGTGGAAAGAGGCGTAAAATTGTTTGAAGATTATAGTACGATACTCAGTAAAATTGAGGAAGAAAAACAATTTGTACTTCAAGTTGCGGAACAAAACCGGAAAATAGTTTTCACTGAGACTTTAAAAAAGGCGTTAACAAATTTAATTTTAAATTGAAAAAAGTTTAAGTGTATTAACTTTAATTTATGTTTTGCTTTGTTTCTATAATTTTGTACGTACATATTTCAATCATATTTTTGAATAAATTTTTTTTTAAAATAGCTTACATTATTTATTTCTCAATTTTTTTAAGTTTTTTTGTAGAATCAACATATTTCAAGGTCGATAAGCTCCCACTTTTACGTAAGATAGGAGGCTGAAATTTTACAAAGGTAATAGAATGGATATGGGTAACAAAGTAATGGGGTGGCGGGACTTCTTCTTGAAAAAATGTTTTTGCCATATATATGTGGACCACCCTAATCTCCGTACTACCATAATTAAATAGAATAAATATCACAAAATTTTCTATAATTACATTAACATGGTGTGTATTTTTGTATGCCTATTTCCATTTGATTTTAAAAGGTTTTGAACCCGCAACGTTTGGCTTAGCTGTCAACTACGCATTCCTCTGAGCCATGGCCACCTGTAAAAGGTTTTATGACATATGATCCCGTTGAGAGCCCACCAAGGCTCACAAAGGAAAAGGAAGACAAACAGTATAATGTTCAACATAATTTATTTATTGGGCCAATAAAACAATAAATATTTACCTACCACATAAATCAATAATTGTAAGGAAGCTACCAACAGTAAAACCATTTTACATTTAGTTTAATGAGTTTATAGAAAAGTTAAAACAGATAATAGGCTTAGATTTATAGAATAGCAAGAAGAGGTTAAAATAAATTTATTTTTGAGAAATAGACATTAAAATATCTTGTCTTTAATTAAGAAAAGTGTTGTCGTAAATCTGAAAAGTAAAAAAGGAAAAAAAAAAACAGAACTATAACTTGTTTTACATTAAAATCAAAGCCAGTGTATTATGCAATAATTCACTCTTCACCTAAATATTTAAAATAAAATATTTTTTAGCCACTTCGTTGCTATCATATTGCGGTTGGAAGTTGTGGGGCTTCGGATATTTAAAATTATTTCGATTTCAAGAAAACCATCAGTTATTTCATTAGTTAAGATTTATAAGAATGGCCTTAAGCCATCTGCCCGATAGATGTTAAAATATTTAAACATAAATATTGACCAGCCCATAAGACTGCTCCTTGACGAAATTTACATTTTGCTGGTAAGACTGTTCGGCAGGTTGTCCCTGCTTAGTGAGGCAACAACAACAGCGAAACGAATTGGGCGAGAATAAAACCAAAGCTCGTTACCGCTTGACTGGTACAAGGAAATGATCTTTATTACTTATTTGACAACTCAAAAATTTATTCAGTACAACGATTGGCTTAGTACATATTATTCAATTTTAATAATTATGGCACGCATTTGTTTCTTTGGCATGAGAATCAGTGTTGTTCCACGACGCGTCGTTGTTAATTGCCGACACTTTGATGCCGAAAATAGCGTCGTCTATGTCGTCAATGTCGTCAATGTCGTTAATGTTGTTAGTTGCGTCGTCAATGTCGTCATTTTGATTGTCAATGTCAGTACAGTAGTGAGTAAGCATAAGAACAAGGAAGAGGACAGGACTGCTGGAAAATAAATTTATTAATAAATAAGAATGTAATGGCTGGACGAAAAAAAACAAAGCGTATGATGTCGATTCGAAGTCATCATACGCTCTGTTTTTTCATTTTTATTATTTATTAATAAATATTAATATTTATAAAGTTCAATAAATGCAAAAAAATCTTTTAAACACAGCTGAAGCTCGCTTCAGAGCACACGGGTAATAATTTTGTGCGTTTATTTATAATTCTTATGAACACTTTTTATTTTTATTCATCTATAAAAGATAATAACGGGTGATCCAAGTAGAGATACTTTTTCAATAGCCTTTTTTGACAGATCACGTGTGAGTCGTGTCATGCTGTCATGTTATTTTTGTTTAGTATTGTTTGGCATTTCATAATGGAAAGACTTACGCGTGACCAACGTTTACAAATTGTTCAACTTTATTATGAAAATTCACGTTCTGTGTTCTGTTCTGTTCCCACACATCGCATCAATCAATGGACTTATTGAGAGAACATTTCGGTGAGCACATAATTTCACGTTTTGGGCCGGTCGATTGGCCACCAAGATCGTGTGATATCACACCGTTAGACTTTTTCTTCTGGGGATATGTAAAGTCAAAAGCTTATGCCGACAAACCCGCTTCGATACAGGCCTTGGAGGAAAACATCACGCGTGTCATTCGCCAGTTACCAGTCGAAATGCTCGAACGAGTGATCGAAAATTGGACTCAACGGATGGACCATCTGCGACGTAGCAACGGCCGACATTTGATAGACATAATCTTCAAAAAATAAATGCCAAAGAATGTTTTTTTCAAATGATAATAAACATTCTCCATTAAATTTAAATGTTCTGTGTTTTTTTCTTTAAAAAAGTAGGGAACCTCGAAATGGATCACCCTTTATAACTAAGGATTGCTTCTATGAACTCCTTGACAAAACCTATGAGCGACTACCGAAGTGCGATGTTGAAATCGTGCTGGGTGATTTTAACGCAAATGTAGGAAGAGATGACCTCTTTAGCAGTTTTGTCGGGAAACATAGCTCACATTACAACACGTCTATTAACTGACTTAGGCTTATTGAATGAACGGTCAACCAAATTGATCACATTGCGATAGACAAGAGACACGCATCTAGTATCTTGGATGTCCGAACATACCAAGGAGCTAAAATCAACTCGGACCACTACCTTATTGCAGCCAAGGTAAAAATGCGGATATCCACCACTCCGCAACAATCCAGAAATACTGTGAAAAAAGTTGATGTCAAATACTGCAATCGCAACATACCGCCAAGACCTTCGCGCAACGCGTGTTCCCTAAGCCTCTCGATTAACACCATACCACCAGCATAAAATGTCGAAGAACAATGGCAAGGATGCCAACAAGCCATTAGATCAGCCGCAACTGATGTGTTTCTCGCACCCACCAGCAAGAAACCCCTGGAATGATGAGGAGTGCCGACAGATGCTCGCAGCCAAGAACGAGGCCAACAAGGCGTAGCTGTAGGTGAAGACGAGAGCTCCCGTTGAGCTCTATAGGCAGAGAAGAAGTGAAGAACACCGAATTTTCAGAAAAAAAAGAAAAATGAGCAAGAAAAGCGGGCGATCGAGGATATAGAGAGGTGCCACTCCAAGAACGATGTTCGCAAGTTTTTTCCAAAGTGTAAAACGTCAAAGCCAAGGGTACAAGGCTCGAACAGAATCCGGTCGAGATGAACAAGCAAAAATAGTTGAGACACAGTCGATGCTGAGGATATGGAAGAACCACTTCTACAGACTGTTTAACGAAGATGACGAACAACATTCCGCTGTCAGGCAGAACGAACCATTCAATATTGGCAACGACAGCGAAAACTGCCAACCACCCGACCTGAGTGAAGTGAGGATAGCATTATCTAAACTCAAGCTTAAAAAGGCTTTCGGAAATAATGGCCTTAACGCCGAGCTTTATAAAACCGGCGGAGATCACTTGGTAAGTAACATATGAACGCCTGAAACCGTTTACCAACAACCTAATCGGCCCTTATCAGTGTGGTTTTAGGCCAGGAAAGTCCACAACCGATCAAATCTTCACACTTCGACAGATCCTGGAAAAGACACAAGAAGTCCAAATCGATACCCACCACCTATTCATCGATTTCAAAGCCGCATACGACAGCATTTATAGAGACGAACTATACAGAGCCATGTCAAGTTTTGGTATACCGCCGAAACTCATCCGTCTGTATAGGATGACGATGGAGAATTCTCGCTGCTCCATCAGGGTCGGAAACGACCTCACCGGTATATTCGATACCAAAAATGGATTAAGGCAAGGCGATGCGCTATCATGAGACTTCTTAAATTAGATTCTTGAGAGAACTGTGCAAAACTCACGAGCCAACACCAGAGGCACAATTTTTCAAAAATCGGTACAACTACTAGCATACGCCCACGATATTGACATCATTGGTCGGACCCAAAGTGATGTCATAGCCACGTTTGCTGCTTTAGAGAAGGAAGCAGCAAAAATGGGTTTAGCAGTAAGTGAGACGAAGTATATGCTGTCAACACAATAGGACACACAACATCGACGAACTGGACAGAACCTCACCATTGACATATAACTTTGAGTTCGTACGGGAATTTATCTATCTCGGCTTCGCTATTAACTCTGACAACAACATTTCGTCAGAAAATAAACGAAGAATTACTCTTGCCAACCGATGTTTCTTCGGGATAAGAAGGCAATTTAGTATCAAAGCCCTTACTGGAACTACTAAGGAGATCCTATATAAGACCTGATTATCCCAGTCCTGCTGTATGGATCTGAAGCATGGACCGTCTCAAAAGCGAATGAAGAAATGCTTGGTCGATTTGAGAGGAAAATTCTTCGAAAAATCTTCGGTCCCGGTTGTGTTGACGGGCTATGGAGACGAAGATTCAACCAAGAACTATACGAGCTGTACAGCGACACGCCCGTGGTTGAAAAACTCCGCATTTGACGTTTAAGATGGCTAGGACATGTAGAACGAATGGACACCAATACTCCGTTTCGCAGAGTCTTCGATTTCCAGCCAGACGTCGGACGCAGTAGAGGAAGAGCTCGCCTATGAAAGTTGGTTATATATCAGTACACTGCTTCATTAAAAAAAAAACATGTATCCCTATCGTACATGAGATTTAACACTCATCCAACTCAAAAAGGGTTATTTCGACCCGATTTTGCTTGATAGAAGAAAGGAATAGCTCCTCAAGAAGAATTTTCTCTAACGAGAGTTCTTTCAATGTAATTTCCTATTTACATTGATTTTTAAATTGGCATATCGGTTTGGGCTTACCTTCTAGCTCTTTTTGAAACCGAAACAACTTAAACTTTATAACATTAATTCGCAATTAATCGCTGATTACGCATCTGTACTCCAGAACACATGCCGCATATAATTCCATTACCTGAACACGTATCTCATGTTGTTTGAATTTTCTTTTCAATTTTCAAATATTTACCTGGAACTGAAAACTGATTATCGGCGTAAAACAAATACACACCACACATCTTTATCTGCGGTGTTTGGGTCTGAAATGTGTTGACAAAATTGCACGCTCTCACTCGCCACCAAATATTATAAATTTTAATTAAATCAGGTGAAATCCTCATGACAAAATACCCAGCACTCAGGTGCGAAACGCATTCCTTCCCGCAGTAGGTATACCTGTTTTACAGCACCTATAAATCCATAATTAAAAATAATTGTATCTCTTTAGAGAGCTGGCAACAAACCCTCCATAAAACCGTACCCCGTAATCGGATATGACACATATCTCGTGTCTAGAATTTGAAATCCCTGCGCACACCACTACTTAACAATAGCGTCGGGGTGTTAAATCCTTTTCCTGCTTGAGAACATCTGTTTTGAACAACAGAGATGTACATGTTTTGACCGATTGCAGATTTGAGAATTAAGACCGCATCATGCTAATGCGTTTATCACCTCATCACATTGTCACAGGTAATAGGGTACCTTCGACCAAGCAGCAGCGCAGGAAAAGGAAAGTGTGGGCGGTCCCCAGGTACGGACCGAATGTCATTCTATTTTACTCGTTTTCAAGGAACGATACGCGATTGGATTTTTGTCACTCTGCTGGTCGTGTGTCGTCTCTTTGTTTGGATACTTCTTCCACGCGTGTATGCTAGCTAGATGGGTTCTTGTTGTTTCTGGCTGCTGATCCGTGATTCCATTGAATGAAACCGCCTTTCTGCCTCGAAGCTGTAAATAGATGGGGTTTACAATTTGAATTTCAAATCGTAGTGTAGTCGTCATCGTCATCGTGGTGGCATTGTGCTTATCCGAAGACATGAGCATGATAGAAGCCAGAATGGGTTTGGGTGTTGTTCCAGAATGAGTTATGAGATTTCGACTGTGAGCACACTTTTCTGCGGAACTCCGGTAGAAAAGGAGTATGTGTGTAGCTATGAGTAGGTAAAGGGCGAATTGTGTGAGATTATTATCGTCATGCGATTAGAAAGGTAGCAAACGGTAGGATGGTAATCAGAGACAGTTTGTTGTTTTTTTTTTCTCGGGTGTCAAATTGTTGTTTGCACCTCTTGGGAATTTGCCATTTTGTTTGTCGTAAACATTAGGAGGTGTAGGAGGATACGGAACATTTGATGAGATTTGTAAATTGATCTATACAAACGGAAGTGGAAGGAGGTGTGGACCGATAGCTGCTTTTCCATCACTTGCTTCTGTTCATTCATGTTGAATCACATTGTGGACCACAATGGAATTAACTTTGTGATGAAATTCAGTTCACATCAAGCGTGAAAAACCTTTAGCAGCTATGAGTCAGTCGATGAAATGCATTTGACATTATCCGAGCTTCCTCTAGTTTACATCTAACTCGTGCTTTGAGCACATTTTTTTGTTTCCTGGAGTTGATTATATAAATTTTACTTAGTTGAACTCTCGTATAAGTGGATTGTTTTTCTTTTAATATCGAAAAAATTCAGATACTTTTGCAAATCGATTTTTACCATACCGCCATCATGCAAGTAGTGCACATATACACATGAATGGTTGTGAGAAAAAGCTATGAGCTGGGTACTAATGAGACTCGGCAAATTTTACCGGGCCATGTCTTGAGAAAAAAACCTCAAATTAGGGGCTCAGTCAACATGCCTCTCCAATTTACCTGGTCCCTACCTAATGCTTCCAGTTACGCACTTCAAGTTAGTTTAGATCGATTTCTACTTGATTGCACTTCTAAGGTGAGGTTTTCTTCTAATGCGTCCGACGTCTGCTTCATGCCTGAGCCTTCTTATACGTCCAATGTGGAGTATTTTTCGAGATTTCTGTCGCTGTAAAGTACTTGGTTAAATCTTCTTCTCCGCAGGCTGTCAACTCAACCGAAGATTTTTCCGAAGAACTTTTAGCTCAAAATGGCCAAGTATGTCCTTTATTGTTGACGTTCGCACGCTTTTTTGCACTTTTTTCTTCTTTCTAAAAAGCTAGCATTCTTCTCTTCTTCTTGTATTTAAAGCACATCTGCGGCTCTCGTCCTTAATGGGTTACTTACTAGAAGGCCCGAGAAACCTCGCACGTTAGTTGCAACCGAGCTTATGGCTTGTTGAAATCGTCGCCTTTGTCCTTTGACATTAGATAGTGGTGGTGTGGTATTAATCACGAGGTAATGGGATATGAGTTCTGGAAATGTCTTGGCAGTTTTTTATTTCGATAATATTTATTTTTACGTGGTGTGGTCCTAATTTAACATTCTTAATGTGGGAATCCTAATCGGTGTTAGCTTTTCGAAATGTTCGGACTCTTGTCTTTCACAATGTAATACATTTGATTGGCGAAGGACACGGCTATTCGAGAGGCGTTGTCTCCGATCCTGCTTAGGGTTGTACCGAACACCAGACTCCGAGTACATAAAATACTATCGGAACGAGGTTCTATACAATGGGGCCCAGTTGAACAGAATTGACAATTTCCTAATTAAGGTGAATAGAATGCACGCTGCAAGGGCGATGGCTAGCGACAACAGCCTGATCTTCGGGGCTTATTACCCCAATGAAACATATATATAGAGAGTACGCTCATGTCTTGCTTTATTCCACCAGAGGCATTTGTTTATATCGATTCGTTAGGGTTGGTACAAGACAGGAACGGTTTCCCGGTTTTATACCACCGCTACCGTGACGCGCGTGACAAACGGCTAATCCGCGACGGGTACGTTGACAATGCTCCGGAGCTCCTCCGCTTTAGCACGGCGGTATCGGATCGCGATAGGACCGAGGCCGAAGGGCAGCGCACCGAATTCTGGTGGCTACACGAGGGAAGTGATTCAGCACTTCCTCTAGACTTTGCGGACTTTTAGTCCAATAAGTAGTTCTTCGATAAATTAATTCTAGTACTAAGTCTGTGGCGGGGATTGTGCTCCATATTGGCGTACAATATGGGTGGTTGCATGCTGCCTGTGGACCAAAAGACTCGATCAGGATGGCGACCCCTCGGGGCATATGCAGCGAGGGCTCGCCACCCAGATTATAATTAAGTTTAAGTAGTTAATTAATCTTAAGTAGTTAAGTAGTCCTAAGTAGTTAAGTAGTATTAAGTATTTAAGTAGTATTAAGTAGTCTTAAGTAGATTAAGTTTTTTTTTATATAAAATTATCGCTAATCAAAGTTTTTTAAATTTTTCTTTGAAATATAAATTTATTTTAAAATAAAAAAAAAAGAAACTTGAAGCCGAAAGGCAAAATAAAAACTGTTAGACGTAAGCTTACAGCGCCCGCTAAGGGCCATAATTTAGTTTAAGTAAATATGTTATTGATAAGTTAGATTTAAGCATTTTTGTCTAGTATTAAGTTAATATTTTAAGGAAATAAAAAATGAATTTAAAAAAAAAAAAAACATTTGATTGGCGAGTTGTTCATCTGGAACTTATTAAGCTTGTGAATAAGAAAATAACCAGAAAAAAGAACAAAAAAAGGTCCGACCCGAATCGGGAAAAATTCCCCAGGAGTGCAGAAGAGTACTGTGTTTGCTGTGGTATTTGAAGAGCACTAATAAGCTAATAAGAACACTAATAAGCCTTTTTAACATTTTTATAGCATTAAGTGTAATTTTATTCACATGCTTAAGTTGTTTTGAGAAAAGTTGGTGATTTTACATAAAATAAATTTTAGTCATGGGTACCCATCATTTCACAACAATGGCTCTTAGGAAATAACTTAAGTATGTAGATTTATAAAATATATTCAGACTAATTTGGTTATGAAATTTAATAGAAATAGTTTGAGGCATTCTGGAGAAAATTGAATATTTTTTTAAAAGTTATTTGAGTTTTAATTTTTTTTGTAAAATTGTAAAACATCTTTGAAACAATTTATTGTAGCTATAAATTCTTCAACAATTATTGCGTCTCGTTCACCACCGAATCGACTGGTACAGTTGCTAAAACTGCCGCTCCGAGTTTGCTGAGTCATCAGTGAAGAGAGCAATTTTTGAACCTGCTTTTCAGTGTATGTAGCCATTGTACGAGAACACTGTTTTGCCGCAATACGGGCACTTCTTCGTGGATCCAATTTAATTTATGTAATTAAATTTTGGCCTCGAGGTGGGCGCCAATGTATTAAAATGAATTATTAATTGGATATTAGGCTGCGATTTTTGTAGGAACGGTGACAAAATTGTATGCTGTGTGAACGAGCAGGGTGTCACCCGTTGCTAGCCAAACCGCTGGAATATCAATATATGCGTGTGTATTGTCCGTGGGTCCGCTGTATGCGCTGTTTGCCGTATTCCCTATGTGTTCTTGAACAAATAGCAAAAATAGTTGACTAGAGGCTGAGGTAGCTCTACCGTGCTAATCAAACTAAATTGCAAGTTGTTGGCTCAAAATAGGAGGAATGACAGCCGAAGCGACGGAGATGACGGGGGTTCGCAAAAGTAAAATTCGGCGACGCTGTTCCGGTAAGGAAAAATAAAACGCAACACCGATGGTATTTTGCTGACTAAAACTCTTTCAAAGGTTGATCAGAGGCTGAGGTAACTCTACCGAACTGAACAGAGGCCAAATCAAGAGTGCTTCTTATTTGATCTGGCCGTTTCTTTTATACAATTTACTGTGTTCGCTTGAAGAGCTTTTATGGTGTGTTTTCTTAAAAGAGCTTTTACTATGAATTGCTAGAAGAGCTTTTCTTGTATTTTACGTGTGGCGAATATAGCTTATGCGGTATTGCCAGTATTACATTTATTTATTTGTTGGCATGTTTTTTACATGTGTGGCATTGCCAGATTGAATTTATATAAAATAATAAATAAATATTGGAAATTGACATTTTGTTGGTGTGTTGTTGTTACAAATTGTAATTAATATAATAGCATGGGTCCATGCAATCTTTTTCTGCACAATTCGCTTAGTCACTTTATGGGATTTACCTTGTTTCATTTTCCTTAGCAAAAAAATAATTAAATCATAGGTTTAACAAGGTCGAAATATACCCAAAAACAAAGTTGTAACCAAAATTCATTTTTATTAACATTATTAGAGTCGTTATATAGAAAACTGTTATATGCAAGGTACCACATAAAACACACCTACCCGGAATTTCAGTAAAATGGGCCGAGTAGTTTAAGCTCTTTTTTAAAAAATCTTTTTTTTTTTTATTCGGGATACCTCAAATCAGAAAAATTTGTAAAAAATCTCAACTTAACATTTTCGCGCCATCACAATACTTTCTTACACTACGTGTACTGGGGAGGAAAACAACCAGGAGCTAAATAATGTCGCATTTCCAAAGATCGCCATTTTAATCCTGCCACCCATGGCTGTGTGTTCTGCACTACTTGTTCCGATCAATGCGGAATTTACTATCAGATTATAGTTACTTTTGGTTTTGCACTTTTCCACATTTCAGTCGGAGACATATTCTATGCAAACGACCATGTATTTCATTTCGGGTTGTAGTTGAAGGTGAACGTTGTATTTAAACTAAGTCTGGGGAATGAACGCATTGAATCTTGATCCAGTGTTATATTTTTTTAAAGTACACCGAAGCAATCCTAGTCGCAGCTTTATCTAACATCAAAGCTGATGAGCTATCAGAAGCAATGAAAGATGCTGCGGTGCATTTTATTTGAATTGATTGAGCAACTTTAACAAAATACCAGATCACCATGTGTCCTCCGCATAATACCAAAACAAAAAGCAAGCGAAATAAAAAAATAGATGCTCGACATGATTGATGAGGTCGATATGTTTCCATACAGAGTATGAATGGGAACAAGACAACGTTCGAGGTTCGACCGCAATTCCGGGCGTTTCCTCTTTAAGCAGCGTTGCGAAACTTTGAAGCACATTTCATGTTTTACTTTAAAAATGATTGCAATGTTTAAAAAAAGACGTTGCAATATGAATGGTTGTTGACGTATTAATATATTATAACAGCTTTCATAACAATAGCATGATACTACAACATTGAGTTCGAAAATGTTATTCTGGCGATTTTGTCCGTCTGGAGGCTAAACGACCGGGCAAACTTATATCAAATACCCACTCCATCAATTTTTCGCAAACTATATTATTGCTTAGTTAAGTGAATCTTACTATCTTAACTACCATTAAAGTTTGTACCAATTTCATGTAGGGTGACCAGATAACAACAATAGGAAAAAAATAAAATAAAATAGAAACGATCTGAGATATACAAAATAAAACGGTCTGAGATACAAAAAAATCGCTATATTTTGAAGCTTCATTCATGGCATTACGTTTAAAATAGGCCGCTTCGACTTCACTGGCACTGCTTTAAGCAAGTTCACAATCTTTGTGAATTTTCAATTTTATCCTATATATATATATTAACAATAAAACTGATACGCGTATATTGAAAACAGCTACAGGACTCTTAGAGCCCAAGGTTCAAGAACCTACGTCGCAAGTTGTCAACCCGCTTGTTTTTACGTGCGATCTTGTAACTTATCAAATGATTCACAGAGACAGTTTTTAAAATTCCACAATGGATTAATAAAAAACGCCGATTTTTTTTAAAAATATGCTTGGCAAACAATGGGGTTTTTGAAATTTTAATACAATAAAGGTTTCATAAAGTTACGAACTTGATTTACCTATAAATTACATTTACCTAGTATTCATCTTTATTGTCGAAGCAGGTGCCCTTGGTGCACCTGGGCTTCAACTAATAGGTCTCCCCAATTAGCTCGGTCCTTAGCTGAATGCCGTCAGTTTCGCACTTGAAGTTTTTGAAGTTGGTTTCTACATTTCTGTACCACTTAAGTCGTCAGCTTTACTGCAAGGAAATTGAAGACTGTCAGGGTTGCAAAGGTTTATGAAAGATTGGATGTTTTGCAAAATCCTTTCAAGAACAATGTTGTAGACTCGGGTTCGTTAGGACCTAGGGCTCCGATTTATTCCATTTTTTTTAGTTGTCCAAATGAAATTTACACCCGAAAATTTGGGCATTCAGATTCAATTGGTGAGTATTACTGCATAACAACAGCTGAAGGAATGTTTTGTTGTGACTCAAATCATCTTAACATGATGAAATCCTAGACAGCAGTAAGATAACTAAGCCGAGGCGACAAGCGATTGATTTTCTCCGAGATTCCATCCAAAGTGATAAAGACGAGATAAATTGCCTCTATTCCTCCAGCTATCTGGAATTTTTTGGCTAGAAAAAATGGGAGGTTAATGTGACCCATGAGGGAATGAAGTTTCATCCATTCGTTTGGTAAATCCGCCTCATCCGAGTGTTCATGTCCAGTTCATGTCATTTAAAATTGTTGGATAACTTTGGTTTAAAATTAATGAACCAATCATTCAATTTATTTAAAAAAACACACAAAAATCCAACGACGTCTATAAATTGCAAAAAAAAAGACAAATTGTAGCAATAAAACTTTTGGTTGTTTATTGAAATTTGTAGTCAAACATACAGCAGGTGCATTGGCAATTTTTGTCTGCACCTCACTTGCTCTAACTTTTAATAAAGCTGGGGTAGCATTATTTCTAAGAGTTTTTTCCAAGTTGGTAAATTGTATGGACACAATAACGATGCAAATTTATTAAACTCAGGTTCTTCTACCATACGCGGTGGATGGTACCCTTTGGCGATCATGACCATTGATTGGTTATTTGTTTTTACCTTTTGTTTGTGGGGTGATAGAGTTTTTTTGCTCTTAGTGAAGGCTTACATATTTTTGTTAAACAACGGCTCCGGTTTGATTTTTAGTCTTAGGTGATTCAGTACAATATTCAGTATTCTTGGTTAAGATTATTTCTGTATATTTGTCTACATCAGCCGTTACCGGTGTTAAAATCGGCTGACGGTCTTCTACACCAATGGCCATTGCCATTGCCACTATCAGCGAGCTAGTTTTTCTCTGGCCCCAACTAGTTGGGTGCGAACGAACGCAGTATCAGCCGCAGACCAGCAGTTTTCGAGTCAAACGTGACGGATAAATGTTAATTTTGTATGATCGCATACGAGATCGACTATCGAATATCTAATTTTGGTATTCTGTTATCAGTGATCGAGTATATTTTCATACGTATGGTTTGCGGTGTCGAGTGGATGCATTTTTGTGAGAAAAAATGTTTTTTTTTTTAAATTTTGCTATTTCACATTGCTAATTACATTTCAAGCTGTGTAGTTTTACATAAAAAAAACATTTTTTTCTTTAATTGACATTTACTTATACATAATTTGTTTTTCACTTATTTTATTTTATTGATTTCCCAAACGAGAAGCCATTGTCTTAAGCGTGGCTGCACTCTTCGATTTGGCTGTCAATCAGTTTTTTTTATCGTTCTTTACAAAGCCAGTGCCAACAAATGAGATGCTGGGATGCTGAGCAAACGTGTTGCATACATTGATACATTGCAATGCCCGGATGATGTCTAGATGCTAAGCTCCAATATGTTTGAGGCAACAAATCTTCACCTCCACAACTTGCACTTGCATCACCATTACCTTCGCCTTTGTCACCACCCTAGATTAGCTTTTTATTAGGTAATCCAAATATACCTTGAAGATCGTATGCTGCCTTCCAGCTGAAAACAGTGAAATCAGGGGTCCAAAAATCCGTCCTCCTTAAATAGTTTTCCCAAAAATCTGTCCTCCTGAAATCCGTGCAACATTGGGACAATTCCGATCTACAATGAAAAAAAAAAACTCCTTAGTGGCTCTGTGGCTTCAGTGTTTTAAGCGATGTGATGTAATCATATTCCCTCCGTTGTGCAAAGCACCTATGAAATCAGGGGTCCTTAAAATCTTAAAATCTTAAAATCTTCTTGAAATCCGTGCATCCGTGCAACATTGGGACAATTCCGATCTACAACTGGAAAAAAATCTCCTAAGTGGCTCTTTGGCTTCAGTGTTTTAAGCGATATGATGTAATCATATTCCCTCCATTGTGCAAAGCACCCCTATGAAATCAGGAGTCCGAAAATCCGTCCTCCTTAAATAGTTTTCCGGAAAAAAAACTCCTAAGTGGCTCAGTGGCTTCAGTGTTTTAAGCGATGTGATGCATTCCCTCCGCTGTGAAAGCACCTATGAAATCAGGGGTCCGAAAATCCGTCCTCCTATAATCATTTTCTCAAAAATCTTTCTTGAAATCCGCGCATCCGTGTAACATTGGGACAATTCCGATCAATTACAACGGAAAAAAACTTCTCCCTCCTGACTCCGTTGTAAACGTTGAACCGAAACTCATCAATCAGTATATTTTGACCATCAAATGTCCATGCCGAATTTCAATGGCTGGGATGGATTACGATTTTTTTGACGGTTGATACAGCTTGAATTATTGGTCACAGCATCGCCAGAAGAGACTTATTTGTTATTGGTGTAGTTTCTGAGGCCTTTTTTGGAAATTAGGTAATATGATGTTGAAGACTATATAGGTTGGCAGCAATTCTATAATTGCCAGTCGAGTTGTTAAGCTGAAATAAAGATTTTCCTATCTTCCCTTCATTTAAATCGCGTTGTTGGTAGTTTTCAATGTCATCAATGTTAAATGGTTCGTCGTCGCCGTTCAACACTCTGCAGGAGTTGTCTTTCATGTTCTCTGCATTGACTCTGATTCAACCACATTTCCTTGTTCGTTTAGAAAGGATTACTTTTTGGCCTCATATCCCTGGCAATAACGTTTTAAATTCTTAGATTGTCACCGTTTATATCCTCGACTACGCGCTTTTCTTCTTCATTCAGAAAAGCCGATTTGTTTCCTTTCTATTTTGGCTAAAAAGCTCAATAGAAACTATTTGACCAGCTCTCGTCTTCACCTGTAGCCTGCTATGATAATCCACCGACATTCTTGGAAAAAACCAAGGATTTCTGGTTGACGGACGGAAGAAATCCAGAACATAATTTGCATTGTTTTTGTGCTTCTTTCTTGGTATATCATATCTGCGTGTGGAATAGGTTATAATTACAGAGAAGGTCTCTGATTTTTTCGATTCCTGTTGGCTGGAAATATACCACTTGTTCCAAGACCTAATCATACTGATTTATAGACCTTGTCTTTAAATTATGCTAAGAGTAGAAATTCTTAACTTCCTTGTTCCAGATTGAGTAGGTTTTCAATGCTTGTAATATAAGCAAACATTAATAATGTCTTCTACGCAAATTCATTTCTGCAAAACGTCTCTATATATGCGATTTCGGACATATGTTAAAAGATTTTTAGTTAGAATATGTCAACTTCATTGGACAAGCTTTTGGAAGGACCTTAAAGTTTAACTGGGGAACTCTTTAAAAACAACCCGTATTAAAATGTCGTTTTGAGCTTACACGGAAGTACTTTTTATTTAAGGACATTAGTTAGGTGATAATAACCTTCCCCGCCCCGTCCTTCCATAAGGTTTGCTGCTATAAAACATTTGATAAGACTTTTAATAGTCACGATATTAATTTGCATTTTTTTCCTAGTATCCATAATTAAAATCACTACCATTACCTACCCCCAACTCCGTCACATATATCACGATCCGACAACAATCTATAGAGGAAAAAGGTTCGGCTAAAAAATTTCTCACATATTGCAGTTTCTTATCGCGCATTTTTTTTTTGCAAAGCTTCGGTTATGGTATAATTATGAGAAATTATAGTAATACGTGAGTTTGTGGGTGGAACGGCGACGACCGTGGAACCCCTTTTTATCGTAAAACCTGTATGTCCTACTGTATGCGGTACGAGGGAGTCGTCAGTTTGTTTTTTGTTCTTTCAGATGCACGAAGCTAATCGACTGGGCTTAGTTAGCCTTGTTCGTTTTAAGATTTTTATTTTATTTGCACCGCTGACATGTGGACTGAAAATTTGTGAACAAGTATAGAAGGTATGGAAACTAAGAGGAATTCAGAATAATTTGGCAATATGTTTTTTTTTTCATACCGGCAAAACTCGTCGTTTGGCGGAAATGGATTAAGGTTTTCATTTACATCTTTTCCATTTATATGGTATGTCATAACACTTTAGTATTGCGATATAATTGAAAAAAGAAATAACCCTACTCTATCCAAGCTGCTTTTTCACATGCACCCGGAGAAATCTTTGCAGCAGATTTTAAAAAAATATGGCAGCCGAATTTACAATAAATGGCAAATGTGTGTAGTTAAAAGCAAATGCGTTCGTAACGAATTGTAAGTTTTACAATGTTTGTTTCATTTTAGCAATAAAATTGTTAAAGTGATCACAATTTCTTGCTGTAAAATAGACACCGCGTTGTCAATTTTTGTTTTTTAATGTACAGATATGAATTTGTAAGATCTGCATCGCAAAATTGTGAAATCTACAAATCTTTTTGTAGAAATTGCATTAGGCTGTATAAATTACAATAAATTTTATAGATATGACATACACAAACACAGTCAATCTACAGCATGTGTGGTTTTAGCTATTTGGATTAGACTTGAAACAAAAATCCACAGCAAACATTTATCAAATCAACAACCAAAATGTTACAAGTACAAAAAGCTTTAGAAACGACGTAAACATTTGCAAAATGTACAACCCATGCACACAATGCTGTGCACATCTTTTTTTATTTAACCATTAAACTGTTAAATTGAAAAGACATTAAGATTGAGTCCAAATTACCAATTTAGTTTTCCAAATGGACAGTAAATTAATTTGTTTGTCTGAGAGTGCTTAGAGCGTTGAAGCAAGTACTATAAAAAATGATTCCATCGAAAACATGGTTCCTGGTAATATATTACTTTTGGACGCGGAAGGGTTTGAAATCTTCGAAAACTTCACATTTTCTAAGAATGTTTTGCCGGTTAAGCAAGTAAGTTAAAGATGTTTCATGTGTTCGTCTATTCACCACTTTTTTAAAAACTAGTTTGGAGGCTTACAAAACCAAGTTTGCTTCTGCTCAGATCGGAGCACAATTTTCCCGGATAGTAAATTTAGGCTGCAGTTGGAGTTTGAAAACGAATTATTAAAGTCGCAAAAAAATTAAGCATGTTATCTTATTCTGTATCTGTGTTAGCAATCGACTAATTTACAGTTTATTTAGTACACACAGTGTTGTTTAAAAAAGGAGACCCTCTAAAGTACGCCAACTAAAGAGGCATAAGCCTCCTCAACATCGCCTACAAGATCCTATCTGCCATAATATGGGAACGCCCGAAACCGTTTACCAACAGCCTGATCGCCCCTATACTTCGGCAGATCCTGCAAAAAACCCAAGATGTCCAAATCGATACCCACCACCTATTCATCGATTATAAAGCCGCATACGACAGCATTTATAGAGACGAACTATACAGAGCCATGTCAAGTTTTGGTATACCGCGCAAACTCATCCGTCTGTATAGGATGACGATGGAGAATTCTCGCTGCTCCATCAGGTCGGAAACGACCTCACCGATATATTCGATACCAAAGAAGAATTTAGGCAAGGCGATGCGCTTTCATGTGACTTCTTCAGTTTGATTCTTGAGAGGATTGTGCAAAACCCACGAGCCAACATCAGAGGCACAACTTTACAAAAATTGGTACAACTACTAGCGTACGCCGACGATAGGCCCCAACATGATGTCATAGCCACGTTTGCTAGTATAGAGAAGGAAGCGGCAAAAATGGTTTTAGCAGTAAATGAGGGCAAGAATAAGTACATTCTGTCAACACGAAAGGACATACAACATCTACGAATTGGACAGAATCACTCTTGCCAACCGCTGTTTCTTCGGGCTAAGAAGGAAATTTAGTAGTAAATCCCTCACTCCAACTACTAAGGAGATCCTATATAAGACCCTGATCATCCCAGTCCTGCTCTACGGCGCTGAAGCATGAACCGTCCCAAAAGCGGATGAAGAAATCCTTGGTCGATTTGGGAGAAAAATTCACCGAAAAATCTTCGGGCCCGTTTGCGTTGACGGGCTATGGAGTCGAAAATTCAACCAAGAACTATACGAGCTGTACAGCGAAATGCCCCTGGTCAAAAAACTCCGCATTGGACGTTTAAGATGGCTAGGACATGTAGAACGAATGGACACTAATACTCCGGCTCGCAGAGCCTTCTATTTCCGGCCAGATGTCGGACGCAGTAGAGGAAAACCTCGCCTTAAATACGCTCACAACTAGAAACCGACCTCAACCAACTTGGAGTGCGCAACTGGAGGCAGTTAGCTAAGGACCGGGCTAATTGCAGAGGCATGTTTTTTAAGGCCCAGGTTCATTCCGGATTATAGCGCAATTTATGTAGATATGTAAGAAATTGTTCAAAAATGACGCACGCCATTCTTTGTTTCTTTGACTTAAAAATCAATTGTGTAATGGAGTCCTTACATGAACTTCTTAAGTTCAACCACAGACTAATCGGGATGCACAGTGACATGTCAGGTCGATGGTGCTATACAAAAACTCCGCATTGTACATTTAAGATTGATTAGAACAAATCATCTAGATAAATGGACACCAATAATAATCTAGCCCGCAGATTCTTCAATTCCCACCCGATTTTATACAAAGCTGAGGCAGATCATGCCTCATATGCCATGAGTGGCATACACAATTAGAAATCTACCTTAATGTATTTCACGTGCGTATTGAGGTTCAGTCATATTATTTAGCTCCACTTAAATAAAACCCGATGCATACATATACGGCTCTGACGTCTTGTCAAAAATACCGCATTATAGGTAACTTTTGTTGGTAGCAACTTGTGGTTGCCAGAATGACGGGTTGAGTCAACAACCACCAACCTAACAGAATTTGTATATATCACTCTTTGCGCCTTAGAGAATTGCAATGAAGTCGATGTTATTTCCACTGACTTTAGCAAAGCTTTCGATAAAACTTCACATGAAATCATTCTTTATAAACTTAAGGCACTAGGTTTTCAACCGAGCTTAATTGCTTGGATTAAATCTTATTTGGTTTAAGTCCTCTTTGAACGCCAATACAAAGTTCTGTTTAGATGCTCTGTATCGGAACCCTTTTTAGTAACATCCGAATTGCCTTAAGGTAGCCATCTTGGTCCGTTAATATTTATTTTGTCGATCAATGACGTTGGCAGTATCATTGAAAACTCATTTTTATCTGTTTATGCCGATGACATGAAATCTTTGGGCACATTTCCTCCTCCACTGAGTCTTACCCACTTCAAAGAGATTTATACAACTTTTCAACCTGGTGCCAAAAAACATACTCCCGTAAGCGTCTCCCTTCAGACGCGAGATCTTATCTAATGTTTGGTGGGCCCGTACCTAATGTGCTTTTCATGGGTGATCTGGGTGTTATCTGTGACAGAGAACTTAACTTTCGCTCTCATATTGATAATATCATCAGCAGAGCCAACTCCTCCGCACTTGGGTTTTTAGAACGCTTGTTTAAGAATTCTCGAACCCCTATGTCACAAAATCTCTCCTTTTAACATTTGTTAGACCTATCCTTGAATATGCTAGCCAATCATGGTCACCTTATCACAATATCCATTCCCTCCGTATTGAGAGTGTCCAACGCAGATTTATCCGTTTTGCTCTACGCGGTCTCCCCTGGATAGATAGTTGTAATCTACCCCCCTACGAGGATCGTTTGAAATTAATAAACCTTCAAATCACTACAAAAGCGTCGTGAAATAGCCGACATTCTTTTTGCACATCAACTTCTAGAACGTAATATTGATTGCTCCGCTCTGCTAGAAATGATTTCCCTCAACGCCAACTCGAGAAATCTAAGATCTGTTCCCCCTTTTTTTTTAATTCATTTTTATTTTATTTTTTCTTAAAACTAACTTACATGCTAGACAAA
This sequence comes from Rhingia rostrata, assembly GCA_949824845.1. Lineage (NCBI taxonomy): Eukaryota > Metazoa > Arthropoda > Insecta > Diptera > Syrphidae > Rhingia > Rhingia rostrata. The sequence goes on along the minus strand of OX463755.1, from coordinate 158,851,544 downwards.
AATTCATGAAAAAACTAGGTTACTTATCAACTACTTAACTAACTCACTTGCCCTATGCGGGCGCCCTAAATTATACGATAACTTAATTCTAATGCCTTTCGGCCTATTATCTAATATATAAACATAAAAGTAACAAAATTGTTACCAAGAAAACTTTGAAAAACTTGGTTCCTCGTCTTTTTTTATTTTATTTAAACTTACATACTAATTAAAACTACTTATCGACTAACTTAAACTACTTAAAATTAATTAAAACTACCTAAAAATAACTTAAAAACTAGAACAACCACAGCAACGGTTTTTTTTTGTTTTTGTTCGCCACCATGACTGCTTTGCATTTAAACCTCTAAGACTAAAACTATGTAAGTCGGCCATAAAATAACAATGTTAAGTCAACTATCTTCAATACTCATTCAACCACCACAACAGGTTCTCCTGTTGTGACCTACTCCGACGGTCCCAATCGGACACACTCCTGCTGAACCGCAGGCGCTCTCCTCCGCCCTGGGCGACGACGTCTCGGTCGTATAGGAGCCGCCTATCCACAGTTCGTCGGAAGACGTGGTAGATTAGCGGAACCGCCGATCTATCCTGTATCAGCCCTCGACTATCCAAATATAGGAAATCTTCGTGCGGAATAAAGCCGCTTAAACGCGCACTCTAAAAATATTCATCATTGGGATAGAAGGCCCCAAAGATGAGACTATTGTTCGAAGCCATCGCTCTTGATACTGGTGTTCTGTGAAGTCCAAGGCAGCTCCTCAGACACTGCCTCTCAAACACCGGTATCTTTTCCATTTGAGATGGGGCAACGTTGAACCACACCGGGAACCCATAGGCAATCATCGGCCTAATGAGGGCCACGTAGCAAATCACCTTCACCCTGCTTTCAAGACGACTGCTATAAAACAATCGTCTTGTCAGGGCAATTGCTCCCCTAGCTCTAGCCAGAGCAGCATCTACATGTCTTCCGAAATTTAGATACTGATCTATCTAGATGCCAAGGTACTTTACTACACTTTTACTCGCCAGTGGCTGTCCGTTTGGTCCAACGATCACCAGCTTTCGCCAGTTCTTTCTCGTATCCCTAGAGGCCCTAGACAACGGTGTCCTAAACAGGATAGTTTCTGATTTCTGAAAGTTGATTTTCAACTTCCAGTCATCACAATATCGATCTGTTCCCCTCTTCCGACTCAAATTCCACCGAACCAACTACGGTAACAACGAGCCAATGACTAGAATACTACGCCTGATTTTCACTGTTGCAAACTTGCTCTGCGAAACTCCCTTATGTCCTGCTCATCTACCACTACTCCATAACCCATATATTTAGTTAGGTTAATTTAATCTTAAGTTCAGCTTGTTCTAAGCTTAAAAAAATAAATAAATAAAAGAAACGGTAAGTGCGATACTTAGTGCTATACTAACGAAACTGTTGCGGCAGAAATTTGTTTTTTTTTGTAAAACACGGAATATAGATTTTGTCCCAAAAAACTCACATTACCACATGGACATTTGACTGGCACATATTTTGGGCTTGTATTCATCGATCCCTTTTATTAAGTTTCTCGTATCAGAAGAAAATTTGAAATTATTGTTGAACTGGCGGTAAAAATTGTATACTACGGTTTAGAAAATCCCGCGTGCGTAACCCCTTGAATAACACCCCCCTTACATAAACAGCATTTGCATATGAAATGTGACGGTTTAAATTGATCCTAACGCTTGTGATATTTCCATGCTACCATGCTACCGGGCGGTAAGTGCGAAGGAAAATTTCGTGGATCGTATGAGTCGGCAATGCTGTTATTTGATGATGGGGTAGCAATGTGAACACTGGCGTTTCAATATCAGTACCCCACATAGAAAATATTCGTTGTATGAGATACGCACTCTATGTAGTTCTATACTCTTTGCTGCTACGTTTATAAACACAATTGTCGTGCTTATAACCTAAAAAATGTACTGATTGGTGCGCGTTTAAAGGCAGGCGGCATCATCCGAGCGCATTTCTTTAAAATTGCGGAAGGAGCTCGTGTAACTGTCAATGGATATAGCAACAGACGATGGTCAATGAATTTTAGTTGCCTAAAATTAAAAATATTCGTGTTGATGACTTGTAGTTTTAACGTAGTGACGCTTCATACAATAAAGCTAATGAGTCACTCGCTTTATTGGGAGAAACGTTCAATGGCAACATAATCTCAAGAAATGTTCATGACCACCAAGATCTTGTGATACCATTGGAATACTTTCTATGTGGATATGTGAAATCTCTTGTTTGCATCGATAAATCCGAAAAGATCAAAATTTTGGATTTGGAAACAAACATAACTCTTGTTAATTATGAAATACCGGCCGATACGTCAAAAAAGAGTGATCGAAGTTAAGATTTAGTCGTGGAGAACATTTCAAGAAAAATATATTTAAACATTAAAAAAGCTTCAACAAAACTAACACCACAAATATTGATTTTTTGTTACTTAAAAAAAAAAACAGTCGGACAAAGTAAGGTCGCATGTAAAGGAATACCCTCTATATGCGACATGTCACATTGACGTCAGAACGTTGTCATAATCCTGTGTGTTATTTTATTTGTTACCCCAGTACCCTAGCGACCGGAATGAGCCTGGGCCTCAACCAACATACCTCTCCAATTAGCCTGGTCCTTAGTTAACTGCCTCCAGTCGCGCACTCCAAGTTGGTGTGGCTGGGAATAAAAGACTCTGCGAGCCGGAGTATTGGTGTCCATTCGTTTTACATGTCCTAGCCATCTTAAACGTCCAATGCGGAGTTTTTTTTTGACCAGGGGCATGTCGCTGTATACCTCGTATAGGTCTTGGTGGAATCTTCGTTTTCATAGCCCGTCAACGCAAACGGGGAGATTTTTCGAAGAATTTTCCTCTCAAATCGACCAAGGATTTCTTCATCCGCTTTTGAGAAGGTCCATGCTTCAGCGCCGTAGAGCAGAACTGGGATGATCGTGGTCTTATATAGGATCTCCTTAGTAGTTCGAGTGAGGGCTTTACTACTGAATTGCCTTCTTAGCCAGAAGAAACAGCGGTTGGCAAGAGTAATTCCGCGTTTAATTTCTGACGAGATGTTGTTGTCAGAGTTAATAGCGGAGCCGAGATAGACAAAGTCCCGTACTACCTCAAAGTTATTTCTCTCAATGATAACGTTCTGTCCAATTCGTGGATGTTGTGTTTCGTGTTGATAGCATATACATCGTCTTGCACTCATTTACAGCTAAACCCATTTTTGCCACTTCCTTCTCTATACTAGCAAATGTGGCTATGACATCACGTTGGGTCCGATCAATGATGTCAATATCGTCGGCGTATGCTAGTAGTTGTACCGATTTTTGGAAAATTGTGCCTCTGGTGTTGGCTCGTGAGTTTTGCACAATCCTCTCAAGAATCAAACTGAAGAAGTCAGATGATAGCGCATCGTCTTGCCTAAATCCTTTTTGGTATCGAATGTGTCAATGAGGTCGTTTCCGACCCTGATGGAGCAGCGAGAATTCTCCATCGTCATCCTAAGGAAACGGACGAGTTTGGGCGGTATACCAAAACTAGAAAGGCGCTGTATAGTTCGTCTCTATAAATGCTGTCGTATATGCGGCTTTGAAATCGATGAATAGGTGGTGGGTATCGATTTAAACATCTTGGGTTTTTCCCAGGATCTGTCGAAGTGTGAAAATTTGATCGGTTGTGGACTTTCCTATCCCAAAACTTTACTGATAAGGGCCGATCAAGTTGTTGGTAAACGGTTTCGGGCGTTCACATATTACGGCAGATAGGATCTTGTAAGCGATGTTGAGGAGACTTATGCCTTTGTAGTTGGCGCAGTTTAGATGGTATCCTTTTTTGTGAAACCCACTGTACCTTATTTTGGTCCAAAAATCGAGTGTTTTTAGGATGTTGAAATAATACATAACTAATGATGCCTTGACTCTCCGTTAGCATATGAATATTGTCGCCTTTGAAATCAAAGTTGTAGATATGGTTAGTGAATACTTGAATGCATTTTCCCTTTTAGATTGCGTTTTCTTTTGTTATTATAATTTCATAATCTCCTTTGAGCCAGGCTTGCAAGACTTCGAAGATACTGCACTTGTGCTTGACTTTTATGTGCCTAATTTTTCATAATCTACTTGCGTAGATCCATTGGGTATAGAACGTTGGTTAACTTTGGAATGTTGCTGCCTTATAAGAAATCTAACATAGCCTTAGAATGATGCTTCAAATGCCTTTTGCCTTCCCATACATACTCAACCAAAGTGTCGTTAGATATGACATTCGAATTAGGTGCCTTGTGTGTATATCCTCAATTCTCGCCAAGTTGGAGTCTGATCAAGCCGATTTAAGCTAAGCAAGATCCCTCTTGAACAGCCTAAGCAATATTAAATCAAAAAGGTAAACATATGCCTCAGGTTGCATTTTCTACTTACTCTGCCAATAGACATAAGCATAACATTCGATATCGAATTAATTGAACAAGTCGTAGTTATGAATATATCTGCTAATCAGTTTGCATATTTTCTTCTCCCAGACATCAAAAGGCACATATCTCTAAAAACAATGCTCCGTACATAAATATCCACATCAAACATGTATGCCGCTATTCATGTTGTGCAGCAAACCTATTCATTCGATTAAACCGTTCCAAGTACAACTGCAGCGCCACACTTTCCACTTACTACAATATATCGAGATTGTTATCAGCTCGAATGATCAATTCAGCGGCTAACCTACTCGTCGATGACATTGCTAGCAACAAATGATCACATTGCACTTCGCGTCATTAATACATAAAATCTCATTATTAGCTGTCATGTAAGCGGCTTTTGATTCAGATACAAGATACACCAGCCGGAGTTGGCTCTCGCGTATAACATTCGCGCTACCCCTGATTGCATTCTCTGCGATCAAATGAAACAATTTGTTTCACCGAATTGGAACTAATGCCATTGTGTATGTTGCGTTGTTTGGTCAGCTTACGAATAAACATTTACAAGACGAACAGAATCGAAAACGAAGCCCATACACACAAGACTAATGATTTATGAATGACGTTTAAAATTTCGACCATCAACACTATGTATCGGAGTCGACGCGCACAGCTTTGCGCCCGCTAAGTTCGCATTCATTAAGCAACCGATTTACAGAAAAAACAATAACAAAAAAAAACCATCAACTCCATTTCCCTTTTTAGGATTTGTACAAGTATCTCGAGAGAGTTCTGATTTGCAGGTCATTACTCAAGCGGAACGAATGTGGGCTTATCTTTCGAATGTGCGCAGCCGTAGATGGATCATCTCTTGCCTGTACCCTGAACAAGAAGATGAGAATGAGAAATTTCGGCGATAAGATCCAACCGACCGGATGCTCCATACGAGCTCCCAAGAGAGAAGATACACCTTCACCATTGGATCGATTTCATGAATGAAGTTCATTTTGGGAGCCATCTAATTTCGTGTTCTTCTTTAACTTGGCGTAAAATCGGGGTCGAGAAAATTTGAATTAAAACACCTAAGCAAAGTGATCGTGGTTTTTTTTCCGTTGGTCATTCATATGTGTTCCGCAAATGAAACCCAAGTCTGTCGACGTGGAATGCCACAACGCAATAAAGAATGGCATCCGTTGACTTGGCTTTTGATTACATTTCATATCTCGTACCATATAATCGTGATAATGTGTGCAACGCAAGACATCAAAACATAGCGAAAAGCATCTCAACAAGGACACAGTGTAGGGCATCCTTTTGCCTACTCTATAAGTCGGACTGCAAAACAGCAGGAAATCACAAATCAAAAGCGATTTTGATTAATTTTTAATATTTCCCTCATGTATACAACGCAAACTGCGAATGCAAATCATAATTGGCAAATATTCAGAGCAGGGTTCTTGCATACTTTTGTCTTAGGCCGGCTTCGAACCATGCCCTCAGAGAAGAGGTTCTTGAAAAGGAAATTAAATGCCGCAACTAATTGCGAGTGATTCGATATACTTGGAGGGTGCAAGCGAGCTATTAAGGAATAATTTAATTAATTCGATTTTCAGATGAAAACATACGTAGATATCTAGACTCTAAAGATCATTTGTTAGAGGTTGTTACCTTTAGCAAGGATGGTCACCTTTTTTTTGAGAAATTTCTAGGCGTGCAGAAGCAAGGCTGTGGAAAACGACAATTTGTTTCAGATAAATGATGTGAAAACCTGCGCAGAGGCAGTAACAGAGTTTCTTCTTCTGGGTATGGAATTATTCATTCCACAATCTATAAAAACAAACAGGAACCAACAAACCATAATATAATAAGCAATGCGAGCAAGTTGTAGCAGTAAAAAAGAAAGCGTCTAGGCGTTTAGACGAGCAGATCAAACTGAAGAGAGACCACCAAACAGCGAAACATAGCCAACCAAACAACAGAAGCCACAAAGAATGCTTACAATAGAAGAGTATCTAACAAATTTCCCGGAGGCTCACGGACGTGTTGGTCAATGCCAAAAGTAGTCAGTAATAATTTTACCCACTCTTCATTTTCTCCATTAGTAAGAACTGATGGATCGCTTGCTACTACACAAAAAAAGTCAAACTTTTTCGCTAGAATGTTTTCAGGAAAATCAACATTAATCTCGGAACAAGAGCAAGGATAGTTGACGTAACTTTTAAACCTCGAAAATAAGACACATCCTAAAAAAAATTGGACTGTAAAATAGCAACTGGACCTGAAGGAATTGCATCTATCGTACTTTAAATATGCGCACCCGAACTTCAACCTGTTATTGATGATTATTTGCTATCTCATACGATCACCAGGTTTCCCCAGTTGCTGGAAAATAGCTCCAATCTAACGGATTCCCAAAACAGAAGGAAAGTGCATACCTATAACTGCAAACCCATTTCTTTATTATCCATACTTTCAAGGGTAATGGAAAACACAATAAACACCGAGAACGTCAATTACCTAGAAATTAATGGTTCAATATGCCATCGGCAACATAAGTTACGAAAGAAATAATCAGCTTTAAACCTGGTAGGTTACTAAACTGATCAATGGTCATCTGGGATGGAACATCACTGAGAATCGATACCTGTTGCTTTATATGTTTCCAAGGCTTTCGATTTAGCTTGGCACAGGGCTTTGCTAGCCAAATTTAAAACATATAGATCGCTGATAGTAATTAGTTGTTAGTTGGTGTTTCCTCTGACAGATTTTGTATAAACGCTAGGCTACCTCCAAGTAGAGATACTTTTTTCAATAGCCTTTTTTGACAGATCACGTGTGAGTCGTGTCATGCTGTCATGTTATTTTTGTTTAGTATTGTTTGGCATTTCATAATGGAAAGACTTACGCGTGAACAACGTTTACAAATTGTTCAACTTTATTATTCACGTTCTGTGAGGAATGTGTTTCGTGCACTTCGCTCAACTTATGGTCAACATAATCGGCCTATTGAGCGTACATACACTTACATAGACTGAACCTACGTACCATAAAGCTGGTGAGCAAAAGTTTCTGTTTTTGGTTTTCAATGCGTCATCTGTATGGCTTTATATTCTTTGCTACTAATTAAATAATCAACGGTACATATGACAAAAGAAACGCAACACACAAATGACTCAGTGATTTGGACTAAGTAGAGAGAAGTCTCTGCTTCAAGTTCTGCCAGTATCATCAAATTGTATTTATTCACCCTCCCACCTCTTTGGAATGTTAAACAAACATCCCAGAGACTACCATGAGAAGTTTGTTCTCAGAATTAGCATGATATTGCACATCATACTCAGGATACAAATCTACGAAACGTTCAGTATTCCACTCTGTTGTATCCATGGCATCAACCGGGTTCCTCGTCCATCAATGAAAAATTAAAACTTAAAAACTGAACTAACTTAAGGAGTCCCCGTTGAGATTATCTGACCTAAATAAGGTAGCTTTCCATCATCTTCAATTCTGGGTACGTTGGTTCCAGTCATTCAGTTCAATCGGCGGCATTCACGAAGGCTTGATCCTTAAACCATAATTTTAGTCCTCCTTGTAGCATTGAACCTGAAGGGTGGGATTCGAAGATTCTCTTGTCTGTACCATTCACCGACATATTTCGTATTTTTACTTTTTTGTACTACACCCACGTGATCATAAAGTTCGCAGTTCTCGGTCCTCGCATACAGGGCCAACCGAATTTTTCGCTGGAAACTGACTGTTACTTGCACTGTTCCAGCACGATATAGGTGAAATCACACGATAGCGCATATCCTTGTCAGAATCTGGTACATTTTCGGAAAAGTATATATGAACTGCCTCCCAACTGGACATTGAATAGTGGTTCGTCTAGTTTTTGGGCGACACAGATGTATAACTTATCGATCTATAGAGATCCTTGCTATGGATGTTATTATTCGGTGCCTTGGAGTCAAAAAAGGAGACCCTCTAAACTACGCCAACTACAGAGGCATAGATCTCCTTAACATCGCCTACCAGATCCTGTCTGCAGTAATATGGGAACGCCCGAAACCGTTTACCAACAACCTGATCGGCCCTTATCAGTGTGGTTTTAGGGCAGGAAAGTCCACAACCGATCAAATGTTCACACTTCGGCAGATCGTGGAAAAAAAAACACCTACTCATCGATTTCAAAGCCGTATACGACAGCATTTATAGGGACGAACTATACAGAGCCATGTCTGGTGTTGGTATGACGCCCAAACTCGTCCACTTGTGTAGGATGATGATGGAGAATTCTGGCTTCTCCATCAGGGTCGGAAACGACCTCACCGACACATTCGATACCAAAAAAGGATTAAGGCTAGGCGATGCGCTATCAATTTGATTCTTGATTCACTTGATTCACCAGAAGTACATTTTTCCAAAAATCGGTACAACTACTATCATACGCCGACAACATTGGCATCATTGGTAGGACCCAACGTGATGTCATAGCCATGTTTGCTAGTATAGAGAAGGAAGCGGCCAAAAAGGGTTTAGAGTAAATGAGAGCAAGACGAAGTATATGCTGTCAACACGAAAGGACAAACAACATCGACGACCATTGACATATATAACTTTGAGGTAGTACGGGACTTTGTTTATCTAGTCTCAGCTATTAACTCTGACAACAACATCTCGTCAGAAATTAAACGAAGAATTACCATTGTCAACCGCTGTTTCTTCGGGCTAAGAATGAAATTCAGTAGTAAATCCCTCACTCGAACTACGAAGGAGATCCTATATAAGACCCTGATCATCCCAGTCCTGCCCTATGGTGCTGAAAATGGACCGTCTCAAAAGCGGATGAAGAAATCCTTGGTCGATTTGAGAAGAAAATTCTTCGAAAAATCTTCGGTCCCGTTTGCGTTGACGGGCTATGGAGACTAAGATTCAACCAAGAACTATACGAGCTGTACAGCGACATGCCCCTGGTCAAAAAACTCCGCATTGGACGTTCAAGATGGCTAGGACATGTAGAACGAATGGACACCAATACTCCGGCTCGCAGAGTCTTCGATTGCCAGGCAGACGTCGGACGCAGTAGAGGAAGACCTCGCCTTAAGTGGCGCGCGCAAGTAGAAACCGACCTCAACCAACTTGGAGTGTGCAACTGGAGGCAGTTCGCTAAGGACAAGGCATGTTGGTTGAGGCCCAGATTCGTTCCGGACTGTAGCGCAACTTAAGTAAATAAGTAAGGAGTCGATGATAAGATGATGGTCTCAAATTACCATTTGTTGGTCTTTTCCAGGATTTACCTTAATGCGAAAATTTGGTGTATCGTGGATCTCTCAATGCAGCTCGTTATTGCAGCTTCTGAAAATGCCGTTGTTGCCAGTTTTATTGGGCTTGTTTTTGGAGAACTGAAATGATGAAATGAGAGCTGAAAATTGTCTCCACTTCTCGATGCAAGACTCTTCGATTTTGTGGGAATTTGTTCCCTTGGTCGTCTGTTCAAGTTCTAGTGTGCCAGTTTCAAAATATTTTGTAACCTTAAAAGCATCAGTTCTACTGTATGAAGATTGCTATATGAGCAGTTGTCCTAATATGTCGAAGCAGCTCATTAAAGTCGTTCCTTTAGTTCACCCTTACAGGGACTGGAGAAGAAATGGTTTACTTCATATTAGCAATTCTTCCGCTGCCATATTGGAATAGCAGTATGTAGCTTTAGTGTGGGGGCACGTCTTTTACCTCCAAGACCTTACACACAAAGAAGCTGAAAAATTTATTTGATAGTCATCAGCTAGATAAAAACGTTGTGTGTTATATAATCGCCAGGGAACGGATTTTGTTGACGTAAAAATGCAAAGCTAAACTGTAAAAAAGGCATAAAAGGCATTTATTAAGAAGATAACAAGGTCTTAAGCATTATAATAACACTATACAACCATAAACATTTTAGAATTTTCTGGCAACACACGTGTGCGATTATCCCTTAGGAGACCTTTGAAAGAGCTGCAGGACTTGGCAGATGCGAGTGGAGTCCACTTAAATATTTGGGGCAATTTGAAGTTTTCAGCGCTACTTGCAACATTATTTATTTCTCTAATGGTCTTGAGGTCATCAATTGCAGAAAATACTGCGTTGAACTTTTTCACCACAGCTTTTGCTTTTTTGCAATTGATCGATCCCCTTCAGAATATTTACAATATCTCCATTCGTGCTAATATTACGATATGCATTAGAAAAATAATTCAAATTAACACACAACACTAGAAATCACTTATGTTTTTCAAAATGTCGAATATATGCTCTTTTTGTTTCACTTAAAATCAAAAATTGGTTTGGATGTATGCCAACTGGGCCTGAACAAGCCTGAACAACAAGTCAAGGCAATGCTGGTAAAAAAAAAACCAAAAAAGCTGGGTCAACAAAATCCGTTCCCTGATAATCGCATTTCCTACCATTTGACCGCCTTTAGATATGCGAAATTTACTTATATTTGAGGCACTGAGAGCAGTGTGGCGTAACCCAAAACTGCAACAATTAAGATATTCGTGCTTAAAGGTCTTAGAAACAAAATAAATCCGTATTACATATTTGATTTATTTTTTTAAACAATAACTGAAAAACGAAAAGTATGACGCATCTGCATAGAACACAATATTTTGATTCATCATGATGGTGAAATAAACACAAAATTGAGAAAATGAGGGTTAGGTAAGCAACTCCTGCTCACAATGGCTCATTTATTATGCTCCTTAAAATTGAGCAAATATTGACATACGATATCTGTTATAATAAAATAGAGTCGTACGCTTCTGTTGTAAGTATTTAAAAGACTAAAGGTTCTCACAATTACTACACGAATTCATGGGTTCTGTTTAAGACTACAATATGACTTCGAAATGGCTATTGGTTGCAACATTAGATAAGCGCCGGATGAATTTGTAATTAACGCAAAATCGCCGCAAACAGCGAAAACAAATGAAATAGGTTATGAATCATGCTAAGTTCCTGCATTTTTAAGGTTCATGACTAGATGTCGCTAGCGAATTCTTAGTCGAGTGTCCAACCGTTTCAATGTTTTTCGCAGCGAATATTCGCCTTAAATAACTAGCTGAACAAAATATAAAAATACTAGGTATGTACATGGGAAAACGTATTTGTATCAGATAGACCTAATCCAATACGATTGATGGATTGAATCTGATCAATTTCTGACTCTTTGCTTACTAACACTCAGAAGTCAACAAAGTAATAATTATTATATTCACAAAAACCCTCTTTATCATTGGTATATGTGTTACCTCATCTCTTAAGTATAAACTTTAACAGACGTTATCAACAAGCAGAGTGGCGCAGTGGAAGCGTGCTGGGCCCATAACCCAGAGGTCCGTAGATCGAAACTACGCTCTGCTATCGATAGTTTTTTTTTTTATTTTTTTGTTATCTTATTTGTATGCAGTTTAGAAGTAATAATTAGTTAATAGATTCACATATTAATTATTTTCTCTTATTAATTTAGTGGTTCCCTGAAGACTTCCGACAGTTAAGGAGAAAACTTATTTCTACTGAATTATTGACATTTTGAACGAACTGTGATGGTTGTGCCTAATTAATGCAGCAATTCAGCGGTGTCTATGTTTATTCAACCAGCTTTGATGTGAAATTGATTTTCGCATTTCTCCAATAACCGAATTTGAATTCGCTTTTAATAACTTAACATGCAATAAAACATAAACTTGGTCTTTGTTCTTTAAGAGTAAACATCGATACATTGTCATAGTCGAGTTTTTTAATCGGTATTGAGAATAAACGTAATGTGACATAAGCTTTCTGAATGTTACGCATTATGTAGTTTTTTTTTACTCAGATAATTGCATATGCGGACCATCTATTCCGTAAAGAACAGCCCCTGCTGTCGAGGTGAGTTGATCTTTTTGCAGCCATATGTCGAAATAATCCAGAGATATTGGGATGACTGCAAGTTGAAAGTCAATATTCAGAAATATGAAAGCATTCTGTTTAGGACAGACACCGTTGTCTCGGGCCTCAAGGGATGTGAGAAAGAACTGGCGCAAGCTGGTGATTGTGGGATAGCCAAAGTTTAGTAAAGTACCTTGGCAGCTCTGTATCTAGATTTCAGCAGACATTAAGATGTTGCTCTGGCGAGACCTAGGGGAGCGTTTGCCCTGACAAAACAGTTTTGCTATAGCAGGCGTCTTGACATCAGGATGCAGGTAATTTGCTGTATGGCCCTTATCTAGCCAATAATTGGCTACGTGTGATCGGTGTCTTAGAATGCACAGAACAACAGAGTCTGAGCACACAAAAAATAATTCTAAGCAGGTCGTATACAACTGGGTCAACATAAACATAACACAAAGGTAAGCAATTTTCTGATAAAAATCATTCGGGGACACACGGCAAGAAAAAGAACAATAGTTTCATCTTTGGGGCTTACTACCCCAATGGCGAATATTTTGAGCGTTTTCCTACTTTTGGACAATCGTGGGCTTATGTAGTACAGATCGGCGATCCCGCTAATCAACCATGTCTACCGTAGAACTGTGGATAGACGACTCATATATGACCGAGACGTAATCAGCATCACTCAGCAGGAGTGTGTCCGATTGGAACCGTCGGTCGGAGTAGGCTATGACAGGGTTATGGGCTTCTCCAATTAGCCCGGTCCTTAGCTAACTGCCTCCAGTTGCGCACTCCAAGTTGGTAGAGGTCGGTTTCTACTTATGCGCGCCACTTAAGACGAGGTGTTCCTCTACTGCGTCCTCCGTCTGGCTGGGAATCGAAGACTCTGCGAGCAGGAGTATTTGTCCATTTCAACTACAATATTCCCATGTTCATCTCGACAAGATTCTTTTCGAGCCTTGCATCCTTGACTTTGAGGTTTTACACTTTGGGAGGCACCTCTCTATATCTTCGATCACGCGTTTTTCTTGCTCTTTTTTTCTTCTATCTGAAAAACCAGTGTTCTTCCCTTCTTGTCTGCCTATAGAGCTCAAAGGCAGCTCTTGTCTTCAGCAGATTAGCGTTGTAGGCCTCGTTCTTGGCCGCGAGCATCTGTCGGCATTCCTCATCAAGCCAGGGGTTTCTTGCTGGTGGGTGCGAGAAACACATCAGTTGCGGCTGATCTAATGGCTTGTTGGCATCGTTGCCATTGTTCTTCGACATTCGATACTGGTGGTATGGTGTTAATTGAGAGGTTAAGGGATACGCATTGCGCGAAGGTCTTGGCGGTCTCTTGCGATTGCAGTCTTTGGACATCAATTTTTTTCACAGTATTTCTGGATTGTTGCGGCGTGATCGATATCCGCATTCTTACCTTGGCTGCAACAAGGTAATGGTCCGATTTGATGTCAGCTCCTCGGAATTTTCGGACATCCAAAATACTGGCCGCGTGCCTCTTGTCTATCGCAATATGAGCAATCTGGTTGGCCGTTCGTTGATTTGGAGACCGCCATTTCCTCTTATGGATACCGAGGTGAGGAAACCGTGTGCTGGCTTTAGTGGCATTTCTTTCCGTAGCGAAGTCAATTAGCCTAAGTCCGTTACCAGACGTGTTGTCGTGTAGGCTATGTTTTCCGAAAATACTGCTAAAGATGTCTTCTCTTCCTACCTTTGCGTTAAAATCTCCCAGCACGATTTTAATATCGTACTTCGGTAGTCAATAGGATTTGTCAAGCAGCTTATAGAAGCAATCCTTAGCTACATCATCTTATATAAGGCTTATGTTGGCGAATTTGGCCTTGATGCGGATCGTTACAACGCGTTCGCTAACGTCTTGGAAATATAAGACATCAGAGTCTACCCTCGTTCTACAACACCCAAAACTTGGAAACGAAGTTTGAAAAACACTTTTTTGGGTTGCCATGTCATCGTAATGCTAGAATCAACCAAAATCTTGAGGTCGAAAATTAAGAAGGATCGACAATCTTTACCGATTGTTAAAGAATTTTCAAATCATTTAAGCGTTGATGAATAAAAAGCCACCGATTTTAGTTTTGCTAAATTAAGGGTTTGGGATGCACTCTGTTAACGGAATATAACGGGTAGTTAAATTTTAAGGGCCGATGTTGAATGTGAACCACACCTAAATGTCAAGTTTTTTTCTGCATTTCATTTGACATTTCTCAATATCGGACTTACTCAATTTGAACCATGGAAAGATACACAATCGAGCAACGTGCTAAAGTTATTCAGGCTTAATATCAAAATGGGCGTTCAAATCAAAATGCATATCGTGCACTTCGTGATTTTTTCGGTCAATTTAATCGTCCAAATTCGCGTACAATCGGAAAAATCGGTGAGCACATCGGGTCTGTAGGAGATGTGAAAACACCTGTGCATGCTCGTTCAGCTCGTACGGCAGAAAATATTGCTGCTATTCGCGATAGTGACACTGAAGATCCGTCCACCTCATTTCGTCGTCGTGTCCAACAATTTCACCTTTCAAGCTCGTCGTTGGTGCAATTGACTTAAGGACTAAATCCTTTTGACGATTTCAAGCGTCGTCCTAACCATTGACGACGCATTGTTGGCAAGAAAAGGCAACATTGGATGATAAATTTTCGAAGAATATCTTCAGTGATGAGCCACATTTTCACCTCAATGGGTCGTCAATAAGCTGAATTGCAGCATTTGGGCGAATGATAATCCAAGAGTGATTGTCGAAAAACAAATGCACCCACAAAAAGTGACTGTGACTGTTTGGTGCGGGCTGGCGGCATCATCGGGCCGTACTGTCAATGGTGTTCGCTATCGTGAGATGATAACGAACTTTTTATGGCCCGAATTGGAAGACATGTGTGTGTACGATATGTGGTTTCAACAGGACGGTGTCACTTGCCACACAGCTAACGAAACAATGATTCTTTTGCGCGACAAATTCAATGGCCTTGTTATCTCACGCGGTGGCGATGTCAATTGGCCGTCAAGATTATGTGATTCGACACCGCTGCACTTCTTTCTTTGGGGTTATTTGAAATAAAAAGTGTACATCGATAAGCCAGCAACAGTTCAAGAGCTAAAGGATGAGATAATTCGGCACATTAACAGCATAGAACCTCATTTATGCCTCAGTAGCATCGATAATTTGGACCATCGGATGGAGGTGTGCCGCCGAGGTCGCGGTTGCTTTTTGGCCGATATTTTTTCCCAAACATAATTGGACCATACCAGTTATCATAATAAAAAGAAATGAAAATGATTTCCTAAATAATTTGTGTTTTATTCAAAATCAACACCGGCCCTTAAAATTTAACCACCCTTCAATAACCTGCAATCAATCTTTCATCAATGCTGTTAAACACATAATTAGTTTGCAAAGTTAAATTGGTAGCACAGAACTTCCTCCCATAAAAACCATGTTGATTATTCGAGATAGCCTCTTTTTAGGTATTTGAACTTTTTATTCATGTCTGCATTCTTTTGTTTTTCTTAAAGAACGACTATTTTCAGGTCTGCTTTTCGACAAATGTTTGTTTTATGGAAACTTTAAGGAATGCCAATTGTTTGTTACTATCTATCTATGTTACAAATTATCTTTCAACACTAATATACCCCTATGATAAGGTACACAAACGACCACCAAATACCTCAATATTCTGATACCACATATCTGGAACATGTGTGCTTATTCGAAATTAAATATTTCTTTACATTTACGATAGATTTGTTTTTTCTTTGTAAATAATATCACCGGTAAGGTGTGTACAGCTAATATTTATATGTAACAAAGTGATCGAGCAGCATGTTCGCTTTGGATTTATTTTCTAATCTACCATGTGTCTAGATTACAGCTGTCAACTTTAACGCCGCACATTTTTGTTCACTCGTATATGAAAAAATGCCGCGAATTTTAAACAGAAAAAATGTTAATTCATTCGATCGGTGTTGTCTACATACATACTACGTAAGGTCAGTGAAATATAATGTCACTAATTTTACTAATATTAGTGGAGTCTTAATGAGTAATTCTGATGGCCAAACTCTATTCGATGCAAAGTTATGTGGTCAAATATAAGGTCATTGATATTGTTATTCGTTGACTAGCTATCGATGGGCTTAAGATAAATATGAAAACCTCAATGCTATAATCTATTCGAACTATTGCTAGATAGGATTACTTTGCAGATGGTCTCACCGAACTAGGGGACTTAAGAAACGAAAACTGCATTTCGTACCCTATCTCAAAAATTTCATATTTGAACATTAGCAACTACAATTACTAGAAACCTACAAGCTTTCGTTAATGATGCTTATATCACCTCCCAGTGGTACCATCAGATACTGGTCCCATCCAACCGAAATGAAAAAAAAGACGCTGAAGCTAGTATGTGCATTTGGAAAGTTAGAACTCATTTTACAAAAGTTAAACAGCCGAACAACTAGCGGAAGCAACAAGCTGCTTCAAACCAAATATTACTACCATCAAGGGGAGTATAAAAAGAGGTGATTGCGACGAGTATTTTTCACCGGATCCTAGACAATACTTATGGGCAAAAGAGGAAAGGACATTTCTACAAGCTAATGGAAGAACGACTAATGTAGACCTGTTAAACGGCGATGAAGAGCAGCCGTCTTCTTAACCATTCAATATTGCATAACAATATTTAAACAAAAGCTTTACAGGGGTGCCGGAAATGACGGTCTTCCTGCCAGTGGAGACGATATGGTGAGTAACATTTACCAACTCATAAGCAAATTTTGGTCGAATGAAACGTAATGGGACCTCAGCATCCTAAACTGCGTAGACCATAGTGGTATAGTATTCCCAATATCGCATACATGATCATATCTGTCGTAATATATGGTGACCACAAACCGTTTACTAACAACCTGATCAAATCTTGACACTAATTAGCAGATCCTAGAAAAAATATTAAGCTAGACCGATTTCAAAGGCACATACGACAGCATTTATAGAGACAGGCTATACAGAATGTTGGTTAGCTTTGGTATACAAAGTAACACATGGTGGAAAATTCCCGCAACTCCTTCAGTATCGGCAATGTGCTCATTGAAACATTTAATACCAAACAAATAATTTAGACAAGGTTTTAGACAGTGTAGTGCTACTTCTTGACCATCATTCTTGAAGGAACTATACAAAACTACCCAGTGAAACCAGAGTTACAATCTTTCACAAATTTGTGCAACTAAGGGGTGTGTTTTTAGAGGTTGGTTTTTCGCATAGAGATGAAATTGACATTTTGTGGTCAAATCGGGCAACTCTTATGTCATTTATGTTCAGTTTGATTTACCATTTCATCATGAACAGGTTAAAA
This sequence comes from Rhingia rostrata, assembly GCA_949824845.1. Lineage (NCBI taxonomy): Eukaryota > Metazoa > Arthropoda > Insecta > Diptera > Syrphidae > Rhingia > Rhingia rostrata. The sequence continues at coordinate 158,833,803 of OX463755.1, read as the reverse complement.
AATGAACAACGCTTGCAAATTGCGCAAATTTATTTCGAAAAGAGGAGTTCAGTTCGCGAAGTTTACCGCAAGCTCTGTCCATTTTATGGTCGGCATAATCGTCCATCGGAGCAATTAATTCGGTTAACCCTGGATCGTTTTCGCACTCCGTTTACTCGATGTGATAATACGCAACCACAGAGACCGCGAACAGTGCGCACCGATGTTCAGTTTGCCGCTGTAGAGCAAAGTGCTGAAGAGGACCCGAGTGAATCGATTCGCCAACGTACACAGCAATCGGGGCTTTATCCTTAAGATTTATGGAATTATGGAATAGTCTTGGCTTCCGACCTTACGAGATCCAGCTTGTGCAAGAATTAAAACCGCGAGACCATACAAAGCGTCGTGATATTGGTATATGGGCCGAAAATGAGATTGATCTCGATGCTCATTTTCATCGCAAAATTTTGTTCAGTGTTGAGGCTTATTTTTGGTTGAATGGCTACGTCAACAAGCAAAATTGCCGCATTTGGATTGAAGAAAATCCACATGAGACCCTTGATACGACATTACATCCACAAAAACTGACTGGGCCATACATCTTCCGAAATGAATCTGGACAGTTAGTTACCGTAAAAGACCGGTATAGAGCCATAATAAGCGACTATTTTGTTCCCGAATCGGATGGCATTAATGTGGATGAGATGTGGTTCGAACAAGACGGCTACATGCCACACAGCGCACATCACAATCGATTTATTGAAGGAAACATTCGTTGAGCGCATAATTTCGAGGAATGAACCTGTCAATTGGCAACCAAGATCGTGTGATTTGCCACCATTGGATTATTTTCATTGGGGATATGTAAAGTTGCTAGTCTACGCCAACATACCAGAAACGTAAGGGACTTCGAAGCAAACATTCGTAGCGTTACTGCTGACATACGGCCTCAAATGCTCCAAAAAGTGGTTGAAAATTGTACCTCTAGATTTGGCTTTATTCGAACCAGTGGCGGCGGCCACTTGCCCGCAATCATATTTAAACCTTTTACGTATCTACGCCGACGATAATGTCACTACGAGATATAATAGCCAGCTTTGCTGGTATCGACAAGGAAGCCCTAAAATGGGTGACAATAAATGTAGTTAAGACCAAATAGAAACGAAACCTAAATCGTTTTGAGCGAGAAATTCTTCAGGAAATATTGGGCTTAATTTTTATTGACGGGATATGGAGTTGAAGATTTAACCAATAGCTTGAAGAGCTGTTCAGCATTGGACATTGAAGATGACCAGGACATGAAGAGGGAATGGACACCAATACTTCTTTTGGGTGCTCAGAGTTTTTGATTCCCAGACAGTAGCTGTTTACCAATACCCATAAACCCGACAGAATTATTGGAATCAAGTCTTAAGGCTTCTCCATCATCGTAATGTTAGGATTGATTAAAATCTCGAGATTGACTATTTAAAAAAAATAGAGCAACATAAATCCTTCTTTCAAAATTAAGCAGAACCATCCCACCAAGCCAAGACCAAGCCTATACCTGATCTCTAAACCTCAACGTGACATGATAGTGTATTTTAACTTTCAAATTAATTTTTTATTTACTTAAAATATAAACTACTAGACAAAAATGCTTAAATCTAACTTATCAATAACTGGTTTACTTAATCTAACTTATCGGCCCTTTGTGGGCGCTGTAAGCTTATATTAAGCTGTTTTATTTTGCCTTTAGGCGTAAAATTGTCGGTTTTTTTTGTTTTATATTTAATTTTTAACATGATAGTGTATTTCAGTACACAACTACGTCGCGGCACCCCTATTGCAAATAATTGAACAAAATAAAGTTCAGCCGAATCGTGCTCCCATGCCACCATAGAAACATTCTCACCTGCGCACATTGAAACAGGTTTCCCATACACAATCACAATCAAGCGCCAACAATTGCTAAGGCTAACTCTATCTCCCATCTAATGGCGCGCACACATACAATACCCGCACAGCGAAAAATGCTAAAGGCACATTCGACTCGAAGTGTAACATAAGCCCAGCCTGCTTGACTCTGCTTGCCCGAGTATAGCGAGACCGAGCCAAAGCAAAAGCACCCACCATCATATCGCCTCCTTGCCGTGGCAGTCAGTTGTTATTGTATTTGTGTATCGTGTATCGTGTGAGGCTTCTTAAAACCATCGTACAACGTTTGTATCTCAACTCTTTCGTTTTAGTATCATTTCGATTGTCGACTGTTGCAGTTGTTCTCCTTTGTATATCTTCGGACATTTTGTTTTTGTTTTGTTGGTTCTTCTGTTTTATGTTTGTTTAATATTCTCTCCTAACTGTTGGACAATAAACAATCTTTGCGTTTCACCATACAGAACTGCCCCATCAGTGTTCGGTGTGTGTTTGGTTCGAAAGTCGTACCATTCGCATATATACTTGTGCAGCTCGACTCCACATAGATTCCATGATTAGAAGCGCGGTGCATAGTCAAAGAAGTAGAAAATAGGAAAAGCCAACAAGTCGGGGAATAAATTAATTGCTTTCTTTTTGTTGTTTGCCATCGCGGAAAGTAGTGCAATCGAACAAGATCTATGTGTGTGTGTATGTTTAGTGTAACATGTTGATGTCTTGTTAATCAATTGAATTGAAACAATATATTGACACTATTTTTGGAACTGTTCCCTATTTATAGCCGTTGCAATTTACATTTGTTTCTCCATTCGTCCAAAGTGCAAAGAAAAAGAGAGAAATCTTCTTCGTCTCCTTCTTTATCGTATGCTTCTTAGTTCGCGGTCAAAGAATAATATTCTAATTGTGAGATTTTTTCGTTTTGGTATTTGTGAATCGGTGTGAAACCATATTGTAGACGTACGTCGGTGTGTGAGTGCTCACATCTTCAACCGACTATCTCAGGTGTTGTTTTCGTGTAAAAAAATAATAAAAATAAACCGAAAGGGGAATCGCTAAAAGAATAACACATTCCAATTAGAGGGATACCTATACCTACCTTGTGGGCTTCATCATCATCATCATCGCGGTCGGCAGAATTTATCCTTTTCTTCGAATTGTTTTGGATTAAGACTTTGTCAGTGCTTGTTGGTATGTATACATTTGATTCAGTAAAATATTTATTTATCATGTGTTTTGGCACTAAATACCAGTTTCAAGTCGAAGTATGGGTGATGAACGTAAGAGTAACTGCGTCATATTTAAGGGGAGGTATTCCACAATGTTGAGGAAGCTAAAAGGTTGAATATATACGTCAATTAAGTGTCATTTCAGTCAACCAAAAATATAAATTTGTTATTTTTTTCCTCTACACTGGACATGCATTTGACCTCTATCTAGCAAGACAAACATGTAGTCATTATAGAAAGTCGAAATAAAATGTCAAACTGACATTAAACCCCCAAAAGATACACGACCAAAACTTCAATAAAACTGTGAAACAAAATCGGAGACGTTTGAAAGATTCGTATCCCCAATCTTGACTGAAAACAAGTCTAGGCGAGAGAATTGGAAAACATTACCGTTAAGCGTATTTATTTTCATGTTTGTATTTTTATGAACTTCCGCGTGAGTGCAAACAGGTCTTCGTCTTATAAACCCATGTAGGCGGGTTGGAGATGTTACTAAAGATGCGTTTGGTGATACTCGTATCGGTATTGGAGAGTGATCCCAATAAGAAAATTATGTGAGTAGTCATGGAGGGCCTGGCTTAACCTTGAATGAGTGAGCTTAAACCAAACGTTTTGTTGCCAATAAAACAAGTGTCTGATGTAAAAACATTTTTGGGGCGGAAAATCTCCAGCAGATTTGCCCAACTAGCCTGTGTTAAGTATTTAATCGCCGTAGCTTTTTCAATTCCAAAATTACATGACATATACCCAAGTAGGCTATGCCAACTTGCTTACTGGTGAGATATTTACTTTCAGAAAAAAATATTGCAGCTGAAACGAGATGAAACGCAGTCTTCGTGTTCCATTTTTGTTGACATACCTCACGCACTTTTAGTATTTCGAGAGTAAAACCCATTATGGCACTATCAAGCTAAAAATACTTTGCATTCCACGGTGATGTTGTCATAGACATTTACTGCAATCAGTTATGTAATTCCTAGGAAAGGCAGGGTAAAATCTACTGGTTCGTTTTTACTAAGCAGATCCCACCATTTATCTCTATGTCTACGCTGTGCAAACAATACAAGAGGAAATCATAAGTCCTTCGGCCCACTCTTACCTTGCAAAAACAGGCATCTGGAATTCTATTCATCAGCATAACTTGATATTATAAATGCATACTTGAAAAACGTTCAATTCGTAATTTTGTCAAAACAAATAGAAGACTATTGATATAAGCTGAAGGCCTTATAAAAATGTGTATCTACGGCTGGTTTTGTGAATCGCTGCCAGCGATAGAGAACATTGTTTGATGTGTTTACTTTAAAAAAAATACATTTAAACAGTAAAAACTTAAAAAGTAATCACTTAGCGGGTACAATTTATAAAAATTGTGCTCCGCTCGAAAAACATTCCGCACAAAGATCATCTTTAGCAACGAAGCTCATTTTTGAGTGAATAGATAAGTAAACGTTTTTTTTTTGGATTTTGGAGGATTCTTAAGATTGTTCTTGTGGCTCAATTAATATGTAACACATACCAACGATAGTAATAGGACGTGTCACTATTCTGATTTAATTTGAGAGCAGGCTCTCTGTACACCAAAATCTTGCGATTTAAAATTTGATAACTTCAATTGAGGTCTGTTTGTAAAATGTTTATCAATAAGGGCGGGTGGATGTTGAAATGGAATACAAAAAATCTTAATATGAGGTAAACAAAATATGATATCCTCTACAAATAGTTCCAATTTTGAAATATTCTGTGGTAGAGTTCAGTTCAGTTGAATGAACTGTCCACCGAAATCGTGCGATTTAAAGGTTGTGCACTTTAGCTGAGGTCTGTTTGTAAAGGGTTTTTTTAATAAGAGTGGGTCGATGTTGAAATGGAATTAAAATAAATCTTAGTGTGAGGTAAACAAAATAAAAAATCGTGCAGAGGTCCGCTTTTCAAAGATTCTGCGGTATAGATCAGGCTGAATTTGAGCAATTCAAATGGTTAATGCAGAATATCAGTTGTGCAGTTCATTGTGTGAAAAGTAGAGTCTTCCTGCAGAAATCACGTATCGTCCACGTCAATGCTCCAACGTCGTTTTTGTATCCGTAGCAAAAATTACCTTCTTATAATGTCGTCGTCTGATGAACTTCGTAGAGGCAATTTAGCTTGTTAGCACAGCCATTCATCCAAAAATTAATGTGTCTCGTCGCTAAAGATGATTTTTTGGCCAAAGTTAAATCCTCTTTCAAATGCTCTGAACCACAGTCAGTGAACAGACGGCGTTGTCTATGATCATTAGCTTTGAGCTCCTGGGTCAGTTGGGTATTGTACTGGTGCGGAGACAATTCACAAGTCATCTGGCATAATTCTCCAAATTGAAGACTGTAACTGGCAGTGTTCTTATGCAGGGCGAGGAATCGACTGGCTCGGGTTCTCCTGCCACTTTAACGAAAAGTGGAGTTGGTGTTCCTTTTGACGTGTGAGTCACGGCGGATTGCTTTCCTAACCGGTCGTCTCGTATTTGTCCAAACGTTAGAAGGTCGACTTTGAAAGCCTATCGCGCGTACTGTTATTTATTTTATTTTTTTTTCGTTGGCTGGTGGAAATCTTAAAAGACACGATGAGCAAGTGCTTAAAGTAGTGTGAGACTTTAACGCACTAAAACCACCACCCTTTTCGTATTTGTATTCCAACTAAGTATGCGACTTATCTAGAAATTTTTTTTAATTACGAGTAATGAATGTTTGGCAGGTAACTTTCCTGTGAGAGTTCCTGCCTTTTCCGCAATTTATAGCGCAGTTTGTTATTATAGGGATAAATCTAAGAGCTTCGTTCTTTGAATACGCGCAATAAATTTGTTTCGTCAAGAATTTGGAGGACCATTGTGTTAACGTGTCCCAAAAAACGTTTTTTATGTTTGTGTGCAAAATTTTTCGTTTCATCTGGAATACCCAGATCTCTGTGTAGATCTTCATTCCTTATAAACCACGGCACATTGACGAATGATCTTAACTTTTGGTTTTCTAAAGTTTGTAAAATATTTAGATTGGTTTCACTGGTGCAACACCATAGTTGTATACCATATGTCCAGACCGGCTTCAGCACTTGCTTGTAATAGCAGCTTGTTATCAAGGTTAAGCTTCGAATATTTTCCGAGTATCCAGTACAGTTCTCTGTATTTATTTTTAAGTTCTTCGCATTTCTGTTTTACATGGGACTTCCATTTTAATTTTGCATCGAGTGTTATTCCGAGATATGTCGCTTCACTGCAAAAGAGATTCGAACCGTATTGAGAAATACTGGCAAATTGGCAAATTTACGAAAAATCTAAATGAATCGATTTGCTCTCGTTAAGTGCAATCCGCCAGGATTTTTTCCGTTCAATAACCTCGTTAAAGCGTTTTGTTTTGTGAGTCACGGTTGATTGCTTACCTAATCGTCGTCTTGAATTTTTCCAAGCGTTAGAAGGTCGACTTTGAAAGCCTATCGCGCCTACTGTAAAACTAGCGAAATTTCGGCACAAACCAGCACCCTATTTTGAAACTTAACGGCTTTTTTTTATTCATTTGGACGTGCTGATCATTCATTCTGATTTGGTATCAAAGACTGAATAATTAAAAACATATTTGACAGATTAAAGATCTCTTTAGTAATTCGAATAAGTCATTTACTCAAGGCTGCTTACCGTTTTAAATCAGGGTTTTCTCTACTGCGTTTACGCCATCTGGCTCGGATCCTAAGACTCTTTGGGCTGGAGCATGAGTGCACATTTATTTTACATATCCTGGCCATATTGAACGTCAAATTCGAAGTTTTGTTGACGATGTCTATATCGCTGTATAGCTAACAATGTTCAGAACTGATAGTAATTTTTCGTCCAACACCAACACCGGATCCGGTGATTACACTATTTTTCAAACCGACCAATGAATTCATTGTCCTTTTTTGGCAAGGTCCATGCTTTAGCATGGTAGGGTAAGACTGGTAGGATGAGGATCTTAATTCGTTAAAAGTCCATGTTAGGGCTTTTTACTAAATTCCATTCATAGGGGTCACCTGTTGCTGAGAGTATCCTTTGATTGGTTTCTGACTAGATGTCGTTGTCAATTAAATGCTATCTATTGTCCGACGTTCCCATGTCCATTCATGCGTTTGCGTTCATATAATGTTATGACAGAAGTTTACGCTTTTAAATTTCTTTTTAATCGGGAAAATTAAATTTTACCCGGCTAAATTTAATTAATGATTTAATAAGCTTTTGTTGGACTTCACTTAGGTCGAATTATTGTTAGCTTCGGTAATTACTGGGTTTTAATGTCATAGTATCAAATCTAAATTCAATTTCTAATCATTTTGAGTAAGACTTTCTTAACATCCATTCAACTGAACCTAACCTCGCGATGTCATATACACAGCAACTACGATTTGTTCAAGCCTATATCATCAAAAATCTGTTCAGGTTTTGTATCCATGCATTAGGTGGCACCTCTATATATTCTCCATTGCCCATTGTTTTTTTTTTTTTTTTTTTTTCTTAAAAGGTTGAGTTCTTCCTGTTTAACTTAACTTTATCAGATCATCTTTACCCACAGTGTGCTTTTTGTTAATGGAGAAAAGAGACACAGCAGGTCCGACAATTAGTGTCAGTCATTGACAATGCCTTCACCAATCTTCGGCATAAGACGCATATCAGCAATCTTAAGAAACTATAACATTAATTAACCAAAAAATAATTATACCAATAACGACAGTAATGGCAAAGAGAATAGAACTACATAGAGTGAGTATCTCATACAACAAACATTTTCTATGTGGGGTACTGATATTGATACCCCAGTGTTCACATGCAATGAAATTTAAACTATTTAACCCTACCAACGAAATACCATACAACTGTTTTTTTTTACTACTAACCCATGCCGAGACTCAACGAACCTACACACATTAAAATCACATCTAGTTAAACTTAGACTAACAATAATTGATACACATAATTAAAATCGCAGTTTGCGCTTATTAAGAGAAACCCTTTTTTCTTAACAGAACATATCCGTCACTATAAAAAAAGACAAAGTGCCCTATTATATCATAAACAACAATAATTGCAATAGGTACCCTCGAGATCTGAATTCATTTGATTACTTCTGGTAATTAAAATGCTCTTTCAACTCGAATCGAATTAATTGCATCCATAGTTGGTAATCTAGCTCAGCAGTCTTGAGTCTTTCTATAGCTTGAGCAATTTATCCATTTTAACGGAAGTCTTCTTCAAGACGGAAACAAATCTGAACTCGTTCTCCTAATGAGGTAGATTAGCAATTGAATCAAGTAATACAAGTAATTGTTATCATTTTCGATCTTGGTAAATTGATTCATCCAACTGTTGTTGAGGCGTTAATCACGAAAAAGGAGCACACACCAACTTCCATGGGAATGTCATTCAATGAACTAGATGTCTTTTTTTTTTCTTATTAGATAGAAAATTATAGATTATCTGTGAAGCAGATGTGGGCTTGAATGACGGATAGCATGACAAATTTTATTTTTTTCTTTCTCAAACATGCGAAACTTTTACGAGCTGATTTCTTCTCCGTCTCCATGGTATCTTAAACAACCCATCGAAACAGTTTTGCTTTCAATTATGCAAGAGGCTATTCTGATAGAAGTGGACTACTCTATTCAATTAATCATACCCCTGACCGACTTCTTTGTGACTTTTAAAAATAACTGCAAAAGTAATGCCTCTCATGGTCTCCTTAGAAAGCATCTACCTACATTGCCAAAGAATAATCTATGCCTCTCATAGAATAACACTTGGCAAGTCATCTCGCTGGATGCCTTCGTCTTCATCGCACCGTGGTCTTCAACGAGCTCTGCAACCGTTGATCGGACCATTGAGCTTCACACAGCATAACCCGCCGCGCCGCCATCGACTATTTTAAGTTCCAATGCGTGCCACGCTGTACAAGTTAGTATACTCACACTTGTGTGAGTGTGAGTGTGTGTATTTTACTTTTCTTTGCATAAAAGAAAGTTTATTAAGCCGTGTCGCACGCTCTGTGGTCACTTGTGACAAGTGATGCCTGTGATGGCTAGTATAGATTCAATAGATACCATTCAGCTGAGAGAAGACAAAAATTCAAAAATAAAAGACCAAACCAATCTGCCGGCCATTAATATGGACTTATAACTAGTTTGACATGATTTATCAGCCATGTTAGCCTGTTACTGTCTTGCTAGCTTGTGCGCAGAATGTGCGCGCTGCTGCAAAACTCGTTCCGCAACAGACGGCACACAGCAGCGAGCGAGTATCTATGAGTGCACCCGGGGTAATAATAATCTTTTACTATTGGTCACTTACTCACTTTATGGCCAACGAACTAACTGCGATCTAAGATCATTCACAGAGAGTTTAGGTACGCGGCAATTGAATGCCAAATAGTACAGTGAAGTGTTCCCACTTAATAAATGCACCAGCTAACAGGGAATGCTCTTAAATATGAATGAAGGACATCGATGTTCTAACAGAGCGGCACTCTTAATTGCGAGGATACAAGTTAACAGAAACAGTTAGACGATTTAATCGTCAACATTTTGCTATTAAAAATAGCAAAATTTAATATTTAATGCGTTTTTACCGCGTTTTATGTGAGGAACGGTCATAGCCAGGTGGGAATGTGGAGAGCACTCACATGTGATTAGCATGTCGTATATGGCAACGTGTTTTTGGTTAGCTACAATTATTAACTCATTTTATGGAAGGTGTTTGGAAAACAACAAATTTTATGATGAAAGATAAAAAGTTTATGCATGTTCAGGAAGCATCAGGCTTAAATGATTTAAGCTCGCAAAATACAATTTCTGTGTAGAGGATAGGCTTACAATGATTGAACGTTTGCGTTTAAATGAGCATCTTTGAAAACATCTTCAGTTGTGTGGTTATTTTTTATAATACACCACTTCAAAATAATTAAAGAAATTATGTTGATGCTTCATGAACATGACACAAGTTGAGATGATGTTTGTTTTAAAAGGTTTCGAACTTATATGAATTTCGATTTCAAAACATAAGACTTTGCTTAGATAATATTGGCACAGATCATGGACTTAATATAGCCATCAATAACTAGCGGCATGCATGCCGAAGGCGATAACCCAATTTTACACCTTAAGTGGACTTCTTGTAAGTTGATCTGGGGACATGCGTAGTATGTTACCAAATCATTGAGATATAGAATCTTTCATTTGGAGAAACACCTGCCTGGCATTAAGCTCTTTGCACATATTGTGGTTCCCCACGATATCTCGGCAGAATACTTCACCAGTACGCTTAATAAATCGTAATTCGGCAGCTTGCACCCGGGATCACATTCTTTCGGTCATTATCCCTATCCCAATGCCAAAGTTAAGGTTCTCATAAGTCAACTTTTTACATTTGCGAATTTTATGCGGGAAATTTATACATGGTGAGATGGAAATAATCAATCCTCAGCGGGATGAGAATACGCAACTCTTCCATGTTCAGTCTTTTTGATAACAGATTGACCAAACTGCGTTTGAATCTCACCAGTCTATCACTCATGGCTAAGACCCCAATGTATTCACATTTTTCACTTCCATTTGCATTGATCAGGATTTCCTATTTTTACGTTTACCTTTAATCGCACTTCAATATAAACTTTATGTGGCCTCTCAAGTGCTCATTGAAGTTCATTGTCAGCGAAATAAACGCAAAGAGCAACTGATCAATTGTGTTTTTCCCAAGTCGAAATCGTACAGATCCTCCCCTCGCAACCTGAATTCGAATAGATAATTTGAATGCGTCTTCAACATCTTATAAAAGCCTTTCATTGTTCTTTCGTTGTTACAAATTTAAGTCCCGATGTTGAATGTGAACCACATCTAAATGTCAAGTTTTTTCTGCATTTCATTTGACATTTATCAATTTCAGACTAGCTCAATCCAAACCATGGAAAGATACACAATCAAGCAACGCGCTTAAGTTATTCAGGCTTAATATGAAAATGGGTGTTCAAATCAAAATGCATATCGTGCACTTCGTGATTTTTTTGGTCAATTTAATCGTCCAAATGTGCGTACAACCGGAAAAATCGTGCAAAAATTTAAGCAAACCGGGTCTGTAGGAATCTACCTTCCGTGTTGACAGCATATACTTCATCTTGCCCTCATTTACTGCTGAACCCTTCTCTATACTAGCAAACTTGGCTATGACATCTCGTTGGGTCCTACCAATGATGTCAATATCGTCGGCGTATGCTAGTAGTTGTACCGATTTTTGGAAAATTGTGCCTCTGGTGTTGACTCGTGAGTTTTGCACAATTTTCTCAAGAATCAAACTGAAGAAGTCACATGATAGCGCATCGCCTTGCCTAAATATTTTTTGGTATCGAATGTGTCGGTGAGGTCGTTTCCGACCTTGGTGGAGCAGCGAGAATTCTCGTCGTCATTCTACAAAACTAGACATGGCTCTGTACAGTTCGTCTCTATAAATGCTGTCGTATACGGCTTTAAAATCGATGAAAAGGTGGTGGGTATCGATTTGGACATCTGTTTTTTTTTCAGGATATGCCGAAATGTGAAAATTTGAGCGGTTATGGACTTTCCTGGCCTAAAGCCACACTGATAAGGGCCGATCAGGTTGTTGGTAAACGGTTTCAGGCGTTCACATAATACGGCAGAATGGATCTTGTAGGCGAAGTTGAGGAGACTTATGCCTCTGTAATTGGCGCAGTTTAGAGGGTCTCCTTTTTTGTGGATCGGACAAACGATGCTGAGGTTCCATTCTTCAGGCATACTTTCTTCCAACAAGATGCGGTGGTTATCCGCATTCTTACCTTGGCTGCAACAAGGTAGTGGTCCGAGTCGATGTTAGCTCCTCGGAATGTTCGAACATCCAAAATACTGGATGCGTGCCTCTTGCCTATCGCAATATGATCAATTTGGTTGACCGTGGAGTATTTCTTGATTTTTCATGGGATGAATACTTGATTGAAGAGCCGTTTCTGTAGTATCTTTGTGTATATGGGAGATCTTACAGCCCTGAGTATAACAATTACCGTCACGTCAATCAAGATCCCTAGCATAGTTTAAGATACACATCGGTATGTGTTTAACACCCTTAAAATCCTTTTGTAGTTATTCCGGGTAGATACCATCTGATCTTGGGGTTTAACACGACAATTTGCACATTGTAGCCATTAACTTCAACACAGCTTAGAGTAATTCTGTACGCATTCCTTTTCCAAAAGGGAAAAATGGGCAGCAAAATATCAATCTTTGCATATATATACCCTTCAAAGCTATATATTTAGATAAGGGCTCCGAAGACTTGAATATCTTTATTTTTGATTGTCAAATCCAATAAAAGACGAAGACTGAACCGTTGTTATATTTCACAAAAAAATAAATAAAAATACAAATTTTTGGCGCAACAGGCTTGTTATAGTACCCAGGGCCGAACTTTCTCACAACCAATCATGTGTGCGTGTTTACTTCTTGCACGATGGTGGACCTCCTGTTTTATGCCGCCTCCGAACGGCAAATTTGAGATAAGCTTTTTTTGACAATTGATACTGATCGGATGTTTTGTCAAATCATCACGAGAGGAAGGCCAGTGAAAATCATTTAGTTGTTGCTACGGCTGGGAATCGAACCCTGACCTTCTGCGCGGCAGTTCATCGCACTAACCATCGCGCCACTGAGCCCGTCGGTTATATTTCACAAGTGGACATTTTTTCGGTGAAGTAATTCATATACGAGTCCTTAAAAAAGGTCAAGGACAAGCAGCAATAAAGACAATTTAAGCTGTTCCAATCAAATCGAAGCATTTTAAACGATGTCGCTTGAAGTTCTTGGCACTCAACATAATGCCAAACTAAAAATACATCCTTGCTACGTCGAAGAAGATATAATTATTGAGTTATATGGTATTATTACGTGAGTCCCAATACTGCATAATAACCGAAAACTATGACCAGATTATAAATAGGTTTAGCAACAGCAAAATCTTTCAAATTATTCACTTCTCTGGTAGGTATAGTCACTTGCCTGAATGTTCTTCTTTATTAGGAAACTAAATCTGATACATCTTTAGAGGCTGTGGTGACATAGACGTTCATGAAGAAACTCCACTCATTTTATTTCATTGTGCCAGCTTTTTTATCTTAAAATTTAACATCCTAGAAGAATAAGTCGTTCAACATCTATAAAAACCTTCCGGTAAGTACATGAACTAAAGTTAGTTCATGGAAAATATTTCAGTGATGATTCTACGTAGTTTATAGAGCATTTATTGTCATATAAGATGGATTCATACACCCCAAGGCATTATAACAGTTCTATATTGACATAAGCAAGCATACCTAGGAGACAGAGACAAAATAAAGCTAACCTAACCTACTAACCAGGACAAGCTCATTATCAGTGACTTGCGTGGAACTTTGGATATATTCGTCTATAAAATTCATCTAGACACCATCGAACCCACTCTGACTTGAAATAAGGCAAACTCAATCAAAGCTTGAATTAATTAAATTCAAAGATGTATTGACCCTATATATATAGTTTTACCAAATTATTTTAAAGTGAGCAACTTTTCCATTGTATCAAAAAGCTGATCAAGCCAAGATTACGGAATTTAAATAATGAACTACTTTCGAATAGTTAAAGACAGCCTTTTACCAGAAGCTCAAAGCCCTACATAAAAATTTATTCAAGACAACTTTAAACCGTAATTGATGTCTTTAAATCTCCAACACACTTAATAGTTAGATGAAGATGGACATAACATACAGCTAATCTTAGGAATTATTCACTCGTAAAGTCTATAATTAAAGATTTTTGTTTTATAAATTTAAAGCGTTTTATAGACTTAATTGGACACTTTGAAACATCCCGGTAACAAAGAGACATTAAGAGGTGATTACCTCATTTTTTTGAAAATATTTTCAGAGAAAATTAAAGACCGCCGAAGGCAACGTACTAAGCTGAAAATTAGTCAGCAACTAAAATAACAACTGCTATACACAAAGCTGTCGCAACTAACCAAACAAAAAATTATTATTTTTTAAAACATAAAAAAAATACATATATATATGTATCCAACGAATTTGTGGACATTTGATCGATCTTTGGATACCGGTTTATTCTTTAAACAAAGCAAAGATATTTTTTTATGAATAAAATGGAATTTAATTCTGTCGCTTAGGTATTTATCTAAAATTTCCATACAAAACCAGACTTTATTGCTGTTTAGCTGAATCGTGTGGTCTTGTCATGTTTAGTTCTCTGAGAATTAAAACTATTAAGTTATCAAAGAGAAAAAAAGAGAAACGCATACTAACCCAACTATTCCCTAGATTAGATAGAAAATGTATCTTTCTATCTCAACTTAATTAGATACCACTTCAAGTGCGAAACAATGTCATATTTAGTATATAATGTAATTAGAATTATATTTTATGTTCGGCACACGTTCCACAAATAGTTTCACACACTGAGCGATACGGTCATATGTGGAGAGACGGCGTGCGCTCGCACGAGTTATCTTTTCTTGGCCACATTAGAGTCTTAGCATTCAAAATACCATACAGTGTGAATATGTAACTGGTTGCAGTTTCAAGGTTTACACCTGTGTGTTATACATTTTTTCTTTAACTTTAATTTTTCTTCGTTCATTCGGTCGACACCGGTATGCTTTTATTACTATAAGGCATACTGGATTCAGCACTGGCACTGGCACATAAAAACAGTCACACCTTATGCGCCGCCGCACAGCACCGTCGGTCGTCGCCAACAACCTGGCCAATTAATTATTCACCGAGAAGGAAAGTACATATCTGGCGATTGTAGTATCGCAATGCCAAAGTTGTTGCTTTCTCCCTCGCCTGTGAAAAATTTTCACTTTTAATTGCCAACTGGCGCGCGTAGCAATTTTTCAATAGAAACCTCCTCGAACACATGTTGTACAGTGGATCACAAAAAATAAACGAACGCGCTAAATTTTGCACGAAATACGACAGGCAGACAGATTGCTTTGTGTTAAAAGTATCTGTGGCTTAAAATCGTAGAAGTGCACAAAAATAAATTACAGAAACCAGTTGCTTTGCGCACAGAGCTCTGAGCTGCGAGATTCCTCAGCTAACCGTGCTGTTGGGAATTACATGCGCGGGAGCAGCGAATTTAAAAATAACGATGAAGACATCAGAAAAGTATCGAATGATGGATAGTATTTGTGGTGTGGTATCCCCAAGGTTGTCCTTCACCTTTGACTCTGTAGGTGCTGACTAACGGATATAAAATCAATCAAGTGATTACTAGACTCTTTTCTTTTTTTTTGCTGATCGTGACTATGACTGAAGACGAACCAAACAGAAAGCCAGAAAAACCATTAAGTGAGGTCGTGTCCCCGCACACAAAATGTCATCATGTTTGCCATGTCGGAACATGCGGTGAAGTGGGGGTTCGAGTTACAATGTTCTGTTCATCTCTATATTGAGGTTATGAGGTAATGATCGTCTGAGTTGTTTTTTACTGAAAAGAATACAAGAAAACCTCTTCAAAGAGATGAAGATTAAGCGATGACAACGCAATGATGTAAAATTGAATAGAACACAAATCGGGATGTAGGGTCAATCTGGGGTTGAATGTCACTTTTTTAGACGTTAGCTTTACAATTGTTGTGATAGTTCTTATTTCTGATATTCTTCGTTTAATTATTTCTGAGGTTGTTATGTCAATGTTTGTAGCATTGTCAGTGTAAGTAGAACAAATTCCTAAATGCCTCATTCACAATTTATGTTTAAAGCACCATTTCAAGGACGATGAATTTTGTATAGTACAGGGTGTCCGCCGGGAAGGTATACTACTTTGTTTGTTTATAATTTTTGACTATATGAAAGAGAATGGATCTTATATTGATAAATATTTTATTTAAAGTCGGAAATTATGTATGGAATACAATATCAGGTAAATGTCTGCCATAAATTCGACCCCTTTTGAGCACATTTTTTATTACATTCTCACACATTTCACGCAGTATTTCATTAATTTCATCACGAATATTTTGTTTGAGTTGCTGAAGCGTTTCTGGGTTGTTTGCATAAACATTGCTTTTCAGTTATCACCACGAAAAGAAATCCGGAGCAGTCAAATCAGGCGGCCGTGGAGGCCAATAAACATCACCATTTCTTGAAATTACTTTCTGTGCAAAGAGGTTTCGCAGTTATTCCAATTATGCGATGTGGCACCGTCTTGTTGATACCACATGATAATCAAGCCCAGAGCACGCAGTTGTGGGGCTAAAAAGTGTTCAATCATATCAAGATATCGCTCCCCATTCACAGTTACCGTTACACCGTTTTCATTTTCAAAGAAGTAAGGTCCAATGATTCCACCTGACCAAATTGCACTAAGGACTTTGACACATTTTTTTAGTAAACTTTTGCAAACCGTGCCTGCATTTTAATCTGTCAATATCATTGGTTGGGAGTAATAACGTCTTTTTCATGATCAGTTGTTAATGATTAACACCTGTTTGCATGGTTTTTGCTTAGCTAAATGAGTTCCCGGAACACGAAAGTTTTCTGTGTGATAGAAAAGCACCGACTAAAATTATGGCAAACTACCCAAACATAGCTTGTGACATGTTGATCTTATCTGGATATTTTGTGAAAAGCATGTGATATAAATAATGCGGATTTCTTAAGGCTGTCAGTTGTTGTTTGAAATCATTCTGTGCATTTGGAAGACAAACGTTTGTTAGCTTGGTTATTTTGATGATCCCATTAATTCCGACATAAAATTCCACGTTTGTCTTTGCCATATGCAGAATCCAAATGATTATGATCGATATAAATTATTGATTGAGCCAGGGGAAATCAACTTGTAGTTATATCCAGCTAAGTGAGACCTTAGCAATACACCTAGCTATCGTTATTGTATTGCGGGTCTCAATAAAACAGCCGGCCGGGGTAGGCAGTGACTAAATGCTCTTGAGTTTAATTTGTAAAATTACATATTCAAGTTTAGAATATTTCATCCATAAATTGAGGTTTTGAGGAAAATGGTGCCACGATAGGACCATAATCTGCAATTGAAGCCATTTGATTGGTAAATTGATTGATTGATTTTTTAACATAAATTCTAAGTTCAAAGTCATTCATGTGGCTTTCCATTAGGGCCCAGTTATAGCGATCATTGAAAACCCTCATTTGAAATTTTCTTTTACTTCTTGCGGCTTTTTTGTGAATTCAATCATTGACGTGTTGGCTTCAAAACAAAGTTTATGAATTTGCGAACACGATTATCCACAATTATTTAAATTTGCAATTATTGTTTCCGCAGAAAATCACTTTTTATTTTTCACTGATGAAGATTTATTTTTGTGTAAGTAATGATTGTCGTTACACAGAAATAAAACGGATTTTTTCAGCGATTCCTATAAGAAGCTATGGAGGTAAAATTTAAATTCCATCATATTTTGTGTTCCGATGAATTTGTTCAATGATAGCTATAAAATTGATAAAAACAACTTCTATCGAGTTATGGAAGATATCGAAACCGTCCTAATTCATCTTCAACAAAATTCATAAGCAAACTTTCATTCTAAGAATAGTCATAGTGTACATTTTTGACAGTAATCAGTTGATTCATAAACTTCATAGAAATGTTTCGATAACTTCATTGATATTGATATCACAGTACTTCGCACATGAATGCAACGAACTATAGACACGTGACATCACTGGCGCCTGCGGCCATCGGCTGAGACAGATCAAGACATTAATACAACAAAAAGAGACAGATAGACACAAAGAAGGAAAGACATATAACACAAACCTACGCGGCACAGAGAAGGAGACATAGATTTATATTGTCTCATATTATCGCACAGGTGGCCTCATATAAGCTGGCAATTTTCGTACAAAACAAATGCTGCCGAAGCTGGGGCTTAGGAGTCAAATACGCATTCCTCTGAGCCATGCCCACCTGCGTTATGACTACATTTTACCAACACAATTGGAAATCTTCTATTATTCAATGTTCAGCGAACTGGATGGTGTCCTAAAATATTCCCATGCCATGTAACCCAAAAAATTCATCCAATTATATCCAAGCATAAACATTCAATTACAACGATTCCACAAACGGTGAACATTTGCGAACTAAAAAGTAGGTTCCTCCACAATTTGGAGCGCCCTGAAGCCAAATGATGGTGGTGGTTAAATCCATTCTCTTCCATCCAGGCCAATTGGTAAGAAAACGTCGCATCAAAGAAAAAAAAAACGAAATAGAACACGGCGCACGTAAATTGCAGATTGAGGACACACTGAGGTGCCGAATACCCCAATTGAATGCGGATTTGTTCACGAGTTCGTGAATTATGGCCTCCGCACGATAAGTGACAATGAGCGTCGATAGAACAATTTGCATGGAACCAAAGAGAATAATTGTCGTGTTCGGGTGGGATATTTTTTTATGCAATACATGGTTCGACATAGAGGTTAAGTGAGTTGATGACGTAATCAGGTGATGGGGATAGTTGAGAAAGAAGATTTGGTTTTTTTTCTAATGACATTAGCTTATGCCGGTGTGCATCAAAAGGTTGTTAGTTCACAATCAATCAAGTGGGTGAATTCATACTTGACAGTTAATTTGTTTTTGTATAAAGTGTGCCTATGGCAATCAAAAAATAAAATGTAGGAACAATTCTGATATATATTGGTATATATATCCCCTAATCTATAAGGGGAAATTATCGACAGCTCAGATTACTATTCTTAGTATTATAGTATCATTAACTAAGCTTGACAAAATGTGAGGTCACAAAAGATGTAATCCATGATCTCCTTCCAAATTCCATTATCAATCCATTTTGTTCATATATTCGTAAATGGAAGGTATCTAAGCCTAAAAACTCTTGGATCTCATAAATGCAATAACAACTCAAGTTGATTGGCATTAGTGACTAAGTTATCTGAAATCTAAAGCCGAGTCTATACTTTGTGACGTAAAACTGACAAACGCATAAAAAAGGAAGCAATAGGATTGCATTTAGGAGGTCTGATAAAAATCCCCTCTTCGTATAAGAAGAAAACGCAAGATTTTAAGTGAAACCAACATCAATTCCAAAATCCCACTCCTCATACTTTATCTATTAATCCATCAACTCAAACGTTACCGCTAATTTGTCGAATAGTTGAAAATTCGACTGTGGACCAAGTTCATCGAATTACTGATGTAATTGGAAAAGCTTTCGAAGAAAAGAAAATTTGCTCATCCGTATTTCTTGACGCTTCGCAAGCTTTTGACAAAGTTTGGCATACAGTCCTTCAATGCAAGCCAAGACAAGTTCTGTCTGAAAAATTATGTAAAATCCTAGTGTCGTATCTTGAGCATCGACTCTTCCGTGTGAAACTTGGAAACGAATATTCGGATTTCAAAGAAATATTGGCAGGAGTACCCCAAGAAGCGTCCTTGGACCACTCTCGTACACTATTTTATCATTTACACGTGATATCCCACAAACAAACGATACAATAGTTGCCACGTTTGCGATACAGCAGTACTAGCAGTTGGCACAACAATAGAGGAAACAAATATGAAACTACAAAACGCTCTTAACGATGTAAATGAATGGCCAAAATCCTGGCGAACTTCACTTAACGAGTGCAAATCGATTCATGTAGATTTTTCGTATAAACGGACAAACAATTTGCCAGTATTTCTCAATACGGTTCGAGTCCCTTTTGCAAATGAAGCGAAATATCTCGGAATGACACTCGATGCAAAATTAAAATGGAAGTCGCAGTTAAAAAATCAATGCAGAGAACTGTTCTGGTTACTCGGAAAGTATTCGAAGCTTTACCTTGATAACAAGCTGCTATTATACAAGCAGGTGCTAAAGCCGGTCTAGACATAATGGTATACAACTATGGGGTTGTACCAGTGAAACCAATATAAATATTTTACAAACTTTTGAAAACAAAAAGCTAAGATCATTCGTCAATGTGCCGTGGTATATAAGGAATGAAGATCTACGCAGAGATCTGTGTATTCCCGTGGTTAAAGATGAAACGAAAAATTTTGCACGCAAACATAAAAAACATTTTTTGGGACATGTTAACACAACGGTCCTTCAAATTCTTGACGAAAAAATTTATTGCGGTTTCTTCAAAGAACTAAGCCTTTAGATTTGGCCCGATAATTACATAATAATAAAAAAATAAAAAACTTGCGGAAAAAAAACAGGAACTCTCACAGGAAAGTTACCTGCCAAACATTCATTACTCGTGATAAAAAAAAATGTCTAGATAAGTCGCATACTTAGATGCAATACAAATACAAAAAGGGTGGTGGTTTTAGTTAGGGTTAAAGTGCCACCCTCATTTGGGCACGTGCTCATCGTGTCTTTTGAGATTTCCACCAAAACAAATACAAATTTTTGGCGCAACAGGCTCGTTAGTACGAGCTTTCTCACAACCAATCATGTGTGCGTGTGTACTTCTTGCACGATGGTGGGACCTCCTGTTTTATGCCGACTCCGAACGGCGAATTTGAGATAAGCTTGTCTTGACAATTGATACTACTCGGATGATTTGTCAGATCATCACGAGAGGAGGGCCATCGAAAAATCATTTAGGTGTTGCTACGGCTGGGAATCGAACTCAGACCTTATGCGCGGCAGTTTATCGCACTAACCATCGCGCCACTGAGCCCGTCATTGAGATTTCCACCAGCCCACGGAAAAAAAATAATTTCCTAAGTATTTAATGCTGTTGACGCTTTCAATTTGTTTTCCATTTATCTCGATGTTTGTTCCACTTTGTAGACTTATTTCCATTAATTTAGTCTTTTGCTCATTCAGTTTTTATTTATTTATTATCAGCCATAGGATTATTCGTTATATATCGTAGTTGATTTTATATCTACATTCAGCTGCGTCCTTTCCTTCAGCATAAATTAGCGTGTCGTCAGCTTATTAAATAACCTTTCAAAACTGTTATACTGTAGGTATATCGTTGATCTATATGATAGAGAGAAGTGCTCCTAAAATTGAGCATTGTGGCACTCCTGGTTCAACCCCAACTCCGATACTTTACCGTTGTACTGTTTTTGTTAAATATGATCTAATCCATTTAAGCTCAGTATCCTGTATCCCATACTTGTGCGATTTCCTCAAAAGTATTTATTTAATTATTGGTTTAAATGCACACGTTTCAAATCTAAGAAAAGTGCTATTGTTTTCCTTTTACTTCCTCCATTCTTCCATTCATTTACTAAATGGTTGACTGCTGCTTCACAGGAATATTTTTTGTCTGTATCCAGAATGGTAAAGTGACAGGATGTAATTATTTTAAAGATATTCCACCATTATAATGCTTATATTGTATTTTTACAACAGATCGAATCATTTTTTGGGGCGAAATTTTTCACGTTTGTTCGTTACTTTTTTCCACCGGTGTAACCATCGAATCCTTCCATGAGCTTGGAAACTCGCTCGTTGATAATGATTTATTTACTCTTGTAAGTACGGGTTGTCATCTGAGTTTTCAAAAACATCGATTCATATTTAGCGTTTACAAACGATGGCAATTTGTATGTGAATGCAATTTTATTCAAATATTTGAGTTTGAGAAAAGTAAAAGTAACTAAAGTTTATAGAGCCACGTTCATTTGCAATCTAAATATAATTCCTTGAAAGCAAGTGAAACTTTTACAGAAAATTGCAAAACAAAAAAAAACTATGAAAGCGAATGTTTACCCTGAACAAATTAATATATTTAAAAATAAATATTCCATAGATACGTGTGTACGCATAATCAATGGCCTTCCTTGCTTTCTTTCCCTATAAATTATTTGGACATAGAAAAAGATACATTCTTTCTTGAAACCTCTCTAGATCCAGCTAGATTTATGAATTATTCAACAAAATAACAAAAACCAAAAAGATAATCGGATGACTAAAAGTTCAACAGCCTCGCTGCGAACGCGCTTTGTCTTGCGACAGACTAATTTGCAACCATTAGCATCGCCACTTCTTTTGTAAGCCCAAACTTGGATAAAAAAAGATCAAAAAGATTGTCCATCAGCAAATTGGCCAACGACCATTTTTTTTTTTTTTGTTTTATACTTTTAAAAACTTTTCATCGCTACACTATTAGCGAGGGAAAATCACTTCCATTTGAATAAATTAGCTTTTCCGGCAGCAAAGATGCCTCGTTGATGAATTATCATTGACGCGCGAATTGCGAATTTTTGACCTCTACATTATGTAATGTGAATTATTATTGCCGTAATATTTTCTTCTGTTTTTTTTTATTAATTTTTACTGTTACATCACACAGTTCCTAGTCATTCAATAGTCATTTCGTCGCGTCATTGTAGTCGGTGTGTTTGGGAATCGATGTAGCAAAGGAAGTCTTACTGTGCGGCACCAGTGTATTCCTCGGAAGGTATTAATTTACCAGTTGCTAGAGTTTGACGGTTCGAATTTCAAATATCGGAAATTTGTGCACACAATGACAGTTAAGAGACTGCGTTCCGAAAGTGCAACAAACACTTGGCAGAAAGAGGGAAGCAACGAGTGGATGACTTATGGTTAGGCGAACGAACAAGTATACCTGGAGGAAGATAAATGAAGCCTGACAAATGCATTTCACTCGTTTTAGTTATGGGTCATGGGAACTGTTCGAATAAGGAAATGATTACGAAATACGGAGTTGAGAGTGATAGAATTGGCGGCAATTTGTAACAAGTTACGAGAATCATTCAATTTCATCATTGTTATGTGTTATTATTTAATTGAAACTTATGATTGAAAACACTGAATCAACTTAGCTTTACTATAATTTCACGAACTTCACTTTTAACTTTTTCGTATACAAGGTTCACCTCGAAAATGTGTGTTCTACATTTCGGGGTGCCTATCTGCCACCCGCCTGAAACCGTTTGGCAAAAATTTGATCGGAACTTATCAGTGTGGCTTTAAGCCAGGAAACTCCACAACTGATCAAATCTTTACACTTTGACAGGTCCTGGGAAAAAAATCCAAGAAGTCCAAATCAAGACGATCTATACAGAGCCATGTCTTGTTTTGTATACCACCAAAACTTGTCCGTCTGTGCAGGATGACGATAGAGAGCTCTCGCAGAGGACTAGGGCAAGGAAATACACTATCATGTTATCATCCGATTCTTAAGGGGATTCCATAAATCAATGCAAGTACTAGCATACGCGGACGATGTTGACATCATTGGTCGGACTTAACGTGGTGTCATAGACACGTTTGCTAGTATATAGAAGAAAAACAGCGAATTTATGCTATCAACTCGAAAGGACACCCAACACCGTCGAATTGGACAGAGCGTTACTATTGACAAATATATCTCTTTGAGGTAGTATGGGATTTTATCTACCACTGCTCCGCTATTACAGCAACATCTCCTCAGAAATTAAACGAAGAATTACTCTCGCCAACCGCTATTCTTTCGAGCTACATCGGTTTAGTAGTTAAGCCACTTACTTGAACTACTTAGGAGATCCTGAGCAGTCCCAGTCCTGCTCTACGGTGCTGAAGCATGGATCATATGAAAAGTGGATGAAGAAATCCTTGTTTGTTTCGACAGAAAACAATTTTTGAAAAATTTGGTATCGGAGTGAACGAAAAAATTCTTCATTGAGCGTTTAAGATGGCTTGGATATAAAGAACGAATGGACACTAATACTCTGGATCGCAAAGTCTTTGATTCCCAGCTAGACCTCGAATGCATTCGAGGAAGACCACGCCATTAGTGGAGCGTACCAGTTAAAACCGGCATCAACCAACCTCAAGCAAATGTTGGTTGGGGCCTAGGTAAATTCGTGGTTACTAATCATAGCACGTTCTTGTATTTGAATGTTGCCTGTGCCTTTCCGAAATCTACTATAAGTTAACGTCAAACTAGTTCACCCGTAAAAGTCAAACACCCAACTTATGACAGATAAATTCATGTTCTGATACCTCATAATATACACCATTCGGCTTAGCACATTTGCCCTCTAATTGTTTTTAACTATCGCGGTGATGTTATATCCTTCACTGAAAATGGCAAGCCTACAAATATATTTCTCAAGCTCCCGATGAGTTCAGCGTACACTGATAATATATTCGCATAATTATTCTGCAACCAACCGCCAGACCACCCTGACAAATGGTTGCACCCATAAAATTCAAATCAATAAATTTCATCGGCTAACCACAACCATATGCACACAAACTTCCAAATACCAGAATACAGATATGAGATAAAATCGCAAATTACACGGCTTGAAGGTGTATATGTACACTTATTGACAAATGGAAGGTCACATTATCTTCTACCAAGGTCAGATATGTTCTTGCCAAAATAATACAGCCCCACACAAAGAAAAAAAAGACAATTATTCATAATTGCTTGGAATGGCTTTAATAAGCAAACAAAATACCTGGCCGGTACTAAATGACCAGTTTCGGACATGCGGCCTTAATTGCTTCATGTTTGTAAAAACAAATTGTAATTACGCGCCCAACAACTTGCACCAAGGTGTCTATAAACAAGTAAATTGACGTTCAAAATATCAACCACGACTACAATGCTGACGACAGGAGAACTCAGCTAAAACTTGTCGCTCGAAACCGGATAGTTGGTTGATTTTCGCCTCGTCCGCCGCTGCGCCGAAAATATTCGAAACTTTCGAATGATAAATTCTACCCCAGTGACATTTGGGTCACCAACAGCAGCAGCAAGGAGATCTTTGGAATTCAAGTAGAAGCCTCATAGTCTGCGATCTGCGCACACAAAACAACTTTCCTCGACGTGCAACAGGTGGAGCCGTCGGCAGTGGTGTCGCGACTCCTTTTGGCCTGCATTTTGGATTTGGTGAGAGGTAAACAGCGAAGATCTACCAAAAAATAACCAACAGATACTTGTACTTTAAATATAAATAAATAAAGATACGAGTATCTCGGCATAGCTACATACAAACCGGAAAATTTTCGATTTCTACCTCCGAAACTAAGAGTTATCCACTTGATGGATGTTGTTTTTTTTTTTTTTTTGTCGGAGGTTGTCATAATGCTGCCGCTGGGCCACTTCTTGCAAATGAAGGCAATGTTTATATTTTTTACGTCTAATTGGCGTTTAATCTGGTGCTCCACGGGGCGATAATGGCTTTTGCGGTGGCTGTTCATAAGCCAGATAAAAGAATCTGTGACGAAATGACGACCTTCAGTGTAATGGCGTTTTGCGGGCACAATACTGTACAAAGTTGTTCCTTCATCAGTAAGTGGCTTTCGAGTTGTAAAAAAGTACATGGCTTGAGATTTTTTTTTAGAAAGGAAAGCAACCTAAACAATGAAAATAATATTGGACTAAGCGGTGGGAAACTGGTTCAGTTTCTGATATTGTTTCCAACAAACAATGACTTTGATTGGTGTGGCATTGGACGAGATTTCGTGTTTCAAATAAATTTAACATAAAAAAAAAACAAAACCTGTAGGTACTTTATTACTGTCAATGAAGGTGTCTTTTGGCGTGATTCATACAGTTGGGTACTCACGAAGTTGGCGTAATGTATACACATAGATATGTATGTACTTAGCAATCCTTTGGTGGGTTTTTAATGGCTACATATGTCGATTTGTTACAAAGTTGCTGTGGTTCATAGTTCAAGACTTGAGCCCATTTATTGTCATGTTGGTGTAGCCTTGGTAATCTAAAATAATTTGCAAACACATAATTGAACCATAAGTTAGAGTAATGTTTAACAAAAATGAAGGGCTGGTAAAGTTGAGCTCGGATACGTCTTCATCGAAAGGCCTTCAATTTGCACGACATGATTGTATCCCTTCAAATTTACCAAATCAGTGATATCCCTGTGAGTTTCACCATGATATTGTACAGTCTGTTTGCTTCTATGCGACACGTGCTTGCTTCTTTTGTAACATCCTTTAACGACGCTGATCGTATCCAGTCCTGTTGACCTATGAACTAGACTTGCGAAACTTTCTTCTTATAGGTAGGTCGCAACACAAAATCGCTCTGGCCGGAAATAAGTCCTGAATAAGAAATATAGCCCTGAATCGAACATCTATTTTTATAATTGAAAGAATAATAACAACATGTTGGGAATGCAATGAAGTTGCATATTTTATGTAGCAAATATAGCAATAGATACTAACCTTGAAATGGGTATCTCATGTAAACTTTCAAAGGTAGCCACCAGTCAAAGAAAAAACCTTGGTAGCCGCTACAACGATGGCCTACAGAATCCAGCTAATGGCTATACAAACCTTATCGTGTCCATCTGAAGTGCTTTATGTACACCGAAATCGTTGCAGAAGTGACCTTTTGGTCATTAACTAGATTCTGTAGGTCGTCGTCGTAATTGGAAAGATTTAAGTTGCAATAACTCAAGTCATTCAAATGCTTAGGTAAAATAGAAAAATTCAATGGTATTGCAAAGAGTTCACGAGCTTAACACCTTATATAAGCGGCAACAACAAATTAAACCTAACCTAGATACCTCTAGAAACGATGAGAAGATTGGTCTCAACGAACACCTCAATTGTGTGATGTCACCTCTTCTGAGTCTGTTCAGAATCAAAATACTAATCTGTTAGTTCCTGATAGGTCTATAAGAGTATATGAGCCAAAAGTGCATTTTTATCATACAAGTCATAACCATTAATGAGTGCGTGTGTACTTCTTGCACAATGGTGGGACTCAAATTGTTATGGCTAATTCGAACGGCTAAGTTGAGATAAGCAAGCCAATGGGATACTACTATGACGATTTGTCAAATCATCGCGTCAGTAGGGATATTGAAAACTACTGCCAATCAAACTACTCCTTCTTTCCAACGCATTAACTACCGAGCCACTGATCTTATCCAACTGGCCTAGGATCGGAAAACATGAAAGTAGCCCGAATAAAGTGTTCCTCAATTCCACTGTTGATGCCCAAAAATCCATGCGGTGTCATTGGGGTTTTGAAGTGCGCCTTAGTGGAAACATTCATCTACATATTACTTAACTTGTTCGACCATTGGAAGCTTTTCTGTAAAAACAAGTTATGCCATGACGTAGCTTAAAGTGTCAGAGTAACAGACGTATAAGACACCCTGCCCTTTCAAGATAGGCTAAACATGTTTCCTTAATGTGATTTCACACTTATTGAGATTTTATGATGGATTGGTGAAGCTGGAAGCTGTTTAAGTCTCGTCCTTATGTTGCTAGATGCTTTGTCAAAAGCCCATCTAGATCTGATGTCAACCCTATAATTTATTTTAATCTAGTTGATGACTTTTCTTCTTCCTTCAATGTAGCTGTGTCCCGAAGTAGGAAATAGGATTTCGCCTCTATTTCTGAAAGTTTTATGGCAGCGTATAACAAACAGCCTTCGATTTTAACAAGGCTGTGTAGTTTGGAACATGACCGAATATTTTATTTTTAAAACATGAAAAGTTTTTTTTTAAAGTACCACTCATTTTTTGTACCAGCTATAACTACACATATTTTGAAAGGGTCATACGTGTGTGTGTCCCACCATTTTGCAAATGACGTCAAATGTCATTATGCTTTGAAATATATGTTGTAGATGGATAGAGAATTAAATTGTCAAAACAAAAATTATCGGTAAACACCTGAACAACGCGAAATTAATTTTACTAAATATTTGACCAATTTCCGGCATGTTATCTAACGCGGCGTGAATTTTGTCACGATTCGCGTTTACTACAACCAAAAACACTGTGCGTCTTGAAATCAACAATTTGAAGGCAGATGTTCTGCGAACAATAAATAATTCAAAGTGACGTAAAATTAGCACAAATGACTCAGGAGCAAGTCATTTGAACGATAGTATGCAATATCAACTGGATGTCATTATTTGTATATGCCTTCAATAAAACTTCCAATGCAAATAAAGCTCGCTCTGTTTAATTTCTAACAAAATGGCAGCCAATTGGCATTACGTATAACCAAAGACTGTTAAGTCATACAGATGACGCACTGCATACAAGAAACTTTTTTCTTTGGCGGGTCGTACTGTCACAGCCCGCCTTATGTTTGGATCTCGTTTCCTTTGTGTGCACGTGCACACCTCCCGTCCGTACCATGAATCTCAATGCGTCATCTGTATGACTTTAAAATCTTTGGTATAGCATAACTTGTTGACCACCTTGCATATGCTTCTGTTAATGAATGCGTTCAGCTCCAGATTATGCTCATTTTTTGCCACTGAAATGTATCATGCCTAATCTTACCTGCCTTAGTCCATGAGTCCATTGAATTACAATTAGGTTTGCTGTTTCTCCCTCAATGCGAGCTCGCAGGTAATTTCGTTGCCTTAAATACAAGATGGGATAAAAGAGATCACCCTATTGGAAGATGTTCTTATTTTTTCAAATGGCCGCCAATGTCAAATTTGCTTCGACATTTGTGGACTAGACGATGTAGTATACAAGTGAACAAGCCATGGAGCGATACACTCCCCAAGAACGCGGAGTTATGGCGTTTGTGTTGGCGCAGTACGAATTCTGTCGCCGATGCCCCGGCCGATGCGCAAACACTGCGCCGTTTGGCCAACGTCTCGTGTGGTCCCATACTCTTGCCAAGAGTGGAGGGCCACGGAGCGCCCGTTGTGCCGAGAGTATCGCCGCTGTTGCCGAGGATGTCGAGCTGTGACCGGAAACATCGACCAGACGCCGTGCCTCGCAATTAGTAACCTACGCTCAAGTCATCCTCAATCTGGAGGACGAAGTGTACGATTTTTCTACGTGAACAAGCCCGAGATCTAGCAGCAATCAAAGACAACATTCGACACGGGTGCGAGAACCTGTCTCCCGAAGTTCTCGCCGAAGTGATGAAAAATGTCATAAAACGAGACCGTATGGCAATCGATTGTGACGGCTCCCATTTGGCCGATATCATTTTCTTGACTTGACCAATAAAATTCTAAAGGTTCAGATAAACATAATCAAGAAACAGAATTGAAATTTTTCATTTAGAAAAAAAACGAAAGCCAAACAACATCGGATGACTACTTTTGGCCCAACCTGTACATATATGATCTACTTACTCGTCTTGAGTAGGAAGATGCTTAAAAAAATATAAAAATCATTCCATCGTTTGAGTTAATAAATCTCCAAAGCTGCTTTATTGTCCGTAGTACTGCATGTGTAAATATCGTATAATCATAATACCCACATCGTGGTCTTACAAACACAGTTTCACTTTTAATCCTGCTAAATGAGAGTCCAACTTGAAATAATTGAGATAGACTAATGACAGCTCGAATCATTGAGCCAAACTGGGTCATAACAATTATATCTTAGTACCGGAAAATATTAAACTGATGTACTCGTACGAAATTGCGAAAAATTTCTCTAACCTGATCCATAATAATGTTAATCTCATATTGTAGCTCTCAAATTGATGCTTTACACTTCACGAAATACTCAGCTGGATTAATCTAATCGTAAACCTTTTCCCGACTGACATTTCAGTCGGCACAACAAAATTGGATCAAAACCACTTTTATTGCACGGAATCCACACAGAAATTCCTTTAATTTAAAGCGGCTAACCACAAACGAAAATAAGCAAAAGTGACTTCAAAGCTGTCACTTTCCTTTCTGACCTGTTAACAGAATTAACTGTCATTCTATGTATGACATAAAAAGACCTTGCAAGGTGTTTTGCTGACTTCCCTTTTATTGTTGACACTTGAAGTTTCTTGTTTGACATGGGATTGTCATCCTTAAATTTGATTCTTTCAATTTGCAATAGAAGCCGTTATTTATTTGAGGATTTACGCTTACATCTGTAAATCCAGTTTATATCGAGTGATTGATCATCTGCAGAGAAACTAATAACTTATTTATAACAAGACAGTCAAACGATAGTTTGCGTCGACTTTCGAAATGTCAAAGATGATGCGGTGCCCGGACTCGTGTACACTTTAAATCGCCAATTTAGCTATCTGTGATTCATCATGGTCAGTTATTTTAGTTTATTTTGGTTTTATCTTGTAGTTGTTGCTTTCGCATGTCATCAAGTAGTTGATGTACAACAGCCAAAGAAGGTGAGGAAGTTGTTTTCCGTGGTGAATGTTGCTTTCGAGTCAAATTTTCTCCCACGGATTAAGTTGTTTTTGACATGGTCGGTCATGTTATGAAGTTTTCTTTGTTTTAGTTTTGGTGTGACTGTCACATGCAGGTTGTCATTGTTCGCAATTAAGAGACAATGCTTGAACATAATTATATTTTAATAAGCATTTATTCATGCTTTCTGATAAAATAATATTACTTGTCACTATGGGATAACCCTGAGCTAATGATAAAAATAAAATATGAAGGTTCACAAACTTATTCTTCGTATGACAGAATTTAGCCCACTTTATGACTAATATAACAAGACGTTTGTGTTTTAATGATTTTATATTGTTAAAACCCAAAGAACCCACATCATAACCAACACCATATTTTTTGATTGTCAACTACTTTTGTAGGTATGAATCGATCTTATTAATTGCTTCATAAAATTTTGAGTTTTCCAACAAAACGTTTTCAGATCGTTTGTTGAAGAATAGTATTTCTATCGGACAATATGAACTTTTAGAAAAGGAAAAACAAAAAGTGAACGTTATTCATAGATTATAAGAAAATTGATGCTAATCTTTATACTCTTTGCAATATCTTTTAGCCCCGCGGAGTTAATTCGCAAGGGGTTTTTGCACTGCACCCTTAAGAGCACTAGATTACTTTGTGGCGTACGTTATTGCTGCTGGCAACGACACAAACGCTTAAACGTAATGGCAACACCTACTCTTACTCGGATTCCAATCGATGCATAACCTTAGTCATTGCCGTTTGTGGACTCGACTTTGCATACCTTGTCAACGAGCAAAAATTCAAAAGCATAATAAATCACCGATTTCAACGTATGCATTACCTGAGTGCAGATATTTGTACACGTTGTTGGACCGCGTCCACCCTGCAAAGGCTACCGTTACTGCCTTACTTGCGTTGAAGAAGACATCACTACGGAAACTATCGCATTCAAGTTTTACACAAACTGGATTTCCAGATTCGGAGTACAGCTACGAGTAACAACCGACCAAGGACGACAATTCGAGTCCTTCTTTTTTCGTAACCTTACCAGACTGCTAGGCGTGAAGCAATTGAGGACGACCGCTTATCACCCCGCATCGAATGGTATCATCCCGCGATACCACAGGTCGTTAAAAGCTTCGATTAAATGCTATCAGACAGAGAAGTGGGTCGAGGTTCTGCCGTTAATTCTGTTGGGCTATCGTAAAGCGTACACAGAGGACTTTAAAGCAACTCCAGCGGAGATGGTGTACGGTGATGTGCTTCGTTTGTAAAGTGAATTTTTACACAAGCAATTAGACGAGCCCGTAGTAGAAACTGATTTCGTGAAACAGCTGCTAACGACTATCTAAAAGTTGAGACTATCAGTAGCATCCAATCATGCAAAGTGCTCACCATTCTTAGAGAGCACCTTGACCACTACACCAGCAGTCTTCATACGAAGTGATGCAGTCCGACGTCCATTGCAATCACCATACGAAGACACCTGTTAAGTGCTCGAGCGTACCGATAAATATTTTAAAGTAGACATCCACGGAAGAAAAAGCAAAATATGCATCGATTGATTGAAAGCAGGGTTCGTCACACTAGAGGACACCGAAGTAAGAGAATCTCAACCAAAAGGACCGACGGAATATCGGACACGTTATGGACGAAAGGTACACTTTCGCTTTCATAAGGAAGGGGAGTGGCGTGTTGCGTACGTTATTGCTGCTGGCAACGACACAAACGTATAAACGTAATGGCAACACCTACTCTTACTCGCTACTTTGACAGCCACATGTTCAAGTCTTTTTGACGTTGAAACTTTATTTTTACTTACCGCTCTTACAACGTGTAGATAGAGATACCTATTACGAATATCTAACCGATTTCAACCTAAATGAATTAAACTTAGTGGAAGACCCGTGTTTTCTTTATTTTGTTTACGGACATTTGTGGAAAAGCCACCACAACTTTTTGTTTTTACAATTGCATTATTATTTAAATTTTATTAAAATCCTTCATTCCTTATCGACAAAATTATGATCAGAATAAAAAAAAATGAACATTCCACCTAGCTTAAGGAAATTGAATTATGTAGTTTGAAAAAAATATTTTGAAAATATATTGGTTCTCTAACATAAAAAATATTTTAGTTGTAAAAGCTAAGTATGTTAAAACTAACTTAACTAACTTTTTTTTAAGTTTCTTTAACTTAATCATTTTTTTTTAATTTCAGGTGACATAAGCAGGCGCTTTGCAATCTGTAAGTTCAAATAAATGTTACTTATACGCCTTAGTATTATTGCTTTTGGTTGTGCATGAAATGTGCATAATATTTAAAAATAAAATTTTGGTGTATCAATTATAGACAGTAGGGAAGCTACCGTAGGGCTAGACAAGGCTGTGCCCCGGGTACTCCAAGCTCAGGGGGCCCCTCGGAGTCAGACTTACAATATGCAAACTAAACTAGTAAACAATTTTTTCGAAATTTAAATAAACCAAATCAGAAACGCGAGGATGTCCAGCCTAATGCAGAGTACGTACAATGCCCTACTCATAATTTAAATTTTATGGTAAATGATGCCGCTAGCAATTGTTTGGAATTGCAGAATTAATTGATTGCAAATTTTGTTTATTTTTTTCGGACGCATCAAACGCTAGGATCCGCTGTAGAAATTCACTGGCGAATCGGACTATACTTTGAAAAAAAAAAACTAAATCCGACTAAATTGTCCAGTAGGATCACTACGATATCTACAGTTAAACTTTCTTATTATAATCAAAGCATTATCAGAAATCTTTCTCAAAAGTCCCAGTAAAAATGAGCGTAATCAAGCAGAAAATAACAAAAATGCAAAATTTCAAGTTCGTGTTCCTTTGTGAATTCATGCACTGAATATTAAATAACAACATTTATTCATCTAAAACTATGCCAAAATGCAATATTGATTTTGACGAAGCACGTAGAGCTTTACAAGAAGCAAATGCAAAGATACAAATTTATAGAAATGACTTCGAATCATTTAAATGCAAAGCCAGTGAAAGTAAAACAAAATATGGCACAAATCCAAATTTCAAAAAAGAATAGAAAAAACATTAAGACGAATTATCTTCAGATTACCGATTTCGAAATAGGGAAGTCCGGAATGAACCTGGACCTCAACCAACATGCCTCTCCAATTAGCCCGGTCCTTAGCTAGGTGCCTCCAGTTGCGCACTCCAAGTTGGTTGAGGTCGGCTTCTATTTGTGCGCACCACTTAAGGCTAGGTCTTACTCTACTGCGTCCGACATCAAGCTGGGAATCGAAGACTCTGCGAGCCGTAGTTTTGGTGTCCATTCGTTCCAAAGGGATGGTTAAATTTTCACGGGCTATGTTGATTTTGAATGAAACAAATTGTTTAGGAAATAATTGTCATTTCATTTTATTGTGATGACATTGGTATGGTTCAATTATGTATAGAATAAAATATCGTCCGAATGGCCGCCGCGACCTCGGTGGCATACCATCCGATGGTCCAAACTTTGGATGACGCTCAATGTGCCGAATTATCTCATCCTTTAGCTCTTTAATTGTTGCTGGCTTATCGACGTACACCTTTTCTTTCAAATAACCCCAAAGAAAGAAGTCCAACGGTGTCGAATCACATGATCTTGGCGGCCAATTGACATCGCCACCACGTGAGACAACACGGCCATTGAATTTTTCGCGCAAAAGAGCCATTGTTTCGTGAACTGTGTGTCAAGTGGCACCGTCCAGTTGAAACCACATATCGTCCACATCCACATCTTCCAATTCGAGCCATTGGAATTCGTTATCAACTGATTGACCGGCCTCATTTCGGAAAAAATACGTCCCGATGATGCCGCCAGCCCATAAACCGCAACAAACAGTCACAGTCACTCTTTGTGGGTGCATTGGTTTTTCGACAAACCCTCGTGCATTATCATTCCCCCAAATGCTGCAATTCTGCTTATTGACGAATCCACTGTGGTGAAAATGTGCCTCATCACTGAAGATGATATTCTTCGAAAATTGATCATCCACTGTTGCCATTTCTTGCCACCATTCTGACCATTGACGGCGCTTGAAAAAGTCAAGAGGCTTAAGTTCTTGAGTCAATTGCGCCTTGTAAGCGTTTAAATGAAAGTCTTTCTGCATAATGTACATCAACGACGAGCGCGAAAGGTGCAATTGTTGGGCACGACGACAATTTAAGGTGGATGGCTTTTCAGCCACACTATCGCGAACAGCAGCAATTTTTTCTGCAGTACGAGCTGTACGAGTATGCACTGGTATTTTCACATCTCCTACAGACCCGGTTTGCTCAATTTTTTGCACGATTTTTTTCAATTGTACGCATATTTGGACGATTAATTTGACCGAAAAAATAACGTAGTGCACGATATGCATTTTGATTTGAACACCCATTTTCATATCAAGTCTGAATAACTTAAACGCGTTGCTCGATTGTGTATCTTTCCATAGTTCAAACTGAATTAGTCCGAAATTGAGAAATGTCAAATGAAATGCAGAAAGAAAACTTGACGTTTAGGTGTGGCTCACATTCAACATCGGCCCTTAAAATTTAACCACCCGTTACATGTCCCAGCCATCTCAAACTTCCAATGCGGATTTTATTGACCAGGGACATGTCGCTGTACAACTCGTATAGTATAGGAAGAAATATTTAAAATTATTTTTTTCAATAATCAACATACATACATATATACATTTTTGGCTTAACAGGCTCGTTAGCACCCAGAGCTAAGTTTTCTCACAACCATTCATGTGCGCTTGTGTACTTCTTGCACGATGACGGGACCTCCTGTTTTATAGCGACTCCGAACGGCAGATATGCTTTTTTGACAATTAATACTACTCATATAATTTGTCGGATCATCACGAGAGGAGGGCCAGTGAAAAATCATTTAGTTGTTGCTACTGCTGTGAATCAAACCCAGAACTTCTGAGCGGCAGCTCACCGAACTAACCTTTGCGCCGCTGAGTCCGTGTTAATATCAATACCTATATGATTTAAATTATCCAATTGTTCATTCCTAAACTTTGCGTGTATAACCAGGATGTGTAGACTTTAAAGTCCCAAATTCCACGTACTTCAGATTTTTCGTATAACGTATAATCGGTCGATAAGGTGGTGCTATTGGTTTGAAAATCACACAAAATAAAACACTGACAATGCTAAAACTTTAATAAAAATAATATCAATATTTAGTTTTTAGATCATTTTAAATCACGCCCACCTTTTGGGTGCGTTTTCTTACAAAGACAATTTGAATACCTTACCCCCAAAGCATGTGCCATCGAAAAATTTCGCTTTTGGTTGAACAATTAAATATTTATATACTGTGTCAACAAGATGTTTTAGTTTTTGGACACGCCAAATTGTTGGGGATGTTCATTTAAATGATGGGATGGGATAGCGAACTGAAAAACCCGCTCATGATCACCAGGCGATTCTAAAATTACATTCGTGGGACTAGCACTAGTTAAGTAGCTCGTCGTCCAGAGACTCTTTCACCACTTAACTATGGTCCATTGCATTAGACCTGCCCTTCAGATCTCCAATTGTAAAGGTCATACTATTAGTCTGTATGAATTGATCTAATGAATGAATGACTAGAAGATTAATCCTTTCCGGGGTTGTGGTATACGGTTACATCATGCACAGCACGATTCCTCCCAAATAACTGATTCTGATGAGGTTATTTTTTTTTCTTGTGAAAGAAATGAACACCCTTCTATCGTTTTATCCATTGCTAGCTCACTTTATCCTTTAGTGCTGAATTACCAAGAATGAAGTCATAGTTGGAGAGGTACGGCTTGTAGCAGAATTATTGCAGAATTTGTGGCAGAGTACCACATGTTACAATTGAGAAGATCACTAAAAAACTACCGAAATTCTTATATTTTCTGTCCCATTTTTAGCCAACAAATGGAAAAAAATGGAGAGTCAATTCCATTCCATCAATATAGTGAGTAAGCTTTGCTTTTTTGTCAGCAGGGCTTCGGTAGTTATGTTATAACTTAACAATGTTCTTCCTAACTTATCTATAACCAACGAAAGATCAATCCCAATTTGTTTCATTGATAACCACTTACCGGAAGTGATGACTTGAGCTTCTTCGTTGAACCTTTCAAACTTTCCGTTATCAACACCCTCAAGCCCTTTCAAATTGATGCAATTAAGTGCTTCCAAGTAGATGATCTTTGTAATTCCATTCGAAACCGTTGTTCACCCTGCGGTCCTAAGCGCACTAAACAACTTAATTACCTCTCTAAAGGCCACTCCTTTCCTAGACCATTGCAGAAAATTAAATTTCCCCAACGGCAATTTCATTCTAAAAAAGCACTCTCCGACAAAAACCTCTTTCACCCAGCGAACCTATTTAAAACCCAAAACAACCACCTGAAGCCAAGAAAACACCTTCTCGGCACCAAAGAATCTTCTTCGCCGCCATTCACCTTTGTGAATGTGTTAACATCAAACCTAAGAAGATGGAAACTTCCACTTGGCTTTATTTATGCCAAATGGAAACCCCAACATAGCTGACGACGCATACAAAAAAAGAAGAGAAGAATCTTAACCATCAGCAGCAGCCAACGTAGTTCCATTGATGCCACCAGGCGAAATCTGAACTTTCTGTCGAACAAGTTGTTCGACATCTCCATGTCGTCGCCTTCGTGTCGTATCTTTTTTTGGTCGTTTGGCGATCCAGAATGAGGAATGTACTCGTATCTGTATCTCTGAGCGGGTTGTACGAAGTGCGGCGCATCTTTTTTCTCAGTTGGCCCCTCTCTTGTGCAGTGAAAGTTATTTATACTGTGGCCAGCGTATCTGAGCGGTATCTCTAACACTTTTTGTGTATCTTTTGTGTATGCGCCGTCTCTCTGTCAAATCTGTAAACGATTTTCTATCAATTAGCGATCTTAAGAGTTTAACATTTCATTCAGTGAAACGATGCATTGGGCGATGATGTTTGAAGTATGTGATGTTGTAGCTAATGGTGAAGACAATTATTTTTTGTTATAAATAATTTGCATTGGTGATTTTTAGGTATGCGTGTGTGTGTCTAAATGACAGGTACCGATATTGTAAGGCCAACAAACCCACAAAGTTTTGCAATTGGCTCATAGAATGGGCTAGGCTTTCGATTTTTGTTTCTTTTGATTTTTTAATATTTTTCTGTTTGTTGGATTGTTAGATACGGATTAGGGGAAGAGGTGGTGTGGGGCATTTGCACGAGGAATGTGGTCATGCAAATCATCATAACATCATGTGTGCTAAATAGTGAGAGGTGTTGTTTTTTTTTTCTTGAAAAAATTCGCTTGACGTTTAATGGTGCTAATGGGGAATTTTTTATTGACATTAACCTGTGGTAGGTATACTGTGCGGTGGCAGTGGCAGTGGGCTTTTCGGGCCTGATGTATTCAATTGGTTTTTCTTCATAGAAAACTTTTTTTAGTTTGGTTTGCTTTCTAAAATATAAATATAAGAAATCACCGTCATAAAAGGAAAATCATCTTGTGCGAGAGAAAAGCGAAATTAATCTCTTCTGGGTTTTTTTTTGGAACGCTGCTAATGGATAAACGATTAACGGGTTGCTAGCATTTTTTTTGTAATATTATTAGCGATCGTTAGTAGGATGAGATGCTAACACTGTTGGGAACGTGAGACATGGATTGGAATGCGACTACATAATTATAAATTATAGATGTAGATTTATCGGTAAGCGGACCTGTTTCAGTCAGTATATGAATTCGGGTTTGAGTTCTTATTCATATTTCAAGGCAATACAATCTTCATATTATATAATATTTGTGTTGATAAACAAATGCACTAATTTTAACAGGAAACTAGCTTTAACATATCTCTTAGCTCTGACAAGTAACTTAGTTTAGAGTTTTAGACTCTGCTGATTTTCCAATAGAGGTTACATGTTGTTTCCATGACGTCCTTACGAATGGGTTTTTCTGAATTGACGACTGCATCCTCCAATTCGATTGGCGGAACTGTGAACTTGTTTTTTCTTGTAAATGTTGTATACTGTGTTTTGTTTAAGTCAAATAGAGCCCTAGTTTCATTTCCCATAAATGTTCGCATCTCGGCTACTGTGTAATATCGGCGATAATAGGCGTGTCATTTGTGTAAGTCGCTATAAGAATACTGTCATCCTCACAATCAAGAGGTCATTAATGTCCAACAGTAATAGATTGGGTAAGATGTTTGATCCCTGTGGTATCCCAGTATTTATAGAGAATATATCTGAGAAAACGATATCTAGCAACATTTGCAAATATATGTGTTAAACAAAGTTTTCAATCTAGCCGCGCAGAATTTAAGGGAATTAGTATGCTTTGGATTTGGCTATCAAAACCATGTGCCAAACTCGATCGAAACCTTTCGAAATATCCATGGCCACAGCTCTCGATTCTTCCGTTTTCTAGCAGTTAAGATAATTGATACCAAAAGCACTTTTACTCCATTTTCTTGCATAGTGTCCTACTGTTAGTGTGGCTCTCATTGCACTAGTCATGTCCGCACATTATTTTGTTTGTATCTACATCATATCTTCCAAAATTCAGATATGTGTAAAACGTCAAAGCCAATGATACAAGCCTCGAACAGAATCCTGTCCAGGTGAACAAGCAAATATCGTAGTTGAGACACAGTCGATGCTGAGGATATGGAATAACCACTTCCGCAGACTGTTAAACGGCGATGACGAATAACATTCCGCTGTCAGGCAGAACGAACCATTCAATATTGGCAATCACAGCGAAAACTGCCAACCACCCGATATGAGTGAAGTGAAGACAGCAACATCTTAACTCAAGCTTAATAAGGCTGCCGGAAATGACGGCCTCCCCGCCGAGCTTTATAAAGACTTGGTAAGTAACATCCACCAACTCATAAGCCAAACCTGGTCGGATGAAAGTATGCATGAAGAATGGAACCTCAGCATCATTTGCCCGTTTCACAAAAAAGGACACCCTATAAACTGCGCAAACTACAGAAGCATAAGTCTCCTCAACATCGCCTACAAGATCTTATCTGCCGTAATATGAACGCCTGAAATCGTTTACCAACAACCTGATCGGCCCTTATCAGTGTGGTTTTAGGCCAGGAGAGTCCACAACCGATCAAATTTTCACACTTCGGCAGATCCTGGAAAAAAACCCAAGATTTCCAAATCGATACCCACCACCTATTCATCGATTTAAAATCCGCAAACGACAGCATTTATAGAGACGAACTATACAGAGCCATGTCTAGTTTTAATATACCGCCCAAACTCGTCAGTTTGTGTAGGATGACGAGGGAGAATTCTTGCTACTCCCTCAGGGTCGGAAACGACCTCACCGACATGTGACTTCTTCAAATTGATTCTTGAGAGGATTGTGCAAAACTCCCTAACCAACACCAGAGGCGCAATTTTTCGAAAATCATACTAACATACGCCGACGATATTGACATCATTGGTAGGACTCAACGTGATGTCAAATGAGGGCAAGACATAGTATATGCTGTCAACAAAAAAGGACAAACAACATCGACGAATTGGACAGAACCATTGACAGATATAACTTTGAGGTAGTAGTGACTTTGTCTGGAGTGCGCAACCGGAGGCAGTTAGCTAAGGACCGGGCTAACTGGATAGGCGCCACTTAAGTAAGTAAGTAAGTATAAATATCGTAACAGCGAAAATTGAAACAAATCTCTACATCATGGTGGCGAAAACACGACCGTTGAAATTCGCCAGTGTTTGGCACAGGGCCCTTTTTTTTGGAAAAGCACGTTTTGGAATCAATGAAACTCTTTCTGTATAGATTATAAGCGTTCAACTCATATTGTTTTGGATGAATTTTATGCATTTTCTAATTCAATCCATACTCAGGTTATGATTTTCATTTACAAGTCCACACCCTTAATCTTCAGACGTGAAATTACAAATGATAAAAAAAAATAAAATCGGCAGCACAAAGTAGTGCAGAAAGTCCAAAGAAGTGGTCCAAAGTAATGCTGCCTGATTTTTGTAAAGCGAAATATAATCTTGCACCCATTATCCATTGTCGAAACCGAGGACAATCCAAGTTCGGTTTGCATGTAACCAGGAATGTTGATATGTAAAAATGTAACCCGAAATAATTTACTTCTTTTGATATGTCCTCAATATATAAATCTTATATTCGCTTCAAAAATGAGTTTAACGCCCACACCTAGTCAGGTGGAGCTAAAAAATAATTGACCCCGCTCAATACAATACAAAATTTTATGATAAAACTGACGGGAGATTCATAGCGAACTTCATAGTTTCTCTCGAACACCATTGAAATGTCTCCAGCATAACAAAATATGCTCAAATGCAGCAGCCAGCTAATGTTGCAGTAACTAATTCAATCACCCGAACAAAATTTATTTTACATTTACTATGAGGTTGAAGTTGTTGCTGATTCCGAAATCAGAAATAATTCATAAAATCAAAATCGTTTGGTACTAGGAATGTCTTGTGTGCTTGTGCGCATGCGTTGGATCTGGTAAAAACATGTTTTTCCATTTCGAAAGACATTTTTAATGGAATTCCTTAAACACATAAAGCCAAGGTTTTTCTTGGAAATTCGCCATTTCTTGTGATGAACATGTGATTTACTTTTTGTCAGGGTCTAATTTAAATTGAAATATCTACTTCTCATGAATTATTCATCAAAAACAAAGACAATCTTTACGTTTTGAATTAATGGGCAAATAAACTAATTTGATTCAGCATTAATAAATGTCCGACAAACATTTAAGAATATGAATAACAATTTGCCAAATATTCATCGCGCTTTTACTATCTTTTTTCTAAAATTTTATGACTAACAGTTTTTATCAACATAATGTAGAACGTATTTTAATAATAAAAGTAATATTACATATAAATATTCTTAAACCCAATAAATTAGACCAAATTTGGTTCAATGAATAAATAAAACCTTATTGACCCAATAAATTGAAAAGTTCGAAAACGAACAATGTATGTCAAGACTATATGACAGATACTTTAAAAAGCTAATAGTTCCCTCCTGTCAAGTGTTGTGAATTATGTCACAGTACCTCCAGTCATGTCGAGACACATCATACCAAATATGATCACACACTCTAAAAAAAGTCTTCAATGACAATCTAGCCGCCTACAACAGACAGGCATCTTCCATTTTCATCTATCACTTTATGTCGTTAACTGTTACTTAACGATTGTAATCATTTTTAATTTTTTTTTTTTGCAAACAACATTTTATGAACTTTCATTTTGTTTTCCCTTATTCATTCATAAGTTATCGAAGAGAAAACGTGAGATGAGAAAAATATTATGAGCAAAAAATATCGGTTTTGTTAAATTTATTTATTTTGTTTTTTTTTTTTTGACGTTTTTTGTTTAGACGTGGATAACAGAATGCTCATCAGTATAGGAAGGCGAATTGTCTTAAATTGATTTATGGTTGAAGGTAAAAGCGGAACAATATATTGGTTTCACATGATATTAATCATAGTTAAGAATGATTTATAGTATAAGGCATTGACATATTTTAATTGGGCTGTTAATCGGCTAGTGATATGTCATTTTCATTTAAAATACAAAGAAGGTCCTTATCTCGTTTATCTTTTATTTTGTTTTTAATGATTTTTTGTTTATTAAATTTAGACAAGAGTTGCTTGTAACGAGTGCTTTTTTTAGAAGTTGGTTTTTCGAATAGAGATGAAACTGACATTTTGTGGTCAAATCGGGCCACTTTAATGTCATTAATATTCAGTTTGGTTTGCCATTTTATCATGAACAGGTTGAAGAATGAACAACGCTTGCAAATCCTGCAAATTTATTTCGAAAATAATGGTTCAGTTCGCGAAGTTTACCGCAAGCTCCGTCCATTTTATGGTCGACATAATTGTCTATCAGAGCAATTAATTCGGTTAACCATGGATCGTATTCGTACTACGTTTACTCTACGCATCCGCAGAGACGTCGAACGTGCGCAATGAAGAAACAATTGCCGCTGTAGAGCAAAGTTTTGAAGAGGACCCGATTTAATGGATTCGCCACCGTGCAGCTTTTTCCATCAACTTTATCGAGGATTTTGCTCGAAGATCTTGGATAGATTGGATCTTGGCGAGACCATCCAATGCGTCGTGATTTTGGTGTACGGGCCGAAAATGAGATTGATCTCGATGCTGATTTTCATCGAAAAATTTGTTCAGTGATGAGACTCATTGTTGGTTGAATGGCTACGTCAACAAGCAAAATTGCCGCACTTGGAGTGAAGAGAATCCACATGAGACCCTTCAGACGCCATTACATCCACAAAAACTGACTGTTTGGGCAGCCGAAAATCAAATTTTTCAGAAAAAGTCAAAAATTAAACATTGGATAAAATTTACGTTTCTAAAAAAAAAT
The DNA here is from genome assembly GCA_949824845.1 of Rhingia rostrata. NCBI lineage: Eukaryota > Metazoa > Arthropoda > Insecta > Diptera > Syrphidae > Rhingia > Rhingia rostrata. The sequence continues at coordinate 158,791,114 of OX463755.1, read as the reverse complement.
ATTTTTCGCTCTATGAGCTGGTTAAATCATTGGGCCATACTTCTTCCGAAACGCTGCTGGAGAGTCAGTTACCGTTAATGGAGACAGGTATAGAGCCATGATAACCGACTGTTTTGTTCCCGAATTGGATGACATGAATTTGGATGAGATGTGGTTCTAATAAGACGGCGCTACATGCCACACAGCCCACCTGTCAATTGGCCACCAAGATCGTGTGATTTGACACCATTGGATTCTTTGGGGATATGCGAAGTCGCTCATCTACTCCAACAAACCATAAACGTTAGGGGACTTGGAAGCCAACATTCGTGGCGTTGCCCTTGACATTGACATTGACATCACAGTATTTCGCACATGAATGCAACGAAGTTGGCGATGGCGAATGAAGCCATCGGCTGGGACAGATAACAAATTAACACAACGGAGAGAGACAGATAGACACATGGAAGGAAAGCCATATCACATAAAGCTACGTGGCACAGAGGAGGAGACATAGATTTATATTGTCTCATATTATCGCACAGGTGGCCTCAGATAAGCTGGCGATTTTCGTAGAAAAAGAATGCTGCCAAAGCTGGGGCTTGAACCCGCAGCGTTTAGCTTAGCAGTCAACTACGCATTCCTCTGAGCCATGGCCACCTGCGATCGTGGCGTTATTGCCGACATACAGCCCCAAATGCTCGAAAAAGTGGTTGAAAATTGGATCTATAATTGGCTTTATTCAAACCAACCGCGGTGGCCACATGCCCGAAGTCACATTAAAACATCAATGGCATAAAATTATTCTTCCAATAAAGCCAAATTGATGGACATTAAAACGACTTTCTTGAGTTTTATTTCAATTCAAAGTTCTATACCTCTAAAAAAAAAGCACCCTTTATATTAATCGCATCACAAACAACCTTTAATTTTAACAAAACCGATTTAAAGGAATTTTTCATTTGACTGCGAAGATATTTAGATAGCATTTCAGCCAAATGACTAGTATTTGAGCTTGAATTACGCGTTTGGCTTCAATAACGCGAACTTTTCTCTGGTGGAATGCTACATATTAATCGGAGATTCAGTTGAACTCGTGTTCCACCAGAGTTTAAAAGTCGAATGTATGTGTACTGAGTTCATTACAAAATAGTACCAGCTCTTGGTGTTAAAAGCATTTATTGAGATATTATTCAGAATGACGAGGTTCTAGTCATCCGGCAGACTTTGATTGGACCACTTTTGTTAATAAGTAAGTGTATGTGTCTTACCAAGATTTCTATATCTATGCCTATTTAATCAAAAAGAAATGTCGTTACTACAGTAATTAGATCTGCAAATGTATCAATAAAAGTAAATGCAACCATTGAATCACCACAATGTGCAAACACCTTAAAATCTCATGTGCTGTTGCACCTCCCACAAATATGGCATCACATTATCATCAACGTATCCTATCATGTCTTCAAATAATCTCTTAACAACATTTTAAACTGGAAATGTACTATCCCTCCCGATATCAGTTAGCTCCTTACACCGAATTAAGCTGAAGCAATCTTTCTCTTCACGCGCATGAAGAAATTTCAATCAATTCAAGCTGCCAGACGATGACAAGCACTCACGTTTTGTAATTTAAAATCAATTATTACAGATTACTCAAACCGGTGCACTGCATCTTTTTGTGCACCACCTTGTATCATTTTTTTTATTAATTTCACGATCATTACGCGTCTTATGTCCACACTCCATACAAACCTCTGCGCAGACGCACCTGAAAACCCCGAAACGATCTGTCATAATTAATTGTAGCGCGCTGAGCGGTCTGTATTATTTTTAGAAAGTGACATTAATTGTAATGCCTTCGGTCAAAGGAAAGTCACACATTTAATCCCCCCGTTACACCAAAGGGAGGTAGAGTTATGGATATTGCTCGCATGTGTCTGCAGGCAGTGCGCACAGGTGAATGTGCATTGAAATGAAATTAATTGATTGGATAATGACCCACATCTACATACTTTTTTCTGACACTACCTGTCTAAAATATTCGATAGAAAAATGCACATGAGCACAGAATTCTTTGCAATGCAGACAATAATGGGTTCGGTTGGCAACCCAATCAGAACCAACACCGTCGTGTCCCGTTGAAGGAGTTCAACGATCCAATAGCACCTAGAGCACAGCAAATTGTAATTTACGAATCTCGAGCTCAACGCGCTGCTAATCACTCAAAATGTCAGGCGAGACGTTTCGTTTCAGGCAAATGCTTCGCGGCCTAATACCGCAGTGTGTACCGTAAGATTGGATACCGAAAAATGGTCCGTCTTTTATTAGAAGCTATTCGTTGGTGCTGGTAGTGCAAACTCGTTGTTCGGGCTCGATTGAAAGTCGATGTGCGGTGCGGACATAGACACGGACAAGCGCGCTTCGATTTAACGGGTGGCTTCAGGTAAGATAAGAACTTTTCAGCTCAAGCCGACAGCATGGTTGCAGTTTCGTTTTGTGTTTACTTTTCCAGTCGATTTTACTTCTTGTTGAGCGTCAAAGGTGGTAGCGCGGCAGATTAAGCGCATACTTATGGTGGTCTTTCTGCACTCGGTGTAATACACCACATGAATGGATGGATGTAGTTCAACAGGTTTTGCACTCCAATCGCCATCCGTATGTGGAGTCTTCCTTTAATATCTTAGCTAAGACTTGGGCGCACTAGTATGGTGCTGTGCTATTCGCCAATAAGATGATGAAAATAATTTCCTGATTTCCAATATATGTACGTAGCCTGGTTATATAGACAGACAGTTGGGTAGATGTACTTGCGCAAAGTTGGAGCCTTGGAAAAGTTGTTTAAAGTCACGCATTACACATACGGAATTGAGACACACTCTCTGTGTTTGGTTTTAAAGAGTTTTACTGCATTTCGGTGATCACTTTTGCGTTCCCAGTGTTTCGATAGAAACAAAATATTTAGAATACAAGAGGTAATGAGGAAGACAAATTCTAATAAGCCCGCAGGCAATAAGGAAGTATGGTGCATTTTTTTATAGCCAGAGTAAGCACCTGGGAAAAACAATAAAGTGGGCGTTGCTGCTCATGTGGTGTGGATATATGTTTTAATGAGAGTGTTGTTAGATATTCCTGACGTTTACATGTTTTGCATCGTTAAGCGAGAGATAGACATTTTTAAATCAGAGCTAGGCGCATGACTACATGACTGCGCATGAGCAATACAAATGAGTGTGCCATTTCAACTTAGATCTTGTCAATATTTGCTGGAGTATTGTTTATAGTGGCAAAAAAGACCTAAATTGCTGCCATAAATATGCACTCCAAGCTTAACTTATAGAAGCCCCTAGACAAGTCAGATCATCTTGAGAAATTAGCGAACCTTTTAAACCCTATCAATATTTATACCCATCTGACTCGATATAGCGAAGGAGGACATTTTTAAAATGCTTTATCATTATCATCTCTTTCCGTCTTGATGTTTATTGGAACGTGCGAATTTATAACGATCAGGAAGTCTTGTCTTGGCTGAGAGAAAATAAAATACCTGTCAAGATATTTTTAAAATTGGCTGTGACGTGCAGATACAAACGTTTTTGTTAAGCGTAGTTGTAACCCAATTTAGAGATCCAATCTACCGTTTAATGAAATAAGCCAGACAAATCCTCTATATTGGCCTATGATTAATAAAACGGCTAAGTAGTATTTACAAATAGAAAAAGCTGCACAACAAGTAATTTGACTAAAATCATTTTTAAGATAAACTTTGTGGAAATATACATTTGTTGATGGTTATAGGGTACCGATATCAAACCCTACGAATTGGCTTTTTTTTTGCGAATTACTGAAATATCCGCCATTCATCGGTTGGAACTTCAAATGGTTTCCCCATTCAATATTTCCTCGATAAATATTCAAAGTAAGCCGCTTAAATGTGGCAAATTATGGGATAATTTTGGAAAATTTGACGCAAAAAAAAAAAAAATAACGAACCCAAAAATACTTGGAATATCATATCTCGGTATTTTGTGATTTTTGGTGGGGGAAATATTATTCATGGGGCATTATTGGAAATAATTTTGCAACTTCTTAAGGGAAATTTTGTGGTTTGTTATGTATAACGATTGATGGGTGATTTGTGGGCGTGCAGGGTTTGGGTTTGGTGAGTTTTTTTTTCCATTTGTGGTTAATCTGATGAGGAACACTGTTCTTGGGTTAAATCGGTCGCAATGGCACAGAATAGTCGTTTTGAATTAATTCATGTGCCACTGGTGAATAAATTTAATTTCAATCGAATCGACATTTTAATGAAGCGTGGTTTTGTGGGGGTGCGGTTTTGGTATGATGTAGGGGGATAGGTGAGTAGTGATGTATTTGTGGCATAAAGAAGTTCTTAACAGCTGATGCGTCTATGATGACAACAAGAAAATATTACCTGTTATGCATTCTGTGTGATATTTTTCGAGGATTTGGAGACGTTTTTTTCATTATTTCCTCGTTATTTGTTGAAAAATATCGGGTTTTTCAACAGGGACGCTACAACAGTTGAGCGACAGGGACAGCAAACGACGCCATATTTCTTGCTGCTTTTTTGACATATCTCTTCAGTAAGGTTTGTCATTTCATGATGGAAAGATATACAATCCAACAACGAGTCGAAATTATTAAAATTTACAACCAAAATTCGGAGTCAGTGGCCTCAACGTTAAGAGCGCTACGTCCAATTTATGGTCGTCATAAAAAATTTTGAATCCACAGGGACAGTACAAAATGTTCCCGTGCCAGTGAGACAAAGAAGTGCTCGTAGTGTCGAGAATATTGCTGCCGCTGAGGCTTCAGTTGAAGAAAGCCCAAATGTGTCTCTCACACGTCGTTCTCAAGCGTTGGGCATCTCTGTGACGTCGTTTTGGCGAATTTTTGGAAAAGATCTTGGCCTATATCCTAACAAGATTAAATTGACGCAAGAACTGAAGCCGCTTGACCACCAGAAGCGTCGTATGTTTGTGAATCGGGCTGAGCAACAACTTGAAAATGATTCGGATTTTCATCGAAAAATCATCTTCAGCGATGAGGCTCATTTCTGGCTGAATGGCCTCGTCAATAAACAAAATATGCGGTATTGGTCAGGCAGCAATCCACACGTACTCCATGAGTCATCATTGCATCCCTCAACCAACATGCCTCTCCAATTAGCCCGGTCCTTGGCTAACTACCTCCAGTTGCGTACACCAAGTTGGTTGAGGTCGGTTTCTTATTGTGCGCGCCACTTAAGGCTAGGTCTTCCTCTACTGCGTACGACGTCTGGCTGGGAATCGAAGACTCTGCGAGTCGGAGTATTGGTGCATTTCAACTACGATATTTCCTTGTTCATCTCGACAGGATTCTGTTCGAGCCTTGTATCCTTGGCTTTGACGTTTTACACTTAGGTAAATCATGCAAACATCGTTCCTGGAGTGGCACCTCTCTGTATCCTCGATTGCTCGCTTTTCTTTGTTCTTTTTTTTCTGAAAAGCCGATGTTCTTCCCTTCTTCTCTGCCTATAGAGCTCAACGGCAGCTCTTATCTTCACCTGCAGCTTAGCCTTGTAGGCTTCGTTCTTGGCTGCGAGCATCTGTCGGCATTTCTCATCAAATCAGTGATTTTTTGCTGGTGGGCGAGAGAAACCTAGCACATCAGTTGCGGCTGATCTAATGGCTTGTTGGCATCGTTGCCATTGTTCTTCGACAATCGATACTGGTGGTATGGTGTTAATCGAGAGGTTAAGGGATACGCGTTGCGCGAAGGTCTTGGCGGTCTCTTGCGATTGTAGTCTTTCGACATTAAATTTATTCACACTATTTCTGGATTTTTGTGGCGTGGTGGATATCCGCATTCTTAGCTCCGCTGCAACAAGGTAGTGGTCCGAGCTGATGTTGGCTCCTCGGAATGTTCGGACATCCAAAATACTGGATGTGTGTCTCTTGTCTATCGCAATGTGATCGATTTGGTTGACTGTTCGTTGATCTGGAGACCGCCATGTCCCCTTATGGCAGAAACCATGTTCTGGCTATAGTGGAATTTCGTTCAGTAGCGAAGTCAATTAGCCTAAGTCTGTTACCAGACATGTTGTTGCGTTAAAATCTCCCACCACGATTTTAACATTGTACTTCGGTAGTCGCTCATAAGTTTTGTCAAGGAGCTCATAGCAGCAATCTTTAGCTATATCATCTTTTTCCTCCGTTGGGGCGTAAGCACACATAAGGCTTATGTTTTCGAATTTGGCCCTGATGCGGATAGTTACAATGCGTTTGCTAATGTCTTGGAAACATTAGACTTTATGCCTAAGTCTGGCACTCATAACAAATCCGCATCCGACTAGTCGCTGTTTCTGCTCACTATACCACGGTCCGTAGTAGATGTCACAGTTTTTCATCCTCTTTTTGCCCGGCCCTTCCCATCGTATTCCCTATATGGCAGTAATGTCTGCTTTTTAGCAGTTTAGGGCTTCCGCCAGCTGTTCGCTTGCACCTCTCCTCTTTAATGTTCTCACATTGCAGGTGCAATGCCGGGTTGTCAGCAATAACATCAGTCATTTCCGAGGCTATTGGTTGCTTTGTAACATTTTAAATTTCCCATGGTTGGATAGTTAACCCAAAGCATAACCCGTCACCTGGAGGCTAGTTCCAATTTATTAGATACCCCTAGGTTACGGGGCCATCAGTATCCACTACGGGATTGAGAGCTGCCGCTGGCCTTTCGGTTCATCCACCACCATCTCTGTTGTCCGAATAAGTCGAAGTAGCTTGTCTAGGTTCGCCTGGGACAGAAGGCCGGGCATTCATTCCGTGCCATTCTGACCTGGCTGTTTATAGTGTTCCTGTTTTTAGTCGTGTTATCAACACTCGCGCTTATCGTTTAGCAAGTCAAATCCTGCTGGATGAGACCAGTACCCGATGGTTACCACTTGGAGATTAAAAATAAGCACTTGATGTGTAGTCATGCTTACAACCACTGGGCATTGCCAAGTTAAAGGCAATCCACTTAAAAATCACTCCTAGATTTTTACGGATTTTATGAAAATCTGAGAAGGATCCTTAAGTGGAACTGAGCTATTGTTATAGATAAATCCATACAATCCTTGATTAAATTCTTTTTTTTTTATTTAAACAAATAAAAATGGTCAAATGTTAAACCAATCAATAGAATCTAGTTTTTGGCTTTTTGTTTACTCCAACAAATTTTCGTCGGTTTTGTTGATTCTAATATGCGAATTCCAAATTATTTATTTATTTTGAATTAATCGAATAAGCAATTACCACCAGACATCTGCATGAAAGTATCTATACTTACGTAAGAGCCACACCATGGAAATAACGTTTCATCTCAAGTATTAAATCATCGATGAAACCTGTTGACTTAATTACAATCCAGACATTACAGACATTCCATTCGGCTTAGGATTTTTTTTTTATAAACCACTTGAGCTGAATTGAGCCATCACACACAGGTAGTGACATTTTAATTACTCAGTGGATTACCATTACCTTACCGACAATCGACTCGGAATCACGCTTTTATTAATAGACATGGACACTCTTCTGTCTTGCATAAGGTTTGTCGAAGAAGCGACGGATAAGGCCAGGCTCTTGGATTATTGTCATGGGAAGCGATTCGGATGATGTTCCATGGTCGATTTCCCGCGGCCTTTGTTCGCGAACGAAACTAATCACAGCTTGGCTTAATGAAACCAACAACGACAATTGAGACAAGAAACATAAGTAAACTAGATAAACTTACTCAAGCTTGTCTCAGACCATTCGACAAATGACAGAGCAATTGAGGCAATGGTCAGTGCAGGTTGTTGTTATTAAATTGCGAATCATCTGTAGGTTTGCGTAAGGTTAGCCTATTCCACCTTCTCAGGCTTATGCAACCATTTCGAAAATGTCGTTTTGTCCACTGGGCGGGTCTTAAGATACTTTGCCAACTTATATCATCAGGCTGACAAATGAAAATTTGGTAACATTTCCCAGAATATTTGCATAGGATTTGTGCACAATTCAATGCACACATCGAGTTAATAACACCCTAGACCTGGCAGCTTGACTTGAGACACAAAGATAATGATCTTCTTTTTTTAGATACGATGCTAGCTCTGTGCATGCTATCGCATCAGCTTGAACCGCTAAAGTACAACAAGGTGTATAATTTGTGCGCTAGGTTGGGGGTAATGAAGCCTGCAGTGGCTCAGAGAAATGCCTAATGTGCACCTTCATCAGAGATTGTGCGGTTGTATCGAGTGTAAGTAGGTTGATAATAAAAAAAAGATACAAAGATACGAGTACGAATTGTTATTGTTTTTCTTCTCTAGCTGTTGTTGTCGTTGTTTTTTTTTTTTTTTTTGCTTTGTATTGTTCCTACTTTATGGAGATTTTGTAATAGTTCATTAAAAAATTGTTTTGTTTACGACTTAACGGTAGAAGTGTCGAGTCTTAAGTGCAGACTCTTGAGTGCTAAGAAATTAATTAATGGGAGTCTTATATTTTTTTTCTTTTGCAGAACAAGGACGTTGGATTTTGCAAGGTTTTCATTTCACACCACAACTATTTGTAAATATGTAAGTATACAGGAATACATATAAATATTTATCTAAACATATTTTAACAATACATTTAGCCACGTATAGTCTATATGCCGTCTTTTAACGGTCTTGAGTGGGCTATTGCAAAAATTGCTTATTAGTGTTTGATTGCAACGTAATTGCTGTTCGTGAATGCATCGGATTGCAGTTTTTGTGCTCGCGTCAGTAAATAATTACAAGTGGAATTAATAGACTTTTTTATGATATTTTAATTACGAGTAACTCGAGCAGGGAGAACAATGTGCCTTGGGTTCAATGTTTTGGTTTTTAAGGTTAATTTGTGCCATCGTTATAAATGTTTTTTTATATAATTCTTAACACTTTAATATATATGGGAGAGTACATTGTGCAGAAACTGTATATAAAGCCACCAATGAGCCTATATAAAACCACCAAAGCCACCAATGAGCCTCATTGCATATCTTAATGTGTTAATTGTTAGGCTCCGCTATCAAGGTTTGTCCGTTGCTATCGTTTCGATCTATCGCTTCAATAAAGAACGAATCGAATGGACATTAAATATTAATTGTCAAGCCGTAACCGAATTATCTTCAGATGAAGTTCAGTTTTGGCTAAATATTTCCAGTTTGAGATCATTTTACTTTCAGCAATGAGCTTGATTGCGAACCATGTGTTTGTTTACTTAATCTCGAGTTGACCGAACAACATTGATGTGTTGTAGATTTGATGATCTGCCTTGACTTTTAGTTATCTCAGCACTGAAAAACTGGGCCCAGATATCAAAAAATAAAGCGTTTTTCTACCGCATTGAGAACAAAAAAACAGAAACTTTTACTCACTAGATGCATGGCACGGGCGGGCGGTATGTACGTGGGCATGTGAGAAACGAGATCCAAATATATGGCGGGCTGTGCCAGTACGACCCACAGCTGGTCAAACTATTGATCAATTGAAGGAAAAGTATGGTTATCGAGTAATCTTGAGAAATATCCCCCAAGCTAATGCACTTGAACACTTTTTGATTTTATTTCATTGAGGTTAGGTTAAGTCGTCGGCTTATGCCAACAAGTCTTGTACTCTTGGAAAATATTGTCTCAATGTAGGCGAAGTCGGAATGGGCATAGAAACGAGATTGAATTATACACCGAAATTTGACATGTGTTCTCTATCTGTAATAAATTTCAGCCCGACATCCTAACTGTACTGTGATTTGTCCTTCTTGTAAAATACTGTACTTAAATCGGATATAATCGACTTGGCAATATTAGATTGCATTGCAATGTTCTGGTGGCTAATGCGTTTGAATAGTAAACCAATAGTAAACCATAATATTTCATTGTCCTCTTGAGAAAGTCTGACAAAAATTTAATATTATAAGACTGTCATGAAGCTTCTCAATTTAATATTTGAGGTCAGCAATAAACTGGGGATCCTATTCTTTGTGGCAAAAATAATAACTTACCACGCACAAATAAGAGAAGAAGCTAGGGATTGAGGATCTGAATAAGCTGTTAACTGATATATATTTCATATATTTTATTAATATCAAATCACAGATAAAGCAAAAAATTCTCACACATTTCACGCGGTATTTCATTAATTTCATTACAAATATTTTTTTTTTAGTTGCTCAAGCATTTCTGGTTTGTTTGCATAAGCCTTGCTTTTCAGATATCCACACAAAAAGAAGTCCGGAGCAGTCAAATCAGGCGACCGTGGAGGCCAATCGACATCACCATTTCTTAAAAAATAACTTGTTGTGGAAAGAGGTCTCGCAGTAATTCCATTGTAATCCTGGCTATATGTGATGTGGCACGGTCTTTTTGATACCACATGTCAATCAAGCCCAAATCATGCAGTTGTGGCGTTAAAAAGTTTTCAATCATATCACGATTGATTCACAGTTACCTTAACGCCGTTTTCATTTTCGAAGAAGTAAGGTCCAATGATTCCTCCTGACCGAATTGCACACCAGACTGTAACTTTTAATCGATGCAAAGGTGAGGGTTTTCCATTGCCCAGAACCGACTATTCTGTTTATTCACATATCCGTTCAAATGAAAATGTGCCTCATCACTCATTATGATTTTTTCATGAAAATCGGGGTTGTCACAGGTTAGCTGTAACATCCTATTGTCATAGGTATGTACGGCGGCGTAAATAGTCTTGTGGAAGAAGCTCTTGTGTCGACTTAATCTTAAATGCAAATCGTTGTGCAAAATTGAGGCCAAAGTTGTTCTTTGAAGACCAAGCGTCTAAGCACGGCGTCGAATTGAGGTTGATGGATTGTTTTGAACACTTCCTTGAGCAGCAGTAATGTTTTCAGCCGATCTTCCAGTACGTTGTGGTCCATGCTTGGGCCTATCACCTTCAGACCCTCTTTCATCGAAATCATTCACTACATAAATAGTGCGTTTTGTTGGCACGTTGTTTCTCCCTAAAATTTCACGTAACTTTCTCATCGTCACAGTAATCGATGATTGATTTCGATAAAATATTTTAACGATTAAAACACGTTGGTTTATCCAATATTTTTTTATAATAAATTTGCCACTCCACGACTGCAGAATATGACCTGTCAAGACTAATCTTTACCAAAATGTATAATATTTGTAGTCTTTGTTACAAATCACGACCCAGTTGAATTTGTTTAAACGACTACGTTGACAGTTCATAACAATAAGACGTTCTTTAACACCACCGCTTACCAATTATGATAGCAATTTGACTCAATACATCTAACAGACATTTTACGCGAATTTGCGAAATTTCAACATTTTTCGTTTAGAGAATATTTTAAGATCGACAACTTTTGACGCGAATTTACGGTACAAAGGAGATGGTAAACATAGCAATCTTTTGAAAACCCTTTCTCAGTCAAATTGAAAAAAAAGTAAAATTAATATTATAAAACAAAACGTATGTAATGAAATTAAATCTAAACAAATACTTTTTGTACACTTATTCCTAAATACCGTCGTGGTACAAGCTCCATTTATTTATTTTAATACAAATAACAACTCCAACCTGTGTATGTAATGTCAAACACAAATACATAATCTAAAAAAAAATTAATTGTGAAACGTAAACAGCCCAATATGTCAAAAATGTAACAATTACGTCAGTTTTTCAAAATAATTATATTCATTCAATACTAACATTTGATAACCGTCAAGTCATTTTCAATACATTAACGAAAAGGACTAATTTTCCCATTCCAGTACAGAACAGTTGGTTGCATCGGCATCATATAACAAACAGCTGACAGGTTTACCAAATGTCTTTCCGAAAAAGTTCTTTCGAAGTTCTGCGTTTAAAACAAACTCCTATACATATTTTATCCAACTGCAGCAAAATATTTCGACAGTGTTGTCTATATTTTATCCACATTTAGTCACTTCCACTCTTTTGGGGTAGTTCTATTTATTTTTTAAGCAGTTAAATTTAACGTTTTTAATTATTCAAATGCTAATTCTTCCTTATCTACAGACTCAATATTGTAAATTTCTTAGATAAATGTCTGTGAATTTAATCAACAAATTCGATCTAAGATGTCTCTGTTAGTGGAATCGCTTTATTTACATGAGGGAAATGGTTTTGCGCGTTCTGGCTCATGTGGAACAACCCTTTTGAATATTTTGGTGTAAACTCTTAGAAATAGTCTCATCTAGTACCTGCTTTCACTGCTTTGCAAGCGAAGTCCATATTTTATGATGTTAAAATGCATTTCACTCTGATAATCAAGCAATTACATGACATAATCATTTTTTCTGACATACAATCTTTCAAACATGGCAATTGTTGAGCTTCCTGCAGTATCTTGATAAATGGCCCACAAACCACAACCACATCTATGGCCATGCCTTTATAGGGACTTGTGTGATTTGTAGGAAATATAACCATCGCTCTTAAACTGCTCAGTTTTCTCCATAATTCATAAAGATTTAATGGATATTTGGACATTTGTTGCCTGAACACAACATAAGCTCTATAGGCAAACATTTTTAGGTTAGACGGTTTTACTATAGTAAAAGTCTTATGACCGCTTTTTGCATACACATATGTTTTCTGAATCACTTCCTGCATGCACTCATACATTAAAGAAAACAACTTTATTCAGTTGCAACTATACACCAAACTGATTGCATAAGAAACTGGTCCAACGGCAGTACTGTGTATGATTTAACAATTTCAATTAAGACGCGCCCATTATCATAAATCAGAACCCCTAATGAACGAAGACATTTTTATACTGTTGACTACGAGCTCAAGCAACATTTTAATCCATTGCTACCGATAATGAGCTGTGTTTAGCTTTTGCTAGTTGACCTCCATGGTATACTCTAATGCGCCCAATTTACTTTCACTTCTAAATGCCCCCACCGCCATCTGCATGCCAACCCGGTTGTGGTCTGCTCACATTTAGGTTTAAATACAAATTAAGCCATTTTTTACAACACATTTCTGCAATTTTATCAGAAAGGAAATGTAGACATCAACTTCAAGTAGACCGATTTGACTACGCCCTAATCAAGGGGTCGATTACACACATGTGAGAGGGCATATTATTGGCAGCAAATGTTCGATTGAACCTTTTGCCAATTTTGAAAGTGAAATCTGAATTCTTAGATCGAAAAATCATGGAAATTTCCTACCACAATTAGTTGTTGCATCGTACCAAATTTGATTTCGTCAATGTTGAGACTTGAAACACAAGTGCTCACCTGTCCTTGGCCGATGTACACCATCGCGTGTACCCAATTTGAATTACAAGAGGAGAATGCGCTTGGCCAAATAAAACGAAATCACGTCGGAGGTGATTGACTGGATTTGTTCAGTGGATAGTGCCACTCCTACTTTGCCGTCGATGCCTGGTTGTATGGTGATGCAATGCTTTGCCAAAGAGCACCAGCTCCAGCAGCGTGTGGTTTAGCCAAAAAGGCTTAAAAGCACGTATTGAGTGCATTTCGGAATTAACTTAAATGGGCTCAAGCTGACTACAAAGTTTTCTATGTACTTGGTCATAGCCGCTTAAGTAGGGGATAAGCAGCTGGGGGCGTAAGTACTATACCGTTGTGACATTAGTTATGCGCGAATTCGAATTAAAAAATCATGTCAATTGTTGAGTGAAGATGTACATTCCAACTGTCATCGCATAGGTATACAAATTAATAATGAAATGTAATAACAAAAAGTGTTTTGAAATCGCGTCTTCTTCGGTATTTTATTTCATTTTGCTGTACGAGCTTTCTTTTAGGCAATCGGTATAATCCAGGTATAGGCCTGCCACTTCATTTACATAAGTTTTGTGTAGAAGGGAACATGATCAGCTAATTGGATTGCAGCTAATCGCTAAGTGGAATGTTAATTTCAGCCTAGACTTATTGGTAATAAAGTGAAATTTACAACATGATTGATGAAGTGTATGCTCATGCTTGTCGGATTGGATGATATTTACTTAAGGCTTGGGAAAAATTGTTTAACTTGCAAGCTATGTGCAAATATGTTGGATCACACTATGACTATTTAATATATGCATTGGACTTTAACGGGTTATAAACGTTAGGCGTGATATTTTGAAATCTTTTGAATATTCGTAGTATATTTATGATACGTTTTAATGATTCGTATTAATGGCAACATCATGTCACTTATTTACCAGTCGAACGTCAGCTTGTATTGAATGTGAGGTGAGATACCAGTTGATTGACATTTAAATAAATCGATTTGACATTAGCGAAATCATTTATGTTAATGGAATGTTTACATCTACATCTTAATGTCACGTTGGCAAAACATGTAAGAAACTTGGTTAATAGCTATTTAGCCTTCGATAAATGGAAATGGTAAACACTATACAAAACCGGTGGACCTAAAGATCTCCCATTTCTATAAGCTCCTCATCATTGTTCGTAATTTACAAGGGACTTATAGAATTTAAAAAGACGTGAATGATCGATAATGTATGAAGCTAAGGCGAGTTATTAAAAGGGTTGGAGAGTTCCTGAGACTAGCGTTTTAAAAACCCAAGTGCGGAGTTGGCTTTGCTAATGATGTTATCAATATGGCAGTGGAAATGCAGTTGTTTGTACCAGAAAATCTGATCTAGCGGGGTATCCGTTCGAGCGGACAATTTTCCGCAACGCATACTTCGTCGGACGCCTAACTTCCATTCAAGGCTTGTGTCATCGGAGAAATAACAGTTCACTACAATTCATTAATAAATTCCGCGAAGAGTTTGTGTCGAAGGAAATCGGAAAAATAATTGAACTAAGCTGTCAAAAATTGCACGAAAATGCATCTGAAAATGTCGGAGAAATATTCCGACCAGCTTTTCGGGAGAATACCTTGAAGCTAAAATTTTCCGAATCGTACAAAATCCTTGCTAGGGCCGAATATCTAAATCGCGGAGTAAAATTTCAATAGGAACGGGTTCGCACAGATTTTATATAGGATCTGGCTGGACGGGCTTAGTGGCGCGATGGTTGGTGCGATGACCTGTCGCGCAGAAGGTCTGGGTTCGATTCCCAGCCCTCCTCTCGTGATGATCTGACAAATCATCCGAGTATTATCAATTGTCAAGAAAAGCTTATATCGAATTCGCCGTTCGGAGTCGTCATAAAACAGGAGGTCCCGCCATCGTGCTAGAAGTACACGAGAAGTTGTAAGAAAGCTCGGCCCTGGGTACTAACGAGCCTGTTGCGCCAAAAAATTGTATTTGGCTGCTGGTAGGAGACACTAACGGGAGTATGTCATGGCCTGGCAGGTTGAAAAGCTGTTGAAATTACCTTGAAGTGGGCAAGAACAAAGAGGATAAAGTACGCACCACAGCTAAAAATGTTGTAGCCGTTTCTGACGCGGGCGGATAAGTGCGAAGAGGAAGTTCCGTCGTTCGTATGCGTCGGCTATGCAGTTGTTTGATGCTGAGGTAGCAATGGGTATCAATATCAGTACCCCACATACAAAATGTTCGTTGTATGAGATACGCATTCTATGTAGTTCTATAGCTGAGGAAGAAATGTGCCAGAAGATTTTAACGTCATCAGCATAGAGAAAATAATGATCAAAGGCCGAAGATGGCTATCTTGAGGTACTCCGGATGTGGCTAAAAAACATAAGTTGAATCTAAACATAACCTTGTATTGTGCCTCAAAATTATAGGACAGATAGGATTATATAATCTACATAGGCCCATAGTGATGCCTTTTTTACTAATGGAGCAACAATTGATTGCGTTAATAAAAGGATTCGAGATCTTAATCAAAACTATCATAAAGATTATATAGAGGTACGAAAAGTGGGTATGGCGATTCTGTCCAGCCTGTTTGCTCAATGTTTGCTTTCAAGGTATTCAAAAAGCGATAAATAAAAAGGTCTCGCGCTGACAGCTCTGGAGAACTGGTCGTCCAGTCAAATTGTGTGAGCGGTTACTCAGGTCTCCTAGAACAATGCCCGAGACACAAATCATTACAAAACATACTCGTTTGATGTCTGCCTCTCAGTATTAAAAATAAGGGACAATCACTGTTCTCATCCCAATTTTGTGTTCATCAGGTTCGTGTTAGTGCTTTCACATCGAACCGAAAACTGAGTTTTTCACAAAAACACCTGAAACCTTCATCGAAAACCGGAGTTCTCCCATACATTTGCAGTTTTTAAAAATTAGTAGGTTACGCCGTAAACGTCTCGAAAATACTTCGCAAACGTCATCTCGTTGAAGATTGTTGGATCGAACACACCTTTTCATACGTACTACATGTGTTCCACACATCCCACAAAACAGCTGATGAACTCGCTGTCAAAACAAATGTATTTTTTTATTTTATTTCAACCGTGGCTCTGGCTTGTAAAACTATGATAATATAATTGAAATTGCAAAAAAATAAAGAAGAAGATTTGGTGTGTTGAAGACGAGGAGTACCTGGTGGAGGAGGAGGATTTTATTCAATTAATATAATTTTACACACAAATTTTGAAGCTTATATCACAGATGAGCTGATTCAAATGTCTAACGAAACCTGGTCAAATTTTGGGCTAAAAGCACAATTTTTTTCGAAAACTTTTCACATTACTGAAGCTTATTACATGAAATTTTTTATATGGACATGAAGTCAAACAAAAAAAAAATTTATGGCGCAACAGGCTCTTTAGTACCCAGGGCCTAACTTTCTTCTTACAACCATTCCTGTGTGCGTGTGTACTTCTAAGCACGATGGCGGGACCTCCTGTTTTAATCAGACTCCGAACGGCTAAGTTGAGATAAGCTTTTCATGACAATTGATACTACTCGGATGATTTGTCAGATCATCACGAAAAACTTGAGTAAATAACCTTTGGCACCATAGTGGACCAAAATTAGATACGGACTCAGTATCTCTGAGTAAACCTATTGGTACTTACATATTTCGAAAGAAAAAAATCTCTTATAACGTTTATGGGAAAGGGGATCAAGAAATGACTCCTATAAAACGATGTAAATGGTCATATTTTCAATGAGGAGCATAACCTCTTTCAAGGCGTTTGTATTTTCTTTACATAATATTTTCGGTGTGAAAGATCAACTGTATAATTTCATCAAAAATATATTCATAGTAAGCTCCTTCTTCTTACTGCTCAAAAGGTCCAGGATTCCATATTCTTACGTAAAGCAAAGTCAACTATCTCTCATCTTAATGGGGTTTTTTTTTTCTCTCTTCTCTGTCTATTACCTAAGCTCTTGTCATAGATTCGTTCTGCTACGCTTGTATCTTCTTCTCATTATATCATCGAACTAGTGGTAAATGTTAGCCTCTGCTTCCGAAAAAAACCGTATAAAAATAACTGTAATAAATTGAAATGGTATTGAGAAGGCCCTTCAAACCAGTTAATATGCCATAAAGTACACACCCAAAATGTTTTTTAATGGCTTAATATCTGACGCACATTTTCTTGATAATAGGTAGCAAGTTGCCTCTATACAGCCTGCCTTCAAGAAGTTGTATCTCCATTGGGTATAGTAGATCGCAAAGGTATAGTTTTCAACAGTATACAATTGAATTATGTTTACATAGAGTTTTGTTTTTTTTTTTTTCTTCGTCAATCTTTTGATATTCACATTAAATTCTTAATGAGATACGAGTATCTATGGTATATATATTTGATGCTCACTCACAAGTTTCACCTTAAACTAAATCACTGTGATGATGGAGAGTTTCTCTTTTTTTGTCGGTGCTCTGGCTCATTTATGAAACCCCAAAACGAGTTCCAGAAAATGACAGACAACCCAAAATTGAAGACCTTAATTAAGAACTGAATGATGACCATTTATCATCATGCGTACGAGTTCCTATATCGTTCAGCTAAAGGAGAGTAACCAGGAAATTCGCACCGCGTGAACAACAATTGTATTGTATTCCAAAACTGTTCCCATACATACTACAACAGTGCAGTAGGTATGAGTTGCACCTGAGATTAAGCATGTTTTTGTGTGATTTTCGCGAAACCCCAGCTGCGAATAATTTATCATTCGACGAACAAAACTGCGAAAATTCACAGGAAAGGTGCAAAAAAAAGAAAATGTCTGAATCACACCATTTGAGTATCTACATAACCTCTTAGTGTGGATACTTAATATTCCAGCAAAGTCGTTGGTTAGTAGAACAACCCGCCATCCGTAGATACAGAGAGCTTATCACTTTCGTTATCGTGATTCAAGCTGGCAGAGGTTACCATCGTACGTGTCACGTACGAACTACCAACTAAGCCAAGCTAAGCGAATTTCCGAAGAGATTATTTATTTAGAAATAGTTTTCTATTTTCCCGTTGGAACACGACCATGTTGGGGACACCATTTGGGGGGTTTTGTAGAACAGAACTCTCATGTGTGAGTGTCTGGGCAAACAGAAGGAAACAGAATTAAAATGCACGACAACACCTATGTACGACGAGTAGTGTGCGAGCACACTTTTTGTGAGTATAATTACTGGTGCACGCATTCAGAACTGTGTTCAGAGCAGTGCTTAGTGAGTAGATGGACAGAATTAGGTTAAGAAAGAATAATGTTATCGGTGTGATGTTGAAAAAAAAAAAACAATAAATTATACATGTGCATTTGAAAAGCACGAGGTAGATATCATGATCTTTGTCTGCGAGTGTGGCACTATTTCATTAATTAAACGCTTTTTTATGGGCTCTTAGTATGGGCGGAATAGGGTTATTAAAAGGTTGTCTTTTTAATAATAAGCATCGGGGCAGCGGTCGCTCTTAACGGTTTCTTATTTTTGTAAAAGTAGTTGTTGTTGCAGTTGGCAGCAACATATTGCCCGAATGGGTGGACGTTTAGTCTTAAATTCAAATTCTAAAAAAAATAATTAGGTACTGCCAACTTTGAAATAAGATTTCGAGAATTATAAACCAAAACAATATCATCAGCCTTGA
The DNA here is from genome assembly GCA_949824845.1 of Rhingia rostrata. Classification (NCBI taxonomy): domain Eukaryota; kingdom Metazoa; phylum Arthropoda; class Insecta; order Diptera; family Syrphidae; genus Rhingia; species Rhingia rostrata. The sequence continues at coordinate 158,772,138 of OX463755.1, read as the reverse complement.
TAGTTTAAACATCAGTAAGCCAACGCTTTTTGCAACATCTGCTCTGTAGATATATCTTACTTCATTCACTACCGAGCGTGTTGCGTCAATAATTTGTAAATGTTTGCTTGCATAAACCTTGCTTTTCAGATACCCTCACAAAAAGAAGTCCAGAGCAGTCAAATCAGGCGACCGTGGAGGCCAATCAACATCAGCATATCATGAAATAACTTGTTGTGGAAAGAGGTCTCGCAGTAATTCCATTGTAATCCTGGCTGTATGTGAAGTGACACCGTCTTGTTGATACGACATGTTAATCAAGCCCAAAGCATGCAGTTGTGGCGTTAAAAAGTTTTCAATCATATCACGATATCGCTCCCCATTCACAGTTCCCGTTACGGCGTTTTCATTTTCAAAGAAGTAATGTCCAATGATTCCTCCTGACCAAATTGCACACCAGACTGTAACTTTTAAAGGATGCAAAGGTGAGGGTTTTCCATTGCCCAGAACCGACTGTTCTGTTTACTCACGTATCCATTCAAATGAAAATGTGTCTCGTCACTCATTATGATTTTTTCATGAAAATCGGGGTTGTCATGCGCTAGCTGTAACATCCTATTGGCATATGTACGGCGGCGTAAATGGTCTTGTGGAAGAAGCTCTTGTGTCAACTGAATCTTAAACGGAAACAAAAGCAAATCCTTGTGCAAAATTGTGGCCAGTACGTTGTGGTATATGCTTGGGGCTATCAACTACAGACCCCCTTTCTTCGAAATCATTCACTACACGATAAATAGTGCGTTTTGTTGGCACGTTGTTGCTCCCAAAAATTTCACGTAACTTTATCATCGTCACAATAATCGATGATTGATTTTGACAAAATGTTTAAACGATTAAAGCACATTGGTTTATCTAATAATGATTTGGATAGAAGTATTACAACTTAACTGCAGCTTTTATAAACGTCATAATTCCATGCCTATATCCATCTTTAAACCATTTTTGTTTGACTGAATTTTGATTCAAATGCTAGCTCCCTTGTCCGCTATTCATGTGTAGTGAAAAAAAAAAAATAGAACAACAGTCCCTTGGGCTGGTTATTGTTACATCATGTGCACAAGTATCTGTTCTTGTTACTTCATCTTCAACTGATTTAGTTCGCTGATCATTTGCACAATTTTGTTGCAGATTCGGGCAGATATAAAGGTTACATTTTAAAGGCCGATGTTGATTTGGAAGAAAACACAAATTATTCACGAAATTACTGTCATTTCTTTTTGTTATGATAATATTGGTATGGTTCAATTATGTGTTCAACAAAATATCGGCCAAATGGCTGACGCGACCTCGGCGGCACACCCCCATCCGATGGTCCAAATGTTCGATGACGCTGAGGCATAATTGAGGTTCTATGCCGTTAACGTACCGAATTATCTTATCATTTAGCTCTTGAATTGTTGCTGGCTTATCGATATACAACTTTTTTTCAAATACCCTCAAAGAACGAAGTCCAACGGTGTCAAACCACATGATCTTGGCGGCCAATTTACATCTCCACCACTTGAGATAACACGGCCATTGAATTTGTCGCGCAAAAGAGCCATTGTTTCGTTAGCTGTGTGGCAAGTGGCACCGTCCTGTTGACACCCACATCCATATCTTCCAATTCGGGCCATAAAAAGTTCGTTACCATCTCACGATAGCGAACACCATTCACACTAACTGCCTGACCGGCCTCATTTTGGAAAAAATACGGCCCGATGATGCCGCCAGCCCATAAAGTGCACCAAACAGTCACAGCCACTCTTTGTTGGTGCATTGTTTTTTCGACAATCACTCTTTGATTATCATTCGCCCAAATGCTGCAATTCTGCTTATTGACGAATCCACTGTGGTGAAAATGTGCCTCATCACTGAAGATGATATTCTTCAAAAATTGATCATCCACTCTTGCCATTTCTTGCCACCATTCTTAAGAGGCTTAAGTTCTTGAGTCAATTGCGCCTTGTAAGCGTTTAAATGAAAGTCTTTCTGCATAATGTACATCAACGACGAGCGCGAAAGGTGCAATTGTTGGGCACGACGACAAGTTAAGGTGGATGGCTTTTCAGCCACACTATCGCGAACAGCAGCAATTTTTCCTGCAGTACGAGCTGTACGAGTATGCACTGGTATTTTCACATCTCCTACAGACCCGGTTTGCTCAATTTTTTGCACGATTTTTTCCGATTATACGCATATTTGGACGATTAAATTGACCGAAAAAATAACGAAGTGCACGATATGCATTTTGATTTGAACACCCATTTTCATAATAAGCCTTGCTGAATTGTGTATCTTCCCATAGTTCAAATTGAGTTAGTCCGAAATTGAGAAATGTCAAATGAAATGCAGAAAAAAACTTGACGCTTAGGTGTGGTTCACATTCAACATCGGCCCTTAAAATTTAACCACCCGTTATAATGGTTTAGCTTAAGAACCAGCCCCAATGTTACCACCTGGTATACTCCTTACAAGTTACTATATAACAAAGACCTACAACATTATTCCGTTTCAAGATACCAAAACCTAATTGAATTGAGTATGTTCTGACTTCTCGAATGATTCGTCATCGAAGTTGTAAAGATTAGACACAGATATTCAGTGTTTACTTCTTTGCTACTAAAGAAACAGTCTAAGGGGCACCATTCTTGACTTATGTTCTGAAATATACGATATTGACATTTATACAGTAAACTTCGACACGAAAGAAATGAAATCATCCATCAGATTTTGCCAATAGTTTCACTATGAATTTAAGAAGATCACATGGGCTTATACTTCATACCCAATGTTTTTTTTTATGGAACATGTGCTTACGATAAAAGGTTGTAACCCTTCTTACAATACAGTAGATGTTTGGTTCATCTGAAGACGCTGCATATACCCAATCTACCTTTTGTTCCTTTAAACCCATACAAATCATATTATGTAATGATGGAAGGCACATAGCAAGCTCCGAAGAGCTGCTATGTTACGAGCAGACAAAATTTCGTAGAGGCACTCCATCGGTACCATTCTATGCTATTGACCATTTCATGCACACCTTTGGAGGGTTTTCTTACAGTGCAAACAGTCCATCAGCTTATCATGTTCAGCGTAAGGCATATCTAGCATACAATTTCACTTCGTAAAAAGCTTCCATCTGTTCATAAATGAATGAGAACATTTTCCGATGCTGGGTTATTGAAAACTTGGGGTACTGAGCCAATACATCCATTTAAAATTGCTGCATGTAGTGTTGATTACGTTGGAAGATTTCTTAGCCATTTTTTAGACCGGCTAAGGGTCACTATTATTGCTAAGCGCTACATAAATATGATCAATCCTCACTTAGGTGGATTCGCAAGAGCCATAACCGACAGTCTAAAGCAGGCATATCCCAGTCTGATATCCCGTTTAAGCGGTTTTCAATGGTCCGCTGGATTATCGAACAAGACATCCCTAGACTGTATTTCTATTGGATTATTCAGATTCATGAGTTTATGTGTACAAACCAGAAACTCTGGCAGTCTTTGAGCAAAATATTGATAAAGAAGACACCCGAAACGGACTTGGGTTTGCTATTTCCCACAGAAACGTATTATTGTGTCTAAATATACCCTCTTATGAAAGCGGATTTCTTTTTCCTTATAGGAATGTACTTTCTATCGACATTTCAGCGGTCTGTACTTCGTCTGTTCTGTACAAGTTTATACATAGATTTGTTCTTATTGAATATATTCAATGCATATTTCATAATTAACTTTTCCCTAATTCTGCATTGCGTTACTATTTGCTCTAAAATAAAATTAAACATGACCTCATTGTAATTCACACTTTTGCGCCGAAAGCCAAAAGAGCTGGAGGTCTTATTATCATTTGATTTTCGGGATTGTATGAATACGATTGTTCACTAGCAGTCCACTAATAATATGCCAATCCCAAACGCATTTAATGAAACCCATTGAATAGTTTTTTTTTATGAAATTATAGATGCATAGGAGGGGATTTCTATATAACATATTTCCAAAATGAATCACTTGATAACGTGATGCCATTGTGGAGTTCATATTCGTTTCTCATTAAAACCAAAATCTCTTAACCACAAAAGTCAAATATCGCAGCGTTAAATGTATACGATCAACCTAGTCCCATTTAAAAGTTAAACAATTTCCAACAATCTCCAACAATTGCAAAATCTTACCAACATTTGATTGCCATTCAGACCCCTTATCGAAGGCGGATCCAAACACGTCTAAACAATTCGTACTTACTTTCCATTTAAGCAACTTTTTCAAATTCCTTAAGTGTTCGAGTTTTTCTTATTGAAGCCATCAATCATTTCAACAAGAATCCCAAAACAACAACAGCAGTCGATCGAATTAGCTTTACTCGCTTCTCACTCGGATCGGTGGGTAGATCGAAGAGAATCACAATAAATCAGTAACTCCATCCATGGACGTCCTATCACTACCTAATTCATAAAATTATTTGTAATATCCATTCGAAATACGGAATTCATCATGACGTGTAAGGGGGCTGCAGTCGATACAAAGATATCGAAACCAGCCCATGCTTACCCACAGATTTATTGAGGTTACTTGTAGCGCGCATGAAAACCAAAAGTGAAAACCATCAACAACTTGCCGACACATACTGGAAACTCAGTCAAGTTAAAGTACAACGTGAGTACCTACTACTCGTAACACCACCGGTTGCAATTTTGTGTAAAATCCCCGGTTAACCATCGACAGCACGTCCTTCAAGAAAATTCGCTCTGGCTGCACCTTGATGGCCTTTCGCGATCGGTATTCCCTGTTGCGCGATCCCTTCACTCTATAAAAGTGAATTTTTAATGAAATTGGCGTTTGTTTTGTTTTTGTTGTTGTAGTTGTTGTCTGCTGTTGATCCGATCGTTCCGCACACGGGAATGTCATTTGTCATCGTCCGTACATATGAGGTATACCTACTGTCATTGTGAAAGCTAAGCGATCAAAGAACTGGACCTTCAAATCGCCACCAAAAGAAGCGATTTCGACTTTCGATTTCATTCGATAGTGTGAAGAACGCAGGTTTTTGTTCGCTCGAAAACTCATTAAACTGTGGTGCTCAATAAACAAATAAACCATAGAAATATCTGGCGTTGATTGGTGACTGAGTCAGCTTTCTACAGCCGATTTACCACCGGTCCACCTGTGGCTTAGGTGTGGCGCTGTCTTTATAGAGATACTTTGATTCAGATACCTTTTTGCTGATATCAAAACGATGACATTTGGAGGGGTGAGGGGAAAGATTGGCGTGTATCTTAGAGGCGGTCAATTTGTTGGATTTTCCTTCGATTGAATATTTTTGACAAGTAACTGATGACGATAGTTGAATTGGAATTTCTATTTCGGCGGGAATTAATCGGAGAAAGTATTTAATGATTCAGAGAGTAATCAATGAACTGTTGTGGTCCTTATATTAGTGTTAGACGAAGGTTAACTAAATATGGTATGTGGATATCTAGAGATGGAATTTAATTATGTATTAGCTACATTTTAGAAATTTGTTGGGAAAAAGTTTCAATCGGTTACCGACCCGTGAGTTTCGATCTTCGAGAAAATTGCCTAATGTTTCAAGATTAAAATGAGGGGTGAGTACTCGACATTCTCACCCCCTTAAAGTCTGTTACTAAGAAAAAACTTTCTTAAATCGAACGAACACAGCTGGAGAATTTAACAGCAGATCCCGAAAGGAAATATTCACTGTGGTACCATTACTACAGATCACTACCCATCGGTGATCAAAAATTGTTTCTAATACCCGGGAAAAGAGAAACCCTAGTTCGTCTGCTACGCGAATGTCCAACACTTTCAAGTGCTAGGCATCAAACACTAGACAACTGTACTTTGACAGCCTTTGCCATTTCTTTGATAACCACTCGTTGACAGATCCCTACAAAGGTGACATTGTGTTGACTCTGAAGTCAACGTACAACGTGTGTACGGTAGTAAAGAGAATTTGTAATACTGAAAGATGTAATATTGAAAGATGCTCTTATTTTTGTAAATGGCTGCCAACGTCAAATCTGTTTTGATATTTGTAGACTTGACAGAGGTAGAATACAAGTGAACAAGCCATGGAGCGATACACTCCCCAAGAACGCGGAATAATCGTGTATATTTTTTTGTAGTGTTGGGGCAGCGCGAATTCCGTCGCCGATTCCCCGGCCGTCCGACACCGACTGCGAAAACACTGCGCCGTTTGGCCACAAACTTTGAAGAGTATGGGACCGGCTACGGAGCGCCCGTTGTGCCTAGAATATCGCCGCTGTTGCCGAGGATGTCGAGCTGTCGCCGGAAACATCGACCAGACGCCGCGCCGTGCCTCGCAATTAGCCATCAGGTTGTCCCTATGGCAAAGACTTGCGCATGTTCCCGTACAAAGTCCAGTCCGTGCATTAGCTGCTGCCTATCGACCGCCAAACGCGTGTAACCTACGCCCAAGCCATCCTCAATCTCGAGGACGAAGTTGTCGATTTTTCGGCCAAAATCATAATGAGCGATGAGGCTCATTTCAACATCAGCGGGTACGTGAACAAGAAAAATTATCGCTTCTGGGGCACAGAAAATCCACGAGGAGCCATTACACCCGCTCAAATATACTGCATGGTGCGCTATTCAGGCTGGATGAGTCATCGGGCCATTTTTTTATGAGAACACCGCTGGTCAAACGACAACAATTGACGGTGCGCGCTATTGGGCCATGTGTACCTAGTTTTTTCTGCCGCAATTGGACGAATTAGGACTGGAGGACATGTGGTTCCAACAGGACGGAGCAACGGCGCACACTGCGCGAGCCACAACCGATATTCCGAAGGCGGAAACAACATCGGATGACTACTTTTGGTCCACCTGTTATAAAGTCCCATGTATGCTCGGATTTGTGCTTCGCAAGGTGGCATTAAGGCGAGAGGTAAATTTACAACGAATCTGCCGCATCGATCCTGCTATATTTGAGCATCGGTCAATTGTGTCTTATTGGCATAGACCTGCGACTTCAGAAAACCCCACAGGAATAAGTCTAAGGAAATCAAATCCGACTCAAAACTCGCCAAGTAGAAGTCTGCAAAAGGCTGAGCTCTTATCCACGACGGTTCTCCCGTACACTTCTATTGACAGCGGCTTCCAGCGATGTTTACTCTTACGCTCTTTTAATGAGTCAAGGCTGATTGCTTACCAAATTGGTCGTCTCGAATTTGTCCTCTTACCGTAAGAAATTCAACTTTGAAGGGGCACCACATCTGCTGGGAAATAGACTCAAGGTTCGCAATGTTTGGGCTAAGGGTTTTTTTTATATTGATAATTCATTTTTATCATTTTAACATGCTGCTCAATTATGCTGATGATAATATTTCATCTGTTATCGAACAATAATCAACAGATTTGACGGGCAACCGACGTCAATACAAAATGGCCGACACAAAATTTCAAGAGCGGCAGGTGCCTTTTGAAACCCCCGTGTGGAAATCGGTCTATATTCAGACTGCAACAGATTTGTGACTGTGTTTCAAAGCATCAAATGTGTATCTATAGTATTTTATAAAAGAAATACCTTGATGTCTCTGATAGTTGGAAGGACATAAGTCTGTTTTGGGTTCCTAACTGAATGTTTTCCATTAAACCTATACCTACGTGCTGGAATAGGTAAACTAGATAACTATATAACTAGATAAAGTAGAAAGTTCGACGTCAAAATGATATAGATTGCTTGCATTTGTCTTAACCATGGTGACAGATACTTGGCAAATACCAACTAAAAAGTCGACGAAACTAAAATCAAAGTACCAGAATATCGATTGCTTCAAAGTGTTTTGGAACAAATAAAGCCTGCATCTATCGGTACTTTTTAAAATAAATGACTCAAAGCCATATGCGACACTAAGGAAAATCCTAGCAAAGCTGATAAACAGCTTAGCCTAAGACACAACGTTTCCTGGTATCAGCTACAAACAAAATAAATTGAAACAATTTTTTTTAATGAATAAAACATTTCAATCACGCCGACTTAATTCGACATTAATATTACCAACTTTTGTTATCTCACCCTTCCCGGACTTTGTACAAACAAAGATATTTTAAACACTTAACCACCCAAAAGAATTTGCCACAACATAATGTTGTTTCGCATTTAAAAATAAAATACCGCATGACATTGACACCGATAAGGCATGCTGCAACCCAGTTCCATTGACATTAGTATCGGAAGATTGGTAAATCATCACTTTACCACCAACTTAAACACTGGAAATATCTCATGCTCGACATGCGTCTGTCTTGCGATTAAACTTGAACTAAAATTCGTTCAGCAACTGTTTAACAATTCATTGGCCACAACCTTGAATGCAGCTAACCGTAGCATAGCAATTTAAAAGCCAATTTTCATCGCCTCACAAACCGAAAAAGACTACCTGGTAAGGTATTTTAATGTATATTTCGCCCTAGATACCCGGTGTAAATCAGAGTAGTTACGGGTACGTTTAATTTTTTTGGCAGGAAAAAAAACCACACAACTATAGCCCACAATCGCAATTGTCATAAATTCCCATTCTAAGCTCATTAGGTGTGCGGGAAGCCATGAAAGATACAAACAAAACTAAAAGCGCACCGGGAGAAGAGGCCGAATTAAGTCATACCGTCAAAGACGCAGAAAAGATTCTAAGACTTTTCTTAATTGAGGTCACCAGTTATAAGGCAATTTATTTTACACTCGACTCGAATGCTGTTAAGAATACGTAATGGGTTTTCTGTTCTCCTAATTCATCCATCAAACGTTGCCAACAGACATCAACCCAAATAATGAACAGATTACATCCAGATGGAGAAGACTTGGCGAGTTGCTACATCTCTAGGTGAGATTGTTGTCATCCTCCATGCACCTATCTGCTGGGTTTTTGTTGGTCTCATGCTGGGATAGATATAAAGCTATAGGTCATGCGTTCTGTCTTCGTGTGTATATTCTTGTTCTACTTCTTGTTCAGCTCTTGGCGCAGCTATAGAAGCTGCGAAGAAGTGATGAATGCTGGATTCTAATGCTGATTTACATTTAGATTAATTTTAATTGATATCCAGCGGATGGTGTTGGTTGGTAGTCATCGTTTTGCACATCCAGAGGGGTCTTGAGCTGTGAAGATTCAAGATTACGAAATTCTAACTTAATGCTGCGAGGTTCACCCAGATTTTGCGCTCTTTGATTCTGCACTTGAACGTTCTTTCTTAAATGAGCCGATCGCATGTCTAGCGGTTGTGCTGAGATTATGGAAATGGTGTGATGGGCTTAGTTGGCTGAGGTCAAGCAGACTTGTAAGACGTACATTCTTGATAAGTGGTTCTATGTAATCCGGAGATTGTGGGAATTTGAATGCTTCAAGTAATCGGTGAATGCTTTAACAGGGACTTGGGATGGTTGAGATAGTTGTAGGTTTTAAGCGAATACCACAATTCGAAATTGTTGTTAATAGTTTGTTGTTCTCATTAAATGCATCCATAATGAAGCCCTAATGATGATGTGTGTAAATCAATCAGTTAATTCCTTCAATTTTTAATAAAACTGACACTTTGATCGCTATATATTGTCTTCAAGCTGACGAGTTATATGACTGTCGACATTGATGGATATTTCTTCATAGGGCGACAGAAATAAGCCTAAATTCAGAAACGCATTGACAATATCAACATTCTCAGCAATGCTAGAGTATTCCGTCGATGTGTACATCGCTCTTTCAATGGAGTTATTGCCAATGTCGATTAGAGATCATATTGGGAATACCTGTATGTATTTTTTTAAGATTGGCTTTAAATATGTGTACAAAGATATCTTTGACATTTGAAACTCAAATGTTAACTCATGGAAAGTTTAAAAACACATCAACAATTTGATTAAAGTATCTCTGGGGTTTGCATTCATAATAATCAATCAAAATTCTATGGATTGGTTAACACAATCGACACGATCGATTGTAACTCAAAATTAGAACCGTTCAATATTTTTTTTACTATGACTTACTGATTGCCGTTCCCGTACCCAACATTTAATAAGTGAGAAAGCTCATGAGATGCAAATACTACTCCACCTGAAAAATAAAAAATAAATTGACCGCAGAAACTTCTGTTGCTAAGGACCAGTATACTGTCAATTGGTGCCTGAAAGTGTTAAATCGTTTGTTTTGAAATTTGTCTTGTGTCATTTATTCTATAAAATGCAATCGAAATGAATGTAGTTAGTACCGCGTTCAGTTATTGTTTCGCAATTTTGTCACTTTTGTAGCAATAAAAAAAACAATTCATTCCCACTCTAAGAAATTTGAGAATTCTATAATTTTTACTGCAAAATTACGTAGGACACCCATTTTCCAAAATGTTTTTGAAATTTTTACAAACTGCCTGCCAGATCTAAAATATTGGTTTACTATTGGTAACTGAGTGTAAATGGAATATAAAGACTTAAGACTCTGTATACAGACAATGATATCTTCATCCGCTTTTGAGACGATCCATGCTTCAGCGCCGTAGAGCAGGACTGGGATGATCAGGGTCTTATATAGGATCTCCTTAGTAGTTCGAGTGAGGGCTTTACTACTGAATTGCCTTCTTAGCCCGAAGAAACAGCGGTTGACAAGAGTAATTCTTTGTTTAATATCCTGCCAAAGATGTCAATATCGTCGGCGTATGCTAGGAGTTGCACCGATTTTTGAAAAACTGTGCCTCCGCTGTTGGCTCTGGAGTTTTGCGCAATCCTCTCAAGAATCAAATTAAAGAAGTCACCTGAGAGTGCATCGCCTTGCCTAAATCCTGTTTCGGTATAGAATGTGTCGGTGGGGTCGTTTCCAACAATGATGTACCAGCGAGAATTCTCCATCATCATCCAACACAAACGGACTTTTTGTAGTTGGCGTAGTTCAGAGGGTCTCCTTTTTTGTGGATCGGGCAAACGATGCTGAGGTTAGATTACCAAGTCATCTCCGCCGGTTTTATAAAGCTCAGCGGGAAGGCCGTCATTTCCAGCATTTAAATATTTCTATCCCCACTCAACTCAGTTCGGGTGGTTGGCAGTTTTCGTTGTCGTTGCCAATATTGAATGGTTCGTTCTGCCTGACAGCGGAATGTTGTTCAACATCGCCGTTAACAGTCTACAGAAGCGGTTCTTCCATATCTTCAGCATCGACTGTGTCTCAACTACGATATTTCCTTGTTCATCTCAACAGGATTCTGTTCGAGCCTTATATCCTTGGCTTTGACGTTTTACCATTCGGTAAAACTATATTCTCGATCGCGCGCTTTTCTTGCACTTTTTTCTTCTTTCTGAAAAGCCGGCTCTGCCTATAGAGCTGAACGGAAGCAATTGTCTTCACCTGCAGCCTAGCCTTGTAGGCATCGTTCTTGGCTGCTAGCATCTGTCGGCATTAGTTGCGGCTGATCGTTGCCATTGTTTTTCGACATTCGATGCTGGTGGTATGGTGTTAATCGAGAATTTAAGGGATAAGCGTTGCACGAAGGTCTTGGCGGTCTCTTGCGATTGCAGTCTTTCGGCATTAAATTTTTTCACAGCATTTCTGGATTTTCGTGGCGTGGTGGATATCCGCATTCTTACCTTGGCTGCAACAAGGTATTGGTCCGAGTCGATGTTAGCTTCTCGGAATGTTCCAAATTACTGGATGCGTGTCTCTTGTCTATCGCAATGTGATCGAATAACGAAAAAACTAAGCTTAAAGAATAAAGGCAGTCATTTTGTATGTATCACGTGGAAAATTCGCCATTATTGCAAGTAAACCTTTTTTTGAGAGAACAGTATCCCTCTGATGAAAATGTTGTACCACTAAATAACATATCTCAGCTGAGAAAGCAAAGAAAAATCTCTGAAGGATCCGTATGTTAAGGACGTCCTTAACTAGTCTTTTCATCATCGAACATATATACATTCTGAGTCTGAGTATATACACATCGTTAACTCATATATAACATGAATATTTGAATTAAACAAAAATCAATGTCAAGTATCTAGAATATTCATACATACGAAAATAATTGAGTATATAGTTAGATTGTCATAGAAATTGTAGTTTATTAAAAACTTGACCGTAACGCCATCTTTCAGGTCAAAGCAAACATAGGTTATATTTAACTTCCCTTAAGATTAATTAAACATTTTAAAACAAACAAAATTAAGAAAATCTTAGAAATTGTTGGAATGATATAGAACACAGACGAAGGTCATTTTAATTTTATTTATGTATGTAGAAAACTTAGTTTAAATCAAATTTTGCATATTCCTCTAAAAATAATCGTCTGTTCCCAGCCAAAGTCCATCGAAGTGCTTCTGTTAATCCTGGGTACTAACGATTCAAAAATGCCACTTTGTAGTAGTCACGCCGAACGTATGTTGTTCTTTTTTTTTGCAATGAAAAATAATATTTTGCTTTACGTTATACGAATTATCGATTGCATTTCACGAGCGGCCAATCAGTAGACTCATTCCACAAGTGTGTAACCCATTTACTAGTCGCACGACGAAATAATTAGCATTCAAGTTTGTTACCAGAATTATTTTGTTTTTATTTTGTAAAAGTGAAGTTCAAGCGGTTGACACAATGAAGTAAGCCTCTTCATTCTCTTAAGATATTAAAGACTTCGTATTGAATGCATAACCGAAGCCAAGCACACAAGTTCTGAAATTTATTTTCGAAGCCCTTGAGAATTAAAAACAGCTTTAAATATTAATTGCTAATTGTAGTACTGCTTTAGTTTCATTCTGTCTTTATATTAATATATGGGCAGATAACAAAACATTTTGGCTTTTTATGATATGACTATATTTAAGTAGTTCTGAATGGTATTTTATAACCTTGCTGTGAATCACCAAAACTCACAATCCACAGCATTTAATCACAATCCACAAACCGGCGAACAAAAACTAGTTCAACAGACATATCATCATACCTCACTCACAAAAATGGCATTCAAATTTTATTTTAAAATTCGAGAATCTGTGCGACCAAATTATATGAATCATATTAATGCAATTCTTACTTACAGATTTTAGAAAACTTTGTTGAAGGTTATGTACCTACACACATTTTTTGAGCTTGACTCACATACAAAAATATTTATTTGTTAATTAATGAAACTTAGACCTGTTTTGAAGACTATATTTTCTTGATTTGGTTATTTATAAACAAGTGAATTATATGTTCCATATCTCACAGTGAATAAGAAAGTACACCTTTTGTGTACCTTGTTCTGTTATAGTGTTGTAATTTTTTGCTTTTATTTGTCAATTTTCTTGCCATGTGCTTATGTCACCCAATGAATCCGAGGTCCTGACATAATTTACGCAAGGATTATATTTCGAAATTCTTTAAATTAAGTGTTTTAACATAGATACATAACATAAGTTATATTTAGCATCCCTGAAGATTTAGCAAACATTAAAAAACAAAAATGAGGTAAATCGGAGAAATCGTTGGAATGATATGGAACACAGACGAACGTCATTTAAATTTTATTTATGTATGCGGAAAACTTTGTTTAAAGTAAGTAAATACACCTTTTGTGCACTTTATTCTGTTATAGTGTTGTTATTTTCTGCTTTTATTTGTCAATTTTTACATTTAGCTTCATACATCTTAGAATTTGTTTACATTCGTTATATCGCTTTGCATTTAAATTTTTTCGCAATACTGTTTCTCGCCGTGTGCTTATGTCACCCAATGGATCTGAGGTCTTAACCAAATTAACGCAAGGATTATATTTCGAAATTTTCAAAATAAGTGTTTTAACTTACGTTAAATCATTTCTTTCTACTGTTTTTGGGTACCTAACTAATATTTGCATAAACTCTAATAAATGTACATGTATTGGCACATGCAAATATTTTTTTTAAATAATGTCGAAAATATTTAAATGAACACGGTATAACCACACCCACACACATTAAACGTTTTACTCCACCTTTTTTATGACTAATATCATAATAAAAATCTCACTAAGAATTTATGCAGATAATAGACCTCGATTCGATTAGCAAACAATTATTCACCCCCAAACTACCACATGGCATTTTGACAACGATTTTCAACAAGCAGAGTGGCGCAGTGGAAGCGTGCTGGGCCCATAACCCAGAGGTCCGTAGATCGAAACTACGCTCTGCTATCGTACGTTTATTTTTTTTTTTTTTAGGGTAAGCATTTTTTCACCCACATGAAAAATTATTGTCAAAGCAACCTCAAAAGTCTCATCAAAATTTACTCTAAGATATGTCTGCAAAGACTTTGCGACTTCATTCCTCAACGAAATCGTCAGTTAATTCTACATAACTAATCTGGTAATTGGAATTCGAAAAATCATGTCGTCTTTATAATGGTTGTTCAGTATGAGAAACGAGTATGTCAATAAATATTGGTATGCACTATTTCTCAGTATGCATAATTTTATATGTACGGTCAACGTACATAAAACGTGGACTTTAATCACCAAAATATTATTTTGTAAATTTTTACTAAAAACATGTCTTCATATCACAAATAAGTGTCATTTCGCCACGCACTCGTCTCGCTCTAAAATGAAGTTTCATTTATTGCATTGCATTTTGGGGTTAAATGTCTCTTGTCTCGCTAGCTCATACGTAACTACTACTTGTTATGGTAGAGCTATTTAGCCTTTTTTTACTTCAAAGTAATTTTTTTAAAGATATTAATTATAAAAAAAAATAAAACAAAAAACTGTTTATTGAGAATATATTTTGTTAATTTTTTTGTTTATCACAACATCTGTAGGTATAGTTTTATTTTTTGTTTTTTGAATCAACTTCTTGCCATTATGCAAGAAGTACACACCACCACGGACATGAACTTATGTGAAGCAAAACAAAGCTCGAGGCATGGGTACCTTCGAGACTCTTTAGCCTCAGAATTCTATTGAAATACCGGACGTCATGAAACCTGACACCCTTTAAGAGTATTGGAAACGTTTTTATAATTTTACGAACTAACCTCAATAATTATTCTTAAAATATTATCAAACACAATGAAAGTGGCGTTAAAAAGATTCAGTTTTAGGTAGTCAATTAAAAATCATTTGAAATATATTCGTTTTAACTTTTTCATATTTTATAAAAATCTTAACATTATCCATTTGTCCAATTGTTTTCCAAATTTGGACAAAAATAAGGTTATTAACCGAAAGGAGACTCGAATTTAATTCAGCAATACGGAAACGATGGTTGGGTGTTGTAGAACGAGGGTACTCTCTGATTGGCTTTTACTTAGCAATGCCAGTGGTTGTAACTCTGACTACACATCAAGTACTTATTTTGACTTGCTAAACGGTAAGTGCGAGTCTTGATAACACGACGAAAAATAGCAACACAATAAACAGCCAGGTCAGAAAGGCTTTTAATGAATACTCGGCCTGCTGTCCCAGGCGAATTTAGAAAAGCTGCTTCAAAATATTCGACAACAGGTTGTCTGGGAATTTTACATTTTACAGATATTTTACAGATATAGTGGCGGTAATCGAAAGGGCAACGGCAGCGCCCTTGGGGTACCCTATAAATAAATTGGAACTGGCCCTCCAGATTGGGGGAAAAAACTATATGTTACAAACCAACCAATAGCCTCGAAAGAACGATTTTATAGTTGACAAACGAAAAAAGGACAACGACGTTCTTATCTGCATCTGGAATGTGCAAATATTAAACAGGAGAGGTGCAAGCGAACTACTAGCAGAAGCCCTTAACTTCTACAAAGCAGGCATTACTGCCATCCACCATCCAAAACTGTGACATCTACTACGGACCGTGTTAAAGTGAGCAGAACAGCGACTATTCGAATGCGGATTTGTTATAAGTGCTAGACTTAGCCAAGAAGTCTTATGTTTCCAAGACATTAGCGAACACATTGTAACAATCCGCATCAAATCCAAATTCGCCAATACGCCTCGATGGAGGAAAAAGATGATATAGCTAAAGACTGCTTCTACGAGCTCCTTGACAAAACCTATGAGCGACTACCGAAGTAGACTGTTAAACGCGATGACGAACAACATTCTGCTGTCAGGCAGGACGCACCATTCAATATTGGCAACGACAACGAAAACTGCCAACCATCCGACCTGAGTTAAGTGAGGATAGCAATATCTAAACTCAAGCTTTTTAAGTCTGCCGGAAATGACGAGCTAGTAATACAGAGCTAGTTTTGGTATACCGCCCAAACTCGTCCGTTTGTGTAGGATGACGATGGAAAATTTTCGCTACTCCATCAGGGTCGGAAACGACCTCACCGACACATTCGATACCAAAAAAAGGATTTAGGCAAGGCGATGCGCTGTCTTGTCAATATCAGAGGCAAAAATCGGTGAAAATATTAGCATACGCCGACGATATTAACATCGATGGTAGGAATCAACGTGATGTCATAGCCACGATTGCTAGTATAGAGAAGGAAGCGGCAAAAATGGGTTTTATCATTTAATTTGGGTAAGACTAAGTATATGTTGTCAACGTTGACGAATTGGACAGAACGTCACCCTTGACAGATATAACTTTGAAGGAGTACGGGACTTTGTCTACCTCGGTTCCACTATTAACTCGACAACAACATATCGTCAGAAATTTAATGAAGCATTACTCTTGCCAACCGCTTTTTCTTCGGACTAAGAATGCAATTCAGTAGTAAAGCCCTCTAAAGGCCTGCTCTACAGCACTGAAGCATGGATCGTATCAAAAGTATCAAAAGCGGATGAAGAAATTCTTTGTCGATTCGAGAGGAAAATTCTTCAAAAAATCTTCGTTTCCGTTTGCGTTGACGGGCTATGGAGATGAGCTGTATGGCGACATGGCCCTCTTAAAAAAACCCCGCATTGGACGTTTAAGATGGCTAGGACATGTAGAACGAATGGACACAAATACTCCGGCTCGCAAAGTCTTCGTCTCCCAACCAGACGTTGGAGGCGGTAGAGGAAGACCTCATCTTAAGTGGCGCGCACAACAAGAATCCGGCTTAGTACAGAAACTGACAAGTAGAATTTCCTTTATAGTAACTATTTTTAAGGATCTGGTGAATTAATTTTAACTTAAATAAAATAATTTTGACACATCATTTATTCATACTGTCCCACTACCTTAGACAGTTTTTGTCAGTTATATAATAATGTTTATACCCAACTTTCACTTCAGCTTTGAGTCTTTTTTTTTTTTTTAAATTCATTTTTTATTTCCTTAAAATATTAACTTAATACTAGACAAAAATGCTTAAATCTAACTTATCAATAACATATTTACTTAAACTAAATTATGGCCCTTAGCGGGCGCTGTAAGCTTACATCTAACAGTTTTTATTTTGCCTTTCGGCTTCAAGTTTCTTTTTTTTATTTTAAAATAAATTTATATTTCAAAGAAAAATTTAAAAAACTTTGATTAGTGACAATTTTATATATAAAAAAAACTTAATCTACTTAAGACTACTTAATACTACTTAAATACTTAATACTACTTAACTACTTAAGACTACTTAACTACTTAAACTTAATTATAATCTGGTTGGCGAGCCCTCGCTGCATATGCCGCGAGGGTTCGCCATCCTGATCGAGTCTTTTGGTCCACAGGCAGCATGCAACCACCCATATTGTACGCCAATATGGAGCACAATCCCCGCCACAGACCTAGTACTAGAATAATTTTTTGAACTATTTATTGGACTAAAAGTCCGCAAAGTCTAGAGGAAGTGCTGAATCACTTCCCTCGTGTAGCCACCAGAATTCGGTGCGCTGCCTTTCGGCCTCGGTCCTATCGCGATCCGATACCGCCGTGCTAAAGCGGAGGAGCTCCGGAGCATTGTCAACGTACCCGTCGCGGATTAGCCGTTTGTCACGCGCGTCACGGTAGCGGTGGTATAAAACCGGGATACCGTTCCTGTCTTGTACCAACCCTAGCGAATCGATATAAACAAATGCCTCTGGTGGGATAAAGCCAGACATGAGCGCACTCTCTATATATGTTTCATTGGGGTAATAAGCCCCGAAGATCAGGCTGTTGTCGCTAGCCATCGCCCTTGCAGCGTGCCTTCGATTCACCTTAATTAGGAAATTGTCAATTCTGTTCAACTGGGCCCCATTGTATAGAACCTCGTTCCGATAGTATTTTATGTACTCGGAGTCTGGTGTTCGGTACAACCCTAAGCAGGATCGGAGACAACGCCTCTCGAATAGCCGTATCCTTTCCATGTAGGATGGTGATACATTGAACCACACGGGATAACCGTAAGCGATGATCGGCCTTATGAGGGCCATGTAGCAAATGACTTTCACCCTTGAATTAAGTTGACTGCTATGAAACAATCTTCTTGTCAGAGCATAAGCCCCCCTAGCCCTGGCCAGACAAGCATCCACATTTTTATTAAAATATAGAAACTTGTCAAGCCAGATGCCAAGGTATTTGACTTCACTTCTCACCGCCAACGGCCGTCCATGCTGTCCCATGATACAAATTTTTTTCCAGTTTTTTCTGGTATCGTAAGAAGCCCTCTGCACTGGGGTCCTGAACAGAATTGTTTCGGTTTTTTGGAAATTGATCCTCAATTTCCAATCATCGCAATATCCCTTAATGTGATCGAAGTCACGTTGCAAAAGTGTGTTGATGACCTCGATTTTCGGACCTGATCTGTACGCCACTAGATCATCTGCGTACTTCAGCTTTGAGTCACGAATGAAGTTGAGAACTATTGATTATTATATTAGTTCCTTTGCTTTTCAGAGCTACTTTCACTCTAAATAGAAAGCAATTCTTGTTATTGCCCTCCACTTAGATAGTTACGCATTTCTGCCCAAGGACTTACTTTGGAAAAATAGAGTTCTTCATGACAACGTTGTCGATATAAATTTCGTTTTAGCGCAACTGTTTTTTTTTTCAGACCAAAAAGAAAGGTATTATAGATTTTGAAAATTCGTACACTACTTCTGTAGTCATGGACAAGTATGCTTTATAAAATTTTTCATTACTCTATCGACTGAAGTAGCTATTCTGAATCGACTCATATACTTTAAACTTTGTATCGAAAATAGTTTACCGCAGTTGGATGGGGCATAAAAACAAAAAAAAAAACATTCAATTCGAATGCGTAATATACCAATGGCTTTGATCAAAAATGGCCTTTGTTGACGGAATGACAAGACTGCTGGGGCTGTGTGTCAATCGTATTAAAATTTTGGCAAAGTTTTGTTCAGCCGTTAATTTTTAAAATGTTTGCTAATGTAAATGATAACCTTTTTCAGAAAAAAATATAACTTGCCCCAAAGCTGGACAAAATGTTGAACTTCAAAATCCTATTTCAAATTTTTTATGGTCTCAAAATGTCAGCGCTACTACTTGTTTCAGACTAAAGGTCACATTTTCTTTATATATTACTAGCTGTCCCAAACGAACATTGTCTTGTCTTGCCAATGAAACAGATGGCGTCACCAACAAACTATTGAATCATTTTTACATACGGGATGTCGCACGAATTAAGAAACTCAAATAACTTTTTTTTAATCAATGTATGTGTATCATTAATGTTTTGTTTTTTTTTTTTGTATAGAAAATATAATTTTATTTTATTTATTTTATTGTTTTTGAACATGATACACCGTAAATGGCATACGAGCTTATTTATACATATGTCACACCTGATCGAAAAATGATTCATCTTGGCCTGAAGGTTTGAGTCGGGATCGCTTCAATTACCGTTTTAATAGAATGCATCAATTCAGATAAATTTCTTGATTTAGTTTTATACGTCTTTTGCTTGACATAACCCCATTAAACAAATCGGGTGCATTCAGGTCAAGTGACCTTATGGGACAGCGGGAATAGGGGATTCCGGATATTAACTCTTTTGGGAATTTTCGGTTCAGCTGTGGTTATGTGCGCAGTTGCTCCTTTTTGTTGGAACCAAATCTTGCGACTTCGGTGCAATCCAAAGTAAAAAAAACTACATCGACATCTTTAAATAAAGTCCCTAGTGACAGTTACTGTTACACCGATTTCTTGTGGGTGCAGTTTCGTCTCATGAAGAATTTCTGGATTAGAGTTACTCCAATTTTTTGTTTACATTGCCGTTTAGATCGAAATTAGCCAAAAAAGACATACCCAAGTAATTTATCAACTTGTTGTCTTCTTATATATGTATATATACAGAGACATGATTAAGTCATCATGAATGACCTTCTTCTAACTCCCATTTGGGCGGATAAGTTTCTAGTCGAAACGCTTGGATTTTCAGGTATCGATGAGGCTACAGGCGCGCTTAAAACTTCATGCGATGCTTTCAGATTCGGCATACATTTTTACCAGCCTCATTATGGTCCTTCTACTCGGGACAGTGCCGTCAAACTCTTGCCTAAATTCTTTTTGGACGAAAATAACGGAGTGGAAAGCATGGTACCACTGTACTACCCAAGTCCTAGTTTCGTATCCAAAGCATTTATTTTAATGAAACAAAATAGTAACTTCCAAAATAAAAATAAAAAAAAAAGAATCACGATAAAACCTATTCCACCTCTTACCCTGGACCAAACAATACACTTTTACAAGATTTCATCGTAATCGGTTAAGTGGCTTCGGAGATTAGCGTAAACTAACATCGTGACACAATACTTTTCTATGTATATAAAGATTATGCTGACATTTTCATATTGAATTAATTTATTTTTTAACTTTTACCCTTGTCAGAAGCACACTACAAGTCTGTTAATTAAATCAATAAAATTGAGTTGTCTGATGATGTTTCTAAAAATCGGTAGTCCCCAAAAATTGGTATGCAATATAAATCTAATTTCAAATTATATCAGACCTATTGTTTAGATTGGAGCACAGGAGATAAAGGTAAGTTGATTTAAGGACTCTCCGGTGGATTAATTTCTGCATTTCGTTTTCAATCTCTGGTTAACAAGGAGTTTGAATATAACATTCCAATATCCTAACTTAAAATTTAAGTCAAAAAGTTGGTAAAATACAGAAGGTCAACCAAAATGATACGCATAACACCTTACTGTATCTATTATTATAAATTCCCTATCTTCCAAATACACACGGGCATATATGTACAATACAAAGATTTCTTAAAATATTTTCAACTTCTTCTTTACCATATTTTGTTGGACTCTTACACAATGACTGTTAATCTTAAAAATGATTCATTGAAGAATATGTATATAGATACAACTGCTTACATATACCTAAATAATAAAATACTTGAAATCAATCGAAAGTGAACAAAATAAAATGCCGACAGAAGTCAACGAATTGAGGTTACCACTCACCGTCAACCTCGTCGCACACAACTCTAATCGCTTGAAGTATTTGATAATGTGCCGTTTTGGATTTAACTGTAAATAATATTACGAGTATGGGCCGTCAGTCGCGTTTTTGACAGCGACGTCGCACAGGTGATCTGCTGCTCTATTGGAACGAAAATTTAACTCTTTACAATCACCAATAATGTTGAATGTAAATTTGTTGCTCTAGAATTTACATTATCGAAAAACGATAATCCGGAAACTATTTTCCACAAACACTGAAGTTCTCACCGATTCATTAGGCAATGGTTATCATTGGATTGGTCTTCACTTTGTGTTTTCAAATCTGAATGCCTAGCAGTATGTAGTGGTGGCATTCCGGTATAATTTAGCCGCAAAATAACGTTTTTCTTTACTTTTATGGTAATGATTTGACGGGCTCAGTGGCTCGATGGTTAGTGCGATGAAATTCTGCGCAGAAGGTCTGGGTTCGATTCCCAGCCGTAGTAAAACCTTAATAATCTTTCACAGGCCCCAATCTCGTGATAATCTGACAAATCATAAAAGTAGTATCGATTGTCAAGAAAAGCTCAAACACGCACACATGAATGGTTGTGAGAAAGCTCGACCCTGGGTACTAACAAGCCTGTTGCACCAAAAATTTGTATTTTTTTGGTAATGGTTTTTTGGTCATGATGCTCTCTATCAACTTGTCATGCATCAACTTTTCCACCCAATGGGAGTAAATTAGAACAGTAAAGGTCCATCTAGCATGTTGATTACGTGGTCACTGCTGCTAGTTGTCCGATAGAAACATACGGACAATAATTATCCTTGCATTGGTATGTACTAACGGATCAACGATTTTGATAAATGATAAAAGTTATCAACTCAGCATGAAAATGATAGCTGGTAGATAATTCATCATTTTTAATAAATATATAAGCAGAAAACCATTTTTTTAACATTTCATAAAACAAATGTTCTTATTATCATGCAAAAAAAAAGGCGTAGGTTCTTTTGTGTTCCTAACATACAAATCTTGGGGAAAGTTCCACACGTAATGAGCTTCCGCTTCTGGTAATTATGACGAAACTCGATGAAAGTGATCCAGAGTGCGATCGAACAGCACCAGGATCTCCACGAATATAAAAAAAAGTTTTTTTTCAAGAACTTAACGTTTCGTAAATTTCAACTTGGCGAATTTTGCAAAAACAACTTGTTTCCGTACAAAACTTCAAATGAAGGCTACTGAGCTGTTAATGCATCGCGCATTTGCTGATTGGGCTAATTTTTGTTGATTCTAGAGCAATGAAAGTCTTACAAAGAAAAACTCACTATTGGACCACTATTTTTAAGCTGAGAGTAAATGGTCACTGACGATCAGCAGAAAAGTTTAAAAGCACAAGAAAAAACGGATTTGTTTGACAGGGAAATTGTAGTTTGGATATTTGCGAAATCTCCTCGCGAATGCTCCTCTTCGTACCTACGAAACAATGAAGATATTAAAGACAATGTTTCTAGGTTGAGACAATATCACAATTATCAGTCATGACATCAATTGTCGTGAAATCATACGATCTTGGTGGATCGTGGAATTTTTATTGGGCTTACTTTATTCCCTGGATATTATTTTGACATTTCTGCAGAGGTAAACAAACGTTGGCTTTTTGTTGTGTCAATTGGATTAAATATTATTGTAATACTATTCTTTAAAATTTCCCAATAGAATTGCCACTAAATTCCATTCTTTATATTTGTTTTGTAATAATTAAAAAAAAAAACAAATATAATTCAGAGAGATCGTGAACATGTGAACACTCAGCGGGTATATCCAAACGTCAAAAATTAGCCACTATATACATTTTTGCGAGCTCCAGAGCAGGCTACAATTTTGAAGCCCATATTCACACTAATGTCAAAATATATTCATTGGCTAACATTTTAACACAATTGACACACCTCCTTAGCAAGATATCTTATAGATCGATCCCATGAGAACAGAAATTCATCAATTACTTCTTACTTACTAAACTTAAATTCGATGCGATTTGATTAGCCTCCCATTTTGTTATAAATTGAAAAAGTCGGACCAAGTTTTAGGAAAATTTTATTTGACAATGTACCTCCTGATTGGATGGTGATTTCTTCTTTAATGGTATCTTGCAGCACTTCAAAGTATGTGCTATCTTATCGCGAGATTTCAAAAAGCCAAAATGTACCAATTTAGCTAAAAAACAAAAGAAAAGGAAACTTGGGGAAATAAACAGTAATAATAGACCCTTGCTTTTCAGGTGCTTGATTTTAACTGTTTGATCTATGTAGCCATTAACGGATAACAAAAATCACATTTTGTCAAAGTCTAATAATAATCAATCAATCAATAATGAAAGAACAAAGACCACTCCACCCTCTGCAACATGATCTCAAAAATAGGTTTCTTCTTACAAATTGATAGACCAAAGGTGAACCTGAACTTTTGCTGTATATAACTTAACAGGTGGTACCCCACTGTTGCATTTTTAGGGCACACTAACAGGTTAATCTATTTATATGCAGCTTATGAATCTGAGTGGCACCGGTGCGATACGTATAAGTGCATCTGAGCCTATGTCTATGACATGTATCTGCGTCGTCGCGTCGTCACATCCATGGTTTACTTTCATCATTGGAAACTGAATGAAGTAAGTCAACAAGAAAAGATTTCCCGGGGCATGGTTTCTTCTCTTGACAGTCGAGCCGCTCTCAATGCGCACGCAGAATAGGTAAAGGTGGCGAATCTAATGGCTGAACCTGATCTAGAATTTCAAATCGCTTCACAAGTGCAGAGGCGATGACAGACAAAACACTAGATATAGATAGAATTATATATTCATAGCCAAGTGCCATGAATGGAGAGTTTCATTCACATCTCACATGGCTGAAGACAGACAGACTATGATCTCTTTCAATGGAGGATACATCCGATTTCTAGACGACATTAAGTGCGGATATGTTTTAACTATACAAAGTCAACCTTGATGGCAAAATGGGAATAGTGTACAACGACAAGTTGGCTAGTGGATTGCCCACTTTTTGTCTCCTTCTTTAACTGCAATTTCCCTCCAGACGGGTAATTACAGAAATCGGACAACTGCAATTGATGTTCGATTTATCTGATGCAGGAGAGTTGCCTGGGCAAAGAAAAACCTCGAAACACATGATAAACCTGATTGAAATTGAACTGATGATCTGGTCCACTTTATGCGGGGCCGTTTTGGTTCGGCGCGATGGTAGTTATTTGGAAAACCGGTGGTATCGTGGAGGCAATGACGAAAATTTCACCAAAAACTCACCAAAAGTGCGTTTGAATTAAATTTCAAAGGCGGTTACGACTACCGGTTCAGCCGGATACTTCTTCTACCACAGCTCATGCAGTCATTCTTTAGCGAATTAGGTACAAGCAAAATGGCTGGCGCCAATCTGATGCAGTTTTTCATGATCAATTAGGTGGCATCAATATACGCGCTGTGTGCAAAGGATACGCTTAGTTTTCCCCAGCTATACATCCCGAGTAGTTGGGGTAATCGCTGTTTTGTTCATGTTCTGGTTTTAAATAGTGAGTACCGTGTCCAGTGAAATAAATTATATTCCAGTTGGGAATTTTGGTTATCTATGCATTTGGAAAGTGGTCTTCTGCGAAAGTGAAATTAGTTTCAATATTTATTTAAGGTAATTGGATCTAGTTCTACATCTCTTACTCGGATTATTTCCTTCGCTGGAATAATTCCAATTGTCGTTGGGATTATTTTGAGAACAGTTTTGCATAGTGGTTACAATTCGTCCTAACGTGTTGCAGATATCAATTTCATAAATACCGATTTCATACGAAATATTTTTGTTTAAAATCATGATGAAAAAATTACTTTCACTCACAATTATGTTAACGGTTTGTGCATATGTGTTATAGATAAATAAAGTACAAAGTGTTGCTAAGTTGTTTTTTAATTATTTTGGTATCATTTTGTGGATTGAAAATATGTGCTCTTTATGTAAATCGTGAAAAAAATTTAATAAATTTTCAAGCGTGTCTTGCAATATGTTGCTTTATTTGAATTTTTATTTTTGACATACGGGTTGCTTTTATTGGTAGATCGGATAATTATCCCTAAAGCCATGCATTCGTTGCGTAGATATCGCCAATGCCGTGATAAGAGGAATCAAAAGCGCCGTCACAACCAGAAATATGGTATCATCTCCAAAGCATATGGATGGCGAGGTGAGCGTAGCCTGGTTCTTGTTATGTTTAGGGATACAACTGTCCTAAAACCGTACATTTATAGCAGGTGATCCTTATAAACTAGTTAAACACATAAATTAATGGAGAAACTATAGAAATTAAATAACGACTGTATAAAGGAAACAAAAAAAATTCTTTACCATGCAAAGTTAAAAACATAATTTGGTCAAAAGTCACCAAAGTATAGAAAACATGACTAAAAAAAAATCAAAAAAGTTAGCTAAATTTATAACCCTCTATTTGGTACTTTATTTGGAATAAGTTCCTGTATAACATAGGTATATGGATAGGGAAATAAATTATGAATAAGGATTTATTTGACTCTGGACATAGAACAGAAGAAAATGTTTTGCATAGGTATGGATTAAACTAGGGTCACACCAAAAGTGGTAGCCTGCACAATGTTTCAAACTGAACTGATTAAAATTGCCTGGTTATTTCTGTGACGTAAAAGCCACTGACTTACTGTGAGAAGCTCTCATATCTCATGCAAAATGTGCAATTTTTACTGCGTTTTCCATAACTTTTGATGACACGTATGTTTGATTGACCCTGTCAATGGGCTGAGGTTTGCTGGAGTATGCCGTGGTTTTCAAATATAGTTTTTTGGCAGTACCTACAAGTCCGTGCAGAAACTGTATTGTTTGACTTACAGTTTGGCAAGGTCCACCGTCCAGACGTTTTTCACTCATTTATGGGCAGACAAAATGAGCCAACGCATGCACTGATATCGATTCCTATTGACTGGTTCGACTTCTCTGAACAAAAATGACCCAATGATGGTTTTGGCGCAAATGCCGCCGGTCCAAACAGCCACTTTATACTGATGCAATGGTGTGCTATAGATCTCTTGTGGATTAGCCGCTCCCCAAATGATTGTTAACGGAGCCAGAGAGTGTGGAATGGGCCTCGTCGGTTACAATAATTTGGTTCAGTGTCAACCATTCAAGCGACTCTTTTGCCGTATTTCAAACGATTGAATGGTCTGGTGGCAATATTCTTTGAGTCAATTGCACTTTATACGGAAACAAATGCAAATCATCTATCATCTAGCTCGTGCTAAACAAAATTCGACACCCAACGACTAGTGTGGTCAGATGGTGCTCATTGGCCACGATAGTTCTGAAGTGACGTTTCAATAACATGTCTACTCATATCAATCGGTTTTTCAAGTTATGAATTTTAGATACTGACATACTTCCTGTTCTTTGAGTACGATAAGAATAACATTCATGAACTAACGAACTTTGATGATTAAGACTTAAATACCTTAATCGAGACATATGAGCAATCTTAAGAGTGGTTTCTCCCACTCAGAGCTTACTTAAGAAATTGAAGTTCAAATTTCAATGGGCTATGATAATCACTGCAGGGGATTTATTTCAGGGACTATAGAGATGCTTTACATCTTGGATACTTTGGATAGACTTTTGTGTATTGACTTCGATGGTGAACACCAACCTTAATATTTTAAAATCAACTGAATTTATAAAAACTCCATTGTGGATTTATTTCAGTAACTATAGAGATAACTTACATCTTGGATAATTTGGTTAAACTTTTGTGTATTGACTTTGTTGGTGAATGCCAGCCTTAACATTTTAAAATCGACAAAATTTGTAAAAACTCCATTCAACCATATTAAGATTTTTATTAACAAACAATCCTACATCTTTTCGTTTCAGATGCAATCATACAAATGGCTCTACGACTACGTCGTGATGTACAAAAGGCATCCTACTACGTTTGGTTCTTGGGCGCTGACGAAGCCAAGGGTCTACGTGGTTCGCGAGTCATAAACTCAGTACTGCCCTACCTAATTGATAGGTCGCGTGAGCAGGAACCACTTAAAGTCACTCTACAGGTGTCACACAAAGGAATCAAAATTCTACAGGTACCTTTAAACAATGTCTGCTTTAGTCTAAAGTGTATTACCATAATTTTTTTCTAAATTTAAGGGTTCATCGAAACACTTCATTCCACACAGTGCCATAACCAGTTCCGTGCAATCGGACGATATCGTTGCATGTGTCCTCCTTTTGTATAATCCCGCAACCAAGTGTCCCCTACATGTGCATGCGTACCGTTGCGATTCGGAGACAACAGCCGAAGCATTACATCAGCAACTACAGATCCTTATCAATCGGCCAGAGAATCAAAAACGGTTCGAGGAATTGGAATCCAGGTGAGTTTGTTACATATGAACGTTTGGTTTACACTGGTGGACTAAGTTATCGTTGCGCCTTCTTATTACGATGAGTGAAAGTGTGTTGAGCTGAAAAAAAAACCGATAGACGAAAATTTAAATGCAAAACAATAAGGAAAAGCAGTGCATATGATGGCATAAAGGAAGCAAAACAAGCCCCCAAGACAGCCAAGTAGCTAAAAGCTACACACCAAGCCATAGAGCATAAATAAATCGAACGCTATAAAGTGTGACAGGCAGTAATGCATTTTTGCCGATTAATTATTATTTTTGCGCCATTAATACAATCTTGTAATGGAGATAGCTCTGTTGAAAGGCATACAAGTCTATGAGAGATGCCGTGAGATGGCGCGGTGGTGGTGTTGATTGTGGTGGTGGGGCTAAAGCTACAGCGCCATTGTTGGCGATATACTTCACTACCACATTTAGGAAGCGAAGATATGATGTAACGGAATGGTAATAGCATGTTGCACAGGGGGGCTCCATTCCGTAACTGACTTCGACTTGTGCAGTGCAATGCGCTGCACTGAGCTGCGCTCAACTGAACAGCCAAATGCATAGATAGATCCTACGGATGGTCCCACCAGATGAATAAAAAGTAATTCGATCTCGGTACAGATTTTTTTTGTTCCCCTTGTAACCACGCTTTTTTCCGAGACGCAGAGCAAGTATGCAAAGTGAGGTACATATCTGTGTCTTGTTGGGTCGATGGTGGTGTTGTTGTTGTTGTTATTGTTGGAGGTGATTTAATTTTCAGATTTCGCGCAATGCCGGCACGATTCCAAGATGCTTACAAATGAATTAAATTTTTTTGTGTTTATTACAAAAAAATAAAAACCTCTTGATGTGATGAGGGAACGTCGGCGGTGGTGATGGGGATGAGCGCCACAAAATGCCAGTTTCATTTTTTTGTAAGCCGGTCCAACTGATGACATACTTTTAACTGATAGGGGAGCGGCGGCAGTGAGCGGTGGGTGGCGCAAAATGATGCAACAGATTAAGGCGCAGCAGCAGCCGCCGCCGCAACATCTTTTAAAAGAAATAAAAATGTCAGAAAAATATTTTTGGTATTTCAGTCAGAGACATGCGCGGAATGAGCTTGAGCTTAAATTAAGTATGGTTGGGCTTGTTGTTCGTTGGGTTTATGGTAGTTTGTTATATGGAGGCCATCATTTGCCTGTTCTAAGCCGCAGTTGTGATCTTAATCGAAAAGACGCGCGACATTGCGCTTTGTTTGAGGTTTATTTTCGTTGTACTCTTTTCAGGGCATGAGCTTGTTAACATTTAAAAAGTAGGATTTCAATGAATATCAATATAAAGGTTAAGCAATTAAAGCGATGGTTAATAACAGGCAGAAACAAAGATTATCACTTTTTCAGCACAGTTTACGAGTTCTTAATGGGCTTTGGATTTGAAAAAGCCGATTTACAAGTTTGTTGCATAATCAAAATCGTAAGTTCATAATCGTAAATTTAGCAATAGTCAGCCTTGGTATTATGAAATTGGGTTTAAAGATCATAGGTCTATAGGATAAATATCTATTTTCGGTATTAATTCAGGATTTGTGGTAATTTTATTCAAGAAATTCAATACCTATGTGTTGTAAATTCTTCAATTATACAGCCTCATATAATAGAAGTAAGGCTCCGTTTAACAATATATTATGTTCCACGGTATTGATCTTAAAGGGCCTTTAAAAGAAATTTTGTGGGGTTACACTCCGGAATGAACCTGGGCCTCAACCAACATGCCTCTCCAATTCGCCCGGTCCTTAGCTAACTGCCTCCAGTTGCGCACTCCAAGTTTCTTGAGGTCGGTTTCTACTTGTGCACGCTACTTAAGGTGAGGTCTTCCTCTACTGCGTCCGAGGTCTAGCTGCGAATCGTAGACTCTGCGCGCCGGAGTATTGGTGTCCATTCGTTTTTACATATCCTAGCCATTTTAAACGTCCAATGCGGAGTTTATTGACCAGGGGCATGTACAGCTCGTATAGTTCTTGGTTTAATCTTCGTCTCCATGGCCCGTCACCGCAAACGGGACTAAAGGTTTTTTAAAAAAATTTGCAAGGACCAAGGATTTCTACATCCGCTTTTGAGAAGGTCCATGCTTCAGCGCCGTTGAGCTGGAATGGGATGATCAGGGTCTTATATAGGATATCATAGTTCGAGTGAGTGCTTTAGTATACTGAATAGGCTTCTAAGCCCGAAGAAACAGCGGTTGGCAAAATTAATTCTTCTAATTTATGACGAGATGTTGTTGTCAGAGTTAGTAGCGGAGCCGAGATAGACAAAGTCCCGTACTATCTCAAAGTTATATCTGTCAATGGTGACGTTCTGACCAATTCGTCGATGTTGTGTGTCCTTTCGTGTTGATAGCATATACTTTGTCTTGCCTTCATTAACTGCTGAACCCATTTTTACCGCTTCCTACTCTATACTAACAAATGTGGCTATGTGCCTCTGATGTTGTCTCGTGAGTTTTGCACAATCCTCTTAAGAAACAAATTGAAGAAGTCACATGACAGCGCATCGCCTTGCCTAAGTCTTTTTTTGGTATCGAATGTGTCAGTGAGGTCGTTTCCGACCCTGGCGGAGCAACGAGAATTCTCCATCGTCATCCTTTACAAACGAACGAGTTTGGGCGGTATACCAAAACTAGACATGTCGTATGCGGCTTTGAAACCAATGAATAGGTAGTGGGTATCGATTTGGACTTCTTGGGATTTTTCGTGATCTGCCGAAATATGCAAATTTGATCGGTTGTGGACTTTCCTGGCCTAAAACCACACTGATAAGGGCCGTTTCATGCGTTCACATATTACGGCAGATAGGATCTTGTAGGCGATGTTGAGGAGACTTATGCCTCTGTATTTGGCGCAGTTTAGAGAGTCTCCTTTTTTGTGCATCGGGCAAAGGGCTGAGGTTCCATTCTTCAGGCATACTTTCTTCCGACCAGATTTGGCTTATGAGTTGCTGGATATTACTTACCAAGTTATCTCCGCCGTTTTTATAAAGCTCAGCGGGAGGGCCGTCATTTCCGGCAGCCTTATTAAGCTAGAGCTTAGATATTTCTATCCTCACTTCAGTTCAGTTGGCAGTTTTCGCTATCGTTGCCAATATTGAATGGTTCGTTCTGCCTGACAGCGGATCGCGTTGCTCGTAGAGACGTGGTGTTACACCGCGTCTCCACGAGCAATATTTGATAGCTTACTATCTGTTACTTTTCATAGAAAGAAATAATGATAGAAAGCAGAAATGACAGCCCATAGTATACTATCCATAGAAAGCATATGACTGAGCAATACATAGCAAGAAATTTTTCATAGAATACTATTTGAGGTCTCCACTCTCCACAAGCAATTTTCATAGAATGACATGCTATGAAATATTGCTCGTGGTGACCCCGGGTTAAAGAGTCTTCCAGGTATTGGATACTCAGTACATGGCTATTTTTTGACTGGCCACTCGTTTCGTTTCGTTTTCGTGACCTATTTCATAGCATCCGGTGGAGTGTATGCTCACACTCGTCAACTATGGTTTGACAGCTTGACCATCGACCTAGGTATGATTTTTGGAGATGATTTGGTCATTTGTTGTGGATATTTCTAAGATTAACGACACTGTAGGAGGCCGTTTAATAGTTTCAGTCAATCGTTAAAAAATATAAAATCCTATAAGTCATTACCATAAATATGCGTTGAATACTCATTTGTTAATGAAGATAATCGATTCTTTTATTTTTCCCCAGTTTATAGGGTAAAAAAAGCTAACGCTTCTTTAAGCGGTTATCTATGTACAAATTAAAATGTAAGCCTAACAGCTTAGTCTGTCCTGTATTAGTCACTCAAAGAACGCTTCTTGTGACATAAATGATGGTAGATATCACCTTTTCACTCACATTTACCCTTTCGACACTAATTGTGAGGTCAGTTTTTGGTTGACATTGTTTTATTTTTTTTAAACATGCCTGTGGTTTGCAAGTAAATATATTTTATAAATGCAAATGCCTATCTAATTAATAAGCAATCTCTCTATTTTCATGTTGCCCGAACTAAAATGATTTTAACCAGTTTCTGTGCTATGAAGTAAGAAACTACCCTATTCCGTTTAATTTAAAGTCTATAACGCCCTGAGAACAATTTACGTTTATGAACATAGTTTTCTTTGGGAATGCCCGCCCCTCCATCATCCATTTTAATGTTTTCCTTAATTGGACGAAAGTGCCGCATCTGCAGATAAAGTCATTAGCAGTTATTTCTGCAAACTCATAAGACAACTCCTCTTCTAGTGTTGCTATTGCTTTGCAACCAAAAGTGCTTCTTTTCCCTCAGCAAGAACAAGTCTATTAAAACTACTCTTCCCCCATAAACTTATCGTAAAATTAAATTGAACATCATCTTTATTTATTTCCACAGACTTGGCATCGTTCCAATCTCGAGTGCGTCCCATAAATCATCAGCACCATTCGATCAGCAGCAGAAGCATGCACTACGTCGACAGGAGTCATCGCCGAAACGATTCAGTTCATCGCTTGGCAGTGACACGGGTAATAGTACCCGAGAGTCTGAATGTAGCGAGGATCATAATGTGTCGCCGATGTCTCGTTCGCCACCGATTGTCAAGCAGAAACAAAATGGTGACCTATTCGATTCGTTGGCGGCCGAGTTACGTGCAAAATTAAATGGCAATGGTCCACCTTTGCTACTCCCACCAAGAGATTACGATACCGTCCACAGATCAAAGGGTAATCTTGCTGCCATAGAGTTGCGCCGCTGTCGAAACTCGCTGATTGTGGGCGCATCAACGCCGGCGGGTGCAAAGCAGCAAATGTCATCCCGGGGGTCGTCGGGAATCGGTTCTGATCTGGCTCCCAGTCCAGAGAGGCAAGACATCAACAGTTCGAGTGGTAAGTTTGTGTGTATTTATGTGTTATTTCCCTCAATCATGCAATTTCAATTCATGTGGTTTGTTCTTCATTTTGTTTTTTTTTTTTTTGTTCCTTTGCAGAAGATGAACACTGGTCAAACGAAGCAGATAACTCAGTCATTGCCCTGAAGCCATCACAAATCCCAATTGAACGCAAACAGCCGCTGAATCGTAAAAGCGCCGTTCAGCCGCCAGAAGATAATTATCTTCGTGATCTTCCATCGAAGCCCTACAATCCGAACAACGCTGCCGGTAATGGTGGTGGTGGTGGCGGAGGCTGCGGCAACCGCGAGAAGGAACATCGACCGATCACCAAGCCAAGCCAATCATGGAATAAAGAGGATGAGATAAAACCAATAATCATGCGACCATCCGACTACGATGCAAAGTTCAATCGAGTGCTCATGGACAAGCACCGCGATGAGTTGAGTTACAAGGAGCGCAGTAGCAGCAACAACTATCCACCGCCGGAAGATGCTGGTTTTTGTAAATACAAGGAAGAGCCAGCTGCTAAAATGTCATACGATGCTCATGATGCTGGATTTCACAACCACATAGATAAGTTATTGAAGAAGAAGCTGTCGCTAGAACGGAAACCAAGCTACAAGATCGAAGTAGAAGAGGATGATTACGATTCTGATGCAGATCACCATATACCAGTGCAGCCGGCTGTTTCGGCACCAATTGGCTATCGCAAAGAGAATTTAACCGATAAGCAGAAGTTCCAGGAGTACAGTGGTAAAAAGCCTAAAGCCTTTCCAGAGCCAGATAGATTCGGTCGCCATCGATATGCGGATCCTGCCGATCTGCCATTCACACAACCAAAATCGGGATCGCATCAGTACTCACAATCACCGGAACGAGATATTCCGCGATCTCCTGAAAGACAGCGAGACCGGCAACGAGGCACCGAGCCAAAATCACGCGATCGTGAATATTACTCGCACAGCAACGAAAGGAATCCCTACAGGGAGCCCAGCAGCATTCCGTACATCGAAAGCATGGAGAAAATGATGAAATCTCCAGCCATGCGATACAAATCCTTCGAAAGCGATACGAAGGTTGATTATCCCTTAGAAATTGAAAAACACCCTAGAATCAGTCCACGCAAATCACTGCCGAGAAGTGAAAAGTCAGCCCACGTCACAGAAGAGCTAGACGTCGAGAAGGAGTTTTCCTACAGTCGAAAGTCACAGTCACGAGACGCAAGGGAATTTGTGGACTCGAGTGTAACACCCAAGGATCGCTTTAAAGATGCGAAGGAGAAATTCCGTGCAATGGAACGATCGAGGTACATCGCAGAAGAAAAGGATGCGATAGCCGTACGTGCCTCCGCACCGCCAAGAAACTTGCAACGACGATCATCAATTGAACATGCAGACAACGGAATTCGCTATGATGACTGGAGCGATGAAGAGGAATCCTCCATTCCCCGCTCAAGATCACGAAACCGTGAACACTGGGAAGCTCCACCACGTGAATCTCGTGAACCCCCTCGGGAATACCGTGAAATGCGTTCACGTGATATTCCAGATGGGCGTGGAGGCGATCACCGAGACTATCATCAACAACGTGGAGATGGACGCGATCACAGAGAACCACAGCAATATCGAGAGAGGCAACAAATTGAAAGGCGTCCCGATGGTTATGGACAAGCAGTCCCGGTTTCAATTGCCAGCTCAAAGAGCCTCTCGAACTTGAATAAAGGCTATCGCCACAGCTATGCGGAGCCCGTCTTTGCCAGATCAGGTGGACGTGTTGGACTAGCTGCTGTAAATCCATACTAAGACATAATATTTTACACACATACATACATCGATAACTTTGTGGCAATAAATATATTATATGAGAGCCTGAATATTATATCAAGCTTGTAGAGAGATTGAAGGATTTTTTATTGTTTTTTTTTTAAATATTTATACAAAATCCACATGTGCCTTAGATAAATGAAACAATATAAATAAAATAAATACGAATAACAATTTACACAAAAAATGTATTTTTATATTCAGCATTATATCAAAATTTAATATAAAAGACTAACTCTAATATTAAAGATTTATATACATATATGTATAAATGCTTAATTTGTAACTGAAATCTGTGTGGGTACGATATACATATGAAATTTTCGATAAATAATAAATTTTTTGTTTTTTTTTATATACATATTTTTATTTGTTCGTTTTTACTCTGATCAGTCCCTACCTTTTACATCATGATCGTGCTGTTTAAGATCAAAAGATCATGTGGCCAAATTATGAAAATAAGATATTGACTGCCAGTTCTACAATATCTAACTCTTTTGATTTAGGAGAAAAAATGAAGCACATGCGCTTCTAAAGTGTGCAGCATATATAGTGTTTGTGCAAGAACTAGCAACTAAGTCCGACTAAGTCAGTAAAGTACCTGGAAATCCAGGCAAATTGGTCAAACAAATTTCTTCGGAAAACCTATTAAAAGTGATGTTTCACAGACCTATTTTTCCCAAGCAGATAACAATGTTATGCTAAACTTTTTTACGATCATAACTCCATATCAATTTACTTAGGCGTTTCGCGTAGGGCCTTGCTTCTTCTCTGAAATACTTGGATTTTCAAAATTATTCAAAGTTACTGCAAACATGGTTGGTAATTTCTATCCTTGGAAGGTTGACTTTTAAACGGGATTTAAAAAAAAAACACACACAAACAAATTGGAAAGAAACGAATCGGGAAGATTCACTTCAAATCATACATCATTGATATGAGGCGATCCGGAAAGTGTTCTCTAAAAACAGTCATCGATGTCTTCGTTGCTCCGCATTGTTTAAGCTAAATTTTCCCTTTCCGGTCCAGTACATTGCTCAATGGGACTACATTAAAGCTACAAGGCCACATACAAATTTCGAAGGGGTGCGCTATGTTGAGAACACAGAATATCCGTACAAACAATTTTGCTTGACGGCAAACCACCACTGTTCTAACGCATGATGGTGACTGACCGAAATAGGGGTTAGGAAATAAAACTTTTTCCGACAAAGGGCAGAAGAAAACGAATTGAACAGGAAAGTGACAGATAACCCTCTTCTGTTTGTCGTCTATTCCATTTTTTACATTAATTCAGTTCAAATGATGTATACCTTATCTTCTTGAGGACTACCGAACAAAAAAATTGCCTTACCATTAGAAAAGTCGAGATCCTATTTCGTTATTGTGTAACACGTGACCATATAGACCTCACGTAGCGTGTAGCAAAAATAAATATGGCATGAGAATGTAACTGATCGTGTAGCTGTTGAGAACGACGGGAAAAAATGTTTTCAACAGCTATATATATTTTAGAAAATGTAGCTGATCGTGTAGCTGTTGAAAACATTTTTCTCGTCGTTTTCAACAGTTTGTCGTATTTTACGTACTGATCATGGTGTAGAAGCATACAAAATTAGCCCGTTTCAGTCCTTGGACAAGTTCTTCAAAAACCAAGGCTGGTTAAAACGTAATCGTGAATGGTGCTCACTATTTCGCGATTATAACGGGCTGTTTTCAAATAGGAATTCAAGTGATCTCGACAATGCTATATTTGGTTGCTACAGTACGACTTGCACACAACTTGAAATTATGGCTTTACTTTACAAATCCGTGATGGATTGAGAAATTGAACACCAACAACCTATTCATAACACTACTCATTCGACTTTTAAGTTAGCATTGTCAGACAAATAGAATAGTTTATAACATATTTTATTGGAGTAAGTTATCAAATTAGTAACGGCCTTATTCATTTGCAAATTCCCTAAAAAAAAATCTAAACGTTATTTATGCATCCTTTATTCAGAGTCGCACAGGTTCTTATGAATAAAACATCTTCCTACCATTGGTTATACAGGGTTTCTGTCAAATAAATTTGTTTGACGCATTAACAATAGTTTTTGAATAACAATTTAACTCTCTTGATACACAGCCGAATGTAAATACAGTCCTTTTTAGGAACTAAAAAAAAACGTAATTTGTCACCCATTTCTACCTCAACAGCATATCTGTGTGATTTTATTTTCCAAACGCACCCTAACCTGCATCTGTCATAAATTTTTTTGACAGTTGTAAAATTAGTGCACCTCTGTCTCCGCGTTGTTTGTTTTTAATTTATTTAGGAGTAAAATATCACAAAGTACATTAATTATGACGAAATATGGTAAATTAAACTGAATTCCAATTTATAAACAATCGACAAATAATTGCTATTCATCATTTTCCTCTAGAACCCAATGTAAAAAAAGCAAAACTGGACGACGACGAAGAAGACGGTGAGTAGAACACGTATCCAAAGCGCGAAATGTTTCTAACAATATATATTTCTTCAAATAGAACTTGAAACTCCATCCGCGTTTAATCCCAAGTTTCGTATTTGCCCTTACTTGGATACAATAAACCGACCGCTGCTAGATTTTGACTTTGAAAAACTTTGTTCCATCTCTTTGACTCGGATAAACGTTTACGCTTGCCTTGTCTGTGGTAAGTATTTCCAAGGAAGGGGTAACAATACACATGCCTATACCCATTCGGTGTCCGAGTCCCATCACGTGTTCCTTAATCTGCAAACTCTGCGATTCTACTGTTTACCGGATAACTATGAAATTATTGACTCGTCCCTTGACGATATAAAATACGTGCTTAATCCAACATTTAGCGTGAAGGATATTAAAAACTTGGACAGTCCCTTGGTAAAGTACTCTCGGACAGTCGATGGAACCCTGTACCTTCCAGGAGTGGTTGGTTTAAACAACATCAAAGCCAACGACTACTGCAACGTTGTACTTCATGCCCTTTCACACGTTGGTCCCCTGAGAAACTACTTCCTTAGAGAGGAGAGTTATGCGAAAATCCGTAGACCACCGGGTGATTCGAATTTCACACTTGTTCAGAGGTTCGGGGAGCTCATGCGGAAGATGTGGAACCCCAGAAACTTTAAAGCACATGTGTCGCCTCATGAAATGTTGCAAGCAGTTGTTTTGTGGAGTAACAAGCGCTTTCAAATCACAGAGCAGGGCGATCCAATTGACTTTCTTTCTTGGTTTTTGCACTCCCTGCACCGCGCGATGAAAGGAACGAAGAAAGCTGACTCTTCTATCATCTATAAAATTTTCCTCGGTGAAACTAAGATTTTTACAAGAAAAATACCACCAGTCGAGTTAGACGATACGCAGAAGGCACTGCTTCTCGCCACGGAGGAGTATCAGGAGAAATGCGAAGACTCCAATTTTCTTTATCTTACATGTGATCTTCCACCGCCACCATTATTTACCGATGAATTCCGGGAGAACATCATCCCTCAGGTGAATTTGTATCAACTTCTCTCAAAGTTTAATGGCACCACAGACAAGGAGTACAAGACTTACAAGGATAATTACCTGAAACGGTTTGAAATCACTCGACTTCCGCAGTATATCATTTTGTATATCAAACGCTTCACCAAAAACACTTTCTTCTTGGAAAAGAATCCCACAATTGTCAACTTTCCAATTAAGTAAGTAAAATGGGACAGCTATCTCTGGTTTGGGGATTTTTAATGATATAATGACTCTTTGCAGGAATGTAGATTTTGGAGATATCCTCACACAGGCTAATAGAGACAAGCACACGAACACAAAGTACAATCTTGTGGCAAATATTGTCCACGATGGGGAGCCAGGAAAAGGCACATTCCGGGCACATATTCTACACAAGGCCAACGGACAGTGGTATGAGATGCAAGACTTGCATGTTACAGAAATTCTACCACAGATGATAACGCTAACGGAGTCGTATATTCAAATATATGAGATGAGCAATGATTAAAGTGTCACCATTTATAGGAATGAGTTGCCTTTTATTGAAATATGATGAAATGCCTATTTACATTCATTTAGGACATGATACGCATTTACCTCATCAAGTCAACAGCAAAAACATTTTGTTTCGGGTTCTATTCAACACCCTTCCTAACTGTAGGCATTTAGAGATGGCTGTAATTAAATAAATACAAATAGCTTTCTTACAACCATTCATGTGTGGGTGTGTACTTCTTAAGATAAGCTATTCTTATACAAATGATACTCAAGAGTGGAGGGCCAGTGAAAAATCATTTTAGGTGGTAAATGCGAGAGATTTTGTTCGCGTCAATGTTCAATGGATTATGATCATGGTATTCAAATGTGAACTGTGATTTAGAGATTCATTCTTGTATGAGGCGAAACTCATTTATGATACATGCGGATGAACTTTCACTCCGATTTTAGGTTAGAAAGGGTGGTCCAACCTAACGCATGATGTTAGTTGTGAGTTACACTTTTTCAAGTCAAGTTGTTTGTCCAACTTAATTTGACATTTCTTTGTTTCAATGTTTGAAAAATTCAGCGCGTTAAGATTGTTAAGATTGTTGAAGACTTTTACAAAAATGGGCGTTCAAATGATTATTTCTTACACTTTTGATACTGTCCGTGCTTCAGGGTCTTATATGGGGTCTCCTTAGAAGTTCGAGTGAGGGCTTCATTGCTGAATTGCCTTCTTAGATCGAAGAAATAGCGGTTGGCAACAATAATTCTTCGTTTAATTTTTGACGAGATTTTGTTGTCAGAGTTAATAGCGGAGCCGAGAGAGACGAAGTCTCTTACTACCTCAAAGTTATATGTGCCAATGGTGACGTTCTGTCCGATTCATCGATGTTATGTGTCCTTTCGTGTTGACAGCATATACTTGGTCTTACCATCATTTACTGCTTAACCCATTTTTGCCGCTTCCTCTATACTAGCAGACGTGGGTATGACATCACGTTGAGTCCCACCAATGATGTCAATATCGTCGCCGTATGCATGTGACTAGTTGCACCGATTTTTTGGAAAAGTGTGCCTCTGCTGTTAGCTCGGGAGTTTTGCACAAGCCTCTTAAGAAACAAATTGAAGAATTCACATGACAGTTCATCCCACTAATCATTGCGCCACTAAGCCCGTCGATGGTTTAAATCAGTTATGTTTATTAATTGTTGTTATTGTATAGGTGTGCCTATTAGATAATTTTCTTAAGCCAGTGGACATCATTCAACATGTTCTGCAGCCATAGCAACCCAGATGCTTTGTTTAAGCAGTACAACCGAAGGCACTGAAGTCAATGATTTTTCCATATCCTGGACATCATTCTTAATATTTAGGACACTCACCAATCTCTGTAAATGTTGAC
Source organism: Rhingia rostrata (assembly GCA_949824845.1). NCBI lineage: Eukaryota > Metazoa > Arthropoda > Insecta > Diptera > Syrphidae > Rhingia > Rhingia rostrata. The sequence goes on along the minus strand of OX463755.1, from coordinate 158,732,227 downwards.
CGCAAAAGCTTGCTTGAGCTAATTAACTTATTCTACTTATTTTTTGTATTGTTTTTCAGTGTTGATCTTCAGACCGATAAAGTTGGGAGTCGAGCCCAAACTTGCTGAGCGGCAGTTCATCGCTCCACTGAGTCCTTGTTCGCTTATCACAAAAAGTAAATCGATAAAACACCGATTGATTCTCATAGTTTGTTGTTATTAACCGCTTTGGTAGGGAATTATATTTTGCTTACAGGGAGTCGCACTCAGTTATCGAAAAAACTGACAAAGTATTACACCACATCACACGGTTCAAAACCAAGGCGAAATGCTTCTTCCGTTGTTGAAGCTTGTTCACATAAAGCAAACATCTTACTAGAGACTTGAGTTGTGTTATTAGCTTCTTCTTTATAGTTGCTTTTAATTTATGCGTTATTCTATTTCATCTTCACGCGTAAAAGAGTATCAAGCTCGACTTCCCCTGATGTATAGTTGATGGATGATTGCTGATGATTTGATGATTTTTTCTACTCCTTCTAAACTCTCTCTCTTCTTTCCAAAAAATATGGAATCACATTACTTTTTCTTTGATTTCAGAATTTTAACATTGAGCGCATAACAAATGTAAAAGTGGACATGTATTTGCTCTTCCAACTCTAATGGGTTTAAAGCAATTCGCAACTTCTGTCGTGTTTTGGCCTGTTTCAGATATCGACGACCCTAATATGGCTCTAAGCCTGCGCTACTTTAAAATAATTTATATTTTATCGAGCTCTAGAATCTAAGTTGAACTTGGGCCTCAATAACTGCCACCAGTTGGGCACTTCAAGCTGATTATGTAAATTTTCTTCTTGTGTTGCGAAAACTTTGCAACAATGATGGTTGGGTGTTGTAGAACGAGGGTAGATTCTGATTGGCTTGCTTGTTTTTACCTCCAAGTGGTAACCATCGGGTACAAGTCTCATCCAATCGGATTTGACTTGCTAAACGATAAGTGCGAGTGTTAATAACATGACGAAAAACATCAACCCTATAAACTCTCGAGCTTTGTTATGAAAGAAGACTCATGAAAATAACGACTGATTCTATAAAAATACAACTTTGGGATAACTTTTCCTTCTTCCATTTTTTTTTTACAAAGATTTTGTGGAGTAGTTCGTATTTTTGCTCTAACAATATAATTGCGTTTGGCGACTAGAAAATCATAAATACTACGGATGTATAGAATCAAATTATTTTGTATATTCTAGTGAGAAGTGATTTAAAAATATACAAATTTTTGACGCAACAGTAACCAGGGCCAAGCTTTCTCACAACCATTCATGTGTGCGTGAGTACTTCTTGCACGATGGTGGGACCTCCTGTTTTAAGCCGACTCCCAACGGCGAATTCGAGATAAGCTTTTCTTGTCAATTGATACTACTCGGATTATTACTCAGATCATCACAAGAGGAGGGCCTGTGAAAAATCATTTAGGTGTTGCTACGGCTGGGAATCGAACCCAGACCTTCTGCGCGGCAGTTCATCGCACTTACCATCGCGACACTAAGCCCGTCGAGAAGTGGTTTATACGAAAACATTTTATTGATTCGCTTTAAATTATGATGTATCTCAGGGTTCAATGCTTTCTTCTTAATATTTCTGGTCTTAATTAACGCTTTTCGCGGACAACAAAAGAAATTATTTTAGTTTTGTCGATGACTACTTAAAGGGGTTTTTCATTTGCAATTAAGTCAATTGACCACACAATCCAGATTCGACGTTTTCCATGAAACCCTTCACTGCCTATTCACACTTCAACAGAATCTTTTTCAATTCGCGTTATCGCGATAATTATGGACGTTTTGTCTATGCAGAGAAGGAAGGAGAATTATCATGCTCCATCAAAACCAGCAAATACCTAGATTGTACCCAGTTACATGAGTTTTATTTGATCTCGACATTCATAAATCCGCTGGTCGAAATGGTATATCTCCCGTTATTCTGAAGAAGTGTTCTTCCACCTATCAAAACTTTCATGTAAGCTTTTCTATGTATCCTACTCATCAGTTACTGACCATTTGCAGTACTGGCCAGTAATTTTCATAATCGAATTGTCAGCTTCTGAAGTAACTCGAAACATGAAAACTTCTCAATGACCGGCAGTATGGTCTTTGTAAACTTATACATTCCATATGCTTCATACATTACCATATTAGATTATGGGCCGAAAGCCATTAGTATTAAGTTGTTGTCTAGCATATAAGTTAGTTTTGAGTTAAGTTGAATTTAAAAAAACTTTTTCGATTATGTTTCGCATCAAGCCCATTTTGTCGCAAGTCTGTGCATTTAGAATCTTCCGAAAACTGTCAGTTCGATATGTTTTGGGCAGTTTCAAGTCATTAACTCACTAAATAAATGCTGGTGATACACCCACCCAAGGCTCAGTTTTGTCTACGACTATCTTTCTCTTTTTTTTATTAATATATATACTCTCCTGTCTGAATCTTCCAATTCAATGCATTCTTTCGCAGATGACAGTTCTCGCTTTCGTTTTCAGGTTTCCTTACGAAGGAAATAGTTTACTCCTTCTGAACTGGACATAAGTATAATGCCCCCTGTGATCGTGTGCAACAAAACCAACATTGCAACTCCTAGATAGGATTAAAACGCGTGCGAAAAAAAACTTATAGGAGACATAGGATAGCGAAGTATTTAGTTTCTTGAACATCATCGAAATATCTCCTGTCTTACCTTGTTTTATCGATATTTTAACAACAATTTACTCGCTACGCTATGAATGCAAATCAATTTACCTCAAGCCTATTTTCGAATAACGAACTTTACGAGTTGTTAGGGATATGGTAAAAAAAATATTAAAACGATTGCCGTAACTTAGTTGCAAACCGGGATAACAAGAGGTCATGGTTTGCCTTGGAATATAGCACCATATAACTAACGGGTGTTTTTTTTAGAAGTTGTTTTTTTCGAATACGAACGCTGAATTATAAGGATTCGTACATAAACCGAAAACACGAATATGGAACGCTCTACCAAACTCTGTTTTTCCTTCCTCATTTAAATCCAATGCGCACCAGTTCCTCCTTTCTCCTTACCCGCAATTTCCCTAACGCCCACAAAGTTCTAAAATATATCAAATTTAGTAAGATATCTTAAAAAAAACTACTTCGCTATATATTTGCAACGAAAACAAAGCATCATTTCAGTCATCGCAATAATTCTGAAATTCGGAATGGGCCATTCACTACCAATATAGACTTTGACCAAATGATGCATTTTGCCATGTGACTTCTTCAAAATAATTCTTAAGAGATTACGATTATCCAAAACTTCCGAGCAAACTTCAGTGAAACAGTATTCCATAAAATTGGCTGACAATATTGGAATCATTCAGTCTGCACAGTTATGTGCGCCATATTCGAGCGGTGTAAATTCGAACGAGTCGTTGGCCTACAGAAGATGTTCGAAAAACCAACGACATGAACATGTCGCAAAATCGATTTCCCTCATCTGCAAGACGTCCCACTCCGACGTCACGATGGTGGCTGGTGTTAAATCAATATTTCCAAAACAGTAAAGAACAGAGCGAATGCAAGGTGTTGCGAATTAAAGTTTTCCAATAAAACACGATGTTCGCATTAACTGTGCCACTAATTAACTAATAATTCAATTGCTGTTCGTTGAACCCAAAAGCCATAGTCAAGTTAACATCGAAATCAAATCAAAAAATATATCAAACAGTTTTTTAATTACAAATTCTCAAAAAAAAAAAAAACCATGGCTGCTGAAGGTACATACCAGTTCGAGTGTATGCGAGCTGAACTCTTGGGAATCGAAAAACCCGACGAAGAAGAGTTCGAGAAGGCTCGTGCCGAGCGATTAAAAGCCGAACAGGCGGAACTTGAAGCCCAGGAAGCCATTGTAAGTTTTCCCGAAAGCAATCTTAAACATATAACCTTTGTCTTTGATTTGACAGCTCCTGCAGCAACAAACGGAAGCGCTCGAGAATTCGGGTGGCAAATTGGACGAACTTAATAGCATCCTCACCGCGACGCAAACTAAAATTAATCGCTTAAAGCAAAGCGCCCGCGGTAGTATTACAACAATTTTCCGAGGACAATCTGTAGATGAGACAGCATCCTCATCGTCAGGCAGCCGTCGAGGTACAACCGGAGATGCCTCTTCTGGCGGTGATATCAACGAAGCTCTAGAGAATCTCGATGAGATGCAAAAGCAGCCGCGTTCCAGTATCTCTATGATGAGAAATGCATCCCTCGACATTCAAAGTAAAATGACATCCCACTTGGATAAGCTGGACATGTTGATTCACAAGGCGGATAATGCCGAAATGGCCATGTCTTCACAGACAAAGCAAATGCGAAAAATTGCCAAATAAAAGTGGTCAGACTTGTTCCAGCGAGCAAGCTACAGAGGTGCCGGGCCACCCTTTAGCAAGAATATAACTCGAACTATGTTACAATATTGCAACGAAACGTTTTGTTTAGACAACGATTATTCTTAATCGATTCCCTCTTATTATTAGTTGACTTATTTATTATACTGCCTAAGGTACCTACATGTAATTTTATTGTTGTTGATCTCAGAAATTTATATGCCTTTAAAATTTAACTAAAATTAAATGCATCTTATGATTCAACACGCAGTGTTGCAGGGCAAATGTGCGTATGTGCAAGTGTATATCCAAAGAAGCAATCATATTTACTCATATTTACTACGTTGACTATTTTTTTCTTTAAATATTTTAAAATACAAAGTTGAAACAGAAGAGTTTATTTTTACAATTTTAAAGATTTTCGCTGACGGTATTGCGAGTGTATGTTAAGGGTAAATGACGACTTCCTATGAATTTTGGTTTCCTAGCCTTTTAATAATTAATACACGAATAAATGAATTTTTTAAATTGTAAACGTAGCTTCGATAAATATAAATGTGCGTTGATGGCGCATATAGAGGTTTTTTTATTGAATTCTTCTGATTCATAACTGCAGGCATAAACATATGCAATACAACTTCTGTATGTTGGTTACTGAGAATAGTGAACTGGTTTTTATATATGCGTCAGGTCTTATCTATTTAAATCAGAATTGATGTAGGCATTGGCTGTTCGTTTGATAATAAATAGGTATTACCGTTCAACTGGGAAACTTCTGAGCTTTGTGGACATCTACAACGGAACCATACTGAGAATCCAGAGCTGGGGTCTTCGAGCTAACACTTCTTTTGGGTTACCAAAAGAAATCCCTGTTGGTAGATGGATGGTTGTAGATGTGATGTGAAATCTTGAACACAGCCAATGACATGTAATTAAATGGCAGCAGTTAGAACCCATGACCTTTTAAAAGTTGCACATTCCTACATTCACAATATTTCACAAAAAAAGAAATTCTAATTTTCATACTCCTCAGTTTAAATCCCATTGGAAAGCGATCCTCAATTTCGAACACGTCAGCAGGGGAAAATTATAATTCCAGTGCGGAAAATTATAATTCCAGTGCTTCCTAGTTTTTTCCCCTTCTGACTTCCAGTTTTTAATAAGTGATCAAAGAACACAAAAAAGACAAACCGCTCTAAATCGAACCAACTGTCAAGTTTTTGAACAAATTAAATAGCCGTTAAAAACGGTGCACTTTCGATACAAAAAAAACAAGGCAAGCCGTAAGCGCTTACGCAATGTGAATCTGTAGCTTGAAGTTGAATAAATGGCAACTTCATGCAAGAAATGTATCTCTCTTTTGACATCGATACAAGTTACCAGCTACAGATGTGCATTCTGGGCCCAAGTGTGTGTGTGTTGCTCGCTTCGGTAGTTCTCTACAAAGTGCGTTAGACATAAAACGCTTTAGATTGAACGAAAACAATCATTGTGTTATTGAATATTCAAAAGTTAACTAGCATGCATAAGCATGGTCGAAATTAATTATCGAAAAACGTTATAGCGGGTCACTTGTGAATTTATTGGACAATATCACTGCATTTCGTGAAAAGATCATGTAAATGAAGAGACTTCAGAAAAGTGCCAATAACGAGAAGATATTCCGAACCAACAAAAAATCGATTAACATTACGAACGCCATGATATGATGGGGCGTGTTCCCGATTTTAGATTTCCCAAGTCAAATTTGCCGATACACAGTACTCATTGGTTAATCGACCATATCTCATGACTAAAAATGATTGATTAACCAATTAGAATAGTGCATCGGCAAAGTTAACTTCGTGAAACTAAAATCCGGAACACTGCCAATAACTGTGAAATCAGTGTAGTCAAATCGAAACAGGAATACGAAAGATTTGATGACTAAATTTCCATGGAAGACTCAGATAGTGACTCAGTGAGTCAAGTCAGTGATCTGACAAACCATGCGAGTAGTATTAGTTGTCAAGAAAAGCTTATCTCAAAGTCGCCATTCGGAGTCGGCATAAAACAGGTGGTGCCACCAACATGTAAGAAGTACACACGGCCCTGGGTACTAACGTGCCTGATGCGTAAAAATTTGTATTTTATTTGAAGGTCTTTGGAATCCCGACAAAGCAATGATACATGTTAGTCCATCACTCCACTTTGACACAGGCTTTGAGGCGATGATCTGACAAATCATACGAGCTGATTTTGGAATATCTCTTTGTTTGAATCATGCTGCAGAAGTATGTTGATAACTTCAATTGTAGGAGCAGACCTGTGTGACACTAAATCATCTGCTTACATTAAGGAGGTTCTAAGCTAATTTCTTCTTCTTAAAAAGTGCTACAGTCCCGAATGCACCTGGGCTTCAACTAACAAGCCTCTCCAATTAGCCCGGTCCTAAGGTAACCGCCTTCAGTTGCGTACACCAAGTTGGTTGAGGTCGGTTTCTACTCATGCGCGCCACTTAAGGCGAGGTCTTTCTCTACTGTGACCGACGTCTGGCTAAGAATCAAAGACTCTGCGAGCCGGAGTATTGGTGTCCATTAGTTCTACATGTCCTAGCCATCTTAAACGTCAAATACGGAGTTTTTTTTTACCAGGCGCAAGTCGCCGTACAGCTCTTGTAGTTCTTGGTTGAATCTTCGTCTCCATAGCCCGTCAATGCAAACGGGACCGAAGATTTTTCGAAGAATTTTCCTCTCAAATCGACCAAGAATTTCTTCATACGCTTTTCAAACGGTCCATGCTTCAACGCCATAGAGGTGGTGGGTATCGATTTGGACTTCTTCAGTGTTTTCCAGGATTTGCCGATGTGTGAAAATTTGATCGGTTGTCGACTTTTCTGGCCTAAAACCTCACTGATAAGGGCCGATCAGGTTCTTGGTAAAGGGTTTCATGCGTTCACAAATTGCGCCTCTGTAGTTGGCGCAGTTTAAAGGGTCTCCTTTTTTGTGGGTCGGGCAAACGATGCTGAGGTTCCATTCTTCAGGAATACTTTCATCCGACCAGATTTGGTGGATATTTGATAATTTGAGAGATAATTTGAATTGTACAAATCTTTAAAAATTTTAACGCACAAGCCGTTGGGCAATTTTGGATAATAAAATTTTAAATCTATAACATTTATGTTATCCGCACCTTTAAAGCCTCGGTATATACAAGTTCACTAGTTGTACAGCGACATCGACAAACTAGATACAAAACTACTTCCACCAATCTTCAAACAAAGCAATTTACATTGATTGCTGATAACCCTTATTATGCAAATACCAACACTAGGCCTTGAATTCATGTTAATATAGTAAAAACACTTTCACTAGTCGGCGAATATGCTCTCAAAATAAATTTTCACCCAACAACAAATCTAAACACGCAATTCAACAAATACAAAAAGGATTTTTTTTTATTTTTACCCAAATAAAATACGTTTACGCACGTATTCATATAAATCAAGGAAACTACCAGCTCCGCAAGTATTCATCTCATTCAGTTTATAACAAAAGCTTAGGCACTTGTGCGTACCAGCTCCCTCAGTACGTCCTCAAGTTTACGTGAATCCACAGCAAACTTACGAATACCATCTGACAATTTGTCAGTAGCCATAACGTCCTCATTCAGCATCCAACGGAATGTTGCTTCATCGAGTGAGATTTTTTCTAGGCGCACATTTTTAGCGTTCTCCGGGTCCAAGAGTCTATCCACAACCTCATCGCTCTCTTTCAACTCGTCGAGTAGTTTTGGACTAATGGTGAGCAAGTCACATCCAGTCAAAGCCTTGATTTCACCAGTGTTACGGAATGATGCACCCATGACAACAGTCTTGTAGCCAAACTTCTTGTAGTAATTGTAAATCTTGGTCACTGATACTACACCAGGATCCTTCTCTGGTTCAAACAACTTGTCGGCTGTGTTTGCTACAAACCAATCCAAAATGCGACCAACAAATGGGGATATTAGAGTAACCTCCGCCTCTGCACATGCCACAGCCTGACAGAAGGAGAACAACAATGTGAGATTACAGTGAATGCCGTGTTCTTTTTCAAGGACGCTAGCGGCTTGAATACCCTCCCACGTTGATGCAAGTTTGATGAGAACTCTGTCCTTTGAGATGCCAAATTCTTCATAAAGCCCAATAAGCTTGAGTGCCTTCTCAACACTCTTCTCAGCATCGAATGATAGACGTGCATCAACTTCAGTTGACACTCGCCCGGGCACAATTTTGAGAATCTCACAACCAAACAATACGCACAGCATATCCATGGCTTCGGAAATTTTCTCATCCTCAGTTCTGTTTCGAAAATAATTAGATTAAGTCCAAGGTTATGAATGGGAGCTCAATAACAAAAAAAAAACTTACTCTCCAACCTTGATTCCATGCTTTACAGCTTTGTCAATGATGCTCTTGTATTGGTCCATCTTGGCAGCCGACAAAATCAACGAAGGATTTGTGGTGGCATCTGTTGGCTTGTAAGCCTTGATAGCTGTAGCAAGAGAAACAAAAAACAAAAACCACGTGTTACAACATTCAACCGAGCCAAAGTCAATGGAAATTGTACATGCAAGTGTTACATGGACACAACAAACTTAAAATCAATGATTTTCTAGCTCCAATGACACTGCATTTAGCAAATACAACAAAAACACGAGAACTTTCCAGTCGTGCTGAGGGCGTCTAGTGTCACCTTGAATATCGCCTGTTGATTACTAAGCAAACAGCGCTTCGTATCAGCGCAAAAAAAAATCAAAATTTACCTTCGAAGTCTCCGGTATCAGCAACGATGGTTGTAAACTTTTTAAGATGGTCTAAGGTGGATGTCATCTTAACTTTCTTCGATTGATGAGTACTCATAATTGATAAAAATATTTCCTTTGGAGATGCAAAAAAAAAATAATTAGAAAAACTCCGCAGCTAGCAAGAACTTGTTAGTGAGCACAAAAAACATGGAATGAAGTGGAACAAACATGAAATACCCCAACTGCCGATTCGGTCGGTGACTGAGGCTGTTCTCTCTAACCTTTTTCTATGGAATATAAAAATATGTAGATAACGAATTGAGTGTTTTTTACCAGCTGTTTGAGTAGACAACTACAAAATAAAAACTTCTATCCAATTTTGGTGAAGTTGATTGTTGGTGAACTTGCTTGGCAAGGGGAGTTTTTGGAGCAAATTGCTGCTTACTGAACAGCAATGCTGCCAAACTCAAATGCCACAGGGAAAATGGAGATTAGGTACTCATTAATTCGAAAACAATGATAATGCACTCTTATTAATTAAAAATGATTATTTCTCCTTTAATTCACAAATTAACTTACATGATAAAAAGTTAATTCACAAATTAAGATTTGTCATTAATAAAAAATAAATGCCCATGTAACAGCTTTATATGTGATAAACTATAAAAAAATCAAACCGGAAGTATCAGAAAAAAATAACGGAAAATTTGGCCTAACGCGACAGCAATATATTGTGCAAAATAGTTTTCAAAAAAATGAAACTTCGTACATAATAAATTGTGGGAACTACGTGCCGAAAAAAGTCACAATTATTGAGAACAATAGAAATCGACAAAAAAGTAGTGTTGGACACAAATACCAATCCCTCTTGATGCTACTGCCTTCATATTCAACACATGAATTCCTTTCAAAATGGTTTTTATCTATGAAGCCTATCTCTGCTCTATTTCCTTAAAAAAAAAGTTAAAAATAATTTATTTCATAGATTAAAGACAATTTATTCTTAATTTGCCGTCAAGAATGATGTATTACAGATTACGCATTGCGCATGTCCGCCATTTATGTTTACGTTTCTGCTATCTTGCTTACGTCACAGGAGACAAGCGAATATTATTTCCTTCTGAAAGAAGGCATTGATATATCATTTCCGCGCTTTAATTTTGAATTGGTTATACGGAAATTATTTTTTCATTGAATTTTGAGTATAAAAGATTTTAAAAATCAATATGAGGTGTGCAGTGTTCAATTGCAGTGCAAATAATAATAAAGGCAAGTTAAATATCCGCTTTTATCGCTTTCTTAAGGATGGCGGTATTCAGAAGCAATGAATACATTTTTGTCGGAGGAAAGACAACATTAATCCTGAAACGTCGCGAATTTGCTCTGCACATTTCACTGCAGAATATTTCGAGAGGAATCTACAATTTGAAATGGGTATGTTCCTGTACATAAGTCCTTGCTTACATATTATTAATATATAATTAAAGGATTATGTGAAAGAAACGGATACAAGTTGAAGCCGGGAACTTGTCCAACCGTTGAACCACAGTCCACGATGGTACCTTCATCCAGGGATACGAGAATGATACATAAAACAAAGCAGAATATGATCGCAAGCTTATTGAAAGAAACCCCAGTTCCCCCAATTGTTCCTGAGCCAGCCAAACCTGATGATGCAGATCAAATAGCGATGAACAACAACGTTGTAGATGTTGTAGACGAAACTACAAATCAGTTGCAGCATCAAATTGATCTTTTAAAACAAGAGATGTAAGTTGATGATTATTATTATAAGTACCTATAATAAAAACTTTAATCATTTTTAGTGGAAGCTTAAAGCTAGAGAATTTTACTATGATGAAAGAATGCAAAGATTACCAACTCCAAATATGTTCACTCAAAAAAATGTTAAACAAATCCGAGTTTGAACGTATTAATATGGAGAAAAAATTGCAAAAAATATTCACAAAAGGTAAAATACTCAAAATGTATATGTATTAAATACATTTATATAAACTAATTTCAGGTCAAGTAAATAAATTAAAAAAGGGTTTGAAACGCTGTCGGAAATTATAGAAAATCAAAATAAAAGAAAGAGAAAGTTTAATAATATAATACATTGAAAATAAAAAAACAAAATCTCAATGAACAACTTATCTTTTATTCATCATTCCATCATTACAAGTTTTCACTTTTCCTTTCTAGGAATACATAACCATGCAATGACTCAATGTGTTGCAATAAATTATACATTTAAACAGGACACACTATAACATTTTAGAAAATACAAACTATTGAAATGTTATTTCGCTTTGAGAAAATACAATTGTGATGATATATACGAATGCTATTGCTTTTTGCACAGAATCATTACAATCAGGTAGAAAATTAGTAGAACATCTTAATAATTCAATAAACAATGTGTTAAAACGAATCTTTCACGCGGACACACTTTTAAAATAAGATTTTTCTTGACAAAAAGACACATTTTAATTTAATTTCACGCAATTCCTATGTAAATAAATCAACAATTACAAGGAGCTTTCAAATAATATGTCACCTGTGACGTAGCTGCGCAGAACGAGCAAAAATTGAACATCTAAATGCGTAATCTTATATCTCTCATTCCTGATTTGCCGTACCTATTGTATGTGGACTGTTAGTAGCCAACTTCACGTATGTTCCAAAATTACATACACGCTACTGTTTCACTGCGGAAAACTAGGTAAGCAAAAAAAACGTTTGCTTCAACATTGCAAAAAATTGATCTAAATAATCATAAAACATAAGTATGAAAAGAAAAATAAAAGAAAAACTTGTTAGTTTATGGGTCAATAAGTAAAGAAATGTATTGTTATTGCAGATTTTATTTGAATTCACTCTTTGTAGCTTTCAATCATTTGAATAGAATCACTTGGCACAAGATGTCGCTCTTTTTCTTGCATGGTACTATGGAAATTTAAGCTTGACGGCGGCATGTGTGTTTCTTTGCTGATCCGCAGTGAAACAACGGATCCTAGTGCTGTTTTAGAACATATTTTCTAGCAGAAACGTATGAAAACGAAATTTCACTAGCAGTCCATATATAACAAGTCAATGCTGTAAGCTGGCTGTAAGTATATTGACGATTGGAAAAGTTCAAATGCGACACGTAGTGACAAAAAAAAAGATTGCATGTAATGGTTCACAATTTGAGAGCTACTGCCATTTGTGAAGAATTTCCATAAGGAGTGCGATAATTTGCAGGTAAATAAGGATTTTGTTTGTAAAAAGTAACTAATTGCAATAAAAAAATGTATGATTATTCGACATATGTGTTAAAACAATTTGCTTGAAACGTAAAAAAAACAAGTTTAAAACGACCTTTTATGTAGTATTCAATGTTCACAAAAACCGCTGAATGATACATTTTTTGCCCATTCGAAGAACAATTGCTTAATTAATCGTTCTCCAGTAAATACATATGTATAAAAGTAATAATTTAATTTTCAAATTAGTAGAAAAACATTTGGAAATCGATTTAACAATTTTCGAAGACTTAAGACTTTGTATTTATATATTGTTTGTACAATCGTCAATTGAATTCAGCTTTAATCTACTCAATTATTATTCCTTATTTGAATTATTCACCTAATGATTTGCCATACATTATATGCGTTAGCTTTCAAAATGTATAGCACTTAGTCAATACGAAAATCTGCCACCAGGTGTTTGCCTTCAGTCGTCAATGGCTTGCATGGCAGCATTTAGAAAGTTGCACAAACACTTAAAAGTTAAAACTAAAAGCGTTCCCAATTGGGATTTCCAATTTGCTCTCAGATTACAGATTTTACTCGGAAAAATTAACTTTTGAAAATGGATGAGAAAAATTTAAATGATTACATTGTTGTAAACAATGTATGAGGAGATGTTTTAGTGGGAATCCAGGAAACTCTCATATGAGTAAGAATATTCCAACAATTTATTTGACATTGATAACATTTTTCGGGATGGGCTCATTGACGCGGTGGTTAGTGCGATGAACTTCCGCGCAGAAAGTCTGGGTTCGATTCCCAGCCGTAGCAACACCTAAATGATTTTTCACTGACCCTCCTCTCGTGATGATCTGACAAATCATCCGAGTAGTATCAATTGTCAAGAAAAAAAAATCATCAAGAAAGAAATTCGCCGTTCGGAGTCGGCATAAAACAGGAGGTCCCACCATCGTGCAAGAAGTACACATGCACACAAGCCAAACTGCGAAATGAAAACTTCAAACTGAGTACTGACTAAGTCAGTACTGTCAAATGTTTTTGTGACAGAAATAATGGCCGTATTCCGGGTTTTAGATTTCCCAAGTTAACTTCGCCGATGCACTTTTCTCATTGGTCAATCGACCATGTCACGTGACTAAAAATTCTCGATTGACCAATGAGAAAGGTGCATTGACAAATTTAACTTCGTAAAGTCAAAATGCGGAACACGGCCCATAGTTTTCCTTGCTCTGTGGTTCACATATCGATTACGAAGCGACTGCGTAATGCTGCCAAATTATATTAATACAATAAAGTTCAGATACTTTCAATTGAACTCAAGCTTAGATATACAGGTCTAGTACCAGTTATAGCTATCATTGAGAACCCTCATTGGAATTTTTCTTTTACTTCTTGCGGTTTTTTTATAAATTCTGATAGCTATAACTGACCCTAATGGTTCACAAAAAAATTGATTTTTTGAGAAAACTTTCATTAAAAGATTTTTGGATAACCATGTTCTAGAATCCATACGCTTTGTTTTGGCACCATTTCGCCAATGATTGAATTTATGAAAAAAAAATTGCAAGAAAGTAAAAGAAAATTTCCAATGGGCCTTTTTAATGAGAGCTATAACTGGATCCTAGATTGCATTTGTCAGTTTTTTAAATCGTTAAAAAGTGTTTGCATTGAGAAGCTTAGGGTTTGCAAATTTTCAAATTTGCATATCTTGACTATCACAAACTTTTAGATAAAAATGGTAAAAGTTACTATGAAGCAAACGAAATTATCCAATGGTAGCAAAGTAGGTACATACTATATTAAATCAGAAAACCCTGGCTATGCAAGTATAAACACTGTACAGCATAATTACACCCAAATCAAGCAATTGTTGGTAGCAACCATATCTATTGAGATTTTATTATTAACAATTTCTTTAAAGTGTTTGCAGTTTTTATTTACAAAATTAGGCTTAAACTACAAAAAAAAAAAAAAACAATTTTCAAAGCATGAAATTGTCACTTTAGGTTGTTAACTTAAATGAAAACAAAAGAAAGGCTCCGTCTAGAAATAATCATGTTGCTAATAACGGAAAACTAAAATGTCTAAAAGTAGCAACACGAGGACGGACATGGTCAGTACTATAAATACAGCATATAGCGTATCCAAACTTAAAAAAAATATGCTCTACACAATAGGGTATACAGATAAAAAGAAAAAATTGACTAGTAGAAGACATAACTTAAAACAAATTCATTGCTATAACGGTACACTTCAGGTAATAACTTGGAGTTCTCCTCGAGTTTTCTTAGTAGTGCAGTGAAAAGCGTTGGTGACACTTTTGTTGTATGTACACTGATGTCAGTCCTCCACGAATTCAAAAGCTCACCGGTGTCTGTCTCATGGAACTGATATAAAACCTTATTCGCTTTGCAATTTTCCAACTTGACATGACCGCCATTGTTATTCAGTCCATCTGCCAATGATGTTACATTGCGGAGAATATCCAGATTCCGTTCGAGTATGTTGAGAAGAATGTACTTAGGTTGTCGCGTCGGCATAATCGACTCCACAATTGATTTCGAGAATTGCATAATGTGGATCTCTTTGCTGATTGAACACTCGCTGAGTATTTTCGCCATCAACTGATTAAATAGTGATTCTGTGTCCACGGCTGGGAAGACGGACTCTTTCAGAGTATCAGTCCAGATTTTTATTGCTTTGCCATTGAAGAGGGTTTCGCCCAGATGCATAAGGCAGCGGCGGCAATATGCGTGACCCTCTTTAATGCGAATACCTTTCAAAATTTCGGCATTGAGCACAGCAAAGTAGAACCCATAAAACATATCACTCAGTCGAGGAATTAATACAGAATTCAAATCGGGACCATGATGACAAAAGAACTCACCAACATCGATTGACCCGGATGGGTATTCAAGAATTCGATCAAATTGCTGGTCATTAGAAGTAATCTGGTTATGGCAACTGCCACACGATAGCGTCACCCTGCTCGACGTCTGTATCTCAGGTACAAGTTTTGAAACTTTTTGGTCCAGGTCATTGGTTGGCCAAACAGATGAATCTGGTAGCGTGTCAATAGTAATACGAAAACTGGCGTTGTTCTCTTCAACCACAAGGCTGCTCAACGTCTGTGACCGCACTGTAAAATGCCCCAATAATGGTATTGTGGTTTCTGTTGAGTGTTCCCTTAGTCGAATGCTGGAATTGTCAACGTGAATTTTAACATATTCCGTCTCGGTTAAGCTGTGATCAAACTCCAGGTAAACATTGGCACAAAATAAGTTCTTGCGAACCTCGATGGTGATACATTTCAGTGACATTGTAGGGGGCTGGAATAGAAATCAGATATGACAGCCTGTATGAAATTCTAAAAAATATCGCAAATACCTTTTATAGCCCGATGTTATTATGCCACAGAAGACCACGAAAACAAAAAAAAGTTTATGGCAGCATAATTTTTTTTACCATAGAACAAACCCGCGCTTTGTTGTCTCCACGCGATTCTGTCATCTCGATTTTAACTGTGCACAAATTTCCCTATTTGCATTAGGGGATATTTTCTCTTGGGCACGTTTATAAATACTTGAACATAAAAGACGGTGAAGAATTTTTTTACTTAATAATAAGAAATTTCTATTCCATCGACGATCTGTGGGCTACCTAGCAGGGAACATCAGAAACTTGAAGCTAACTGGTCTGGAATCTGCGAAAGTAATGTAATATTCTAATAAATCTTTCTTATTTAAAACAATCGTAAATATTGTACCTTTTTGATGTACATCGGTCCTCTATTGTTATACCACGTCAAAAGTCAAAAAGTGGTTATAAAGTACAAAATAAAACGCAATTTCGAGAAAAAGTTTTAGTTATAACTTAATATTGTGGAGGGGGGATTTTCGTTTTTATTTTCTAGCAGTTGTCATATAAAATAAAAAGTGCAAGGAGGGGTAAATCTGCCGAAAAATTCAGATCTGGGAAATTGATTGAAATTGAAATTGATAAAACAAATATCAACTTTTTTGCCGAATGGAACACAACAGATAGATCTAGATCAAAAAAAGATTGATTTTTTTACCAATGAAAAACGCCAATAAAATACGTAGGTGATATAGGTACCTTCGGAGTTTGAAGGCAAGAACTATAGACAAAGCGATTTCCGGTGATTTGATTTTCAGCTTCATAAGTCTCATATCTAAAAGAAATTGAAACCCATGTTTTATGCCTAAGATCCTATCCAACAAACTATGTGAATGCGAATTTACTCTTTCTCCAACATATTTATAACGCCACACTGTTTCAGAGAACGACGCGACAACGATAACATTGGTCGCTTCTATCATTCCGACGTAGAAGAATTTTCGGAAATTTATGTTAATCGAAACAATGCGAAACCCGTAATGTAATGAAGTTTTCCATTCGTAAAAAAATTAATCTTGTTTTTGATCTATTTCTGTCAAAACTCGTGTTTTGATAGTTGTTGTGTTCGATTGGACAACAAAATTAATTTTGTTTTAACACTAATACAAATAATTGCTGCACGTTTAAATAAATTGATTTTCGTTTTTGGTTACTATTACTTTTTGATGTAAAATATAAATGAAATTAAAAAAAAACTGTGTGGATTATAACTTGACAGCTACACCGACCATACCAATAGAAAAAGGGTATTCATGCAACGTCTTAATTTTACTACGTGCGAACGATTGTAATTTTGCGACCACGTTTCATGAACGATCCTAAAATAAATAATGAGTTAACCTACTGAATTGAATCTCAATTTAGTAATTTCATTATTGATAGAATTTTGCTCCTATTATTCTCTTTCCGTTATATATAATTTGTTTCAGTTTAGCGAATATGTTTGATGTGTGAAAATGACTGATTAAATGACAAAATATTATTTCAAAAATTTACAAGGCTTAGGTACCATCTCAGTTTACGCAACCCAATTCCTGTAAAAAAGTTCCGATATCGTTGAAAAAGATTTCCCATATAAATTTTGACAGTTCATTTATCATGTCGTATTTCCGACTTTTCATGGATACCCCTAAAGACAAAAATAAACTCGTGGTAACAATAAAGATCAAAATCCAGAATTACCAAGGGAAAATGTCATAAGTGTCTGGTCTGGTAAGTAATGAGGGCAAGACCGTTTATCTGCTTTCAACAAACAAAATATTGTCGTCAGAGAAGCATGGACGAAATGTCATTGTTGATAATAACAGCTTGAAGAAGTTAAATATTTTATCTACATCGTAGTGAACATCAATTCAAATAATGGTACTACAAAATATTATCGTAAAAATATAAATCTAACGAACACATCCCGAAATACTGCAAAATGTCCCTTTCACTAGTGCTGTCACCACTCATAGCGTCAAGAAATTAGAAACAGCAACCAATCAAGGTCACAAAAACAAAATGCCGTTATAATGCACTGGATGCACTCCGTTGTATTTATTCTATATACATTTCCCTATTCGTTGGGAAAGTCGTTGTGTGTGAAGTGGTGTCTGTCAATTTGCTAAGCTCTGCGCTAACCAACAAATAAAAATAAATCAAATAAAATACAGATCTACTAAACAAAAGAAACATAATTTATAATTCGAAGAAAAAAGCCTGTACCTTTTTTATTTAATTTCATTGAGATAATTTCTTAAGGAGAGGGACAAAATGGTTTCCAGTAAGTAGATATATTTTTTTTTGCAAATTCATCTCTTAATTCTTTGTCATAACCCTACATAAGCGAAAAAAAAAACAAGAAAATCATCAAAACAAAAAGTTTACTAATTGCTTAGAGAATTCGTGGGCGCTAGAAGGTAGCAACTTTACCTAATTCCCTTCTCTTTTCTGGCCTTCCTCCTGCGTGTGGTTTGACCAACAACCTACTTTCTCCTTTCTTTTGTTGCCTCGTTGAATTTTTTTTATATTTTACGAGCCGTCATGATTTTTTCAAGTCTTTGAGGAAAGACTGTTGCTGCTTTCTGTTTGCTTGAGAATAATATCTCTACGTCGATAAGATTTCGCAGTTACGTTGTTTGCATCTTAAAAGATTGATGTTTTGCTGGGGTCTTTCGATATCGAAAAAAAATCTAATAAATGCAATCGCAGTACCTACTCTTTGTTTATGAAAGCCATATTTTTGCAAACAGATTATGCAATAAGTCATAAATTTTGGTTTACTCTGCAAAGTGTATTGTATTCATTTATTAGTGTTTTACTTCGAAAGTTATATGGAATGTTAGCATCAATTTGTCATCTATTTTTCTTATCACATACGTAAGGTTTGAATTGTAGTCAGCGAAATGCGACTAAACAAAGCCAACATCTGTGCGTTCATTGTTCATTGTTGATACTGATGGATACTTTCGGTTTGCATCAATCGTAGGTTTATTTTAAAAATTTCCAATTATGTTCATTTATAATTGGGATGGGATAAAACTTCTCAAAAGGGCGATGTTTTGCTATTCGCAATGTAACACGAACTCTCATTTTGCATTCAATAAAACTCCAAGGGCTTCTGTTGGATGCTAACGGCTAGCAATTTGTGGTTTATCAATCAAATGCAACCTGCAATACGAATCTTTATGTGGGTTTAGCTTGGATTCATTTGCATTTTCAAGTTATGGGTGGTAGTCGTCATGTAACAATTAGTAGCAGCACTCCCAGCTGTAATGCTTAATAAGAGAAGGCAATGCAGTCAGTCAGGTAGTCTCTTATTGTGAATGTGATTGCGCTGACAATTGAAAGGAATAACGCATTCCTCAATTAATACTCATCTCATGTTGAAGAAGTTAACACTTTTTTTTATCAGTTTTCTCTGTGCCTCTATTTAAAAATCATTTCCTGATTTGATGCCGACTTGAGGCGCTCCCATTTATTTGCTGTCATTGACACTGCTTCCTGCGTTGACTGATGTTAACAATTGAAGACGCCAAACAAAGAGGGCGCTTAAGAAACTATTACCTGACGATTATGAATTCTCGTAAATTTATGAACATATAATAGGATAATGCATGGACTAGCACATTGCGCATATGGCTTTACAGGCTTTGCACCCTTTCGCCAAAAGTTTGACTTTTTGCATAACATGATGAAGAAAGTAATCCATTTTATTTAAATATTTCTATAGACACACTAAATACGAACTGCAGGTAAAATGTCATTCTTATACTTTTCTGTGAGAAAATAAGTTCCAGAACAGCACAGACACTACTATTTCACAGCGGATTAGCAAAGAAACTCATGCCGCCGTCAAGCTTAAATCACCATACAAAAGTAAACAAAACAGCGACATTATTTTTCGAAAAAAATTCGTTTCCGTAGTAAGATGTAAACAATCAATGTCATCTATTTAGAGATGGGAAACTGCAAAGAGTGATTTTAAATGAATTATGCGTTGTTTATTACTTATTGACCCATAAATTGAAGAAGTTTTGTTATTTTTTCTTACCAATGTTTTATGACCATATACCTAAATTATTTTTTTTTGCAATGTGATGAAGCAAAACCTTTTTAGCTTACTCACAGCCTTATTGCGAAGATCAACTATCAATTAATAAATTAAATTTATCAATCAATTTTATCAAATGGTATTGTGACCGCCAACTGCCAATATTGTTGACCCATTGTGATTTTTTTTTTAATTATCTGTTACGAGTGACAAAAATCCGAACGATATTCTTGTCAGCTGGTAATTTTTCTTTCAATCGTGAATTTCGACAAGTTGCTTCGATAAGATAAGATTTAAGTGATAAAATTTAATTAATATTTCCAAAAGTCTCAACAGGTGTTAAGAGATGCAGTTGATGAAAAGCTAGATTGAAGTCATTGCCCGAATTCAACTGGTATGAATAACTCCTGCCCAACACTTTCTTACCCGGGGTCTCCACGAGAAATATTTCATAGAATCTATGAAAAAATTCACGAGTCTTCAAAAACAGGGTGTCGGCCGGGAAGGTATACTACTTTGCTTTGCCGCCATTTTGGTAAACATTAGTCTTGCCAGTTCATATTTGGCAGTCGTGAAGTAGACACGTGGCAAGTTTATTATGGAAAAATAGTCGATAAGCCAACGTGTATTAATCGTTAAAATTTTTTATCAAAATCAATCATCGATTATTGTGACGATGAGAAAGTTTCGTGAACATTTTGGGAGAAACAACGTGCCAACAAAACTAAGATTTATCGTGTAGTAAATGATTTCGAAGAAAAAGGGTCTGTAGTTGATAGACCATGGATCACAACGTATTACAAGATCGTGTGAAAACATTACAGCTGCTCAAGAAAGTGTTCAAAACAATCCATCAACCTCAATTCGACGCCGTGCTCAGGAGCTTGGTCTTCAAAGACCAACTTTGGATAAAATTTGCACAAGGATTTCCATTTGTTTATATTTAAGATTCAGTTGACACAAGGGCTTCTTCCTCAAGACCATTTACGCCGCCGTACATATGCCAATAGGATGTTACAGCTAGCCCACGACAATCCCGATTTTCATGAAAAAATCCTTATGAGTGACGAGGCACATTTTTATTTGAATGTATATGTGAATAACCAGACCCTCAAATCATTCATCAGTCATCTTTGCATCCAATCCATTAAAAGTTACAGTCTGGTGTGCAATTTGGTCAGGGGGAATCATTGGACATTACTTCTTTGAAAATGAAAACCGCGTAACGGTAACTGTGAATGGGGATCGATATCGTGATATGATTGAAAACTTTTTAATGCCACGACTGCATACTTTGGCTTGATAAACATGTGTTGTCATGTTGTCAACAAGACGGTGTCACATCGCATAAAGCCAGGATTACAATGGAATTACTGCGAGACCTTTTCCCGCAACAAGTAATTTCAAGAAATGCCTGATTTGACTGCTCCGGATTTTTTTGTGGGAATATCTGAAAAGTTTTTTTTTCGCGATGGCTGAGTGGCGAATAGAAACATTTAAATTCCTCAAACTCGCCAATACTAATTCTGCTGAAGTTGAGATATTCATTCCCATCTTCGCAACGAATGTCCTTTAACAAACGTTGCTCCAAACTGTGTAATTCCCTTTTTCCAAAAACTGATTCATCCAAAACCTATGTTTTCTTTCAATTCTTTCAATGCTGCTATTGCAATAGCACAAGAAAGTTACCTCCTTCGTGACATTTCAATGAATGAGATAGCAATCAATGGAAATGCCTACCCTACATTTCATTGCATTCTGTCATATTTTCTTTCAATGAAAAGTGACAGATAGTAAGCAAATATTGTCGTGGAGACGCGGTGTTACCGCCATCAAAACAGGAAATGCCCAAACGAAATAGACAGTTGCATTCCGCCCCTTCAAACTTTCAACCATAATACTCGCCAACGCCGACACCATGCCATTAATGGTATGCAATTTACTTTCAATGTTGTCTTCGGGCATTCAATGAAATAAGGAGATTCATTCCCAAACCGAACACCACCAATGTTGAACCTTTTACAAAACTCAGTTTTTTCTCCCCATTACAATTCACAGAAATTTAAAACGAATGCAGATTGGTATCTCCTCTTTACATCCGCTGTGCTCAACACTATAAACGGCAATAGTGCGATAACTTAGGCTCCAAGAAGTAACGGATTTTTGTAGCACAGTTCAATGCAAGCAGATTTTACTATGGGAGGGGGATCTATCTCCTCCGTTTTGGACTGGAGGTGCAATTTAATAAAAAAGTACTAAAAATTGGGGAACAAATATTTAAATATAACGTTAATTAAGTAATATACTTTATTTTAAGCCAGTATATTGTTCCACTGTTTTTTTTAATTAAAATAACATCGTTGCATAGTTTTTGAATAAACGGGTTTTAAACTCAAAATTTTGGGGGAAAAAAAATTGAAAGCTTAATTTTTGAAAAATATAAAATTATATAATCAATAATTGAAAACTAGAGGATTTTATGTCTTCTAGTTTTGGAGAAAATTAAATATTATTAAAACTACTTTTTTATATGATATTAGTTTTTTGGCATGCTTACGAATTACGGCGTATCAGCATTGTGGTATGTATGGGGGTACTTTTCAATTTTATCAAAAACTAGAAGACATAAAAAACGTTATCAATGTTTGGCGCCTAAGTTATCGTACTCTCCCCTCATAAACCATTTAGCGCGTGGTCGGTAATTATAAAAAAAAACCTCATCTCAAATAATTAGTTGGCTTGTAAACAAAAACAAACTTGTGCAAACGCTTATATTAGTTCACAATAATAAAATAGTAGGTACTGAATTTTATCAATTGATTACCAACACAAGTATGTATTTTAATGTTAAATCTCCGTTTTTTTTGGAATCGATGTTGGTTTGTTTTTATTTTGGTAACAACCATTTTCGATGGTTGGGTGTTGTAGAACGAGGGAAGACTCTGATTTGCTTTAACTTGACAATGCGCAGTGATTGTCAATCTGACTACACATCAAGTGCTTATTTTTAACCTCCAAGTGGTAACCATCGGGTACAGGTCTCATCGAACTGGAATTGACTTGCTTCACACCTACTGAAAAGTTTATCACAACTTATAGTCAGTCGAATCGAATGAACTGTAGAATCCGTAATCATGTAATCTTGGTTGTGAGATCCTAAAGAGCATTTTGCACCAACGATTTGTATGACTTCGGAACTAGATGACCAGTTTTGTTTTAAGTCAACATTTTTAGCCAAGTGCTAAAACATTCTGCCTAAAAGACAAGTTTAAGCGATAAAATATCAAAGCTGCCAGGTTTCATCAGTTCCTCTATCCAACATACTAAGTCTGATCTTTGATAGAAGCACAGAGTTCACACTCAAAAAGCTTATGTAACATGTAGGGAAAACATCGAATATGTTTGATTTGTCGTTGAATAGTTTTGGGTTTCTGTAAAGACCAGAATCAAGAATGCGTTGATTTTGTTTTTGTAGATGTTGATGAACGCTGATTCCGATGATTTCAATTTGCTTTGATATGCTTCTGTTTTAATTTTGTTTCATTTTAATTTCACGCCAAGTGAACCAATATTTATTCTTAATCATTTCCTGCTCTATGAAGATGTTAAGCAAACATATCATTCCATCCAATAGGCAACATTCTCCACCTTGTTGTTAAGCCTTTCACTAGAACACTTGCAATTAGGTTTCGTAACATCGCACCGATATGTTTGCACTTTAAACCGATGGCTTAAAGATCGAGTAATTGATGCTGTGGCTCCTAGGGCAATATTCACGTTTGCACATTGTCTAGCGACAAAAAGATCGTGAGTTTCAATTGTTATGAGCTGTCTGACCATAGCTTATCTGCCAACACGATCACTGTAATTTGTGTTCGATCATAAGATGAATGCTTTGAACATAAAGTTGGAATGACATTGAATCAATAATACTACATGGCAGGTGCTTGCATAGAACGTTGCATCCGTGACTTTCCCCATCATAAAAACGGAATACAATTAGGTCGAATTCATTGTCCCAATTCATCGTCAGCACCACATTCATCTGTCCCTGTAAGCACTCGCAATTCCAATCCATGTCTTTTCTTAAATGACGATTTCAAAGCCAACCAAACCAATGTATTATGAATTCGTTGCAGTTTTGCGTTTACAAAAAAATTCCACCTCTTCCATGTTGTATCGTCATTTAAGAAGAGATTCACTGCTTACGCAAAGAAATTTGCGCCTAACCCAACAACAAATAATGAAATTACATTGTTCCAATACGTCCAATGCCTCGTCACCATCACCAACAACGAATCTATTTCTAGTTCCAATAACAAATGAACAATTGGAGAAGTGGCGCAAGGACTTTTACAGCGAGCCAAAAAATATCCTCGCCCAAAATGTCTGTTCCCGGGCCGACCCATTCGATGTGGCACTATCACGGAAATCTCTGGAGTTCACCAATCATGTGTTCAACTATAAGGTACCTCAGCTTGCAATCGCTGTCGCGTTAGATAATTAATTAACGGTAACCAACAATTTCTTAGGTGGAGAGCGAAGGTAAACCAATTACCAATCAAAAGAACTCTGGCAGATGCTGGCTGTTTGCTGCGCTGAATTGCATTCGAGTTCCATTTATCAAAACGCTTACGCTGGACGAATTCGAGTTCTCTCAGGGATACCTCTTCTATTGGGACAAAATAGAAAGATGTAATTATTTTTTGAATAATGTCGTCAAGACGGCAGAGCGTGGCGAGAAAGTTGACGGACGTTTGGTGTCATTTTTATTAAATGTAAGTGGGGGATGAAGGGTTCTTAAATATGTCATCAACTATGTATGTTATAGGATCCAACGTCTGACGGTGGCCAATGGGATATGTTAGTAAATCTAATCACGAAACACGGTCTTATGCCAAAGAAATGCTTCCCAGAGAGTTACAGCTGTGAAGCTAGTATGCGCATGAATGCCATCCTCAAAAGTAAAGTGAGTGTTCTCAGTGCCTTCTGTCTTTTCGAATGGATTTTTAAAAACAAGCCTTTTCTTCTAATTTCAGTTAAGAGAGTATGCCAAAAATTTGAGAGATCTACACGCCTCAAGCCCGGCGGAGGGAGTTCTTCAAACCGCCATCCAGACAATGATGGGTGAAGTGTATAAAATAGTCGGTATCTGCTTGGGCATTCCACCACAGACCTTCACCTGGGACTACTATGACAAGAGTAAGAATTTCCAGAGTATTGGCCCAATATCGCCGCTGGAATTCTACAACCAGCATGTTAAACCGATTTTCAATGTGGAAGACAAGGTAATCGGAGACTTAGTTCAATTTGTATGGGTTAATAATCGACTCGTTTAGGTTTGTCTTGTTACTGACCCCCGTCCAACAAGTCGTTACGATACGGCTTACACTGTGGATTGCTTAGGGAACGTAGTCGGAGGCCGTCCAGTGCTGTACAATAATCAACCAGCGGAATTACTAATGGAACTGGTGGCCGAAAGCTTAAAGAAAGGCGAACCCGTATGGTTTGGCTGTGAAGTTAGCAAACGGTTTGCTTCCAAGCAAGGCATAGAGGATTTAGCGATGTGAGTTAATCAGTTTTTAAATTAGGAAGAGGATTCTATTTTCAAACTCCTTACAGACACGACTTCAAGTTGGTTTTTGATGTTGACATTCAAATTACTCTGACCAAGGCGGATCGCCTATTATATGGCGAATCGGCTATGACCCACGCCATGGTCTTCACTGCTGTATCAATCGATGTATGTAAAACAAAACATTTCACTTATTACTACAAAATCTTAACTGTCACTACTTCTTCTCCCTTTTTTAGGAAAATGGAAAGCCTACAAAATTCCGCGTGGAAAACTCTTGGGGCGAGGATCGCGGTGAAAAGGGTTACCTCGTGATGACCGCCGAATGGTTCAAAGAATTCACCTTTGAAGTTGTCGTTGACAAAAGCCTCGTGCGCCCAGAAACGCTAAAAGTGTTCGACATGAAACCAATTGTGCTTCCAGCGTGGGATCCCATGGGAACACTAGCTCAGTAAATCAAAAGTACGAACTTTCATCACTTTACCACACCAACCTAAACGCAGAGGAATATAATTTTTAAACGATGAAAAACTGCATTTCGCATACTAAATTCAAATGAATGCCATTTCTTTTTTATGGATACTAAATATGTTGAACAAATATTTTATACATTTATGTTGATAGAAAGAATAAAAATTTATTGAATGAATATTTTAAATTGTATTTCGGATCACAAATGATTGTAAGAGCCGCTGCTGCGCATTGGTCTCGTGTTTTCTATTAGAATAAGTGTATCGAAAAATATTTTTTTTTTCACAAAGCTCATCGTTTTACTTTTTGTAGTCTACTTCCTATGTTACATGCACTTCTATTACATACACTCCTTTACATACATCGCCTGCTGAAGTTCATGTGGTTTCCGTTTTTGCTTTAGCATGTACTCGTATTGCAGTCGGTTCCATATGCCATGACACATGTTTAGCAAACGAATGTCGACAGCCGCTTGAGTGCTGGCAAATTTGTACTGTTGCCGAATCATATGTTTTGCAGCACGAAGTCGTCCAGTTTGTATCAATGATATGCTGTAGTAGAGTTTGCATCGTGCCTGCAGAAATGGATCACCCAATCGCATCCCCACATACAACTGTCGCTCAGATATTTTACCCGCAGTTTTAGCCTGAAATGATAAGAAAATAGTTGAAGATGAATTGAAGAGAATCATGAGGAGGTGGATTTATTTTTAGGAATTTATTTTAGAGTAAGTGGAAGAGTTCGGCAACGATTAAGTTCTAAGGCATGAAACAAAACCTTTACCAATACCGAATAAGCAGTCAAGTTTTCATGAAAACATGTTTGGCATTATTAACATTCTTGTGGAACCCAAACACTAGTGCCATTTGTACGAACGCATTTAATCAAAGAGTATAGAACTACATAGAGTGCGCATCTCATACAACGAATATTTTCTATGAGGGGTACTGATATTGGTACCTCAGTGTTCACATTGCTACCCGAGCATCAAACAACAGGCTTACCGACTCATACGATCTACGAAATTTCCCTTTCGAACTTACCGGTTGTGTCTTCAGAGTAACTTCCTTACCACGTAGAAAACTAACAAACTATACCAACCAGAACAGAAACGCCCACGAACAACGACTTGAATCTGCCCCTCGCGTTACAACGCAGAGTTACCTCGATTCAGGAAATACCTCGTAGAAGTTCAGAAATTATGGCTTCCACCAGCAGCACATTTTAGGACGAATTTAAACCAGTTAACAATCGTCGGAAGTGAGTCGCATCAGAACAACGTTTTGCAATATCCGCCCTATCGATTAGCCCGAAGAGCCTATAAGCGACATCACGGACGGAGTGTAAGCAGCCCGTCAGGAATACGATGTAAAAATCGTATTAGGGGACTTCAATGGGAAAATCGGTAGGAACAAATCTCTTCGGTGGGTTAGTTGGAAAACAAAACGGCAACAGATAATGCCTTCCAACTAATAGACTTCGCAGCAACATGTAATACTGTTATCAGCAGCACTATGTGTCCACAACTATGAATTCATAAAGCAACATGGCGATCTCCAGATGGTCGAGCCGCCAACGAAATCAACCATGGGCTCATAGATGCGAGGCACGCATCAAACATCCTGGATGTACACACATTCAGATGGGCAAACGCCGATTCTGTCCACTTTTTCGTCGCAGCCAAAATTCAGAGCGCGACTGTTCGACGGAAAAGCTTCCAATGGTGCGAAAAAGAGACCTCATGGTGTCGCCTTGGTGAGCCAGAGCAAAGATTATAAAATGGTTCTATGACGGGTCGTACTGGCACAGCTCGCCATATATTTTTATCTGGATACTCATATGTGCACGTGCACACCGCACGCCCGTACCATGAAGCTGTTGATCAAAAGTTTCTGTTTTTTGTTTTCATTGCGTCAACTGTGTGGCTTTATAATCTTTGGCCAAAGATTACCAGAGTCTACAAACAACAATTGAGTTAGAGACTCGCTAAAAACTCATCCAGAACCAATATCAACACTCAGTGGATACAGTATCGCAATATCACCAAAGATGATATGTCCGATGATGACATTTACAAATACCACAAAGAAATGGCAGAAGAAGCGCATATCAAGCTGCTACAATGCAAAACAAGGGCCGCGGTATAAGAGTAAAGAACCAAAAGAAGGGAAGAGAAAAAATGCATAAAAGGAAAAACACAATAGAACATACAGTCTCCCAACTCTGTGAAATCGAAGTTTTTCGCGACAAGAATAAAATCCTTCAATCCTACAAAACAGCCAAACAACTAGTAGCTGGATATAAAGTATGAACTAGTCCCTACGAAATAACAATAGGAATCTAGTTACTGACGCAAAGGGAATTTGTAGATGTATACCGGCAGCCTTTTCCAAGTGTTTCTAGGGAAAGAAACCGGTCCACCTCCATTCGACGAAGAGGTTAAAGCAGCGTTTAGATGGATTACCAGCAGAACTCTTCAAATACAGAGGTTTAGCCATAAAAGTGTGCATGCACCAAACCATCAAGAAGTCTGCATGGATGAGAGCATGCCTGATAAATAAAGTCAACCCATGTCAATTATGTCTTGCGAAAACTACCGAGGTTGAGGCATATTACTGCTAAATGTCGCATATAAGATCCTAACCAAGGTACTGTGTGAACGTCTATAGGCTTTATGCAACATAGTGTTGCTTCCGGCCCGGCAGTTCGACCAATGACAAAAATTAAAGCCAAAAGAAACTTCTAATCCTAGCCTTCAGGTTCGAGGCGAGAAGAAATAGCGTACCTCCGGTTTAAAGCTCAGTCACCATCAGCTAGGAGTATCTGTTGGTATTATTTCATAATATGCTCGTTATCTAGTTTCTTAGTTAGCCTGAGGTATTTTTCACAGTCACAATTGGTCTTCGACACTTGTTGCTGACGGAATGTGGCATCCAAAAAAATTGGGGATACACGCTTTAGTTGGTCTCTTGTGATTTCAGCATAACAGCATTGAACGTTCATTAAATGTTTCTACTTTATTGGAATGTTAGATATCCGCATAATAAACGTCTCCTGGTTGCTTCGTAACCAGCCTGTGATAGTAGCAAACACAGCTGACACTCCGGAGTATCCCTAGTGCAGCAGGCAACATATTCCTGTCCAGGACCCCTTCGTAGCCTAATCTGTAAGCAATGACTGCTGTAGAAGCTGTCTTTCGATTTTCATAACCAGCTCTTTTCAATTAGAGTAACAATTTGTTTCAGGCCAAAAAAAGTTAGAACTTACGCAATTAGAGAACTGTTCTCCCAGGGCTGAGAACCCACCGCCAAGCGTTGACAACCACGACATTAGATAGTCGACTTCTATTTTCTCTCTTATTGAGTGTGATGTGATTTGGTTCCTGAAATATTAAAACTTAGTGCACAATTGATTGTAAGATCAACTGAAAATCATTACCATTTGTAATCAATTGCTTCCCTCTCTGGTAGGACTATCTGAATAAACAAAACATTGCAATTTACAATCGGGTTCGCCTCCAATCTCTGTCTGTAGTTGGAATAATCATGAATTTCTTTTAAAAAGTAATAAACATCAATTCCATTAGCTTCAGTCTTTAGTAGAAATTTTGAGAGTTTATTTCGCGGAGACTTCCTTGGCAGTTTACTTATACTTTTGTCCTCTATTATGTAGTATTCTCTTTCTTTGAAATAATTTGAAACACATATGGTAAATGTCATTTTGTGATGATTTTTTTAAATTAAAATAATTTGTATAGCCGAAACTGTTGGTTTGAAAATTGAATCGAAAATCTCTTTCGTTTGTTCTTATTGGACGAAGGGACACCGATAAAAGTAAAACAGCTGCTCTTGACAGAACGATTGCCGGCAGACATTTTTTTGTGTGTCATGAGAGCTGTATCGATATACGAGTGATAGAATTATATGGGTCATTGCACAATGTAGATGAAGATTGTAAACTGCGATTGTACTAGAAACAATGCATGCATCACTCGTATGAATAAAATAACAACAAATTGAAATTATATTGGGCCAGTTCTACTTACTGAATGTTAGCCGGCTCGACCACTGAGGCAACAAGCAATAGCAATAGAAAACATGCGATATTATAGTTAACAATTATTTTATATTGAATCAAATAAGATGTCTCGGGGTCTCACATTAAGGCCTGGATTTTCAGTGCGAGACCATCCTAGTATCGGAATTCATCTCGAGTTTACTCGATGTTGTTCAGTCAATTTGAATCCAGAGTTAACTGTGAGTTAAAGCAGCAAGTTTGGTGAGTTTACCCTGGGACTAAATGATCAGAAGTATTTATGACAGATGATAAAATTCTATACATTTCATAAATTTTTGACAGCATAATCGATAAATTATGAGTGCTACCAAATCAAATAACCACACTCGGAATCAAATCAAATTTGTTTTGGGCTGTAAAACCAGGCCTGAATATGCAACTCAATATAGCAACGTTATAGCGCGTACTATCAACACTTGCGAGTAGTGACAGGTCGTTAGAGGCTTTTGCGATTACGACGATTTATTTAATTTGGGAATAATATCGGACGATCCAGTTTACAATACAAAGCTTGTAGAAATTCGGTAAAATATCCCTGCACTTACGATTTTACTAGAAACGACCACAGCAGAAGCTAAAAATTTATTGCCACACTGTTGCTTTCATGTAAGAATAGGTTAAAATAAAAGATAGTTGCTTATTGCTTGTTGCCTCAGTGGGAGAGCCGCATTAGCAATTTTTTCTCCATTGTATTACCCAGACTTCATACAGAGGAGTACCTATGCAATTATAATATCTTTTATTTTTATTTTTTTATTGTAATATCAATCTGCCGTTGATAAAATAAATTCAACATATAAATTCGTCCCGAAAATCTTATACAACATTTTCTTTTTTCCGTATCTGTTTTTTTGCCACATCCAATAGCGTATTCTAAGTTTTAGTTGAAAGGATTGATCACTTTTGGCAGATTCCTTACTTCAGTTTGAAATTTTTATTTTTATTCGCATTCGGTAAATAGTTTTAATTCAATTATTATGATTTTTTAGTAAGTGTAAATTATCTCTATTTATGTCAAGTGAATATTCATTTCCCGTATTTATTAGAATTCACTAAAACGCATCTCAACGGTTGTACAAATAATTGTGCACTGTATGACCTTATAGTCTTTACTCAGCCTTTATTCAGGTTCACACAAATTTGTATTCATAAAATATTTCCCCATCCATAATAGTTATACAGGGTTTGTGTCAAATAGAGCACCAAAAAAGGGGAAATCTATAACAATTGGCTGTTCCACACCACGGCAGAGTTGCCATGAGATAATTTTTATGGTTGCGAAACTCATAGCGACAGCTTTGTTTTAAACAGATTTTTAACATTTTGTTGACTTGTGTTGATTTGCACCATCGTTTAGAATGTTGAGTCTGAAAAATTACCATTTGAATTAATTAAACCGTAAAATACAACACTGCTACCCTGGAACAGGTTTTTGAACTTACAATTGAAACTTTGGTAACCTTGATGCTCCGTGTATACAGAAATAAACAAAATTAAATACTTTTTTATAGGCACTATTCAATCATCAAACGCGTTTAGGTTATGTAGTCTCTATTCAACGTTGTATAAGTTTTATGAATAATGGTTTTGCGTTTAGAGGCATTTTAAACAATTCATAACTTTATACAATCCTTAGAATGAGTATATGAATAAGGCTTCCTCTATTGAGGGTCGCACAAATTCTTATTCCTAAAATATTTCCCCACCCATAATAGATACATATAACTACAAAGTTTGTGTCAAATAAATAAATCTATTACAGTTGGCTATTCTACAGCTCGGCAGAGTTAAAAAGGTTAATTTTTGTGATTGCGAAATCCCCGGCGACAACTGTTTTTGTTTTCATTTATTTAATAAAGAAATGAATTTAAACAAAAATAGTTGGTTAAAGTAATAATTTTTGCATTATAACTTTGAACAGCATATTTTTGCTTAATAATTCTTTTCATTGATGACATATACAATGGAATTAAATTTAATGATTACATCCTATATTACATCATAGACACTGAGAACATGGAAACAAATTTTTCTTAAGATCCTAGCGAATGCTTAATTACTTTTAAAATAATTTTTGCAGTGAAATAATTTTTGGGACTCGAAACTCGTATTTGCTTAACACTTCTTGGAAATTATTAATTTTCGTTTAGTGATAATATTTTTATGACGCAGTGGCGCGATGAGCTGCCGCGCAGTCGTAGCAATACCTAAAATAATTTTTCACTGGCCCTTCTCTCGTGGTGATATGACACATTATCCGAGTAGTATCAATTGCAAGAATAGCTTATCTCAACTTCGCCGTTCGGAGTCGGCATAAAACAGGAGGTCCCGCCATCGCATCAGAAGTACTCACGTACACATGAATGATTGTGAGAAAGCTAGTCCCTGGATACTAACGAGCTTGTTGCGCCAAAAAAATGTATATATTTTTATTTTTATAATATTTGTAAATATCAAAAGACAGTGGTATTGGGGAATAATGTTCTCCTAACGGATTGTCCGGAATTTTTTCAAGCTTCAGTAAAACGCGTATGGCGCTGTATAATTTCTTATGTCGAATGCATAGAGGATCATTTGCATGAGACAGACAGATAAGACTGCTCCATAAGGTTGTTATAATATAACCATTGAAACGTCAATATATAATGCTCTCATTTTGTTTAAGATTATTGTCTCATATAATATAAAGCTGTTGATCGTTTTCTATTTGCATTTATGATAGTTTTAACCCAAGGTTTTGTTTTTCAAATTCATATTTTTATTTTAATTAAACTTAAAACATAAATTCTAGACAAAAGAGTGGTGGATACACTGGATCTAAGCAACTTTCTCTTTTACAGAGGGTTGGGCGTTAGATCAAATCCAAAGCATGAGACAATTTGAAAACATTCGGAATTTGGCCAAAACACACATTGATGCTAAAAATGATATTTATAATGTCGAAATGTTGTTAAACGAACGTTTATTCCGGAATTTGAGGGAATCGGTGTCTATGTGAATAATAATAATTTTCCGTTATTGGTCAAAACTGAAAATTCCGTTTGGGGAAAGTTGGGCCAAAACTTATTATGTGGAATTCCTGCAAACAGTAATAGTAGTATATAAATTAAATTTCATTAAATTTGACCAAATATTTCGCTAGAAATGGAAATTCTTCATATGTCCTAAATGCAAAAATATGTTATATGAATTTTCTCGAAAAAACAATATCTTTCTCTTTATAAGAGAAAGTTAAAAAAAAAGTATGCAGTTTTGTTGGAACTGATATGCTTAAATCGATAAAATCGAGGTAATGTATAATTGTTATATGGCAGGTAAACGGCTAAAAGCAAACAAAAAAATGGCCTTGACAAAAACAAACTTGGATACGAAGTTTGAAGAAAAGCTTCAAGTCGCTTAGGCTGCAGAGACCAAACGGTTTAAAAAAAATTTTTTTTTGGGTAGCTCTATCATCGTAATATTACAATCAATCCAGATCTCGAGGTCGATTTTTTTTTCACGAAAACAATACCTTTCTCTTTGTAAGACAAAGTTAAGTTAAGTTATCTGTCTCTCTCCGTTTCATTTTTTTTCTTGTTCTGTTTGGGATTGGGTTGATAAAAAAAAATCCTTCGCAATAACCGTCATTAACATAAGCCAAAAAAAACTAGTAACGGATAAACGTAAAGAAAGGAAAAGGGGAAAAAGATGTGTTGTCTGTCAGGCGTTCCGTAGGCTATCTGAGGACGACGTATACACGAAATGGTTGGGTGTTGTAAAACGAGGGTAGACTCTGATTGGCTTTAACTTGGCAATGCCTTATGGTTGCAACTCGAACTACATATCAAATGCTTATTTTTAGCCTCCAAGTAACCATCGGGTGCTTATCTCATCCAACCGGATTTGGCTTGCTAAACGATAAGCGTGGCCTGCTGTACCAGGTGACAAGCTTCTTCGACATATTCGGACAACTGGTTGTCTAGTAATTTCAAGGGTTATTCAGGCCACATGAACAGAGATGGTGGACGATGAACCGAAAGGCCAACGGCAGTGCTCAATCCCGTAGTGGATACTGATGGCCTTTAGATTAACTACCCAACAATTGAAAAAACTGACGGTTACGAGGCAACCAATAGAAAAAGAACAACGACGTTCGTATATGCACCTGGAATGTGATAACACTAAACAGGAGTGGTGCAAGCGAACAACTAGAGGAAGTCCTAAACTGCTACAAAGCAGACATTACTGCCTTCCAGGAAATACGATGGTATGGGCCGGGCAAAAAGAGGATGAAAACTGTGGCACCTACTACGGACCGTGTTATAGTGAGCAGAAACAACGACTATTCGGATGCGGATTTGTTATAGTTCCAGACTTAGGCAAGAAGCCTTATGTTTCAAAGACATTAGCGAACGCATTGTAACAATCCGCATCAAGGCCCAATTCGCCAAGATAAGCCTTATATGAGCTCACGCCAAAATGGAGGAAAAGATGATATAGCTAAGGATTGTTTCTATGAGCTCGTTGACAAAACCTATGAGCGACTAAAGAAGTACGCTGTTAAAATCGTGCTGGGAAATTTTAGCACAAAGGTAGGAAGAGAAGACATCTTTAGCAATATTGTCGGAAAACATAGCCTACACGACAACACGTCTGGTAACGAACTTACCAGACAACGATCACATTGCGACAGACAAGACGCACGCATCCAGTATTTTGGATGTCCGAACATTCCGAGGAGCTAGCATCGACTCGGACCACTACCTTGTTGCAGCAAAGGTAAGAATGCGGATATCCAACACGAGACAACAATCCAGAAATACTGTGAAAAGTTTAATGTCGAAATACTGCAATCGCAAGAGACCGCCAAGACTTTCGCGCAACGCGTATCCCTAAATCTCTCGATTATCACCAAACCACCAGCATCGAATGTCGCGTCCACCAGCAAGAAACCCCTGGTTTGATAACGAATGCCGACAGATGCTAGCAGCCAAGAACGAGCTGCAAGTGAAGACGAGAGCTGCCGTTGAGCTCTACAGGCAGGGAAAAGAAGGCAAGAACACCGGCTTTTCAGAAAAAAAGAAAAAAGGACAAGAAAAGCGCGCGGAACGATGTTCGCATGTTTCACCAAAGTGTAAACGTCAAAGCCAATGATACAAGGCTCGAACAGAATCCCGTCGATTTGAGCAAGGAAATATCGTAGTTGAGACACAGTCGATGCTGAGGATATGGAAGAACCACGTCTGGACTCTCTGCAGACTGTTAAACTGCGATGACGAACAACATTCCGCTGTAAGGCAGAACGAACCATTCAATATTGGCAATGACAGCGAAAACTGCCAACCACCCGACCTGAGTGAAGTGAGAATAGCAATATCTAAACTCAAGCCTTATAAAGACTGCCGGAAATGACGACCTTCCCGCTGAGCATTATAAAGCCTGCGGAGATGACTTGGTAAGTAACGTCCACTCATAAGCCAAATATGGTCGGAGGAAAGTATGCCTGAAGAATGGAACATCAGCATCGTCTGCCCTATCAACAAAAAACATCTACGAATTGAACAGAACGTCACCATTGACAGATATAACTTTGAGGTAATACTGGACTTTGTCTATCTCGGTTTCTATATTAAATCTGACAACAACATCTCGTCAGAAGTGAAACGAAGAATTACTCTTCCCATCCGCTGTTTCTTCGAGCTAAGAAGGCAAATCAGTAGTAAAGCCCTCACTCGAATTTACCAAGGAGATCCTATATAAGACCCTGATCATCCCAGTCCTGCTCTACGGCGACTTCTGAGGAAAATTCTTCGAAAAATCTTCGGTCCCGTTTGCGTTGACGGGCTATGGAGACGAAGATTCAACCAAGAAATAGCTGTACTGCGACATGCCCCTGGTGAAAAAAAATCCGCATTGAACGTTTAAGATGGCTAGGGCATGTACAACGATTGGACACCAATACTCCGGCTCGCAGAGTCTTCGATTCCCAGCCAGACTTCGGACGCAGTAGAGGAAGACTTCGCCTTAAGTGGCGCACACAAGTAGAAACCGACCTCAACCAACTTGGAGTGCGCAACTGGAGGCAGTTAGCTGAAGACCGGGCTATTGTAGAGGCATGTTGGTTGAGGCCCAGACTGTAGCGCCACTTAAGTACGTAAGTAAGTAAGTATACATGCTGTAGAGCATCCTGTTTGAGTGATGATTTTATAAAATAAACATTCATTTTCCAATAACGACGATTTGCACAAACGCATGTATTCAACTATCTAGCGGTTAGCTCAACTACCCAGACACTTATTTGCGGATTTCCTGAAGCTGACTATTGTTTAGTTAAACTTTTAAATGGGCTTAAGATTTGTATCCAGTTATTCAAACCAATAATTTTACTAGGGGTGTCTTTCGAAAGGGATTTACATTTTCCAATATTTTAAATTACCACCGGACATTACATATCCGTACAAATATCGATAGTCAACATTATTTCTAAAAATTTTGACTAATCTAATCTATTTACAATGATAAAGAGTATGACTCAATTGGTAGCGACGTCATAAATATTTGCGTTGCAATAAGTCTACAAGAGATAAAATATTTACCAAGAAACCAATAAAGAAACAGGTTGTGCCTTGATGGATAACCTGAGCATGGTGATATCAAATTATGGGCACCAATATTATGCCGATCCTTTATTTGCATAAAATCGAGTACGTAACGTCTGTACGCACATAAACATAGGAGTTAAGCCAATTCGCTTTATCAAAGTGTAACAATATCGTTATCACTAAAACATTGAAGCACTCCGATATGGAAACAGTACCTGATAAGATAACGGGACGCTTCAGGGTAAAAATTATTAAACGTTGTTAAGTGTAAATTCTCCGAGTTATTTTTTATTCGAAAAGCGTCGCGTCAAGTTGATTTCTGTATTTTCCTGTCCATAATCATTTTTGTTGAAAATGCGTTATTTGTACCTAGTTATTGTAGCATTGGCATATGTTGCATACGTCAGTAGTGGTAAATATTAAAATAAATAAAAATTCAAAACTTTTTTCAAATATTGTGTTCTATAAACAAATATTAAATTAAAATATTTTACCGGCTGTGGATTTATATTAGTGGAAGTTTTTATATCGATTTGTAGCCTAAAAAAGTCATGTGTTTTTGAAAATAGTTTGCGAACATTTTTGAAATTATGTCACAACATTTCAAGGAAATTTGCCGATTAAAAAAAGCCCCCTAATAACCAAAGTCCGATTTTATCAATAAGTATTTATCAGAGATAAGGGGAGCTATTAAAAAAAGTGGTATCATTTTATATGCTGTGTGCCAGGTGCTAACGGTTGTTTAATGTTGAAAAAAACCTATTTTGTTCTGGGGCGTTGCCCCGTCTTTGAAATAATAACCTGGGTCTCAACCTAATGCTTCTCCAATTAGCTCATTCTTCAGTTTTGCTTTTCAAATTGTTCGAGGTCTGTTTATCTGACCGGAAATCAAAGACTCTTCGCCATTGATTTCATAATTTACATATAAGTTTGCAAGTGTCATAAGCACAGCACAAGTGCTGAAAACAATGTATTGTCAAAAATATACCAAGTACTCAACACATTGCATGGTAATAATTTTAAGTTGCCAACTTAAACTGTTTATATGCACAATGGCGAATATTAGCTGGGTGCAGTGGCCTACTGTTTAGACTCCTAAGCTCGGGATCCATATGGTTTAACGATATGACAACATCTTAGACAAAGGTATAAAACAGTAATAAGAAATTTCAAATTCGCCGTTTGGATTCGACGTTAAGCAGGAGTTATAAATTTATGTGTCAAAAATAAATCTTCACACACACAAATAAATAGAGAAAGTAAGGTTTAAGGCCTTGTATTGGCAGTTAATGTCAGGTATTTGATATTTTTATATATGAATTGGTGAAAACATGTTTTTCAGTTAACTACGTTAACTACGAGGTAAGGTACAACTTTGGTGAGGTGAACTAGACAAACAGATACTTTTGACATATGTTGGAAGAGCAAGAGTAGTGTTTTAATGTGTGTTTTGCTTTTTGTGAGGGGAGCTGCAAGAATAAAGTCGACAAACTTCGATTCCTTTTTTACAGATCAATCGTTAGATCTATAAACATACTATTAACGCAACATAAGTAAATGCCAAAAACCACATGTATAAGAATGCGGCAATTACAATGAGCATGACTAATAAAATACCACTAATGGAGTTAAAGATAATCCTGCACCGAAAATGTGTCCATGCCTCAACTCTAGAATAATTTTAATACAGAGTCAGTTATCTATGGTTAAGTCAATATTTGAAAATCGGAGCCTATGTTCTTTAAAACCACACGTTTTTTTCGGTTTTTTACTTAAATCCGTTCTCGTTTTTTTTAAAGAACTTACTTAATCTTACTGGAAAAGTACGGGAACATTTTCATATACTTCTTCTTCTCTATAGATCAATCAGTTCTTTACTAAAGGAAGTAAAGATTTATTAGTATTCGTGCGAATACGCTTAAAATCGAGATTTTTATGAATTGATCTAGAACAAAAAAATTAATTTAGAAAAAAGAGTACAATTTTTCCCTATCGAAAACGCTATTGCTTATATCTCGATATCGGTTTAATCGCCACCAAAAATCTAATTACGAAAACAAATTGGTGTCTGTGATGATAGCTCATTTTCTCATGCAGAATACTTGATACAGTGATTTTCGAATCATTCAAGCAAGTGATGATTTCAAGAGCACTAGCATCGCTTTATTTAATATAATAATAATAAGGAGTTTATGTTTGTGTACAACTTATATTTATATTATCAGATAATTATTGTTTGCCCTATCGTCGCAAGCAAACTGTCATATGTCAAAAATCATACATTTTCAGAAGAGCTATTTGAAGTTCTTCATTGCTAGGGATGCTTCCCTAAATGCGAAACTACACTTACGCCCTCTCGCTGTCAGTTTAAGAGCTATAGCTATGACGGTTTAATAGAACATTTTTTTTTGCGAAACAGTCTTTATATTTAACTCAAAATGGCCAAATGTTGACTTATGTTAGCTTGCTTTTCAAGCGAAGATATGTAATTGGCAATATTTATTATAAATTGGTAACATTTTTACAAGTTTATGTAGCTGCTAGCAAAGAGTATAAAACTACATAGAGTGCGCATATCATACCATGAAATTTTTCTATGTGGTGTACTGATATTGGTATCAGTGTTCACATTGCTACCCCAGCATCAAACAACAGCATAGCCGACGCATACAAATGATAAAATTTCCCCTTTGCACTTACCGCCCGCGTCAGACTCTGCAACAAAATTTTTAGCTATTATGCGTTCTCTATGTAGTTCTATACTCTTTGGTACTAGATCATTTTAAATTCGAAAGGAATGGAACAACGAAAAATGTTATTTTTTAGTTTACATCCATTATTTTCCAAGTGGTCCATTTGATAGACGATAGCTTATACAAGTCATTGTTAAATAAAACTGCTTAGTTAACGCTCCAACGACTTTCATGCAACGCCAGAAAACCGTCGCAAGCGTAGGAGAATTAGAATGGAAAATATCTTATAACAATATTCGAAATTTAACAAACTTCGTAATTTTCTCAAGCGTGATTTTGACCCGTCACATCCAAAACTGCCAAACACCGAATAATGAAAGAGCATTGTTTTAATTTCTGCCGTTTTAGGGGCATTTATGAAACGTTCAACTTAATCATACAATTTGTCGAACCGTTGCATGAATATCCCTTTTTTGAATTCGGTATAGTTTTGTTAGAAATGCAAAAAATTTGGCCACATTTGCATGAACATTTTATTGGGATGCGTAAAATTAATAACTTTAACAAAAAAAAGGTGTTTGAACTGTAAACCGGATAACAATTATTCCACATTCTTCAGGTTTCTATAGTGTACTCAACAAATTCATTATCTGTCTATAACATATAATGGTTTTCCAATAAGAGCGCTACAAAAGTTTTTTTTAATAAAGGGTAATCCATTTCGAGGTTCCCTAGTTTTTTAAAGAAAAAAACACAGAAAATTCAAATTTAATGGAGAATGTTTATTATCATTTGAAAGAACATTGTTTGGCATTTATTTTTTGAAGATTATGTCTATCAAATGTTGGCCGTTGCTACGTCGCAGATGGTCCATCCGTTGAGCATAATTTTAAAAAAAAATGGACCGATGATTCTACCGGCCCACAAACCACACCAAACCGTTGTTTTTTCTGGATGAAGTGGCAGTTCTTCAATCTCTTCAGGTTGCTCTTCGTCCCAAATGCGGCAATTTTGTTTGTTTACATACCCATTGAGCCAGAAATGGGCCTCATCGCTAAACAAAATTTGCCTCGAAAACGTCGGATCTTCTTGGAACTTTTCAAGAGCCCATAGAGCGAAGCGATGTCGCTTGGGAAGGTCGAGCGGCTTCAGTTGTTACACAAGCTGTATTTTGTACGCTTTCAATTTAAGATCTTGACGTAAAATGCGCCAAGTCGTTCCATACGTCAGTCCGAGTTGCTGCGAACGGCGCCGAATCGATTCTCTACGGTCTTCGTGTACACTCTCAGCTACGGCCGCTATATTTTCTTCACAGCGTGCTGGACGTGGTCTATTCGGTCGAATATTATCCAATAATGAATGCTGGGTCTCAAAATGGGTGATGGTGTTGCGAATAGTACGCTCAGTAGGCCGATTATGTTGACCATAAGTTGAGCGAAGTGCACGAAACACATTCCTCACAGAACGTGAATTTTCATAATAAAGTTGAACAATTTGTAAACGTTGTTCGCGTAAGTCTTTCCATTATGAAATGCCAAACAATACTAAACAAAAATAACATGACAGCATGACACGACTCACACGTGATCTGTCAAAAAAGGCTATTGAAAAAAGTATCTCTACTTGGATCACCCGTTATAACAAAAACGGTTTTAGATATCAACGAAATTCTTTATTCCTGTAAAAGTACGTTCGATACCATTATGTATGGAATTCGATTTCTTTTGCATGGCCACCACGGGCACGCTTGCAGAAGTCCAGACCCTGAACCCAATTTTCGACGGTTTTCAAGCATAAGTCGGCCGATACTGCTGCAATTTCACGTCCGATATTCGTACGAAGTTCATCAATCGTCGCTGGCTTGTTGGCATAGACCATAGACTTGACGTAGCCCCACAGGAAATAGTCTAACGGCGTCAAATCGCACGACCGAGGCGGCCAAGCGACTGGACCATTTCGTGAGATAACACGTTTTCCAATAAATTAATTGTGGCATTCGCTGTGTGGATTGTGGCGCCGTCCTGTTGGAACCACATGTCCTCCAAGTCCATATCATCCAATTGGTGCAAAAATATTCGTTTACCATTGAACGGTAGCGATTCCCATTCACAGTAACGTGCCGGTCTTGATCATCACGGAAGAATGACGCCGCCGGCCCATAAACCACACCAAACCGTAATTTTTTCGTGATGCAATGATGACTCATGGAGAACGTGTGGATTGCTGCCTGACCAATATGGCATATTTTGTTTATTGACGAAGCCATTCAGCCAGAAATGGCCTCATCGCTGAAGATGATTTTTCGATGAAAATCCGAATCATTTTCAAGTTGTTGCTCAGCACAATTCACGAACATACAACGCTTCAGGTGGTCAAGCGGCTTCAGTCCTTGCGTCAATTTGATCTTGTAAGGATTTAGGCCAAGATCTTTTCGCAAAATTTGCCACAATGACGTCACAGAGATGCCCAACGCTTGAGAACGACGTGTGAGAGACACATTTGGGCTTTCTTCAACTGAAGCCTCAGCGGCACTTCTTTGTCTCACTGGCACGGGAACATTTTTTACTGTGCATGTGGATCCAATTTTTTCCGCTAGACGCTCAATTGTTGATCTGCTAGGACGATTATGACGATCATAAGTTTGGACGTAGCGCTCTTAACGTTGAGGGCACTGACTCCGCATTTCGGTTGTAAATTTTAATAATTTCGACTCGTTGTTGGATCGTATATCTTTCCATCATGAAATGGCAAACCTTACTGAAGAGAAATGTCAAAAGAACGGCAAGAAATATGGCGTCGTTTGCTGTCCCTGTTGCACAACTTTTGTAGCGTCCCTGTTGAAAAACCCGTCGGCATCGGCAATAACGCTACGAATGTTGGCTTCCAACTTTAACGTTTCTGTTTTTTTGGCGTAGTCGAGCGACTTCACGTAACCCCAAAGAAAATAATCCAATGTTGTCAAATCACACGATCCTGGTGTCCAATTGACCGGTCCATTCCGCGAATTTATGCGCTCATCGAATGTTTCCTTCAATAAATCGATTGTCACGTGCGCTGTGTGGCATGTAGCGCCGTCTTATAAGAACCACATCTCATCCACATTCATGTCATCCAATTCGGGAACAAAATAGCCGGTTAACATGGCTCTATACCGGTCTCCATTAACGGTAACTGACTCTCCAGCATCATTTCGGAAGAAGTATGGCCCAATGACTCCACCAGCCCATAGGGCACGCCAAACAGTCAGCTTTTGTGGATTTAATGGAGTCTCAAGGGTGTTATGTTTTTGTTTTGCTTGTTGACGTAGCCATTCAACCAAAAATGAGCCTCATCACTGAACAAAACTTTGCGATGGAAATCAGCATCGAGATCAATTCCATTTATAGGCCCATACACCAAATTCACAACGCATTGGATGGTCTCGCGGCTTTAATTCTTGCACAAAGTCTTCGATAAAGTTGGACAAAGCTCCAATTGCTATGCACGGTGGGGTCTTCGGGTCTTCTTCAACACTTTGCTCTACAGCGGCAATTGTTTCTTCGGTGCGCACTGTTCGACGTCCTTGCGGATGCGTATAATCATATAGAGTAAACGTAGTGCGAAAACGATTTATGGTTAACCGAGTCAATTGCTCTGATGGACGATTTTGTCGACCATAAAATGGACTCAGCTTGCGGTAAACTTCACGAACTGAACCATTATTATCGCAATAAATTTGCACGATTTGCAATGGTTGTTCATTTGTCAACCTGTTCATGATGAAATGGCAAACCAAAATGAACATAAATGACATTAGAGTTGCCCGATTTGACCATAAAATGTCAGTTTTATTTATATTCGAAAAACCAAACTCTAAAAAAACACCCGTTTCAATACGAATTCTTTATAAAAACTTTAGCATTGACCCACATTTGGTTTTTATTTATATTCATTCAATCAAACATTATGTTTTACAATTTTGCGGCAACTTTATAGTTTTGAAAAAGGCGGATGGATAATCAATAATCCGATGCGAATTTATCGAAGTTAAACAACCCAAATGTAACTAGCTATTCTACAGGTTTTGATGGAAATCATCTATACCAATTGGCATTAAATAATGTTGTATATCAAATTAGATATTTTGGATATCGTCATTACGAACTGTTTACGCACAACATTTTAGTAAACCGTCTCAACGAAAATTAATAGGTTTTAGGGACATTCGGGATGTGACCCTATAATACTGTTTATTAAAACGGATTATCGCAGGGCATTTGAAGAAGTTTTAATTAATTATGACTAATAAAGTCACGGTTTGTATTAAACAAACCGTAGCTGTCATATTTGTTTGATCTCCTTTTTGCTTAGCTCACCCCATATCACATATACTGAATGGCAGTGAGGTCTGAGGCCTTTGTATGAGTAAGAGTTCAAACAATTTTACAATTTTAACATTTTCAATGATGAATTGAACAAAAAGTTATAATTTGGCATTATTAAGGTCTATTACTTATTTTCTTTCTTATTTTTGTTTTGGTTATTTGTATCTTTAAACAACTTTTAATAGAATTTTTTTTTAAAGAGCTTTAGATAACATAAGACCAAGAAGTCAATAGCCTACCCATGTATTTTAGGAGTGAAACTCTCCTAAATATTCATAAAAATGTACAAATGTACATTTACAGCAGTCTTATATGATTTACTATAAATTACATGGGTGTGGCAAAATC
The DNA here is from genome assembly GCA_949824845.1 of Rhingia rostrata. Taxonomy (NCBI): domain Eukaryota; kingdom Metazoa; phylum Arthropoda; class Insecta; order Diptera; family Syrphidae; genus Rhingia; species Rhingia rostrata. The sequence goes on along the minus strand of OX463755.1, from coordinate 158,688,272 downwards.
TTAACTTAACTTAACCGAAAATCTCGGTTAAGTTCGTTTACGGCACTCAAAATCGGAAACCTTAGAGGAAAATCTGAAAAGTTCAATCTAAAAACCGTCTAATATTAATAAAAAAAAAACTCAGCAAATAACGTACAGCTGTGATTTTCGAATTTATCAATAAATGCCTATCTTTTCTGACTAACTAAACAAGTGATGAAACAAGTATTTATTGGGTTATTAAACAGTAATAGTGTCGAAGCATTTCAATATTTGTCATGATTAAGCTGGTACGATGAAAAATGGTGTCATATCGCAAACATGTATTAATAATATTCACACCTTTTTAAATAGTCAACCAATCTATTATCAATTCTTTATCATCGTGAAAACTGATAACAGTGGACATATACCTATATATGCAAAGCAAATATTTTATTATATTTGAATTGCTACAAACCCCATTTGTTACTTGTATTTATTTAAAATTTATCAATGCTATCTCGTTTTTCCCCTTTAGATGCATGCGTTCAGTGCGACTCAACTACCGATCCAAAATGCGCCACAAGCCCTGAACGATTCCTAGCTAAGGAGTGCACAAACTCTACCTCAAAGTGTTACTCCCGAGTCAAAGGTAAGTGGTTATCAGATGTGACAATTAAACATTACCGTAATAACTAATTTAACAGGTGGAGTTACTATCAGAGGATGTGCATCTGATTTGGATAACTCAACCGCAAATGCTTGTTCAAATGAAATGGAATGCTTGATTTGTACATTTATGGAAGGTTGCAATCGTAATGTAAGTAATTGGTAAATAAATGAGAGAAGGTATATATTTTTGAATTGAATAATTATTTTTTAGGTTTTCCCAACACACAGAGCCCAATGTTTGCAATGCACAGGAAACGGAACTGGAGTTTGTGCTAGTGATACTTTTGCCAGGCCTAAGGTTTGCCCTCTCTACAAGCTTGGAGACAAGTGCTTCATTCGCAAAACAGCAAGTAAGTTTAAATGGTTAGATAATTTTAAATAAGTCGACATAACGATGAGCGGAAATTCATCATTTAGTTTCTAAATTTAAGCCTTCGTTCATTTATTTGTGCATTTTCTAGATTGTTTGAAAGAAATGTATAATTTCAAACATTTATACGTTGAATTCTATCAACTGCGACTGTAATGCATGCCTAATGAATCCATGTTAATTCGATGCTTGAAATAAAATGTTTTTTATCGTAACACCAACCAAATCGACCATTAGCTGAATTTATAATGAACAAGCGTCAAACTCCTAGGCTATTAATCTTTGACAGTTTTCATTTTTTCAGTAAGCGAATGGTTTTGCGAAATATCAAACACAAATTTGTTCATACCATCAACATATAAGAGTAGGAAACAAACTTAAGTCTCAAACAAAGCTAACTTTTCTAATAAGTTTAAATATTTGTCGCCCCCTGCCACACCCACTTCAAGAAAAACAGGAGTTATGTAGTGTACTTGTCTTATTTCATGCATAAAAGGCCTTGAGTCCCACCCACTTTTTAGGCCATTTTGTTTGGAGAAAGTTAAAAAAAAGAAAGGATTGAAACAAGTAGTTTAGCAGATTTAGCGTGTAGAATATTTGGAATGTCGCACACATTTTGGAAATATTTTTGTTGAAAGATGGTAAGGTATTAAACGTTTGGCAAAGTAGATTATATCCTTCTTATAAGCTACTTTTTTTTAAATACACGTTGAATGTATTTCAATCAGAAACCCAGGGTGTCCGCCGGGAAAGTATACTACTTTGTTTGTTCATAATTTTTGATTAAACGGAAAAGATTAGATCTAATATTGATGAATGTTTTATTTAATGTCGGCAATTATGTATGGAATACAATATCAGGTAAATGTCCGCCTCTGTTAGTCTCACAAATGCGAGCCCTTTTGAGCACATTTTTCATTACATTCTCACACATTTCACGCTATATTTCATACCACATGTTAATCAACCCCAAAGCATGCAGTTGTTGCATTAAAAAGTTTTAAATCAAATCACGATATCGCTTCATATTCGCAGTTGCCGTTACGCCGTTTTCATTTTTAAAGAAGTAAGGTCCAATGATTCCTCCTGACCAAATTGCACACCAGACTGTAACTTTTAATGGATGCAAAGGTGACTGATGAATAACTTGAGGGTTTTCCATTGCCCAGAGAACCGACTATTCTGTTTATTCACATATCCATTCAAATGAAAATGCACCTCGTCACTCATTTTTTCATGAAAATCGGGGTTATCATGGGCTAGCTGTAACATCCTATTGGCATATGTACGTACGTTGGCGTAAATGTAAATGGAAACTTTCTCATCGTCACATTAATCGATGATTGATTTTGATAAAATGTTTTAACGATTAAAACACGTTGGTTTATCGAATATTTTTCCATAAAAAATTTGCCACGTGTCTACTTCACGACGGCCAAATATGAACTGTCAAGACTAACGTTTACGTTACGTAGTATACCTTCATGGCGGACACCCTTCGTGGATCTTTTTCGTAGACTACAGGATCTATGCAATAAGACATTTTAGGGTTGCAGTAATTCTTCGTATGATATAGCCGGTAATACCATGCACGAAATGTGCTGGTGAAATTAGAGCTAAGTAGCAGGGATCGTGTTTATAGCCAGAAATAGTAAACCAGCTTTGAAATATTTGTGTCGAGTTGTTTGAAGAAAGTAAACTGAGCTAATTTTCAGATGTTTAACATTACCCAGGAATCTCAGAAACCAATATTCATAAATAGATTGAAAAATGAAAATGATCCGAAGGATTAGGTGTAAAAGCTTATCCAGATGCTTAAAAGATCAAAATGAATTCCCTGATTTTTTTGAAAAGGCTGTAATCGTATCATCAAATAATGAAACTGTCAAAAAAGAGTTGATGAACATGATGATATAACGGCTGTTAATATTTCATATTTTCATATTTCTAACAGCCCTTACATCAACGTGTTCAATATTATTGTAAAAATAATCTTACGTCCTTAACAATCCTCACCTGAACGCAATTTTTGTTATATCCATGTTTTTTTGCTACTTTGATTAATTTTTAGTGCAAAAAACCAACGAACTTATTTTTCTGATCTGCTGCTACCAATTGGTTATCAGAAAGAGTTTGTGCACAAAATGGATAACTGGCCTTTTTTAAATTTTAATTTTGTTATTTGGAATTGAAATTATATTCATATTTGGTGTATGCAAGGTTTGAATATGGGTGGGGGGACATGCTGCCCACTGCAAACCCCCTGCTTGGGCTTACAATTGGATTTGGGATGTGTGTGAAATAAACCCCACTAGCAAAAGGCATTAACAGCTGCAGGACTTATTTCCATTTCCAAATAGAAATAAGCCTCTCAGGGGCTATTTTCTTTTAGTTGGAGATTAGGCCCATGGGGCTTATTTCCGCAGAAGTTATTTCACTGCACCATTGCATTCAGGTGACGATGTATTCTGAAGAGCAATGTTTTTAACAAGAACTTTCCAATAGGTATAAAAGAGAAAGACTGCCATCAGCAATACAAAGTAACTATTTCCCGACAGAAAAATCGCGAGTAAACTATGTAAACTATGGTTATGCACATTTTGAGCCCGGCAAATATCGAACCACAATCACTTTTTTGGGAATGCTAAACTTTATGTATGGGTATTCAACTATTGGTACATCGGAACTTAGCCTTCCAATGTATTCATTATTCCTATATGTTACAATTTTTTGTCAAAACTAATATACCCCTATGGAAGTAAGAGTGTAAATTTACTTGCTCGTAAAACATATCAACTGTTTCCATTTGTAGAATTGTTCAGAACTGCTGTATTTATATGGACATACGACAAAGTCATAATCATAAATAATTAAATTTTTATTATTTCCAGATACTAACACTACCGACTCCTTTATGAGGGGATGTCTCTCATCGGCTCAAGCTGAAAAGAAATGCCTAAGCGATGACTGCTACACATGCGAAGGTACTGGATGCAATTACATTCCATCAGATTCCCAGGATATACCATTGGCAAAGGGTGCTGCAGCGATCCTTAATTACTCATTCTACTTGCTAGTTGCGTGTATCTTTCTTCGTTTAAAATTATTTTAAACTAAATTAATTTTTATTTTTGTGTAAATGTTGATTTTTTTTTGTTTTTTCTTAAGAACACTTTTTGTACCAAGACCTTACATAACTTGAATTTTGTCAAAAAAAATGCAAAAGATTTGTATTTGTATCTACAAATAAATAAAGTTCTATGTCATGATGGAAATGGATGCGATCTTTTGTTTTTATTTATTCAATTTTAAAATAATTTTTCAAAGTGAAACGGAAGTGGAGGAAATGAGAGAATTTAACGATGTGCCAAGGAAATGCAATTACGAACGAGTCAAAGTCAAAGGTACGATGAGTATGAATGTGAAAAGGAAATTTGTATCCATTTTAGGGGTGACTTCCTGTAACTGTTTCGTATAAATATGTTAGCACATTCGAAAATGGGATTAAATTTTTCTGTTTTCTTTAAGATGCACCAGACGGAGTATTGATATTTATAAGCACTAGCTTGCAAGAATGTATGAGTATATAGGGGCGTTCACCAAGTTTTGAGTACGTTTTTTTTATTTTAAAACTGCCGCAATGCTTCTATAGATATTCTTCTTCAAATTATGTAGATTATCCACATCTATGAATATTATGCTATGGTCTTTCAACGCGACGTCAGGCTTATAAACTTATTTCTACATAAAGAAGAAAAGTGACTTTTAAGTATTAAATATATTTTCGTATGTCATTTGTGTAAAAACAGCCTTCACATATGACCCACAGTGAACAATAGTGGCCAAAAATTTGTATTTTTTTTGCTTGAAATGTCAATTCGACTTTTCAAGACACATACCTACGGTTACATTTGGTAATTGCAACAAAATTGACAGACGACGGAAATCTTTGCAAAGAACATAATAAGACCCAATTCAGCCGTTTGGATTGGGCCTGGATAGGTAACAGAAATACACGCGAGCACATAATTGATTGTGATCCAAAGCTCTATATAATAACGAACTAGCTAAAACAAAGCTTAAGACTGAATGTAGATGAATACATAAAAACGCCAATAATGCAATTATAGGTGGAACTTCCTTTCTATACATTTAATAACAATTAACCAGAATATGACAAATCCTAAACCCACAAATTTATTCGAAGAAATAGGAAATCGGTTTCGTATAGTTAGTTACTGGGCACAACATACCTACTGAAATGTCACAAATCGAAAATACATTTGAAGAGGCTTTATTGGAGAAATAGATTAATGGCCGATCAAGTCGTAGTTGATCGATTACAGATATTCATTTATATCGGAAAAAAGGGGCTTGTTAGCGAAGTTAAGTTATATTTATACCCCTCTAAAGTGTATAACAATCACTTTAAAACTTAATAACCAGGTCAGGGAAGCCCATTCAAATTCGGTATAGCTTGGAGATTTACACAAGATTGGTAGAAGGTATACATACTACTAATTTATTGAATTTAAAACCGTGCATTATGGCATTTATAGTGGATACAAGCAGACTCCGACGATATTGCCATCATTGGCAGGGATAAGAGCAATTTTACCGACGCGTTTGCAAGCTGAGAAAAGAAGCGTAGAATTTCATTTTAGCAGGAAACGAAGGATAATGTTATTCTGGGAGAAGAGGTATACCAGTATTTTTTTAATGGTCCATCAACAATCTATAAGTGATATTCTGCATGGCAAAGTGGGATGGAAACATTATTCGAGTTCGAGTATGGTGTGGAGTACCTAATCGCATGAAGGATCATAGGAGCAGTCTTTACGAACATCTTTTAAAAAGCGCCAATTAGCATGTGTTATTATCAAAAGACAGTGCGGTAAAAATGTTTTTAAAGTCCCCCAATATTGGATACATTATCCTACCACCACGTTTGGGAATATAGACATTGCGGGAAGCTGTTAATAAGGCAATACCAAATATAAGGCACAACATCAGCATCGACAGCTACAGCTTTAAGGCAGACTTTGTCTATTTCGGCTCTGTTATTAATTCTGACAATGATGCCCTTTTCGAAATCAAATATAGAGTTACCCCTGACAACTGCTGTAGGAGTACGGCGATGAAACATGGATCGTAACGAAAGCGAATGAGGAAATTAATTGGAGGCGAATATTTAACAACGGACCTTACGTGCTGTACAGCTACTCATATGAAGGCAAATAACTATACATATGACAGCAAATATAACTTAAATTATTTTTTTTTCTCATTATACAACGTATATAGAAGTATTGTGATGGAGCCAAAAATCGAAATATACAAATTTTTATGCTTTTTTTTATATTTTACTATAAAAATATGCAGCAGAGTTTAAGTCTTAAATTTAATGAGGTTATGCCGTATATTAACTTAGACAAAAACACCCACCAGTGTTATTGCTTCATGGCGGGGCTTTTTTCCATTTCGAAAAAGAAATAAGCCCTGTGGCGATTATTTCCTTATTTTGGGAATTAAGACCCATGGGGCTTATTTCCGCAGGGACTATTACACTGCACCAAAATCTTGATGTAGCAGTAGAAACAGTCATGAATTTTCTAGTACTGAGGGTTTTTTGGAAGCTCGAAAATTGACGATATAGCTGCCAAAAAAACGAATTTTAAAATTCCGCAAATATCTAGAATAAAGTGACACAAGCAGTTCTTTTTTGTAAATGAATGATTTCTTATAAAGGAAAACGTTGTTTTATATGAAAATAAGAATGTAGTGTAGTATGAATATTCTGAATAAAGCTGAATACTCAGATTTTTCAAATAATTATTCCATAAAAATGAGTGTAACTTTAATTTAATGATCCATTTAATGATTTTTCGGAAATAAAACAATTTTGTAGGTTGCATAGTAGAGTAAGCACTGAATGGATTTTAATAAAACTTTATTATTTTGACTTATTTAGGGCTTTTTAAAGACTGCTCTGGCCAATATGATTATTTCAATTAAAATAAATGATCCATTTCAAACGACTGATTACAAGACCCCTTTAAAACTGAATTTGAAGAAAACCAATAGAGGCGTTCACGATGCAGAAAAAATGATTTCTTGTAATTGGCACAAACGCAAAATTCTGTTATTAATCCAGGTTTCAAGCAACGTGCGTCTCAAGTTAGCTAGGTCCTTAACCAACTGCCTCCAATTGCGCACTGCAAGTTGGTAGAGCTTGATTTCCACTGCGCGCCACTTATAGCTAGGTCTTCCTATACTGCGACCGACACAACGTCTGGCTGGAAATCCAATACTCTGCGAGGCAGTGTATTTGTGTCAATTCGTTCAACATCTCCTAGCCATTATAAACGTCCAATGTGAACTTTTTTGAATAGGAGTATGTCTTTGTACAGCTCGTGTAGTTCTTTATTGAATCTCGATATTTTCCATTCCCCGTCAACGCAAACGGGACCAACAATTTTTTAAAGAATTTTTCTCTCAAATCGGCCAATGATTCCTTCGCCCAATTTTGATAAGGTTCATGCTTCAGTGCCTTAGATCGGGACTGGGATGATAAGGGACTTATATGGAATAAATATATTCGTACACACTAGAGATTACTCGAATGATACTGAATAAAAATCGATTTTCGGTAAAGAAGCACATTTTGGAGCTGGGATGAGAGAAATATTAGCCAAGTAGACTGGAAGTGTAAGAATAACGATTTATTACTGAATCGTAGATCAGATGGGCAGCTCACCCAGTTACGTAGAGTAACCCATGATTGTATAAATTCTGCAAATGGACTACAACCTAAAACCTTTGACACACTGGTGGTACAAATACCATGGCATTGGTACCATTGTGTTGGCAATACCTTGGGATGATACACACTTCATGTATCTAGTATGAGTTCAAAAATGGCAACACAAAAATTAGTTCTTTTTAGTACCATTTAGGAAGAATGGCGCTGCAATCAGTAGAATTATATGTATATGACGGTGAAAATGCTAGTATTGAGCCAAGCAGACATCATTCTACTCGCGTGGCATTAGCGTGGTATTTCATAGTATAGTATGGTATCGTATAGTATAGTATAGTATAGTATAGTATAGTATAGTATAGTATAGTATAGTATAGTATAGTATAGTATAGTATAGTGTAGTATAGTATAGTATAGTATAGTATAGTATAGTATAGTATAGTATAGTATAGTATAGTATAGTATAGTATAGTATAGTATAGTATAGTATAGTATAGTATAGTATAGTATAGTATAGTATAGTATAGTATAGTATAGTATAGTATAGTATAGTATAGTATAGTATAGTATAGTATAGTATAGTATAGTATAGTATAGTATAGTATAGTATAGTATAGTATAGTATAGTATAGTATAGTATAGTATAGTATAGTATAGTATAGTATAGTATAGTATAGTATAGTATAGTATAGTATAGTATAGTATAGTATAGTATAGTATAGTATAGTATAGTATAGTATAGTATAGTATAGTATAGTATAGTATAGTATAGTATAGTATAGTATAGTATAGTATAGTATAGTATAGTATAGTATAGTATAGTATAGTATAGTATAGTATAGCATATAGCATACTATAATAGTGTCATTGTGTCAAAGGTAAAAGATGTGACCTCTTTTATCTAAACGGCAATCGGTTTGGTAGCAACAGAACCCCTATATGTACTCTTTGTATTTTGAGGAAAGAGGCAAGTATCCAGCATTTCTTAGACAGATGTCCTGTGATGAATGTATTTTGACGGATCCATTTTAGGAAAAATAGTCTTGTTTTATATGAGATGATACGTGCCCTTAATAAAAAAAAACGAAAAACGTGTTCTCAGCATAAATAAACTCAGCATATGATGTTAAAAAACTCTATTTTCACAAAAGGGATTAAAATAGTTGCACTTCCCTAAATACGATAACACCGGTAATATACCAAATTTCCCTATACAGCAAAAGTGGATTCTTTTAAACTTTGTGTACATCAAATACAAAACTCTTCTAAATTTCTATATAATTTTGTTCGAGTTGTGTCATGCTTTTTATTTTAATAAAACATACCGTAGGCTTCAATTTATAAATATATGTTGAGATATCGCATTCATTGAATCCCAGGTTTACCCCAGACCAGTATTTAGAAAACTATTTTACAATTTTAATCATAAATATCGCTGGAAAACTTGCCTGTGATCCTGAAGGTCGTCTGCGGTAGACACCGAAAAGAGGGTTTCAACGTGCGTTGCTAGTCACTCATTCACAGTTCACTGATATAGTAACATTACATAAAACGATTTTGCAATTCGCAGCCAAATCATATTTGTAACTGAAATTGACTTGTAAATTCGCCAGTAAATAAGTCAGTAATCAATCAAATAAATAATAGAGATTATAAAATGTTCTCTGATTAGTTTCGCGTTTGGATCTGGCCAACTGCCTACAAAATACACCTAGAAGGTAAATGCGCCCCACCTAACAAGACAATTTCAATTTATTGAACAAATATTATTATAGTTAAAAAAACATTTGGCATGTAGGCACTGACGCATTTATTTTGAACAAATAACATAAATTAATTTAGTTGAAAAACTATTTTTAAAGTTATTTAACTGGTTTAACCATTCGCGCCGATGCAACATCTTAAACAATGTTTTCATTGTTTATATTTACGTGGGTACACTATAATAACATCAAATGATTTAATAAAGTCTAGCACGAGATTTATACTCCCTCCCCTATTGCGTTATCGTCTAAAAATATACACAAATTTTCAATTAAACAAAGGCAACAGATACTCCATTCTGATTATGTTTAGATAAACCCCAAGCAGCAAGGTAATTCCGAATTTAAATTAACTTTATCCCGCCCAAACAGATCATCGTTATATAAATTTATTACTTGGCCATTAAAAACCGAAAGTACTATACTACACCTCCAAAGGATATCACAATAAAAGTAATTACCCTCGGTTCGAAAGTTTGTTTGTTTCTATAAGAAGATCGTTGCCGTGTTCTATTGAGTGGGCGGTAAAAAAAACACTGCATCCCTCCAGTATTTACACTTTTGACTCAACAATAAAGCATCCGCGCAGCTCACTGGCTCTGGTGCCGATCTGGCTCATGATTTATAATGGTAAGTTGTTAAAATGAACACACATACATACATCTTGAGATACACCTGCCCAGACGTAGTTTTTTGAGAAAAAACAGAAGCTACACTTGCAACAATTCACTTACCGCTGGAGCACCTCTGTAATGACTCTCGATTACCTTTGGTAAAGGAAATCAAAGCAAATACTACTCGGAAACGGCATGTTTACAAAAAAATTCCCATAGCCCCGTGCAGCCATTCCCGACATAAACGAGTGCTCCAATCCGGTACTCGAAAATAAATTAAACAATTTTCGAACTTAATAGGTATGCGTTGATGAGTTCACCAGCATCTTTCTAGGCCCGCCGTTCGAAGGCGTGCCCAAGCAGGGACCATCCCTATCCCATCTGTGATCTGTTTATATTCTGCGCTGCGGAGATATGTTTTGAGAAAATTTTCCCTTTCATTCGGCGACAGGAATCAGTGATCTTCAGAACGGTCGGTGAGCGTCAAGTGGTCCAAAAATAGCCGAATTTTCTTACTCTCTCCGCAGCCGAGACCATCCGATTGGTCCGCGATTTGACAGCAGTCTGTGTGGAAGACTCCTGCGCGTTTGAAATTCCTATACTACGATCGGTTCGGGTCGGGTTGATATTCACACTTTTCATTTATTTATAAACAAAGATCACTTTTTCTTGATCGCTCATTAGGCGGTTGTCGGGTGGTGGTTTTCTTTTTGTTGTTTTTGTATTTTTGTCGGATTGATCTTTCGTGATCAGAGAGAGGGCCTGGCTATCTATACAAATCTAAGGCTACGCGCAGACAGACAGCGTCGATGTTGACTTGTTGAGTCGCTTGTTGATTTTTGAGGAGAGCGAATATACGTGTCAGATGAGGAATATCTGTGCGGACGGTTGAAAGTTTAATTGACGCTAAAAAGGTTATTGCGCTGATATAAAAGTGTCGAAAAATTGCAAATTGAAAGTGCTAGACAATTAGGTGATGATCCGATGTTTGTTATAATTCGGTGATGAAGTTTTTCTCATTGGGAGTGCTTATAGTTTTTTTTGTTGGATTTGCTATTCCTATGTGTAAAATAATTTGAACAAGGAAATCATTTTTGATTATAATAAGCCATTTGTTTATTAAAAAGAAAAGTTTTATTATTATTTTTTCTTAATTGTACTCGAGAGTGATAGCAGTTTTTGTGACAAGGTTTTGTGAGAATACTGAAATATAATGCATCAAACGGCGTATCGCCGAGCAATGGCATCAGATTGTACATCAATGGTGGCATCGATGTCACCCTTTATCGATAGTGGATTAAATACTAATTTTACGGAATGCTGCTACACACCAACGGATTATTGGGCCGGCTCTTATGGGAATAGTGCCATAAGTCCAATGAAACAAATTGAAGGTGAGTTATAATAACATTAGTACTTAGGCCGTGTGTCAATTGTGTTAAAATGGGGGTTAAACTTTATCCACTGGCTAATTTTTGACATTTCTGCAGGTGCTTTCCATCTCTGTCACCCCTCAGTAGGCATATCAAATGTCAAAAATTAGCCACTGGATACATTTTAGCGAGCAGCTGAGCAGGTTAAAATTTTTAAGTCTCTAGTCACCATACTAATGTCAAAATCTATCCACTGGCTAAAATTTTAACGCAATTGACACACGGCCTTAAAAGTAATGTAATTTTTCTTTGTTAAAGGCTGCCATTTTACAAACAGTTACTTTTATCTTTTTAGTTACCAATATAAAGGTAGTCATTATGAAACAGGGACCTTAATCTAGCTTCTTCAATATGTTAGGTTTGGTAAATGAAAGGGGTCTTTACTAACTCCGATTCTGAGCGGCAGATTAGTAAAACTTTTGCAAGAGTTGGATGAACGACCGTGTCGTAGATACTTCCCCTATGCACACTCAAATTAATTTACCTTTTTATAAATATAATTTAATATATATTTGATGTTTCATATGTTTGGGAGGTGATACCGTTAATATTCAGGAAAAAAATTTAGAACCACAACTTGTATACAACCAATATTAAAACATTTTTACTGAAACCATTAAGGGCATCAGCTAAATAGGTAGTCCTTAAGGAAAGATTTAAGCTAAAACCAATTCTGAGGCATTGTTATTATTAATATATATATAGTATTTTATAGTATAGTATATTATATTAAAGAAAAAAAGAAGAAAAAAGTTATTTTGTTCAATCTATGGAATAACAAAGAAGATAGGAAAGAAAGATAGGAGAATATAAAATGAAAAATCGATTACTAACCTATGCCGCTACCACTTAAGGCTGAGGCTAGATTTAAATTAAAATTTTGATTTTTTTTTTACGAAAACTGGGCAAAAGTGATTATCGTTTGATGATAACATATCGACGGTACATTTTGCATCACGTAATATCAATAGTCGTTTTAGCTGTGGGCGATATATTTTTTTTTGATTCAGGTAAAACAGTAATCGTCAAATCACGTCAGTGATAATCTTCTTTAAAGTTACGGAATGAACACCCATTACGGATTTAAATCAGGGATTCCCTAATTAGTAGTCCTGCGCAGTAAGCACTGATCCATTCTTCCTTATTTAATTTTGATACAGGTGAGATTTTAGAAAAAAGTAGCAACGTTTTGAGTAAATGTTTATCGATTCAGTAGTGGTCTTATATAAAGCTGTGTGACTTGTAAGTTGGAAATATCTAACAACATCAATAATGCTTAGACAGAACAAAACATTTAGTTGGTAGTTATCAAAACGGTACAACACCGACCCAATTGAGGTATTTTCCCTGATTTTACCACTTATAAATAAGTTTATTTATATAAACTTTTAAAATAAAAAACCTGATTCCTTTCGACCTTCGAACTACTACAAAACCTTTATAGGTAGTTAAATGCGACTATACAGATCAATTATTTCGAAATTCCTTTCTGAAGATGATTAGCAAAACAGAGTATTTTAAAATTTACTTCATAAGTACAAATTTCTTGCAGGAGAATACTATATGCAGTCCAGTTCGCTTGATTAGACACACCTTTACGAATTTTAGAAATCTCCATAAAAAATAGAAAGGTTTAATTTACACAATTTAAAATCGTTTTGGTGACTACATACCTAAATGCAAAAAAACAACGATTTTTTTTTTATTTTTGTCAACTTATTTTTTTTATTTCAAGCAATTTTGCGTAATTTTAAGGTGCACCCTTTATCTTTGGGTATGAATCTGTTCATCAAAGGTAATAAAAACTTATTGGGTGATTTAAAGAAATCATTGCTCGTGAAGCTTTTATCATCGCAATCGGCTTTTGGTTGTATTGTACTACAGAAAGATTTAACTGACAATCCATTCATTCACAATTTGTATATAATTTATCCTATGGGATTATCATTGGAATAGTTATACAGAACCTATTTTATCGCGAAAAATCGACTTTCAAAACGGCTTTGCATGAATTTCACGACATTTGGTTCTAAATGATTATCAGTTCGAAAGCGCCAAGAAATCATCCTTGCCTTAAATAACGAAGGTTTCAAAATATATTTACTTTCCGACATTTATAAAAGTAATAGTTGTATCATTTAAGTTAAATTTGTTTTTTTTTTTTCAAAATACTACTTACACCGCTTCAATGACACATGCGATAACATGTAAGACCTTACATGATATTGGCGGCCAATTGACATCGCCACCACGTGAGATAACACGGACATTGAATTGTTGAAAACACATATCGTCCACATCCATATCTTCCAATTCGGGCCATAAAAAGTTCGTTATCATGCCTGACCGGCCTCATTTTAGAATAAATACGGCCCGATTCTGCCGCCAGCCCATAAACCGCACCAAACTGTCACTCTTTGTGGGTGCATTGGTTTTTCGACAATCACTCTTGGATTATCATTCGCCCAAATGCAGCAATTCTGCTTATTGACGAATCCACTGAAGTGAAAATGTGCCTCATCACTGAAGATGATTTTCTTCGGAAAAATCATCTTTACCATTCTGACCATTGACGACGCTTGAAATGGTCAACCTCTTCTTGAGCCAATTGCACCTTGTAAGCGTGTTAATGCAAGTCTTTATGGATAATGTTTATCAACGACAAGCGTGAGAGGTGCATTTTTTGGGCACGACACGACGAGTTGAGGTGGAAACTCTTCAGCCGCACTATCGCGAATAGCACCAATGTTTTCTGCAGTACGAGCTGTACGAGCATGCACTGGTTTTTTCATATCTCCTATAGACCCCGTTTGCTCAAATTTTTCACGATTGTACGCACACTTGGACGATTAAATTGAACGAAAAAATCCAGAATTGCACGATATCCATATTGATTTGAACGCCCATTTTCATAATAAGCCTGAATAGCTTTAACGCGTTGCTTGATTGCGTATCTTTCCGTGGTTCAAGTTGAGTAAGTGAAATTGAGAAAGGACGAAAAAAATGCAGAAGAAAACTTGACGTTAAGGTGTGGTTCACATTCAACATTGGCCCTTAAAATTTAACCACCTGTTACAATAAGGCGAGAATATTGTAGATTTTCATCTAAGAACATCGCTGATCTTATAAGTAACCATAGCCTAGGACCAATATATATCTTTTCTTTGTAAGATAAAGTTAAAAATATATTTGAGAATGCTGCTTGTTTAAAACCCGATGGGATGGGACATCGTTAGAATGAACCTCACAAAAATTATGGGCCTGACTAAACTATTTTACATTTTATATTTTTATTTTAATAAAAACGCCCCAAAAATGGGTTGCGACTAGAAGCTTCATATGGATTGAAAAAATATAATTAGATATTCCAAATATCTTGATCAGACTCTTTATCAAAACTTCTTACGGTTATATGAAAAGACGGTGTAGCTATGAATTGAAAAGATAATTTTCCTCTCCTCTATGAAATAACGGGTGATCCAAGTAGAGATACTTTTTTCAATTGCCTTTTTTGACAGATCACGTGTGAGTCGTGTCATGCTGTCATGTTATTTTTGTTTAGTATTGTTTGGCATTACATAATGGAAAGACTTACGCGTGAACAACGTTTACAAATTGTTCAACTTTATTATGAAAATTCAAGTTCTGTGAGGAATATGTTTCGTGTACTTCGCTCAACTTATGGTCAACATAATCGGCCTACTGAGCGTACTATTCGCAACACCATCACCCATTTTGAGACCCAGCATTCATTATTGGATAATATTCGACCGAATAGACCACGTCCAGCACGCTGTGAAGAAAATATAGCGGCCGTAGCTGAGAGTGTACACGAAGACCGTAGAGAGTCTATTCGGCGCCGTTCGCAGTAACTCGGACTGACGTATGGAACGACTTGGCGCATTTTACGTCAAGATCTTAAATTGAAAGCGTACAAAATACAGCTTGTGCAACAACTGAAGCCACTCGACCTTCCCAAGCGACATCGCTTCGCTCTATGGGCTCTTGAAAAGTTCCAAGAAGATCCGACGTTTTCGAGGCAAATTTTGTTTAGCGATGAGGCCCATTTCTGGCTCAATGGGTATGTAAACAAACAAAATTGCCGCATTTGGGACGAAGAGCAACCTGAAGAGATTGAAGAACTGCCACTTCATCCAGAAAAAACAACGGTTTGGTGTGGTTTGTGGGCCGGTGGAATCATCGGTCCATATTTCTTTAAAAATTATGCTGGTGCCAACGTAACCGTCAATGGCGACCGTTATCGTGCCATGATAACCGACTATTTGATGCCTGAAATTGAAGCTCGTGATCTCGGCGACATTTGGTTTCAGCAAGACGGCGCCACTTCCCACACATCGCATCAATCAATGGACTTATTGAGAGAACATTTCGGTGAGCACATAATTTCACGTTTTGGGCCGGTCGATTGGCCACCAAGATCGTGTGATATCACACCGTTAGACTTTTTCCTGTGGGGATATGTAAAGTCAAAAGCTTATGCCGACAAACCCGCTTCGATTCAGGCCTTGGAGGAAAACATCACGCGTGTCATTCGCCAGTTACCAGTCGAAATGCTCGAACGAGTGATCGAAAATTGGACTCAACGGATGGACCATCTGCGACGTAGCAACGGCCAACATTTGATAGACATAATCTTCAAAAAATAAATGCCAAAGAATGTTCTTTCAAATGATAATAAACATTCTCCATTAAATTTGAATTTTCTGTGTTTTTTTCTTTAAAAAAGTAGGGAACCTCGAAATGGATCACCCTTTACAAGACCAGATCTTGAATATTGTTCCCATGTTTAAAATTCAGCTTCAATAATAACTAAACTTAGTGGACTTTATCCAAAGCAATTCAAACAATCCGCCACAAAGAGATTCTTTCCTTAATTAAACGAACTGGCATTAACCGTAAACATTTTTAGAGACAGTATGGAATATGATTTCCTAAATATTTGTTTTTATGGGCAGCATGTTTTATTCAGTTAGTCATAGTGGCTAAGGTAAAAGCAAATCGTTCATGGATTATCTATACATTAATTCAAAAAAAAAAATGTATATACAAGGTGGGCCAAAAGAGATCACCCTATTGGAAGATGCTCTTATTTTTGCAAATGGCCGCCAATGTAAAATATTTTTGGCATTTGTGGACTAGTAAGATGTAGAATACAAGTGAACAAGCGATGGAGCGATACACTCCCCAAGAACGCGGAATATTCGAAGTCGACGATTTTCCCCCAAAATCATAATGAGCGATGAAGCTCATTTCCACCTAAGCGGGTACGTGAACAAGCAAAACTATCGCTGCTGGGGCACCGAAAATCCACGAGTAATGCACGTGGAGGCATTACACCCGCTCAAAGTTAATGCATGGTGCGCTTTTCACTATGGAGGTTTCATCGGGCCATTTTTTTTTTCGAGAAGGCTGCTGGTCAAACGACCACAGTGGACGCCGCGCGCTATAGGGCCATGTTAACCGTAATTGGACGAATTAGGACTGGAGGACATGTGGTTCCAACAGGACAGAGCCACGGCACACACTGCGAGAGCCACAACCGATATTCTGAAGGCCAAACAACATCGGAAAACGACTTTTGGCCCACCTTGTACCTCAGATTTGCCTAAGGTAACACTATTTCTTTAGTTATAGCATGTGAACAAACATACGTTAAATTCGCATATAGTGACTTCGGTTATAACGACGAAACTTAAAGCTAAAGTTTGGTTTCGAAATCAATTAAAGTGAAAAACATTCATTGTTCAAATAATTCGGATATTGAAGAATCATTATTGAAATGGTTTAAGATTCAAAGGAGAAATAATATGTCCATTACAGGGCCAATACTGCAAACAAAAGCAAAAGAAATTGAACAGCTTCTAGGAAAAAATTTTCAATGTACTGAATGTTGGATCTAAAGTTTTCGCATGCGAAACAACATTATGCTTGGAAAATTTTCGGGAGAAGCTAACAGCGTTCAACCAGGGCAATGCGATGTGTGGTTACATAAGGTATGGCCAACAGTTCGAGAAGAGTACCGACCGTGTACATTTTTTAATTTGGACGAAGCCGGGATTCTTTACCAGTTAAGACCTAACAAAACGTTGAAATTAAAAGGAGAAAAATGCACAGGTGGAAAAATGTCAAAAGAAAGAATAACCGTGCTCGTTGGTGCAAATGTGGACGGATAGAAGAAAAGAAAACTTCGTGTTATTGGCAAATCAAAAAATCCAATATGTTTCAAAGGTACCAAGTGCTTGCCAGTTGAATACAAAGCAAACAAAAAGGCTTGGATGACTTCCGAAATTTTTGAGGGAGTTTTACGAAAGTCGGATACAGACAGCTTAGGACAAAGAAAAAGAAAATTTTGTTTCTCTAGATAACTGCCCTTCACATCCTTAGGGCCCAGTTATAGCTATCATTGAACAACATTATTGGAACACAACAAATAATCGAATAAAGCTTCTTATACACATTAGTGGAAAATTCCGTTTCAGTTCGGTTTAATGGCAATCATTACATCATTAAAATAAACGTTGGTCAGTGAAAAATAAGAGATGAATTTCTGCAAAAACTTTAATTAGAAATTTTTGGATAATAATGTTCTTAAATTCATAAGCTTTGTTTTGACACCAACACGCCAATGATTGAATTTATAAAAAAAACCGAAAGAAGTAAAAGAAAATTTTCAATGCTGGTTTTCAATGATAGCTATAATTGGGCCCTAAGACTCAAACCCTTTCTTCAATAAAACTAGCTTTCCTTCCGCATAATACAACATCGATATTGCAGCCAATGGACCAGGGTGTGATAAGAGGCCTTAAATTAGTTTCCGCAAAAATCTTGTGTTCAAAATTACTCGTGACCTAGAATCGGATAAAGAATTTACCATTGGCATATTAGACGCTGTCCGCATGATGGCCACGGCTCGGGATCGTGTTACCAGCAGCGCAATTGCTAATTGTTTTAAGCATGCTGGCTTGCAGTCTTTCAACAACTCTGGAAAAGAAGATCAGTTTGAAGAAGAGGATTATTGGCCCCTTTCTGAATTGATTGCACTGATGAACAATTCAAACATCGTCGCTTCAGGAATTCATTGGAGGAGTACGTTACTCATGATGACAACATTTTAACTTCAGTTGATCCAAACATAGAAGAAATAGTGAGTGCTGCTATTGTGCAAAATTCAGTTCTTGAGGACTCTGATGACGACGACGGTGTTGTTAAGGAATTTTGTTTTGTTTTTTCAAACACAATTCCAAGATTAACAAATAATGTTATGAAAATATCAAAAAAAAAATAGAAGTTCTCTACCTTAATAATAACTATAACAGATTTTTTCAAAAGAACTGAATCATAAATTTTTATTTAAAATATTAAAACATCCACATATGAATTTTGCGTATATGTAAAAGTTGGATTACTTTTATTTAAATGAAATGAAAACACATATAACATAACATAGATATTAAAATAAAAAGATTTTTTTCGTTAGGATATAGCGACATCCGCTTATAACGATGGAAAATATGTCCCCCATAACCGAATTCTACTGTAATTTGAATTTCGGAAGACCACCTAAAAAATAGGACATGATATACCAGCGGTAATATTAAAAAATATTGATTATCGGTCGATAAAAATGTGGTCATTATTAACTGGTGACTTATTAAAAGATTAGAAATACGAATTCTTTTTCACTCCAATCTATAGACCGGATTAAGACAAAAAGATAGAAAACTAAAGACCTATATCGAAGCCCTCTGTGATTCCCAAATGTTTTGAAAGCTTAACAAAGAAGTTTTTCTTCATTGTAAAAAAGGAAAGAAATTCATTGTAACGTTGTAAACGTGGTAAAATTACGACGTGGTCAATGAACGGTCAAAATTTGTATGGGAAATCTTTTTCAACAATATTGAAAATTTCGCACAGGAACTGGTTGTGTTAACTAAGATGGTAAACATTGTAAGCTGTTAGTCACTTTCACGCATCAAACGTATGCGCTAAACTAAAAAGAATGTTCGAGAACGGAAATAGAACAATAGCAAAACGATTCTATCAATAAATAAATAATTAAAATGAGATTGAATTTAAAAGGTTATCACATTATTTAGTGACGCAGTTTTAGGGTCTTCCATGAAACGTCGTCGTGAAATTACAAACTTTCGCATGTGGTAAAATTAGCACTAATTGTATATTTAAAAGTTTCTGGGAAAGATTACAAGTTGATGCTATTTACACTGGCATTACCAAAACCTTTAATAGGGTCATTATTCTTTATTTTGATATTAATTGACATTCATGGTCTATTAAAATATTGCAACGTTTTAACCTTCGCAGATGATTAAAAATTCTCACATTAGTTTAGTCTGTTTTAAACTGTTTGAAGCAATAAAATCTTAAATTTTTGCAGATATAATAAATGCGTAAGATAAGTTCATGTTTGACAAACAATAAATTTTTGTTCTCATCATGATTACAGTATAGCAAAATCAAATGCTTAAGAAACACAAACAATTTTAATTCTTAATTATAATTTTCGCATAAAATCACTTTTTATTTTTCAATGATCAGATCTATTTTTGTGAAGTAAAGATTGTCGTTCCACCGAGATAAAACATAATTTTCCAGTGATTCTTATAAGAAGCTTTGGATGGGAAATTTCAATTCCATTATGTTTTTTTGTTCAAATGAAGTTGTTTAATGATAACTATAACTACAACCTTAGTGTATTCAAAGGGTGAATGAATAAATTTGACAGAGATGATTCTTTTTCGTTTATGAACAACGTTTACATGAAAAATCTACTAACGTCATGTCAACTACACAAATTCCTCATAATAGAAGAGTTCAAAGACCCTTAAGAAAAGAAATTACATTTTGTTATCGGCCGCTTCGAAGATCTTCAAATGATATTCGATTCCGTTGGCATTCGGTCCTTGGACGACATTTTTAATCAAGAACTATATGATAGGTACATCTATGTTGGGTACGACATATAAAGGTAGCAGCTTAGCCCACATAATAAAAAAAAAACTTAAACAATAGCTAGAACTTAAGATAAGGACCACTGATTGTTAAAGCTCATGTCTACCCCGTTGCTGCCGGACAGCATAATTTTGGCACATATTTAACCAACAAATATTAGCCGCACTATAAATAGGGATTTCTACATAAAGGCACCAAATAATTCGCTTACATGGTTCAATGAACTAATTCATTTAAGTGGTGTCATACAATTTCAGCAGCTATTTGACAGCTTGTCGAATTTGAACACAATTTCTTCTAAAATGAAGATGGAAAAAACTTAACGGTCAACGGTTTATGTTATAAGTGAATGCTCGTTTTATTGTTTTGTTTGATCTTATTTTGCGACACTAATGATCTACAGCCGTGTCAACTCACGGACTTGCGAGCACACTTTCGGTTATTTTTTTAAAATGTCAAATTTGTCACTGAACAACTTAATGATAAAACTGCCTGTTTGTCATTTAACCCTTTGTTTTCCTTCACGGGGCGATGCAGTGATGGTATAATCCTACCCCTACAAAAGAGTTGGATATATTCGTTTGTATATTTCATTGATTCGCAAAAACACTAACTGTATTTGTGAAACTGAATCTGCAGTTACCTGCTTACAAAATGTCGTATGTTATGCAAAACCTATCTGCAAACATATTATTTGCCTCATTAATTTGCTTGCCGTCGCTTTACATGCAGAATATTTTTCATAATTAATTATGATCTCATAACATTTTGTTCTTTAGACGAAGACCCAAAATCGCTCTACTTAAACCAACCTAATCCCCAATTAATCGCTTGTGATTGCCCTCTGAAATGCAGAGACGACAGGGCTAACACCCCACAAGCTGACGGGTAAAAATGATTTATGCACTTTTAACAGCAACACCAGCACGGTTCTGACACGATGATTTGTAGCGCATCAGGGAAAAAGATTTTTAATTTGAAATTATAATTTCATATCGCCTGGCAGTTCACCTAATTATGGTGCGCAAAAGACATCTCACCTAGTTTATTAGTGTCACAACACACGCTTTGTGACGATTGACGTACTTGTGCCGGACTCGAGGAGTATAAGATGGCCAACCACCGCCACCACCACTACAGCCATCAGCCTTAACCACACGTATGTTAGCCGACTAAGTCAAGTGAATTCTATTTTTAGGCCTTTCAGGAACAAAGTCTTCTGTTGCCGCCAAATTGTACTACAATTTAACAAAATAAATCACATTTTGTGTTCGTTTTGTTCCGACATGTTGCTTAAGAGTGAGAGAGCGTTTTGGATCAGACAGCATCAGCATCAGTCGGACCCATCAGATTGTCGTATATGCTAGGCTTATGTTTCAAAGGAGAACTTACACGCACTCTGTTTCAGTATTTAGTTCTCAAATGACCCATGGCGGGTCGGAATGCCATCAATTGTCACTAACAAGACATCGGAATTCGGTTGCTACTTATTCTGCGGTGGGTTTTACAAATAATTAAATAAAAATTATCCTTAATGGTTTCGCATCGGCGCGGAGATGGCATTCAATTAGTGTTTTGAAGTTGACTTTTTTTTTCAAGAGACAGACACGATCGGTATTGTAAGGCCTGAAATGTAACATTGCCCGACACAAGCCCCAATCAATTAGGAAGAGAAATACTTTATCATTCTGTGAATGACGGACTGTTGGGATTTTTAAAGTGGAACCCATTTTTTTCAAAAAAAAAACAATTCATTGACAAATTTTTGATTTTGTTATTGCGCCACAAAGAAACTTTTTATTTTTTGAATATTTTTAGAGACCAATAAACAAAATTGAAAAAGCGTGTAATTTTTAAATATATTTTCCCTATGCTGCATATTCAAATTAATAAAACACAATAGCAATTCAATTTAATAGTTTAAACTTTAATAATTAAAGGCTAAAGACTAAATAAAAAAACAAGTTTCGAATTTAAAAAATAACCAAAAATATTAGGAGAAATCCTTGATTTTACTTTCGAGTTAACTTTCGGCTTAAAGTTTGTTTAAGCAGTTTATTATGTTCTGCCTTGGCACTTTTGTATTATATAAATGAGCTGATAATAAAGATTTAAATAAAATAATTAGTAATAAAAGCCCATACATGTCCTCATACTTTTTCATTATTTTGTGTGTGAAAAGTTTTATTTGTGGCATAAAAGATCGTAGCTTTAGTTTAACGCTTTTTGGAACAATTGAGAAGCTTTGTTTCAAAACAAATGAAGACATTTGTCTTAGCTACCCAAGGCACTAGGTAACTTGACCCAAGTTTAAGTGAATGGACTATTCAGAAATGAAGGAAATTTTCACTACATTTGCAGGATTTTTTTTGATTTTCAAAAATACACAGATTACAAGAATATCTTAAAAATGGTGTTCTTTGAGGGCCAGCTTTTTTTATTGTGAAATCATTCTATTTCAGTATTAACGTTGATTTAATAATGGAAATAGGAATTAACTCACAGTTAGCCAAACCATTCTGACAACTGTGAGTAAAAGAATGTCTATACAGTGAGTCAAAAGTATTGGTTTGTTCCGGAACTCGGATTTAGTAAAATATCTAATATGAAGCCCTCTTCTCATTGGTGATTCGAATATTTTGACCAATGAGAACAGAGCTTTATTTTAGATATCTTCCTAAATCCAAAGTCAAATGTCATAGTGCTTTGACATTTATGTCACCAAAAGTTTAGTGCTTTAAAACAACCTCAGCAAAGATGGCATTGCTCGGATTGAAAGCTCAAACTATGAAAGGTTTTTACACGAGAGATTCCCAGGTTTGCGGAGGATGGAAAACCATTGCCAAGAACAAGCTTACCAGGGGAACACACCCAAACCTGACAGCACTTGCAACTTAATATTATACAAATTAGAAATAAAAGAAAAGCTATTTTTTATGAGAAATGAGATTTTGTTGATAATGATCCTAACTTAAAAGGAAAAAACTGATATTTCAGTTTAAATATTGTACCTTCTTAATTTATTTATGAATTGGAGCTTTGATATCATGATAAAAGTTTTGTTCAATATAAATGAGGGCCATATCAACAATTGAAAGATTCATGTATAAGATTAGGAAACCAGCCATAGTTTTATAGTTTTATTTCATACCATTAAAAAAAATTATTAGAAAAAATTATTAAAAAGAGATTTCAGACATATGATCACCATTGGAGCGCCTTAAGAAACGTGTTCTGAAATGCCAATTATCTAACAGGTGATTTTTAAGGGTAGTTTTCTTAAAAATCGAATAGAACACTCAAATTTGCATCCAATATTTATTGTAATTAATAAAAATAACAAAATAAATAAATAAATAGGCCTTTGCCATTTACGTTTTAAAGACAACTTCAAGTAAATGTTTTCCACGGATCCGTTTCAAATGTCCATTCGGAAGCTCCAATTTTTCGTCACTTTTTCGAGCATTTCGGCCTGTATTCCACTAATTACACGTGTTATGTTATCCTATAAGGCATCAATCGTGTTCGGCTTGTCTACATAGACTAACGAGTTGACATAACCCCATAAGAAATAATCAAGAGGCGTAAAATCGCATGATCTTGGCGCCAACTCACAGGGCCATTTCGGAGAAAGAAGCTGCTCACCAAATTCATCCTTTAAAATTTCCATGGTTTCACTAGCTGTGTGGAATGTGGCACCGTCTTGATTTTTAGACGTTGTGGTAGGTCATTCGGCTGAGAACGGCGACGAATTGACATTTAATTAACATTGGACGCTATGAATGCAATATTCTCTTCGGTACGCACTGTACGCACGCGAGTCGATGGTTTAATGTCCAACAAAGTAAATTCGGTGCGAAATTTGGTGATGATTTACCAAGTGAATTATGACGACCACAATATGATCGTAACAAACGGTGCACATTTTTTACAGAGCACGAATTTTGATAATAACTTTCAATAATTTACAATCGTTGCATCTTTCCCTGAATAAATGGCAGAGAATACTGAAAAATTTTCACTTTGACAGATGACGTTTGCTAGCGAGTGCTGCCAACCTGAAAAAAAACTTAACTCTTAAAAAATCATCCGTGAGTGATAAAATCGTTGTTAGATGGTCCGTATTAATTACCGCCTGAAAATCTGAAATTAGTCCAGTAGCATGAAATCTTAATATTAGCAATCCCAATAGTTTAAAAAAAGAGGTTTGGTTGCCTGTCAATGCTCATTTTTCCTACCTTAAATGCTGGATCAATTTTATCTTTTTGAGACCGCTATTTAAATGTTGGTACGACTCTTAGCTATACTTCTCAGTCAACATCGAATTCTCATCTTAACGAATCTGGATCAATCTTGATTCGAAGATTTGTTATAATTTAAGCAATACGTAATTTTTAGATTATTGACTATTATTATCAAATTATTTTCTGGAGTTAACTATGGAGTTTAAGTCTCATGAAAACCTTCCGTAACAAAGTATGTATTAAGAACGATTTTTTTTTATATTTTTCAGCCTGTATACAAACAGCAGGAAAGGATAGATCGTCATATAAACCTCTGGAACACATTGCCATCAATTCAAAGCTGTCTGATGATGGTAGTTGTACAGATAGTCGCAACAACAATGAGAATATCAACAATAACACCAGTAATGGCAAGAAATACAAGACGAAAAAGGATTCCGCTAAGAACGCAAGTTTCAACTTATTCGATTTGGTGTAATATTATTTCATGTATGCACTCATTCTATTGTAGGACGAAATAGTACACCCATCGTTGGCACAGGCCGTGGTTATCCTCGAAACCAAACCACTGTGGGATAAATTCCATGAACAAGGGACCGAGATGATTGTCACCAAGACCGGACGAAGAATGTTTCCCACATTTCAAGTGCGAATAGGTGGTCTAGACCCGCAGGCGACATACATCATGATGATGGATTTCGTCCCAGTCGATGATAAGCGATATCGCTATGCATTCCATAAGTAGGTCAATTTTAACTCCCTCAAAGTGTTGTTATTTACAAATAAATAAATGTTCCTCTTTAAATTTAGCTCAAGTTGGGTGGTAGCCGGAAAAGCTGACCCCATCTCACCGCCTCGCATCCATGTGCATCCGGATTCGCCGGCGCCAGGTACCAACTGGATGAAGCAAATCATTTCGTTTGACAAACTCAAACTCACCAACAACCAGCTAGATGAAAACGGGCACGTAAGTCTATCCAAATAATCAAAATACTACCCATTCCTCCCTGAAATTGTTGTTATTTTAAAAACCGAATAATTTACGAACTCCCGTGTTTTTGTTTCTCTTTCGCAGATAATATTGAACTCGATGCACAGGTATCAGCCACGATTCCATATTGTCTACCTGCCACCTAAAAATACATCTCTAGACGAAAACGAGCACACTAGCCACTTCCGCACTTTCGTCTTTCCGGAAACCTCGTTTACGGCGGTCACTGCCTATCAGAATCAGCGGGTGAGTTCTTAATTATTTTGCGGGTTGATTTGGATCTCAAAAACGTTTTCGAGATATCGTTAGAGTTAATTATTTTTCAAATGCATCTCATCGATACACGGATGAGATGCTACTATTTAGCGCCGGCACTTTGAACGATGGTGGAGGTGGTGGGTTTTTTTTTGACATCATTTGTTGACACTAATGGTGACTCTAATGGGATTCATTAGGCATGTTTTGAATGATATATCTGGTGGTTTGGTTTTTGAAGATCCGCTCTTGCTATTTTCCCTTTGTTGCTTGTGCGGGCGCTGCGATTATTAAATTTTATTACAAAAGATATAAAGTTTAGAAATTTACGACTTGGGAGGCACACATTGTTTGGATTATTTATGTTTTTAATTTGGCGGGAAGTTCCAGTTGGGGCCATGTTGCTCTGAGTATCTGTTTTTTTGTTTGTTTGTTCTCTAGAGATTGAAATTTATTTATTTGATTATTGTGTTGAATAATGATTCCTTCCGCAACCTAGTGACACAATAAATGAGGATCCAGTGTTGTAAGTTCCTTTTGATAATGCAATTATGTCAACATGATTTAGTAATTTATTAATCGGAAATAGTATTTATTTGTAAAATTTACGATTAAATAAATTGACTTGCAGATCAGTGTTAGGTGATGTGTTAAAAGGGAATCTGGTTTGTGGTACACCGAAAAGTCTTTGATGAACGTATTCTTTTTGAAATGTGACAAGACAGCTTTTTATTAGAATGTTTGAAATTTATTACTGAATTGCATTACAATAGAGAAGGCAACGTGACGGATATCACACAGATGCTGACGTGTTGAAATGTCAATGATGAAGAAAATATGGGTGGTAGTAGCAATCCCGACCCCAACGAAGGTACCTAGATAATTTCGAATAATCAGGATAATTTCATTTGAAATTTCTTTGACCGAGTAAAGACCCCGATATTCGTATCAGAGAAACGAAAATATGATGGCGCAGTTTTCATTTTCAGCGTGTTCAAGCAGTAAAAACTGACTTTACAATGACGCTTTTTCATTGGAATGAAAATCGTTGGAATGAGCGTGTAGCTCCGTTTATTTATGATATTTCAACTGTCGGCAAGCAAACCTACCTCAATCTATATGGATTCAAATCGAATGTCAGAATAATGTCTAAAACAATAACCAAGTCTATGAATCATTTTCATGCTTAGGATTGAAGTTATGCAGCATTGTTTGATTTCAAACTATGATTTCCATACTGTTTATTAAATTAATTGACCTCATTTTATTTCCCTTTTCAGGTGACACAACTAAAAATCGTCAGCAATCCATTCGCCAAAGGATTTAGAGATGACGGAACCAATGATGTGTAAGTATTATATAAAAGACTTCTATAGTTGATTTTGGCTTTACTAATAACTTTTTCATTCATTCACCTTCTGTTCGAGGAAACAAAGGAGTAGTGCCCTAAATATCTAGCCTTGTGGCACTAAATAATAACAAAGCTGCCTCCAAATTCAGGTGCAAGCAATCATATCATTTGTTTACGATTTAATATGACCAAGTTTCACAAATGCAAACAATGGCAAACTGTAATAAATCATCCTCGTCTATTCATACCTAATATAATCTAAACAATTTTATTTTTTTAAAAGAAAATAATTTTTTTTTGATTCAGAGCTCAAACGTAAACAGAAAGAATTCTTTGATTAATCCCCTATTTTTCATCAAGAATGGCCTCTATAGATTATAAACATTCGGAAAAAATGCTGCTTTAGTATTTCAAAACGCATAAGCTCATCATTGAAATCAAATCCCCAAACGACATTGAAAGAAATGAATGAGATCGCCACCAAAAATTTGTTTACAAGAACTTGAAGAATCTCACTTCAAGTCGTCCACTCTGCCACTCTGTCTAATTTCAATTCCTTCAATTTTGAAATAATCACAATCCAATAAAAAAGATAAAAAAAGTTGAAGGATTCCTGTTTGATTGCGTGCTTCAGGCGAAAGATACGTTCGTCTTGTTTATGTGTTAAATCAAAAATATGCTTTTAGAATAAATATACAAATGGTTCTTCTTAAATTGATTCTAGCCCCTTGTCCTTCCTCTATCACGTCTAATCGAAGAAGCCAAAGTTTATCTTTTTTTTTGTAAATATTTGCCAAAGTGGTGTATTCGTTTGGGATTTTTGTTGGTTTGGTATTTTCTAAAGGCGTTAGGAAACGTATGTTTTTGGAATGCTTAGCATTCGCGCGTTTAGCTAATTAACAAAATTAAAGTATAAAAGATTGTAATCAAAGAGCTTTGATTGTTTTATAGCATAGTTTTGAACAAAGCAATTCACAATCATTTTAAAACTGGGTAAAATATTGGCGTGGTATTTGCGAACACAAAGATTTCGTTGCAGTTAACGCGTCATAAAGTTTTTGTTAAAAGTCGTAAAATTTAAAAATAGATGATTCTGTGTTAAATGTCTTGCACATTTTTATAACTTGGTGTTGCTTTTAAATTTAGATTGCACTTATATATATTCATAGTGTATCTGGAGAGACTACCTATTTTCAAATGATTTATGCACATGATTTCGGATTTCCACATGTGTATTTTGACATGAAATTTGTTTGTTTTGTTACTTTGTTGACGACTGGATAAGTCTGTTTGCACTCCTTTGTGAAAACTTTCAACTGAATCACTCACAAAAAAGGGTCACGTACTGACTATATTTGGTTTTTAACTTTCTCTTACAAAGAAAAAGATATTGTTTTCGTGAAAATGTTCGACATCGAGATTTTGATTAATTGTAACATTACCATAAAAGCGGAACCGAAAAAAGTTTTTTTTTTTGGGATTCCGTCCGTCGGTTCGCCGGTCCTTCTGTCCCCAATGGTCTCTCCAGCCTTAGCGACTTGACCGATTTTCTTCAAACTTCGTATCCAGCATTTTTTTTTGGTCATAATTCTAGGTCATTTTTTTGTTTTATTTTAGCCATGTTGATACCGGAACCTGCCATATAAAAATTATACATAACCTCAATTTTCTCGAAAACGGCTCTAACGCTTTTGATTAAATTTCATAAATTCTATAAGCATATTAGTGAAAGAAAAAGTTGCTTACTACCCGGTCCTGCACCCACCATTCGTTTTGAAAAGAATTTAAAAATTCCGCTCCGATCTTAGTAATTTTAAAAATGTGACATTTGGTCAGCTTTTAATACTGTAATGACGGTAAGCTTCTTAACTTGACCGGAAAAAAACCGGATTTCAGTCTTCACTAAGTAAAAATTAATAAGAGATGTTCTTGGTATTTTGACAAACAACTATCTATACAACAAATACAGATAAATTTAATATTTGATAGCGAATTTTGCTAAAATCAATCATTTGATAACGCTACAAAAAAAAAATTGGAAATCGAAAATGGGCATTAAAATGACGGCAATGGTGAATTGGATACAAAAATAAGGAAATATTAGTATTGACTCGTTTATTATGGCAAAACTACAAAAAACAAGATATCGTTATTTTGACTTTTAAGATGTTCTAATCAAATCGAAGCTAAAGCAGTATCTACTAACAAACAATCGGTTTAATTACAATTTCAGAATTCTACCGACAAAAATGCATAGTTGAATTTGTTTGCACAGCATGTTAGTACAAGTGCTGTCAAGTTGGTTAAATTATTTTTTTTTTTTTCAAAATATTGCTCCAAACTAAATATATGTCAAGGTGTATAAATTGTAAATTAATGTATATGACAACATTTCACACTCAAATTATAAAAAATTTTTACCAATTCCAACGAACAGGATCTGTTCCATGTTCTTGTATTTTGTAATCCTCGTCTTACTTACATCAAATTAAAATTTCGGAATCAGGCATTTCGTAATAATAACAAAAAGTAAACAAGTTGGTTGGTATTTTAGCTCAAACAACAGAATTATAACTGCACAAATGGTAATTCTGTTTTATTTTATATCTTATCTACATATACATTGTTATTATTTCTTCAACAATTGGGTATGGTTCCACGCAGGCCTATGAGAGTTTGACGACTCACCATTAAACCTAACCTACCAAAAGAAACATTTTATTTTCAAAATGCAAAATTTACTAAACCAATTTCTTTTATAAAATAGGTTTATAGCTAAGGTTACATTTTAAACAGTTTGGTAACACTTCCATTGCCAATGTACAGGGTGTCTGCCGGGAAGGTAGACTAATTTGTTTTGCCGCAATTTTGGTAAACATTAGTCTTGACAGTTCATATTTGGCAGTCGTGAAGTAGACACGTGACAAATTTATTATAGAAAAATATTCGATAAACCAACGTGTTTTAATCGTTAAAACTTTTTATCAAAATCAATCAATTGTGCAATTTGGTCAGGAGGATTCATTGGACCTTATTTCTTTGAAAATGAAAACGGCGCAACGGTAACTGTGAACGGAAAGCGATATCGTGATATGATTGAAAACTTCTTAACGTCACAACTGCATGCTTTGGGCTTGATTAACATGTGGCATCAACAAAACGGAACCACATCGCATACAGCCAGGATTACAATGGAATTACTGCGAGACCTCTTTCCACAAAAAGTTATTTCAAGAAGTGGTGATGTTGATTAGCCTCCACGGTCGCCTGATTTGAATGCTCCGGACTCCTTTTTGTGGGGATATCTGAAAAGCAAGGTTTATGCAAACAAACTAGAAACGCTTGAGCAACTCAAACAAAATATTCGTAATGAAATAAATGAAATACCGCGTGAAATGTGTGAGAATGTAATGAAAAATGTGCTCAAAAGAGCTCGCATTTGTTAGACTAACAAAGGGGGACATTTATCAATATCAGATCCATTCTCTTTCATTTAATCAAAAATTATAAACAAACAAAGTAGTATACCTTCTCGGCGGACACTCTGTAGATATATCTAAGCTGTCCTGATCCCAGACCTTTTACACACTGGTGGTATAAATACCATGGCATACGTACCATCGTATTTTCAATACGAATACTTTGGGTGGTGACACACGCTTTATGTAGTATGAGTTGAGAAACAGCAATACACAATTTAGTTATTCAACGTACCACTTAGAAAGAATGTATCCATGCATGTATACTACAGTAAAACTGCTAGTATTAAGTCATACAAATACCATGCTGCTCGTGGCATTAGAGTGGTATTTCCTGACACATAGGTGGTACATCCGTTTACTATAGTATTGATACCACCAGTGTGTCAAAGGTATTATTACCAGCATTGCAGCGGGTATGGATATTTTGCTAATATTTACCCGGTTATTGTCTTGTATGGTCCTACTGTTGTTGATATAAACGCAGAATTAAAAAAAAAATCTCTTCAAATTCTACCGTATTGAAACTAGGAAGCGGTCCTTTAAAAAACGCCATCAATGTGAGTCGTTGCTCCCTCCTGTTGGAATCAGACATGCACGAATGTTCATAGATGATCAGATGACCGAGTGAATCCAGTCTTCGTTACGAAACACTAGATGTTTTTAAAGCACACTGAACAGAGTATCCGTACGGATATTCCTCAATATGCCCTCAGCGGCAAACGTATACAATGCGACTACCCAACATAAGCAACACAATTTTTTAACGAAGACGTCTATTTTTGAAGACCATTTCCGCACCGACACGATCTTTGTATTCTGAATGGCAGGCAATTAAAAAGAGGAAGTTATGTTTCCGCACTATGTATGTCAAAAAGTCACATGTGTTTCTTCTGTTAATCCTTCCCATTGATGAAACCAAATTCTAGGTACAATAAATTTGACTATCACTTGTCTGGCCTAGTTCTTAGGCCGAAGCTTTCAAAATACCATAAATATACCATCATGTTAGCTTATAGTTCATATCAACTGATTGAAACGAATGCATTCAAAACCGTCAAAACAAGAGCGTTAGTTTACTGCGTCATCACTGTAATGAGAAGCTTCTTAAAGTTGACGTGCGAGATTGGTGTTAAGCTGGTTTGGCAAAAATAAAACATAGCACACACAGCTAGGTTTGAAGTCCTATATGCGCCGATAATGCCAGAAATTTACATTTTCTTGTTATAAGGTGGAATTCAAAGGGTGTTCTATTTTCCTGATCAGTTTGAAGCCCCAAAATCTTATCTTATACAAGTGATAAACAAGGCTAGCGTTAATGATAGCTTTCCTGTCGAGGTATTTAAAGCCGGTGTAGATGATTTGGCAAATTACATACAGCAATCCATCAGCAAAATTTGTTCAGGTGAAAGTTCCTAAAAGTACACCTACCAGTAACACCTATGAGTTAAAATAAAACCTTTCCAAGTATCGAATACAGTCTTGCTTTTTATAATCATGTGGTATGGACGTTTGATATAGATCATACAAGCCTAAATATATATATATTTCTTTTATTTTTTTCTTCTCATGAAAACAATAAGTGTACAAAAAGTTCTTTCAACACTACTGTTAATATACCCTTATCTGTCGAAACTATGATTTCCATCGAAATTTAGTCACTGATACCCCTTCTTGTTAATAATATTATTATAATTTGCATTCTTACAGCACATCGACCAGCATGAACATAAGCCAAATGAATCACGATAATCACAATCGTATGAAACAGCATCATCAGCAACAGCAGCAACAACAACAGCTACAATCCCATCAATTGAAGCTCTCATCGAAAGACTCAAATTTAGGTAATAAATTTACACTGCCTGTATATCTCAAATTCCCCTTCTTAAACACAAATCTGTCAATTTTTACCATTTTCAGAACTGGATGCACATCAAAATGTACTACAGTCCACGACTGGCATGCCTCCCACCACCACTTCCCACAATACGTCACCCGATTTGGGATATCACTGCAGCAATGCTAACATGAATGGCTCTATCAAGAGCGATGTTGCATCTGCAGCTGCAGCTGCAGCAGCAACCTCAACGCTCAACAGCTCCCAAATGAATAGCCTGGCGACAAACACCACCAACCTATACTCAGCCATCGGGCAACCATACACCAGCGAGGGTAGCAACTTCGGAGCGATCTATCATCACAATCATCACCATTTGTCTCATGGCCACGGATACGGCAATCCATATGAAAAAATGAAAGTCTCGGGTCATATGCGCCAGGCGAATCCCTACAGTACGTACCAGTCGTTCTATGGCAGTCCCCACCATCAGATGGTCCGCCCAAATGGATACATTGACTTGGTGCCAAGATGATGCTAAAGATGAAGAATCGCACATTGCCATCAATAGGAGAGGTTCCCCGTTATTTTATCTTGTATTATTTGCGTTTCAAAATTAAAAAATATATATTTGTATTTATTGCTTAAATTAAGAAATGGTTGTTAGTTTTATGCGTTCGAAAAGATTTTAGACTTTTAATTTAAAATAAAATAAATATATTCGCATAATGAAGTCGATTTTATTATTGATAGATATATTTTTGTGTAATACAAGTCATAAAGTATTATAAATTTTAATCTCAACGATTATCTGAGTGGGTGTGTGTATCTTAAATGCAATAAAATTAAATTTGTACATATGAAGAATTTATAAAAATATTCTCTAAACATTAGTTGAAAGTCAAAATATTTATCATTGTAAAATCAACAAGAAGTATTAAAATATATTATGAAATCTACAAATTTCGTGTTTGTCTTTATGTAGGTACTCGAATCAGTGGTGAAAAATGTTTTTTAAGCAATGTATTGAAAGTTGAAAAAATGTTGTATTGAAATTATACCGGTCGATTTTATTTTTCCAAAAAAATGTTTTCTATTAAAAAAATAAAACAATGATAAAACGATAATCGAAAACTTCAATCAATATGAGAAGGCTACAGGCCGCTGTGCGGATCGTTTAATACCCTATCCTATCCTTAAAATTTGTATCCACAAAATGTGGGCTTTACAAATAGTACGCAACAGGCTCGTTAGTACCCAGGGCCGAGCTTTCTCACAACCATTCATGTGTGCGTGTGTAATTCTTGCACGATGGCGGGACCTCCTGTTTTACGCCAAATCCGAACGGCCATGTTGAGCTAAGCTTTTCTTCACAATTTATACTACTCGGACGATTTGTCAGAGCATCACGAGAGGAGGGCAGTTCATGGCACTAACCATCGCGCCACTGACCCCGTCTTTATGGCGATGAAGTAAAGAAAATGTCATTGTCACAACATATTTTCCAGACAGTTTATCAAAATCTTTTATTGTTCGACAAAAAAATAAAGTATATCTCCTGGCTATGCCATGGTGTAGTGTATACGAATACAAAAGTGGGCGTCGGTTAAAATGATTAATGAACGAAATATTGTTATAGCCAGTGATTTTGCATACAACATTTTTTTCGAATATTTTAAATTTTTACCGAAAAACCTTTTTTGATGAAAACGCCATTAAAAAGTTGGCGTGGCGAAAAACTTTTTATATACAAAATATAGACATTATGATTATCTAGATATGTTGCTCAGACACTTTTTCAAATTTCTAACGGTTTGGCCAAAAACTAGATTTTTTTTTAAAGGGGACTTGGCAATTCAAAATTGTTTACACTTGTTCAGCTGGAAGCAACAACGAAGTTTAAAATTTAAAGCCAAAAAACTGGTGAGGTACGGACGGACAGACATGGCTAAATCGACTCAACTATGGATTCTGAGTCGATCCATATATTTTGAAGTGTATTTAATTAATAAATTATTTATCTAGGTTACAAACTATGTATCGAAACTAATATACCCATAAAGTATAGGGTATAAACAAAGATAACACGACTTAACTTTATTATTTAGATATTACTGTACAGAAACATTCGAAAAAAATATTTTTTTTCTTTTATTAATTCGATCAAAAATTTAATGTGCTCAACTTTTAACTTTGGGTTGGTTTAGACCTATCGGATAAATAAAAAAAAACTAGAATCTCATCTGTTTCGATCTTTCGCAAGTTTTTTGTTAAGTGTACCTGTTTATATTAAATCAAGACGATTATCGTTTCAATCAGGTTTGAGAAAGTTTCGACTTATAAGCTATAACATGTAGTTTCGGTATTATTTTGAAAATTAAAATATTCGTTCGAAGTTTGCTGAAGAATAGGCGATAGATAAAATACTTTGTGCAATTTTATGTATGTTACTAAACATATATTGGTATAACCTGGCTAAATTCGGCCCAAATTCAGATAAGTAAGAAATTGTATTTTTTTATCTTTTCGCAGTCGGTTTATTCTCTAAATTCATTCTAAATTAGTTTTTTTTTTCATTTAGGAAATTTTTGACAGTAAATCCAACTAGGAAACTGAATTCACCGGTAACTATAAAATTTTGCAAAAAATATGTTAAAGATTTGATTAAACCATTATCAAAACCACTTTTTTCTTAAATCTTCCAGAAATGATATATGAAAGATTGTACTCGTTTGTTTAAATCGAGAAACATCTATATCATCAATTTCTTTAGATGTTAACAAAAGTTCAGTCTGGCTGCCACAGTATAAATTTTGTTATGGGAAATGATTTTTATTTAAATCAATAAACTCTACTTCTTGTTCGACCAATTCTGCTTTTAACATCAAATTTAGACAGAAATGTTTAAAAAAATGTAAGTTTTTGGAGATAAATATGTAGTCTTGCTTCCTGTGATTGCATTTCATTATTAATTTGGTTAATCATTTCTAAGCGTATGATAAAAATATTAAGTCTCACGTAAACTTCTTAAAGTTGAGCTTTTCTTCTCCAGAAAATGGATCAAAATAATAAACCTAATCCAAAATAGTAATTTAACTTCTCCCATTGCTCAATTATCTGTTCAACCACAGCCTATTTATTTTCGCTATACGACTTTATGGGTGGTATAAATAAAACGGAGCACCTGCTCAAAAATCAACTTTTTCTAACTCCATTTGGTATGAATAAAATATTTGAGTAGGTGCTCAACGATTGAGCATCTACTGGCTCGATGAGTACTTGCTAAAGGTGAGTACCTGCGCCATTGTTTGGTATGAATAAAGCGAAGAACTTGCTCCATCGAATCGAGCACCTGCTCCACATTTGTGAGTCTGCTAGGTTGGATGGTCAACGTTGAAGGTAGAATTGTTTTTAATTTTGTGTCATAAATGGCGGGGTTAATGTCAATTTTGAACCTAAAGGTTAAATTGTATAAAAGAAGAGGAGTTGGATATGAAAGTGATTATCTTGTGCTATAATATAGGTTCATCAAATCAAATGTGGATTTTTTAGCGAATCATTTCCTTGGGAATAATTTTGAAAGGAGGGGTGGTGCCCTAACACATAATGAAAAAATACAGATTTTCCTTCGCTATATAGGAGATCTCCGTTTTGAAAGTGGAGTCGGTGAAGTGGAGTACATCAGTCAAAAACAATTTTATTTGTAACTGCGGCAATAATACAAAAATCAAACCTTCAACGATTAAAGAACTGCAGAGTGAAAAGCAAGAATGGCAAGAAAAATACCATTTGCCTTCCGCAATAGGTACAATTGACTATACGCACGTTTCCATCATCAAACCGGCTGCTCATGGAGATGAATACGTCAACAGAAAAGGATTTCACAGCATTAATGTTCAGGCAACATGCAATGCTAGCGAAGAATTTTCAAGTGTTGATCTTTATGGGCAGAATCGTTGCATGATTCTCGAATTTGGAAAACTTTTACTTGAATATTTATGATTGTAATCCCCAACAATGCGAAATTAGTGATTTCAGCAGAATTGCTATACATTCCGCCATACAATTTCCAAAACGCTGAGTTTGGCTAAAAGTACATTTCCACCGAGCCGAAATTCGTCATTTCAGCTAAATTCGTGATTTCAGTCGAAATGCTATACATTTCGCCACACAATTTCACATTCCAGAATGCTGAGTTTGGCTGAAACGCATTTTAAAGTCAACTACAAAATTACTATTTTCTCTAATAAAGAAGACTGTCTTTCATTTATAAACAAAATTATTTCTCTAGGTTACTAGGTTACAATCTAACCAAAACAAAAAATTATGAGCACCTACTCAGTATGAAGGAGTAGGTGCTCACTGGTAGCTGTACAATTTTATTCATATGAAACGTGAGCAGGTGCTTTTGTTTTGAGCACCTACTCTGCCTTCGACGGATTCGGCACTACAGTCCGGAATGAACCTGGACCTCAACCAACATGCATTTCCAATTAGCCCGGTCCTTAGCTAACTGCCTTCAGTTGCGCATTCCAAGTTGGTTGAGGTCGGTTTCTATATGGGCGCGCCACTTAAGGCGAGGTCTTCCTCTACTGCGTCCGACGTCTGGCTGGCTACATGTCCTAGTCATCTTAAACGTCCAATGCGGAGTTTTTTTACCAGGGAAATGTCGCTGTACAGCTCGTATAGTTCTTTATTGAATCTTCCTCACCATAGCCTGTCAACGCAAACGGGACCGAAGATTTTTCGAAGAATTTCCCTCTCAAATCGACCAAAGATTTCTTCATCTGCTTTTGAGACGGTCCATGCTTCAGCGCCGTAGAGCAGGACTTGGATGGTCAGGGTCTTGTATAGGATCTCCTTAGTAGTTAGAGTGAGGGTTTACTACTAAATTGCCTTCTTAGGCCGATTGAACAGCTGTTGGCAAGAGTAATTCTTCGTTTGATTTCTAACGAGATGTTGTTGTCAGAGTTAATAGTGGAGCCGAGAGATGGGTCCGACCAATGATGTCAATATCTTCGGCGTATGCTAGTAGTTGTACCGATTTTTGGAAAATTGTGCATCTGGTGTTGGCTCGTGAGTTTTGCACTTTCCTCTCAAGAATCAAAATGAAGAAGTCACATGATAGCGCATCGCCTTGCCTAAATCCTTTTTTGGTATCGAATGTGTCGGTTAGGTCGCTTCCGACCCTGATGGAGCAGCGAGAATTCTCCATCGTCATCCTACACAAACGGACGAGTTTAGGCGATATTCCAAAACTAGACATGGCTCTTTATAGTTCTTCTCTATAAATGCTGTCGTATGCGACTTTGAAATGGATGAATAGGTGGTATCGATTTGGACTTTCTAGGATCTGCCGAAGTGTGAAGATTTGATGGTTGTGTTAAACAGTTAAACAGTAATAAAACTTCGCAAAAACAAATAGAAAAAGCTAGATTAAAGAGAGTATATATTAAGAAAGTATGAAACCGGAGAATCATCATCGATTGAGGAGGAAACTTAAGCAATCAACTAGGAAACTTTTGGGTACTTCCACCGGCCAAGTGGCAAGTGCGTTGGAATCCTAAGCCCAGAGTCCCTGGATCCCGAAAGTTACAGTTTTCTTACTGCTGCATCTCTTGCGAAAGTAACGCTATCATGAGAACTTTATCAAATTTTCCATTTTGATTCGGCGTCAAACAGGAGGCCTCTTTGTGCAAAAATACGAACTCTGCAAACATAAATAAATCGATATGCTAGGTTTGAGACCTTAATGTGTCCACCGTACCTAAATACTTAGCAATTATCGTTTTAAGTTTCGAAAATTCATTCGCCAAATGTACCTACCAAGCAATGAATATTTTTTCCTTAATTCAAATAATCAATCGGCATTGCAATGTTATACTATTTAGTTGGCATAGCACTTTGCGATAGTAATTTTCCATTTCAAAGTGCAACACTTTTTATTAATGCCTTCCATCGGAAATCGAGCACACATATAGGAAGTCAAAGGCAATAAAAATCGGTGCCATATTTAATGCTAGCCCGTTCTTAAAAGAAGTGATGAAATGTTACAAATTAATGCTGGCGATGACAACTTCTGTGCGCACACTTACTGTGCCTCCTCGACATGCCCAAGCCCAATGATTCAACAACCCAAAGCCGAATGGTATTATGTGCTACTGTGCCACACACAATCCGCCGCAAGATCCAAGAACAGCACTGCGCTGCGTTTTTGAAGATTCCAAAATAGATAAAACGAAGAATGAAATAAAAGAAAACTAAAACGAAATATACGAGAAAATATGGGAATAATATTGCCGACTGTTAACAGATTTGTGAAAGCGTTTATGCCCCGATGCCGTTTATGATTCGGTTCAAAGTGTGTGCACTTTAAGAAAACGCTCTCTAGCACTCGTATGAATGCATTCTCAGATCGGGGTTTGGGGATGCGAGATGCAACTTTTATGCTGCTTACAAACTATCTGACATTATTCACTGTAAGCGATGTCACTCAGTACCGCTCGTATGCTCGATGGCTAATAAAAAGTGTGTTCTTTGGCTTACGATACAAGGTTGTAATTCATTGTTTTTGGTGAAACAACTGCACCGCGATGATATTGAGGTGGTGACAACATGCCAGCGTTTGATGGCTCAACATATGCGTCATTGATGCATCAGTATAGGTTTGCAGTTTAAAGATTAAAATTTTATTTCAATTATTTTGTTTGCATTTTGTGGTAGTTTAACGGATTTGCACGTCTATTTGAGTGATGTGTCACTGAGAGGGTGAAAGCATACTTATTAATACATTTTGATTTACATGTAATTAAAAATAAAGACGATTACCTTTTTCAAGAAATACATTGGTTTTTTAACATCTATCATCTCCTGTTATGCATTGGACTATACGTACAAGGTGGCGCAAAAGTAATCCTCCTATCAGAAAATGCTATAAATTTTGCGATTGGCCCCTAATGTCAGTTCTGTTTTGACATTTGTGTAGTAAACACATGCGAAATACACGTTAATAAACAATGTTACGCTACACTGCTCCAGAACGCGGAATATTGGTGACTATTTATTTGAGCAATAATCGGTCGGTGACTTTGGCACAACGTGAATTTCGTCGCAGATTTCCTAGCCGTCCAACGCCTACTGGTGAAACACTGCGACGTTTAGCCGCTCGCCTCGAAGAGACTGGCACAACACGAGATGCTGCCAGGCCTGGCAGACCCCGGAGTAGCCGTTCTGCAGAGAATATTGCTGCTGTAGCCGAAGATGTCATGGAAGCGCCGTCGACATCGACCAGACGACGTGCCACGCATATGGATATCAGTCGACGGTCTTTACAGCGAATTTTCGTACAAGATTTGAAGATGTTTCCGTACAAAGTCCAGACGGTGCAACAGCTGTTAGCTGCTGACCGCCAATCGCATCTAACATACGCTCAAGCCATCCTTAATCACCACCAAGAGGAATATGATTTTTCTTCAAAAATAATCATGAGTGATGAGGCCCATTTCCATCTTAGCGGATACGTAAAAGCAAAATTTACGCTTCTGGGGCACTGAAAATCCGCGTGTAACCCACGAAGAGCCATTACACCCGCTCAAAGTCACTGTATGGTGTGCTGTTTTCGCTGGAGGAATCATCGGACCTTTTTTCTTCGAAGACGTCGCGGGCCAAACGGTTATTGTGAATGGTGAGCGCTACAGAGCAATGATCAACGAGTTCTTTTTGCCGCAACTTGATGAATTGGGATTGGAAAACATGTGGTTCCAACAGATCGGTGCAATGGCACACACTGCACGTGCCACAACCGATATGCGGAAGGATGCATTTCCCGGGCGCCTAATCTCCCGTTTCGGCGATTTGCACTGGCCAGCAAGATCGCCTGATTTGACCGCACCAGACTTCTTTTGTGGGGCTTTTTGAAGTCGCGGGCTTATGTCAACAAGCCTCAGACTCTTGCAGCTCTTAAAGAAAATATCCGTCAAGAATGTGAGGACCTATCGCCGGAAGTTTTGGCCAAAGTGATGGAAAATGCCATAAAAAGGGCTCAAATGACAATCAACTGTGGCGGCGGCTATTTACATGACATCATATTCTCGACTTGATGTAAAAAAATTAAAAGACCAAATAAAAATAATCCACAAGAAGAATCAAAGTTTTTCTTTTTTTTTAAATTACAGCCAAAAAACATCGGAAGGTTATTTTTGCGCCACCTAATATAGTTGCAGAAGATTGCTATTCGATGTACTTGGTAGCAATAAAAAACCCTACGTGTTGAACGTAAATACGTGTTGTAGTGAAAACTTTATTTTTTATGTACTCTATTATATTCCATTTCCATTGAGAACGCTCAGGACCTCATTAATTTGCATCGAAGTTACTCCAACCCGGAAATCTTTCACGATGGGTTAGCTGGCAATGTAATTAACACACAGAATTTGTAGACCCGATCTTTTGTGGAATATATCTAATTAAAATTGATAATAATTGTATCCCTTATTCTAAACGTTTTTTTTCCAATTCCGTGGAGGTTTTGTCAAATAGATTTGGCGAGTTTCAGCCAAAGTTTTCTTACAATTTTTGACAAAATACCCCCAGAAGACAATGTAGTGTAGATACTTAGTAGGAAAACCAACTCTTAACTTTGAAAACGCACTCAAAATACGTCTTTAAAGTGTCTAACAACGATGGTGGTAGTGAAATGTCTACATGCAGCATATTGTTTGGTGTGCAGACTGTTAACCGAAAAATTCGCTTTAAAAATACACTCCGCTTCAACTGAGAAGGTATAACATTTTTCGAAGTTATGGGGTTCGTTTATTCCAAATATTGAACGTAAACTCATAATTTCTTGTTGCTTACTGTTTGTCTATGATGCTGCGAAAATAAATGAAAAAGAATAATCCTTAAAGCACCGTTATTTTTTCTCTGGATCTCTTCTATGGATAAATGAATCTTTTTTTTCTTCAACTGAATAAGCATACGGTTATTATCTTCATTGTTTTTGTGTATACTGCGAAGATTGATAGTTTTTAGCAATTGTTAAAATGTTTGAATAGATATATTTAAATTTGGAGTAAAATGGGCCAAGCAAAATTAATTAACGTATCTTGAGCATATACTCTTCCGTGGGAAACTTGGAAACGAATATTCAGAGTTCAAAGAAATATTGGCAGGAGTACCTAGAAGAAGCGTGCTTGGACCACTCTTGTACCTCTTATTTACACGTGATATTACACAAACAAACAGTTTCCACGTTTGCTGAAGATACAGCCTTACTAGCAGTTGACACAACAATGGAGGAAAGAAATATGAAATTACAAAACGCTCTTAACGAGGTTAATGAATGGACAAAATCAGAGAACTGTACTGGTTACTCGATAAATATTCAAAGCCTAACCTTGGAAACAAGCTGCTTGTATAAACTAGTGCTAAAGCCGGTCTGGACATATGGTATAAAACTATGGGGTTGTACCAGTGAAACGAATCTAAGCAATCTACAAACTTTTGAAAACAAAATGTTAAGATTATTTGTCAATGCGCCGTGGAATATAAGGAATGAAGATCTACGCAGAGATCTGGGTATTCCCGCGGTTAAAGATGAAACGCAAAATGTTGCACGCAAACATAAAAAACGTTTATTGGGGCACGTTAAAACAACGGTGCTCCAATTTGTTGACGAATCAAATTTATTTCGGCGTCTTCAAAGAACTAAGACCTTAAATTTGACCCGATAATAACAAACCGCGCTATAAATGTGGGTGGCCGCGGTGTGTTTGCCTGTTGAGTAGAAAGTTGCGCGTTCAATCCCAACCAAAATCCATTTAACTTTTATTTAAAAGAAATAAAAAAGGTCGGTTGTTATACCTAAAAAAAAGTATGCACCATCTTCAATTTCTTCAAATTAAACGAACACAAGAAAAAGTGACTACCCGAAGTTAGTTCAGACACCACCCGTGGAGTAAATGTCTCCACTACATCCAAAATCTTTCCTATTACTCTCTTTCTTCCCCTTCTCCAACGCTCGTACTTTGGTTACATATAAAGAGGGTATTCATAACCCCTTGAGTGTGTGTAAATTATAAAAAAAAATTGCGGAAAAAGTATTAACTCTCATATGAAAGTTGCCTGCCAAACATTCATTACTCGTGATAAAAAAATGCTAGATAAATCGCATACTTAGTTGCAATACAAATACCAAAAAGGTGGTGGTTTGAGTGGTTTAAAGTCTCAAAAAACTTTGGGCACGTGCTCATAGTGTTTTTTTGAGATTTCCACTAGCCCACAGGAAAAAAAAATCCTTAACAATGTTGAAAAACTCAAAATTGACTTACTTAAGGAGCAAGGATAAAAATAAAAATTGTACGAAGCTTTAGTGTGATCTGCTTCTACTTAAGAAACAAAAAGTCGTATAGAAAGAAAACATGAAGGAGGTAATAAAACAGCAATAACAGCAGCTGATAGAAGAGGAGAGCAATATTGTGTTCTGCTTCCAAATCCTGCGACTCAGCTGCGATAATTAAGCAAAAATCTGGTGTGACTTTCTATGTTTCCACAGTTAGAAGAGTGATCAATAGTTTAAATCATCTAAAACGGCTTGAACTTAAAAAAAAACTCCACCACACAACCATCAGAAGAAGTTTATGCGGTTGAACTTTTCGAGGCATAATATGACTGGGCAAGAGCTATGGCATTACGTGTTTTTTTTTCGGATGAACAAAAGTGGAGTTTTGATGGACCCGATAGATTTGATTATTAAATTAATGACATGAGAAGAGACAAACATTTTTTAGTCCGGCATCATAGT
Source organism: Rhingia rostrata (assembly GCA_949824845.1). NCBI lineage: Eukaryota > Metazoa > Arthropoda > Insecta > Diptera > Syrphidae > Rhingia > Rhingia rostrata. The sequence continues at coordinate 158,644,747 of OX463755.1, read as the reverse complement.
CAAGAAGGTGGTTTTATGGTATCGGGAGCAGTAAGCTACTATGAAACTGTTGAACTTAAGTTGTAAACAGCTAAAATAGCTACAATGGAATATTGAAAATAAATCTACCCAAATTTTGCGATATTTTTGGACGCATAAATTGGACTTTCCAGCTGGACAACGCAGGGGATAGCCAAAAAAGGTAGAACAAAGTAGAATTGCTTTAGTGGCCACCATGCTCACCGGTAATGAAACTTATTAAAAACGTATGTTGATATTTTTTCCAAAAATTTCACTGGCTTCCTTAAAGGCACTTTACTATTCTATTTTACTTTACTATTTACTAGGATTTTTGTAATTTCATTATTTGTGCTTGAATAAGCACAAATAAGCAAATTTGCAAAAAAAAAATGCATTTTCCCATATAGAATGATAGAATGATTAGACAAATAATGGTGCTTTTTGAATTGTTTTTTATCATTTTATTTCGCAACATCATAAACAAACAGTTAGCAGCAAGAAATGATGAACTCGCGTACAATATTTGGAATTAATGAATCCCATACCTTCGAAAAATCTGGTGTCTATTTAGTTGAAGCGAGTGTATGAACTGTCAAATCCACATTGAAAAAAAGTTCTTACGTATCAGCAGCTTGTATGGGAAATGGGTTATAATCACTTCGATTATTGAATTCGGCGGATGCACTGCGGAGGGAATCCATCCGATCCGCAATGTTTCACTTTATGAGTCTGAATCCATTATATAATCCGACGGATGAACTGTATTATCCGTCCGCAGTCTACATTATCCAAATCTGCTGATAATTGTCAAACAGAATTAATTGTGATTGTTTATTTGATTATTTCTAACATAAACATATTTAATTTAGTAAAATGGATAGCATCGGACTTTTATGCAACAGTTTGAAGATAAAACTGATTCCAGGAAAGAACGAAAGAGAGTAAGAACTTTGGCAAAAGACATTTTTATTCTGCCGGCGACTTAGTGAGTTAAGCCACAAGCATAGTTGAAATTTTAAGGACTTATTTTTTTAGTTTCTGAAACAATTCAGGCTGAATAAAGAAGCTTTTCAATAGGTATTGGATGTTTTAGAGAGTCAAACGCCACCAGTAGCACGGTCTTCATCCCTCACTCCAAAATTCAAACTGGCGTCATTTTTAAAAATTTTGGCTAAGGGTGGTTACCAAACCGGAACTGGACAGAACTTCAACTTTGGAATGGCACAGCCAACAGTCAGTGTTGTCCTTACCGAGGTGCTTGGTATTTTGAAAAAACAATTATGACCAAAATGGATAAGTCTGATTATGTTTGAGGAGCAGAAAAGAAATGCAAAACAGGTTTTCTATGAAAAATCAAGAATTCCGGGCGTGGATGAAACGCATATCAAAATTGCCAAGCCTGCTGGAGAAAATGCAAAATTGTTTTACAAACGCAAAGGATTCTACAGTCTAAATGTTAGACAGTTAGTAATTATTTATCTTGCCCTGTATTGTATTTAACAAATTTCTTTTAAGATATGTGATCATTTGCAGCGGATAAGGTGTATCGACGCAAAGTATCCTGGTTCATAGCACGACTCGTTCATCTGGAAAAACAGTGATGCGTACTCTTATATTTATGATAGCGGAGACATAATTACAAGAATATTAGGTAAGCGAAAGCTAATGTACATACTATACACGTTCAACTATTACACAAAAAATTCTTTTACAAACATGTTACCCTCTATCCCTGTGGCTACTGACGCCTTTTAGGGCGAAACATCGTTGAGCGAACTATTGGGCTTTGGAAAAATTGGTGCCGTTTTTGCCTTGGGGCTCGACAACTTCACTATGCTCCCAGGAAAGCGTGCAGATTATTACCGTGAGTGCTGCCCTGCACAATATTCGATTGCACTATAAAGTACACGATGAAAACACACAAGACAAAAAGGTGTTGATGAAGTTGGAAGTAATGAAGATGAATTTTCACAACCTCACGAATACATAGAGGAAGCCCAGCGAATACTAAATGAAATATTGCAAAATTTCACTTGAAACATTTTTATTTATAAAAAAAACAACAACAAAACATATCAGACTTCATAACACTTTTGGATAAAAGAAGCCTTCTTGGCAACTTGCCAACATGAAAAGATATGATCTGATCATCGAGTCTCTCTCCAATTTTCCTCAACTCAATTTGAAGAATATTTTGCTTGAGTTGATTCTTCTCATATGCTTACTGTTCCATGCGTTAAATGTGTCTTTTCGTTTCTTAAGCAAGCTCCTGCTGAATAAAATTTCCCTTCTTTTGGTGATCGATCAGACGGTCTTGAGCCCGGTGTGTTTTCTTCTGGTGTTCGTCTACCTGATCCAATGCTAGAAATACCCTTTAATTATGAATTTCTCCAACAAGTTCGTTATGAGACGAAAGTATTTTCGCAATCATCTGATAAAGCTTTTCTTGCATGCTTATTTGCCTCTCCAAAAGATTGGTTTTGGTATTCTTTTATTATCTCCAGCTTTTCCGGGTGTCACATTATTGCTTATATTAAGAGCATTCCCGGTTTCAGATTCAACTATTTCGTTGAATATATCATTTGAATTTTCACTGCTAGTGCTGTTGAGTTTTCTCTTCACTGGCACACCAAAATTGCTTGCAGTAGGCACCCCTTCCACACAATCCTTTAAACCAAAAAGCTTAATTACTTCTTCTTCCAGAGGCGTGATGAAGATTTCTTTATTTGGTCCTCCACCTGTAGCAGTTTTCTCCTTGTTGTTGTGTGCTAGCTTCTTTCTCAAGGCTGACTTGTGGTCCAACCAAACCTGTGAAGATATTTTGGTTAGCAACATTTAATTAAACTTGATTTGAAGTTGAACTAACCTTTTTCCATTCCAAAACTTCTTTAAATGCAGGTCCCAAGGAATTCATTTGAAATAAATCGAAATAAGTTTTTTTTATTAGTTTTATTTTATTTAAGATTTTAACATACTTTTAACTGCTTGTGAATAGTTAACATATTGAAAATAACAAGTTTCAATATGTAATCCGCGACGATTTTACAACTGATTCGAAATGTCAACGTTTATATGGAGTGCGAATCGGTTGCGTTTTCAATAATGGAATTAATTTACCGACATCTATTCGCTTGCGTACAGACGATTTCAATAATACCAAACAACTCAAAATTGGAATACATTCCTTCCGCAGTGCGTCCGCCGGCTTCAATAATCGACGTGAATCTGAATTACACAGGTTAAAGAACGTCAAAATTTGATTGGCCGCAATGCTCTTAAATCGTAGGTCCTGTCCATACTGAGGTCGAACCGTCCTAAAATATCATCCTGATTGGACCGCTGATTACGAACAACAACGGACGACCAGCGATGAAACAACAACGATTTAATTACAAATTACACTTTTTTATTAAAAAAAAAAATATTTTTTTTTAGTGAAATCGGACAATCGAATCCATTTATAAGATTATGTTTCCATTATCATACATAGGTATTCGTTGTAATAAGCAGTTAATTCGCAAAATGTTTGACAATATTATGATCATGATCATTTCCTTTACAATTGAGTTGCCTCCTGGAATTTATTATTGTCCCAACTGAATTCCATCTAATACTCCCACTTTAGAGTAAAGAAGTTTCCAGTAAATATATGTGCTTATCGTGTCAATGGAAGGAGCTTTGCTGATTGACGACGCGGTACCTGTATATCAAAAGATTTAATGAATTTAAACGGCAAGTTATTAAAGTTATACAATAAATAAATTGTTTAAAAAATTCTATAGGAACTATCTGTCTGATTTGGAGTCCCTAACAACTAAAACCATTCTCTCTGATCTTGAAAACAGTTCATAAATTCATAAACAAAACATTGGATCCCCAAGCAATTACGAACCTCAGAGTCAAATGCCGCACTAAAAAACATTGAACAACACAACAAAAAGAATTAAACCCCATCTTTGGTTTCAAATTCGTCGTATCCACTTGAGAACGTATCAACTTTTCGACATGTAATGTACACAAAAAAAATTTTTTGTACGATCCATGATCTGTGGCAATATCGAAAACCCCTTTCCCATGTCACATGTCTGGAACGTCTGGGACGTCTGTAAAGTCTCAAATGCAGTCAGCATATACAAGATAAGTGTAACACGTCCTTCGCATCAAGATCATCACATATCACCGCACCAAGGACCTCACACGCTTACATGCGCTTAAAACATTATACGAGTATGAATGAAAAAAAAAATCGAAAATCTACACGGAACAGTCAAGCGGTACGTACTTGCGCTAGTTTTGGGCAATTGAATGGCGTGTGCGCCACAGGGTGCCACCCCATTGATATCGTGAATGTGAAGTGCCGGAATCCGACTCCTGTGACAAATGACTCTATAAGTAAACAAATCTGTTTACACGCCCTCTATAGATAGCAAAACACTTTTGACTACGGTATTGGGATTCCATACCCAGACCCTGACTCCGACAAGAGCTATGATGAGGGATGCAGCAGTGAGGAAGCTATAAATAATTAATTTCTTCGTTGTGACTGTTTCGAGTGATTTGTGCGGCAATAATTTATGGCGAAGAATAATATTTGGCCAAAAATTCGTTTAATTGTTTTCCCGTCTTCGTTTGCAGTCTGGAGTTATGCCTTAAAAAATACATTAACTGTTTGTAGCACAACTTGAATCCGAGTAACCAATTAAAGCGCAAGGATATAGAGTTTCAATGGAAATGGTTGGGATCGCGACAATTTTGTGTGCGATGTATCCAATCAATGTATGTAACACGACCACATCTGTGTCAGTTTATTTGAAAGTGTCAATCATTTTGAAGGACGTTTCGGTGGTCGCACTTCAATGAAGTAAAAGATGTTATTTGACACGTACCAATTCTGCCGAATTGTTAATATTTCTGACTTTGACATTTTGTATATACCTTATCAACGAACAACCTGTCTGAGTCTTTCATGGAGATGTTTTTTTTATAAATAAGGTGTGGCTAGAATATCTTATGACAGTGACATTTTTGAACTCCAGTATAATAATAGTTTTGACATTCGTAGCATGCTATTAATGCTACTAGCACTGCAACATTGCTATTCCAATTTGACTGGAGGTGCAAAAGTTGATACATAATCGATGCCATACTTAAGGGCGGTTGATGAAAAGCGCAACCAAAATGAAATGTGATGACTTTGTTTTTATGAATAACTTATTAATTCCGTTTTTATAACCCCATTATACGTAGTACCTGTAGGGAAGTATTGTGATGATATTTTTACAAATTCGTATGTTTTTAGGTATTATTAGGTCCGTAAAGGTAGATTTTAAAAGTCTAGAGTTTGGAGTCTGTGATCTAAGGAATGCTAATAATACTAAAGCTTGAAATACTCGACCGAATTGACTGAAATGTTCGAAATGTGTGTCGTTGGTGGTTCCACGGAGGGTTCTCTGGTTCAAAAATCAACAATACCCCCCATATAACGGTTTTCTTTGATCAAGATTATTTCGATATTAAGTATGAATGAATTCAATAAATCTACTTATTTTTTCTTAAAAAACATATATTAGATGTAAAGTGTACACATCTTCACATAAACTCATAATAATGTTACAACAGCTGATACACTATTTGACGAAAGTGGATTTGTTCAAAGTCCGGGGAAAGTTTGTTTGATTGTAGTAGCTAGCACCTTTAATGTTTTATGAAGTAAACCTTCCTCGGGCTCGTCCTGGTAAATCCAAGGTCATGAGTAGAGAAGGCTAGCGTTGTGGAACAACGACAGGAAAATAACAGCAACAAGCAAAAACTTGTTTCAGCTAAAACCCGGGGCTGCCAATGCTGAGCCCAGAAACTGCAGCAAATCGCAAAAAAAAACGAAGTATATTTGTAAAATGAGTAGTAGATAATAAAAAGAATCTTTAACAGACTTGATTAGGACTTTTTGAGAAATGTTTATTTAATGTTCGGCGGGATTTTCTCAATTTTTCTTTTCTTGAGAACCTTTCTTCAAAGTAAATACCTATTAGAAAACTTAAAAAAATAAGATGAATAAAATCGGTTAAGTACTTCTGAAGTGATGGCGTGAAAAAGGGCACAGGCACTCACATTATATACTATTTAGGTATGGGAAAGCCATAATCCGTCGTGCGAATTGTTTAATACCATATCAAATCCCATCCTTCAAATAAATGTCACCAGAAATTGTACCGAAAAGGTTTTTTGTTACAGAAAACGTCCACAAAAAGTGGGCGATTCAAAAACCTTTATATAATAAAATATAGCTATTAAGAATATCTAAATATCTTGCTCAAAGAGTTTTTTTTTTTAAATGTCTACGGTTTGACCACAAACAACATTTTTATAAAAACGTGGACGTTGCAGCTGGTGGAATTTGAAAATGTTTACACTTGTTCTGTAGGCATGGACAAGGATCCTATCTACCAAATTTTATTATTTTAAATACAAATTCGTCGTCCTAGTGACACAATAACATTACTACATTTTTTGGGCTGGGTATGCCACCTTACTTAATGTATAGAATTCATATTTTGTGACAAAAAACTGTGATGGTTGGGTGTTGTAGTACGAGGCTAGACTCTGATTGGCTTTAACTCGGCAATGCCCAGTGGTTGTAACTCTGACTACACATCAAGTGCTTATTTGACTTGCTAAACGATAAGCGCGAGTGTTGATAACATGAAGAAAAACAGCAACACTGTAAACAACAGAATGAATACCCGGCCTGCTGTCCCAGGAGAACCTAGACAAGCTGCTTCGACACATTCGGCCAACATGTTTTCTAGGAATTTCAAGGGTTAGTCAGGCCCCTTGAACAGAGATGATGGCGGATGAACCGGAAGGCCAACGGCAGCGCTCAATCCCGTAGTGGATACTGATGGCCCCGTCATAAATTGGAATTAGCCCTCCACGTTGGGGGTTGTGCTTTGGGTTAACTACCCAACCAACTAAGTGAAGTAGAATAAAAGTTAGCACTTTACAAGAGTATTCAATGGCAACTTATGGTCAACAGGATTCAGAGGCGCGATGAGACCACTACCATACATTTTCACGATAAGTGTGATCTTTTCCGTAATCTTAAACTATGTTTTGAAGAATCCAAAGAATTTATTTTGACGGGGTTATGGTCCAAGGATACAGAACATGCACTTTTGTGTTGAAAACATCTGGATGCAGACTAACTGTTACATGCAATTCTCAGGCAAGAGAGGATGTCAAATTTGTGACGTGATCGTATCGGATCAACAAAAAAGACATCCTGAAAATTTATCAAACGAAGCAATAAGAAAGGACATCATGCGCAGAGATGAGAGGAAAAGTGAATGTCCGAGGGTATTTGTGTGCTACAATTGCGGCTTCGGTGGACATATTATGATTCGAAATTGTCCCGAGCCGAAGGAAGAACCAACAGAGTTTCGACAACGTGGAGCTGTCAATTAAGTGAATGGATTACCCAGAAATGGAGCCGAAATATCCAATTAAACGGTAAGGCATTTATATACATGGGTAGCTCAGAATGCATTATTAAGATCAGAGCAGCAGCAATGAACGGGTTTGATATCCACCATGGCAACACAGAACTAAAAGCATTCGGTCCTGCCAATTACAGAGATATTTCTCCTGGATGGATAAAAGCGTCATTAATAGTTGATAAAGCGTCAGCTGAAAATGTTGTTCTTCCTGTAGTACCAGATGATGTTACATGCTTGTAATGTTCTTGTTGTACGTTCTTTTAGCGAACTATCGCATGTAGTATATGAAAAAGTGGGTGATGAATTGACGTTTATGTAGAAAAGGGAATTTTAACCATTCAAAAACACCCTAATCGACGAAGATGATGATAGTATACCTATACAGGTGGAAGCGATACTACCAGCTACATCAGTGGATCTTTTGTGTGCCGTACATGGTGATACTGTAATTTTGTTACCTGTGGCAAATATCGGAGATGAAGATGTTTCTCTGGGTGAAGTTCTTGCAATAAACCACAAATATCGACTTAAAAGATTTAAGTTTTGGTGAAGAACAACCTCCACATGTAGTTTCCGAATCGAAGGAAATTCTTAATGAATTAAGCACGAATGAGGTTGGGTGCTATTCTGATTTTAATATGGAAATCGAAAAGGTTGAGGGAAGTAAGCCATTGCAATCGAAACCATATCCGGCAAGCGAGAAAAGGAGAAGATCTGAAATATCTTGGACGATTGGATGAATTTGGGAGTTGTTACCGATACGGATTCTGCATACTCTAGCCCTGTTCTACTCGTGCGTACGAGTATTGGATATTCGAGGCTAGTTGTTGATTATCGTCGTCTAAATAATCAAACGGTCAAAGTCAATTTCTTATTACCAAACATAGACGACCATGTTGCGTTGTTAGCTGGTGCTAAAGTATTCATCGTACGGGATTTAGCACAAGGATATCTTCAGATTGCAATTCCTCCAAAGGATTTAGCACAAGGATATCTTCAGATTCCAATGCCTCCAAAGGATCGTCAATGTTCATTGCTCCAGAGGAAACAGTGCGTTTGTCAAACCAAAAATCATTCGTGTAAGGATTTTTTATGCAAACAATATTCGGACCATTGCGAAACCGATTAGTTCTAGTTTATCTGCACGATATACTTATAACTGGGCGTGATTGAAAGGAAAGGGTTGAAAAGAAAAATTTACTTTGGTGTTGCAAGCATTGAGAAAGGTGGGCTCACTGTACGTCTCCGTGAGTGCAAATTTTTAAGGCGGCGAGTTAATTACTTGGGTTTTGTGATCTCGGATAGGGGAATTGAACCCGGAGAGAGAAAGTTGCATGTGAAAGAAGACTTTCCGAAGCCTTAGAACGTACACCATGTGAGACGATTTTTGGGGTTGTCCGGATTTTTTCGACGTTTCGTCAAGGGATTTTCTATGCGTGCTGCTCGTTTGTAAAGTCACGTGCTGCTCCTTTTAAAGCCACAAATGACATTCATGTAGAACAACGAAACGGATTAAGCATTTAACGACCTCAAAAGTGCTTTAATAAGTAAACCGATCTTTCAACTAATTGATTATAACTAATCGATTTACCGAATAACACACGAATGCGAGCAACAGAGGACTAACAGCGATTTTATTTTAACAATGCGATGACGGCAAAATGCATTTGGTAGTAATATGCAATCAGCAGATTGACTAGGTTACCGGAACGTTGGTGTCACTCTAGCCAACTGGCATTGTCGGCAATAATGAAGGCAATTCAAAGACTTCGTTTCTTGCTGAGAAATATCTACCGAGTTCAAAATCGTAATTGAGTGCCAAGCTTTGATTTTGCTGAACGTGCAGAAGACTCGAAACCATCAGATCTGTCGATGGTGCAATATGCTGTCTGAATTCAATTTGGCAATTGAACATCAATTTTCAGTTCGATATCGGCGATGCCTACGAAAGTTTTGCATAGCGTTACGTATGGTGTTGCGACCTTGAGACTTGATTTAGCAGGGCTAAAATGTGCTCCAAAAGCCTCTGTAGGTCCACTAAAATTATGGAAGCCACCAGCTGATAAGGTAGACAGACTTTTACCAAATACCGATGATAAAACAAAAGCTTCGATACATGACAGTCATGATACAATACCAGAATTTCAAGCGATGTGACCGAAACGTATCATCATCCCTCCATTGAGACAAAGAGATTATATTTGAATATATGAAATTAATTATTACTTTTCAACTCAATTTTCGTAACGTAACAGTTTATTTTGAGAATTTATTTTGTGATTCCAATGGTTGTTTTTGAAAATCGTTTGTTCGTTTTATGAAGTAGTTTTTTGATAAATATTTTTTGTTGTTTATATAACTTAATACTGTTCGAGGACGAATTAAAATCGAAGGATGGCCGAATGTTAGCCATGTGGCAAATCCACCAGAAAAGGATGTCTGGACGGCAATGAACCTGAATGAAGGAAGCGGTATTGGTTTTGAAACGCGCAATGGATTAGACGTGTTTTGTGACAGATTATTTTTTTTATTTAAACGTTCATTCAATAAATTATTTCGATCGGTTCTAACAATAGATTAAAAAAATGACAAAGTTTGGCGTATTAAGGTACGATTTTGCTATCCAAACCGCCTTACTTTCATACTCAGATGTAATCTGTGTTCTGGAATGCAGCCATTGTAATTTTTTTCACCCAATAACGGGCCACAAACTGATTATACATTTTTTAAGTAATTAAACCCTCAAAACAAATATTAAATGCGGTTGATAAAAACCTGTCGTCAGAGAAGTATAACATAAAATAATTATTTTTACATTGTATCCTTTATCCCTTATTCATTAGAATTCACTAAAACCCATCTCAACTGTGTATAGCAATACAGTGCATAAGTATTGTTATAAATCAGTTTGCAGTGTACGAATATGCTTTGATGTGTGAAAACCGAACAGATCTATTTATGCCCATTAGTGGTACTGGATGCGCCCACTGGAATGAATGACTGGAATAGTGGTATCTGTCAAAACCACTTCTCGAATTATCAAGAAACTGCTGGAACATCCGAGAACATATAAATATGTTTTAAATCAGTATGTGTAATGGTATAAATAGAGATGAAGCGACAACCAGCGAGTTAGTCTAAATTGTGACCTAAACGTTATTTGAATTGTGTTGACTGAGTGAATTGCCTAAGTGAATTTAGAATAATAGTGCGCGAATTCAGTTTCAAATAAGTGTAATTGAATTGTTAAACGAGAAACCGTTTTGTCAATAATATTGTTCTAGAAATAAGAGTGTGTTTAAATAAATTATTGTTAAACATAAAAATGAATGGTGTTTTGTCATTCGAAGCCCGGCGTCATTGTACAGTATTTATACAGAATTTATTCAGGGTCGGATGTTTTGCAACTCGGCAGAGCTACCAAGGATACTTTTTATGGTTGCGAAAACCTATCGACAACATTGTTTTCAATACTTTAATAAAATTTTGTTGACTTATGTTGACTCACTAGCATAGTTATGTTGTTGAATTTGAATGTATTTGCATTTGAATAAATTAAACCGTGAAACACAACTGCTAATATACAAAAATACACTTGACAATTTTTTTCATTTAATAATTGAACCTTTGGTAACCCTGATGCTCAGCCGCCTGTGTACACAGAAATAAGAAAATAAAATGTGCTTATACAGGCACTATTTAACCATCAAACGCGTTTAGGATAATATGCAGCCTCTATTCAACGTTGTATAAGTTTTATGAATAAGGTTTTTGGGTTTAGACTCAGAGGCATTTGAACGAGTGCATAAATTTATACACTGCTTATAATGAGTTTATGAATAAGGCTGTATCTATATTATGTATTCTTCTGTATTACGTTTATGAACTTAAAAGTACTGAATAATCAGAGAAAATTAATTTTTATCATTCGTGGGGTCAAATAGAGTATGCATATCTACATTTTGTGCAACGCATCTATATGACGATAAGAATTTAACTCGTAATATAATGCCAAATTGCCTTAGTTACGACCTGTGTACTACTATACAAAATAACATGAAATCAAGCCTGTAAAAAATAAACGTTGTAAGTGTGATGAAATAACGACGTGATAACTGAACTGTACAAACTCGTATGGGAAATCTTTTCCAACAATATAGGAATTTTCTCACAAACTGAGATGGTAAGCGTTGTAAGCATTTGAAATGCTGTTTTGACATTTAATCAATCAGTTTCACATATCAAACGTATTCGCTAAACTCAAACATATTATGCATAACGGAAAGAGAACCATATGATAATTCTATTAATAATTAAATTACTAAATTGAGATTCGATTCAGTGGGTTACCGCATTTTTAGTGGTATAGTTTTTGTGTCGTTCATGAAGAGTCGTCGTAAAATTACAATCTTTCGCACGTAGTACAATTACGATGTTGCATGAATCCAAAACGACTTATATATTTAAAAAATTGATCAGTATTGCATTTATTTAACTAACACATCCCAATGCAAACTTGGCAGCACTTAACTGAACTTTGGCTGCTGTCAAATCTGACAACATACAACAGTGCGATGTTTACGAAATCTCTTATTTAACTTTTCCACAAACGATTAACAGAATATACAAATACTCAGTAGTCAGATAGTAATTAAATTCCCTACAAAAATGGATGAAACACCAGGTAGTAAGGCGCTGGCAAATATGAAATCTCTTAACAGCAGTCTAATGGAATTTAAAAAGCCAAACATCCCAAACAAGAAACGCAACAAACCCAAAATTCTCACCGAGGAGAAGTACATAGAGGTAACTCAAGGTGTAATATTGTAAAAGTTATCAACAAACTAACATATTATTTTATTTAGGAACTATCCAAAATCATCCAACGTGATTTCTTTCCCGACCTCGATAAACTACGCGCTCAAAATGATTATCTGGATGCTCTTGAAAAGAATGATCACGTTAAAATGCGTGAGCTGCGTGCCAAATACAGTGGAAACCAATTTTCTGAAAGAAGTCGTTGTATGTAGGAAAATATTGTACACCACAATATATTTGCTAACGAATTTTGTATTTAGCGATGACTCCTGCAACATTCGAGACACCACAAGCCAATGCAACCGGCAGTACTCCTCGAGTACATACTCGTAAACAGTCTGAGAGCGACACACCACTCTCCCAGGTGTCAAAATCAAGTGAATCTAAGTCCTTGTCCACATCACATTCTTTGGACTCCTTCCTGCAGGCGTACACTAGTGAGGATAACTACAGTTTTCAGGAGATTATCGAAACTTCCGACGAGAAATTGCGGCAGAAGTTTGCAGTACTTTACAATCAGGAACATTTGTCTGCAGACAAACTAGCAAAAGCACTCACCCTGCCCAGCATAGAACAACAGTTCAATGAGACAGATCCCCAAAAAGCGGTAAGTACAACTCTACTGACACAAATCACGTTTTTTTATTAACTTTCTTCTGTTTCAGATCGAAACATGGACATACCGAAACAGAAACTTTATTATGTACATCCCTGAAGGCGTTGAGCTCACAGAAGAGGAGAAAATTGAAAGCGTCAATCGGCGACAAGTTATCTCGCACAGTAACACCCGTCTCTCGATGAATCCTTTCAATGAGTCACGCAACAAAGAGACTATGTCAGAAATTGCCAAATCCCAGTCTCAACTGGTCAACGGAAAGGTTGGTGTCGATGGTAATGTGATGAATTTGGCAAATGTGCCAAACATTCGTGGGTTTGATTTGGTAAAGACACCGTCCCCTCGTCCAGGGGAAGCCTTTAGTCCTCTTATGACATGGGGTGAGATCGAGGGAACTCCTTTTCGTTTGGACGGCAGTGACACTCCAGTGAGATCAAACAGCGGTCCATCGTTTCGCATCAATGAAAATTCTCGTCGGGAAACAATCGCCCTTGCGTTGGCTGAAAAAGTCGGCGAAAAGATGCGTGCACAAAAACAGCGGGCAATGGATACGGCCAGAAAAAACATTGGATCCCCTTTCATTCGATCTTCAATGGATCGTCTGGCGTCAATGTCACCAGCAGCAAGGCTATTGGCAACATCTAAATTGGGCCTACGCACACCCAGTCCCATGTCAACACCTCGAATTGGAAGGAATAAGACAAGGACCACACCGATACTAGCGCAGCGAAGGAAAACACCATCTGGTTCGTTCGTTAAACCAGGGGAAGGTGTTAGTAGTAAGCCGGATTTGACCGATGATTTGTTGAAGATACCAACGAAGCGGTTGAACGCGTCGGATTTTTTCTAGAAAACTCGTCATCTTAGTGTAGTTAAAATAAATTAATGAATTTTTATTGATCGTCTTTTATTTTAAAAGCCTATTCAATATGCCTATGTATTTTTAACACCACAGACAGTTTTATTTGACATTTGACAGACTCTAGTAGTAAACTATCTCATGGCGATAATAGCAGTTCGACTCCAAATAGCCATCCATTTTCAAGACAAAAACCAAACGCCTTAATAAACACGACCCTAATAAAAAATCACTTCTCGAAACCGTACGCTCATTCACCTCTATCGCAAGTCCGGTTGGTTATGTTCCTTCATAGATAAGAAGCCCATTGCCTCCTTATCGCCATCTCCAAATAAAAGCTTCGCTTCAAAGTCAAACCAATAATATATTTACAGAAAAAATAGAGCAGCACCATTTCGACAACTTAAATAATACTAAACTTGAGACCTCAGTACTTTACTTTGATGAGATACAATCATAGTAGTCCACACGGCCACCAGACTTGAAAGCATTCTTTTTCAGAACATCCAAAAAGGTTGAAGTGGTCATTTCTGTTGTAAGAATAGACTTTGTCTCACGGCTGTTGCGGAAATTCTGCCTAACTCCATCGTCTACTGATGCATTTTGAACGTAGACAGTCATATCCGTATCCACAACCCCGGGGGAATAGTTCAGCACAACTGTATCCTTCTCTTCCACAGCAAGCGCACGAAAGTACATTTCTCGAGCGGCTTTGCCACAGCAATACTCAGTCATACTAGGGAATGGTTCAACTGCGGCCTTTGAAGTGATATTCACCACCAGTTTATCGATGGCTTTGAAACGCTTCATGAACTCGGCGTTCAATGCAGCTACTCCAAATACGTTCAAGTGACAATAGGTTTTCCAGACTTCAACGTTAGCAAGTTCCTTGGATGTTTTAGTAACATCACCCACAGAACCTACATTATGGACAATAAATGCTCGTTCGAAATCCTTTACGTCAACTCCGGCTAAGGCATCACTTAGCGCTTGCTCGTAATCTTTGGCTACAGCTGCGCTCAAATCGAGGGAATAAACTTTCACTTCAATGTCATTATTAGAGGCAAGTATAAGTTGGCGTGTTTCCTCAAGACCAGCTGCGGAACGCGCAAATAAAATTGCCAAACTTTTGGGACTGAATTGGCGGCAGGATTGCACTGCCATGGTTTTGCCAATACCTTTGGAGGCTCCAGTAAGGATGAAGATGGTTTTCTTGTTGAGATCCATGATTGTAATACAAGTTCGAGAATTGCAATATGTCACGAGATTTACTTAGAAATAACAGGAATTCCACAAACAAAATAAGAAGAAAACCCCACGGCTGATTCAACTAATACTTCACGGCCAAATCAGCTTTGCGATTGCGATGGAATGAAACACAAACAAGTCAATTAGGTACATAAATACAACTGCCCTGCCAGACGTTGTTGCCCGTTGCGGTGGAAATGTTAACCAGTGATGCTGAGCGAATAAAATTGAAAGTGTAATAGTACTTTTCACCAGCTTAAACGAAGCTTATGAATTTTAAATCGTGTTTATCAAATAGTATTTGAATTTTTAATTTTATTGTTTTTCCATCATGATGGTTTGTTTTCCACAAGTCTTTTGTATGATCAACCCTTGTATTCCAATGATGCTTTACAATAACAGCTACAAACATATGGCCTGTATGCGTACTCATGTACAAGAGTAAAAGATAAACTGTAAAGGGCCGCCCAGAATGCGTATCTGAAGCTGGTATCTTGTATCGCTGTCAAAAGAGAGATACATTTCTTGCATAAATTTGCCATTCAATCAACTTCAAGCTACAGATTCACATTGTGTAAGCGCTTACGGCTTGCATTGTTTTTAACTTCTGACTCAGCTACAAGCGTCAGCTACAGATATTGCATTCTGGGGGGCTCTTAATAGTCGAAGCGCTTCGTAAGACCACGTCCGTAAATGTGCATATAAAGGAAATCGTATTCTTCGGCTTTAATAGCTTTTCTCTCAGTTTCACTAACTTTTACTCACTTTTGAAAGAGTTTTCGAGTTTTTGTATGAAAATTTGACAGAAAACTTAGGTAGCAAAAAGTATTTTTGAAAGAAAAACAAATTTCACCTCTTCCATATTGAATCTCTTGGACCATTGCTTTTGTGTTGTTTAAAAACTTCAAATTGAATTAGGATTTAAAAAAAAAACAATAAATAACTCGTTGACAGTTGCTTTGCTTCCCTCTTTACATAGTACGACAAGCAGTATTATAGACCACTTAAGTAGTTGACGGAACTTAAGAAAACTTAAAGTAGAAAATTGGCATTAGCTTCCGATTGCTTCCGACTATTATATTTCAGCCGTTAATTATAAATATGAATCTTCACAAAGCCAAATACGAAAATTGTAAATAGATAAGCGTAGAAAGGAACTTTTCGCTGAACTGACTGAATTTTCGCTCGATATTGGAGATATGACAGTATGTATTTTTATTCACCCTAAAGTACCCGTACGGATATAAGGTTTCGCTAAATTTAACGAAAACCCTCCATACTCATATGTTAGTGTTCCCTCCATTTTTGTGTGAATAAAGATGAAATCTATCGAGTGAACACTCGTTGAGTGGGCATAGAAGGTAACATAGAGAGATTTAACAATAGTGATATTCATGAAACGCAACGTCGCTACCGAAAGTAATGGTAAACGTTGTAAACGCGGTAAACTTACGATCTGGTAACTACATAGGAATTTTTGCACACGAATTCGGTGTGTAAACTGAGATGGTAAACGATGGCCGTGCTTCCGAAAGCTGAACTGAAAATTGAGGTGAGGCAAAATCTTACTAAGTTAAATTTTAATGTCAAACAACCTTTATTTTGTTTTGAAATCATTTTTAAATCAAAAACATCTCCATGACAGGTCGAAGAAAAATCAGCTGTTTCTCTCATATCTGAAGTCCCATGTGTAAATTTTCAACTCGATTCGTCAGTCATTTCCCCTCAAATGTCACTAAAATGGTCGATTGGCAAATGAGAGTCGGCAAAGTTAACTCGGAAAAACTGAAATCCGAAACGCACCCGATGTAAACTTTCGAAATTTAATCAGTCAATTTCACAGTTTAACTGGAAAAAATTATTGAGAATGAAAAAAAAAAAAGAAAACGATTCTATTCATAGAAAAAATACTAAAATGTGGTTTTAGAGTTGCAGTTTTCGGGGCGCGATACTTAAGGCGAGGTCTTCCTCTACTGCGTCCGACGACTAGCTATGAATCAAAGACTCTGCGAGCCAGAGTATTGGTGTCCATTCGTTCTACATGTCCCAGCCATCTTAAACGTCCAATGCGGAGTTTTTTGACCAGGGGATGTCGCTGTACAGCTCGTATAGTTCTTGGTTGAATCTTCGTCTCCATAGCCCGTCAACGCAAACGGGACCGAAGATTTTTCGAAGAATTTTCCTCTAAAATCGACCAAGGATTTCTTCATCCGCATTTGAGACGGTCCATGCTTCAGCGCTGTAGAGCAGGACTGGGATGATCATGGTCTTATACAGGATCTCCTTAGTAGTTCGAGTGAGGGCTTTACTTCTAAATTGCCTTCTTAGCCCGAAGAAACAGCTGTTGGCAAGAGTAATGCGGAGCAATTAGTTTAATTTCTGACGAGATGTTGTTGTCAGAGTTAATAGCGGAGCCGAGTTAGATAAAGTGCCGTACTACCTCAAAGTTATATCTGTCAATGGTGACGTTCTGTCCAATTCGTCGATGTTGTGTGTCCACATACTTCGTCTGGCCCTCATTTACTGCTAAACCCATTTTCAAACGCGGCTATGACATCACGTTGGGTCCTAACAATGATGTCAATATCGTCGGCGTATGCTAGTAGTTTTACCGATTTTTGGAAAATTGTGCCTCTGGCGTTGGCTCGTGAGTTATGCACAATCCTCTCAAGAATCAAATTGAAGAAGTCACATGACAGCGCATCGCCTTGCCTAAATCCTTTTTCGGTATCGAATGTGTCGGTGAGGTCGTTTCCGCCCCTGATGGAGCAGCGAGAATTCTCCATCGTAATCCTACACAAACGGACTAGTTTGGGCAGTATACCAAAACTAGACATTCATCTGTATAGCTCGTCCCTATAGATGCTGTCGTATGCGGCTTTGAAATCGATGAACGATACCCACCACTATCGATTTGGGCTTCTTGGGTTTTTCCAGGATCTGCCGAAGTGTGAAAATTTGATCGGTTGTGGAATTTCCTGGCCTAAAACCACGGTTTCAGGCGTTTACATATTATTATTATAAATATTATGCCTAATGGAAAATAGTTCTTTAAATGTGTATGTCTTAAAGGATTTGACATCCGTTAAAAAGTTATACCCTTCTCAACGATCTGCATTTTTCTGTTCCGGCAGTTTTTTCTTCAAGTTCTCTTATGTTCTTTATTGATCTTCATTAAAAAAAGCTAGCCTACGTCGCGTGTGTCGAAATCGCCTTCACCTTTCGGTCTTTTATGAAACGTTTATCGAAAATTCAACATTTTTTTCGATAAAAAAAAACATACCACATTGCATGAAATCATTTATAATTTTCTTATATGATTATTTGAATTTATTTTAATTTCCAATATAATAGTTAATACATGCATTAATTTATGATACTACAATGTGGCTTATCTATTATAAAGCTTTTATCATTTTAGAAAATGTTCGCAAAAAATGGCAATGAAATCTTTAATTTTGTTGATTAAGGTTATTCACATTAGGGTTATTGATAAGAATTAACCTAACTATTTGAGTGCTGTTAATGACCTATATATATTTTTTTTTCGAGTTTAAGACATTTATGTCTGAGAAAGTTGGAAAGTACAACATAAAGATTAAGAACATAAAATAATCAAAATAAATATCGGATCATCCGTTGACTATTGAAATATGTATATGTATATATTATGTACCTACTTACAATTCTGAAGGTAATGAGTGACCTCGTTGAAAGATTCGAAATCGATATATTTGGAATGATAACTTGAATGAACCTCTGTTCTGATCGGTCAGTTGAACAATTAATCAAGTCCTTAAGGGGAATGGCGGTCTTATAATACAAATCAACAACTTTTTTTTCAGGTAAAAAATATAATTGACAACAAATACATAGGGGTAACTGTTACATATTTTTTTTGTGGGAATAAGACCAAGGATCTAACTTACATGTGCATTTTTCAAGTTATCAAGTTATAATACCGGAACATCTTAAGAGTAATAGGAAAATATTAGTAAAGTACTTTCTTTCTAACAGGTACGGGGTTAGGACCAGGAGACTTCAGAATCAACTATCTATGTAGAACGAGCCGGAATAATGAAAGTAACGTTGTCACCAAAATAAAACTAAAAGAAGAACTGTTTCATATATATTTCCAGGGGAACATCATTTTCAACAAAGGTTAAGTTTTTTTGTCCTTTTTTCTGATAAATTCTACATGATACATACAAAAAGTTCAGCTGATTTTTCGTTGTTTGTAAGGAATCGTGGTATTCACCATTCGGATATCTATGAGATCTCGAAAAAATCCGTAGGTAAGTGCTACACATCTATTATATATTATGGTACCAGCAGATATTAAATACATAATTATCTTAATTGCACCGTTAGTCTGTCTGTTGGTGTAATATAGCTTAATAACGACATTGTCATCCCGTTTTTATATTTGTCTCGTTCTGCGCATCCTAACCTAACATACGTTAAGCCATATCTGTAGTAGTTATATGTAATAGAGAAACTCGCTTCTGCAGCCTTAATGGTTTAATCCATTTTTCGACCATAATTCTATGTCATATTAAGCTTTGTAATGCAAAAAAGGGTATGATTTTTGTGAAAATTGTCCAGCTGGAGATTCAAATTGATTCTAACATTACGATGATAGCTGAACCAAAACAGCTTTTAACGTGATTTACCAATTTACTTCAAACTTATTATTTCGAGTTTTGAAACGTGTTATAAACTACACGAAGCAATAATAAAGAAAGTCGTATCTTAAAGTATGGTGTCATAGTGTAATATTGGTCAGTTCTTTGGACTACTAAGGCTTTCTATGCAGCCGTCTTTAAATCACCGTCTTTAGGTTATTTACTGATCTAGGATAATGCGACTTTCAAAAGAAATTGGAAAAAGGTTTTGAACAGGATTTGTACACATTGTTATTTTTCAAACTTCGTTGATATTATAGTTTCTAGCCACGTCAACATTTTTAGGTGTCGTTCTTAAAACAGAATTTTTGTTTACAGCTTAAAGAAATCTTAAAAGGTAAAGGTGCTAGAAGGTATATTTTAGAACTTGCGATATAAATCATATTTTACTACAGTTGAAGCATTCTTGTGATACCCATTGACCGCATACAGTCGTTGCATAATCATTGCGGCTTGCTAGTACACAGGGTGTTTATAATTTTTGATTGAATGAAATAGAATGGATCTTATATTGATAAATTCAATAAAAATCCGCCTCTGTTAGTCTCACAAATACGCGCCCTTTTGAGCACATTTTCATTACATTCTCACACATTTCACACGGTATTTCATTAATTACAGCACGAATATTTTGTTTGGGTTGCTCAAGCGTTTCTGGTTTGTTTGCATAAACCTTGCTTTTCAGATATTCCCACAAAAAGAAGTTCGGAGCAGTCAAATCAGGCGGCCGTGTAGGCCAACCAACATCACCATTTCTTGAAATAACTTATTGTGGAGAGAGGTCTCGCAGTAATTTCATTGTAATCCTGGCTGTATGCGATGTGGCGCCATCTTGTTGATACCACATGTTAATCAAGCCCAAGGCATGCAGTTGTGGCGTTAAAAAGTTTTCAATCATATCAAAATATTGCTCCCCATTCCGTTACGCCGTTTTCATTTTCAAAGAAGTAAGGTCCAATGATTCCTCCTGACCAAATTGCACACCAGACTATAACTTTTAATGGATGCAAAGGTGACTGATGAATAATTTGAGGGTTTTCCATTGCCCAGAACCGACTATTCTGGTTATTCACATATCCATTCAAATGAAAATGTGCCTCGTCACTCATTTCATGGGATAGCTGTAACATCCTATTGGCATAAGTACGGCGGCGGCAATGGTCTTGTGGAAGAAGGTCTTGTGTCAACTGAATCTTAAATGGAAACAAATGCAAATCCTTGTGCAAAATTGTGGCCAAAGTTGTTCTTTGAATACCAAGCTCCTGAGCATGGCGTCGAATTGAGGTAGATGTATTATTTTGAATACTTCCTTGAGCAGCAGTAATGTTTTCAGCCGATTTTGAAGTACGTTGTGGTCCGTGCTTGGTCCTATAACCTACAGACCATCATTCTTCAATATCATTCACTAATATTTTTCAATAATAAATTTGCCACGTGTCTACTTCACGACTGCCAAATATGAAATGTCAAGACTAATGTTTACCAAAATGGCGGCATAACAAAGAAGTATACCTTCTCGGCGGACACCCTGTAATTTTTAGCCACGGCAACATTTTTAGGTGTCGTTCTTAAAACAAAATTTTTGTTTACAGCTTAAAGAAATCTGAAAATGTTATACTTAATTAAACGATAACATTATGCCTATAATTTTTGCTCATAGATATAAAATTTGCGATATAAATCATATTTTACTAAAGTTGAAGCATTCTTGTGATACCCACTGACAATAGCCGCATACAGTCGTGGCATAATCATTGCAGCTTGCTAGTATACAACATGTCAAGAAGTTGCATAGAAATACAATGCGGTCAAGGCGTCGCATGGACTCTCATATATTTGCGACTCTATATGCTATCGTTACAAATATATAGAATACATTTGAATTAAACAAAATTGTTGTGACTGACTGTAATCAGAGCCGCAAACATATAATGCAATGTTTTCATTTCATATACTACAGCTCCCTGATGGTAAAGTTAACTTTTAGGAGCTGCGCCAATTAGTTTTTGGAACTGGAGAAAAGGTGTAGCTTTCTTGCGTTGGATGGTGCTTACTACTCAGTATTCGAACCAGCCGCGGCGGCCACATGCCAGAAATCATATTTAAACCAAGTCACGCTAGACGTCCGAACCAACTTGCAAATGGCAGCGTTCAACCCCGTAGTGGATACTGATGGCCCAATGCTCTATGGGATTGAATAAATTGGAAGGCTTAAAAAATAGACATAACTTCCCGAAGATTTTTCATATCTTCACGTTTATTGAAACCATGTATAGATAATCTATTTCTATTATTACTAAAAAAATAAGCTCTCGTTAAATAAAAGGACACCTTTTCCCTATTTGGCAGGCAGAAAATGAAAGCAAAAATCATTATTCAAATTAACTATCCTGATATACAAATATCACCTTTAAGATCTTGTAAAATTTATTATCTTACTTAAACTTTGGTTTTTCAAGTTTTGTACATTATGTATGAGTAGGTATTTTACTTACGTAGGTAGGTTCCCTTAATGACGGTTGTTAACCTTCTAAGACAGATAATAACTATAAGTACAGTTGCAAAAATGTTTACAAAGTTGTTTCCATAATTCACTTTATTGTAATGGCGATTATTTCTTTGTTCCAATCAGACTTTGCGTAACAAAAGCTCGTAAAGAAATGTTTTCTGCTTTGCTATGCACGCGCCAATATTTTGCTATGCATAGCTATATTTGCCTTATACTTATGTAAATATTTAGTTACAAAATATTTAGTTAGGTACTCATGTCTATATGTCTTTATTACCTCACAGGTTCCTTATAACGCTTGCGTTCATTGATAAGCTTAGCATATATATGATTAGCGTAGCTCGACAACGCGATTTTTTAATCATGAAAGAGGATTATGTAAGTTTCAAGGTCTCCGGCACGTCTTTGATGAGCGATGCCACCGCATTACCTCAGCCTGATTGGTCGAACAAACATTTCTTATCAACTATTGCCTTTCGTTTCATAGGAGTCAACATTCAAAAGTCTAAAAAAAAACACTCAATAGTTTGCAAAAACCGTTTCCGCACTAAACAAGAACAAATCGAGTAAAAGCGAGGAACTTCGAGTTATGAATCATTAATCTGCCGTTCGTTAGTAGCTTATCTGCTAATGAGTACAGTCTCCATTGAAGCCATCGTTTTCTTTACCACCACCATGCAGCGACCTCTCTTTCTGGCTTGCGAATGTGTTCTCTATCAATTACACTTGTGCCCTGCATGTGTCTGATATTCTTATCGCCTCGGCTTTAGATTGAACGCATCCCTTTGCCCACGCTCTCCGTTATCATCATACAAAGCTTAGACCAGTCAGAAAAAAAACACTCGAATATCGATAGTCACCGTTTCAGATCTCATAAAAGTGATCTCCCATCCCATGCTATTCTTAGTCCAATCGCACATTGCGTCGTCTTACAACGTCGTAGTCAAAACCACCCCAGTAAACGGGAACTATTTCCTCGTGCCAAATTAAGTTGTCAAACATTATAAAAGAATTTTTTTTTCATAATGGCTCTTCAAAAACGCTGTTTTTTTGTCGTAAGTGGCGTTTCGAACGAATTCAGCAAGATTCTAACGGTGGAATTTTGCAAAAAATTCAAACCAGAATCCGTGGTGGTACTTTTTGAAGATTCTCAACCAGATTTGGCACGAACCAAGGCTGCTATATGCTCATTGCAAAAAAGAATCAACGTCTTCTGCTGCAACATCGACTGGACCATGGGTAGGACCGCGGTATTCCAAGAGTACCTCGACGAAATTCTTTGCGGCTTCAACAAGGATGACTTTGAATTGGCATTTGTCGTTCATAACGAGGGTGCAATTGCCACGGAGATTGTAAGTGAACCAGAGAACAGTGATTTGTGGTTGCATTACGTTCAAACCACTCTCAAAGCGACCATCGGCTTGAATCAGGCATTCCTTAAAATCTTCAAGGACAACAAAAAACTTGTGGTTAATCTAACACCCAGTGCAAGGGTTTCCCCATTTCATTTCGATAGATTGCAATGCTCGGCACGAAAAACTCGCGATATGTACTTCCGTGCAATGGCCGCTAGCGATGATAACGTGACTGTCCTAAATTACCGCCCAGGACATCTGCAGACGTTTGAAGACATAACCCTATTCGATCCAAACAACAATATCAGTGAATGGGGTCCGATAAAGTGCGACAAGGGGTTGGTACAGCCACTGGTCAAGCCCCTGGAGACAATCAATAAGCTTATCAGCACTTTGGAGAGCTCAAAGTTCAGCTCTGGACACGATATCGATTACTACACTTGACTAAGCGTATTTCAAGAAATCAAAACATGCGCACGCTTCTATGGACTGGACCCGATATCGTTGGTGAACAAATTAATAATATTAATAATAAAATCGATTAATCGAATTGAGAATATAACAATTTGTTGGGTTTTTCTTTATAATGATGTGCGGTTATGTGGTATATTGTTATCAGTTGTTCATTTTTTGTTAGCTGTACTTCAAGATTATTTTCTCAGGAACTGGTTGTCACCGAACGCTGTTGCTAGGCAAGTGGTTTTACTTTCGTCGAGACATAATAGGCGGGTTCAAAAACATATATCAGGTGAGATAACTAAAATGAATATTTCTGCAATAATTTTAAGGAATCGTGACTGAGGGGTACTGCGTATTTTTATTGGCTTATATCTGTAATATTTTCTTGGTCACAGTAGAATTAAAACTAACATGCGCAACCTCTGCATTGATCGTCACTAACATTCTTAAATTATTTCGAACTGTGTTATTATACGGAAATTGTGGGTTCTGGCATTGAGAGAACACCATATGCTTCTTTTATTTTATTTTCCGTATTATTATTAACCTAAACTTTTGGGTCATAGGTTGATAGTTTGACTAACTGACCTATTTAAAGCTGGTTACTTGCCTTTTAATTTGGAGATCTCCGGGGGTTTTACTGACTTACTTAAGTGGCGCTACAGTCCGGAATGAACCTTGGCCTCAACTAACATGCCTCTCCGATTAGCCAGGTCCTTAGCTAACTGCCTTCAGTTGCCACTCCAAGTTGGTTGAGGTCAGTTTCTACTTGTACGCGCCACTTAAGGCGAGGTCTTCCACTACTGCGCCCGACGTCTGGCTGAAAACCGAAGACTCTTCGTGCCGGAGTATAGGTGTCTATTCGTTCTACATTTCCTAGCCATCTTAGACGTCCAACGTGCGGAGTTTTTTTGAGCAGGAGCATGTCGCTGTACTGCTCGTATAGTTCTTGGTTGAATCTTCGTCAACGCAAACGGGACCGAAGATTTTTCGAAGAAATTTCCTCTAAAATCGATTAAGTGTTTGCATCCGCTTTTGAGACGGCCCATGCTTCAGCGCCGTAGAGCAGGACTGGGATGATCAGGGCCTTATATAGGATCTCCTTAGTAGTTCGAGTGAGGGCTTTACTACTGAATTGCCTTCTTATCCCGAAGAAACTGCGGTTGGCAATAGTCATTTTCGTTTAACTTCTGACAAGCTGTTGTTTTCAGAGTTAATAGCGGAACCGAGATAGACAAAATCCCGTAATACCTCAAAGTTATATCTGTCAATGTTGACGTTCTGTCCAATTCGTCCATGTTGTGTGTCCTTTCGTGTTGACAACATATACTTCGTCTTGCCCTCATTTACTGCTAAATCCATTTTTGCTGTTGGGTCCGACCAAAGATGTCAATATCGTCGGCGTATGCTAGTAGTTGTACCGATTTTCGGAAAATTGTGCATCTGGTGGTGGGTCGTGAGCTTTGGGCAATCTTCTTAAGAACCAAATTGAAGAAGTCACATGATAGCGCATCGCCTTGCCGAAATCCTTTTTGTGTATCGAATCTATCGTTGAGGTCGTTTCCGACCCTGATGGAGCAGCAAAGAATTCCCCATTTTAATCCTACACAAACGGACGTCATCCTACACAAACGAAATTGATGAATAAGTGGTGGGTATCGATTTGGACATATTGAATGGTTCGTTTTTTTTTTACTTTTTAATTCATTTTTTATTTACTTAAAATATTAACTTAATGTTAGACAAAAATGCTTAAATCTAACTTATCGGCCCATAGCGGGCGCTGTAAGCTTATAACTAACATTTTTCTTTTGCTTTTCAGCTTAAATTTGTCATTTGTTTTTATTATTAATATTGAGACATTTAATTGATTTTTCAAAGAAAAAATTAAAACTTTAAACAGTAACATTTTTTTTTGTTTTATATAAAAACTTAATCTAGACTAAAACTAACTTAAACTACTTAAGACTAGTTAAACCTAACTAACACTACTTAAGACTACTTAACTACTTAAACCTAACTTAATTATAATCGGGGTGGCAAGCACTCGTTGCGTATGCCCCGAGGGTTTGCCATCCCGATTGCGTCATTGGGTCCAGCAAGCATTTATGCGACCATATTAAATAATATATGGTGCATAAGCCCAGCCCCAGACCTTGTACCTAAATTTAATTTACTTAAGTACTAAGGAGTGGACTAAAAGTCCGCAAAGACCTGAGGAACTGCAGAAATACTTTCCTCGTTTAGCCACCAAAACTCGGTGCGCTGCTTTTCAGCGTCGGTCCTATCGCGATCCGATACCGCCGTGATAAAGCGGAGGAGCTCCGGAGCATTATCGACGTACCCATCGCAGACTAGCCGCTTGTCCCGCGCGTCACGGTAGCGATGGTATAAAACCTGTCTTGTATTAACCCTAACGAATCGATATAAATGAATGCCTCTGGTGGAATAAAGCCGGACATGAGCGCACTCTTCATGTACATTTCATTGGGGTAATAAGCCCCGAATATCAGGCTGTTGTCGCTACTCATCGCCCTTGAAGCGTGCCTTCGAGTCACCTTAATTAGGAAATTGTCAATTCTATTCAACTGAGCCCCATTGTATAGAACCTCGTTGCGATAATATTTTATGTACTCGGAGTCCGGCGTTCGGTACAATCCTAAGCAGGATCGGAGACAACGCCTCTCAAACAGACGTATCCTTTCCATGTAGGATGGTGATACATTGAACCACACGGGACAACCGTAAGCGATGATCGGCCTTATGAGGGCCATGTAGCAAATGTCTTTCACCCTTGAATCAAGTTGACTGCTATGAAACAGTCTTCTTGTCAGAGCATAAGCCCCCCTAGCCCTGGCCAGACAAGCATCCACATTTTTATTAAAATACAGAAACTTGTCAAGCCAGATGCCAAGGTATTTGACTTCACTTCTCACCGCCAACGGCCGTCCATGCTGTCCCATGATACACAATTTTTCCAGTTTTTTCTGGTATCGTAAGAAGCCCTCTGCACTGGGGTCCTGAACAGAATTGTTTCGGTTTTTCGGAAATTGATCCTCAATTTCCAATCATCGCAATATCCCTTAATGTGATCGAAGTCACGTTGCAAAAGTGTGTTGATGACCTCGATTTTCGGACCTGATCTGTACGCCACTAGATCATCTGCGTACGCTATAGTGTGACTGAGAGAACCTACAAGATCACTTGTATAAATGTTAAACAATATCGGGGAGTTCACCGCCCCCTGCTGTAAACCGTTTTTAATTTCAAAGACTTTACTCGAAGTTACGTTGCCACATTTGACAACGAACTTCTTTCCCATAAGCATTTCATAAATCATATATAGCATGGGTTTACGCATGCCCAGTCTGGTCAGCTTGTAGAAAAGCCCCTCTAACCATACGGTGTCGAAGACCTTCTCAAAGTCAACCAGACAGGCCCCTGTGCACTGTTTTTTGGACTTATTCCATTGAATGTCGGACACTAGTTTCGATGCGGCATGAATGGTGTCATGCCTCGCTCGAAAACCAAACTGATTTTCCGGAATAATTTTGTTTTCCTCGACCCACTTAAGCAGAACCCTATTGACTATTTTCTCAAATACCTTGCTTACATTCGGCAGAAGGCTTATTGACCGAAGATTAGCTGCGAGCATCTGTCGGGATTCCTCATCAAACCAGGGGTTTCTTGCTTGTGGGCGCGAGAAACCCAGCACATCAGTTTTGGCTGATCTAATGGCTTGTTGTCATCGTTGCCATTGTTCTTCGACGTTCGGTGATGGTGGTATGGTGTTAATCGAAAGGTCTTTCGACATTAAATTTTTTGACATTGTTGTGGCGTGGTGGATATCTGCATTCTAAACTTGGCTGCAACAAGGTAGTGGTCCGAGGTGATGTTAGCTCCTCAGAATGTTCGGACATCCAAAATACTGGATGCGTGCCTCTTGTCTATTGAAATATGATCAATTTGGTTGACCATTCGTTGATCTGGAGACCGCCATGTCCCCTTATGGATATCGAGGTTAGGAAAACGTGTGCTGCCTATAGTGGCATTCCGTTCCGTAGCGAAGTCAATTAGCCTAAGTCCGTTACCAGACGTGTTGTCGTGTAGGCTGTTTTCCGACAATGCGGCTAAAGATGTCTTCTCTTCCTACCTTTGCGTTAAAATCTCCCAGCACGATTTTAACATCGTACTTCCGTAGTCGCTCATAGGTTTGGTCAAGCAGCTCATAGAAGCAATCCTTAGCTATATCATCTTTTTCTCCTGTTTAATATTCTCACATTCCAGGTGCAGATACGAACGTTGTTGTCCCTTTTTCAGCCCTTTACGAGGCTATTGGTTGCTCCGTAACCGTTAGTTTTTTCAATGGTTGGGTAGTTATCCCAAAGCACAACCCCCAACCTGGAGGGCCAGTTCCAATTTATTAGATACTCCTAGGACACGGGGCCATCAGTATCCACTACGGAATAACCATCTCTGTTCAAGGGGCCTGACTAACCCTTGAAATTCCTAGACAACCTGTTGTGCGAATATGTTGAAGCAGCTTGTCTAGCTTCGCCTGGGAAAGCAGGGCTTACCTGTGTGGTTTTAGGCCAGCAAAGTCCACAACTGATCAAATATTCACAATTCAGCACATCCTGAAAAAACACAAATCGATAACTACCACCTATTTATCGATTTTAAAGCGGCAGAGTTTATAGAGACGATCTATATAGAGCCCTGTCTTGTTTTGGTATATCGCCCAAAAACTTCGGTCTGTGCAGAATAATGATGTAGAATTTAAATTAGAAATGACTTCACTAAAACATACGATACCAAAAGGATTTGAGCATGAGATTTCTTCATGATAATACACAAGAGGATAGTGCAGAAATGCAGAAGAACAATCTTCCATTAATCTGTGCCACTGTTACTAGAATACGCTGGCAACATTGTCCAATACTCTACCCGAAATTTACTAGATATCACCAGCCTTTTCGTGGATAGAAACGGAATTGGTTTAAATGGCGGTATTAATACACACCTACATCGACTGCTCCTAAATTCCAACAAAGACATCTCGTTATAAAGTCAACAAGGAATTACTGATCCAAATCTTTGTCTATTCCAGCTTAAAAGGCAATCGAGCAACGATACTCTAGTTAAGACTAAGGCTTACTCCAGACATATAGTGACATCTCTATCCCTGACGATATCATTTATAAGAGGTACTCTGCTGACAACCTTACTTGAAATACAGTGAATGACTAGCTACCGTAAATAGAAGTCTATCAATGGATGTATTTTCTGAGTCATTCTCTAAAATATACTAAACATAATTCCGGAAGTTACTTTGTACATGCATTCGAAAATAGTTCGCACAATGGCGTGCGTAAGACGACTACACAATCATGAGAAAATGCAGAAATCAACTGCGTCATTAAACCAAAACACAAGCAACAGCCGGACATGCTTGCAAAGCATTTCTCACCGCCACCCTCAAACAAAAGTACTTCCAAAGAAACACAGCTGCCCAATGCTCCAAGTATCGTAAGAAGACTACCGAGGTCAACCGCGCTGACCTCGAATGGAAAATCAAATGCATCGCGTCTTCATACGTTCATGGAGAAATAAGAAATTGTCACATATCGACTGACAAATTGAACCATTGCAAAAAGAAAAAAAAATATATAAAAACCAAAGACAGCATCTCACTGCAATTAGATTATCAGTGTCAGGTAAAAGTGAAAGAAGCAGTCCCGGTGAACAAAGTACTCTTTAAATTGTCCACCAATCTTGTTCTAAAGGAAGCAGAATGAGAATACGAATCTCATATCTGTTGCATGGAGCTTTGCTCTGTCTATTGGTAGTCAGTCAGGTAGGATTTCACTTTAAATGTCACCCGGACCGAGATGGCTTACAAAAATAATTTTTTAATTTTCAATTTTAGGTTTCTGCGAATTGCCTTTGTGCAGAGAAAGGGATCGATTATTGCGCTTGCAATGATGCTATTCGTCCTGCGCCAAAGCTGATACCGCGCCTCAAGCTACCCCCATTCCCTCCAATTGGAGACAGTTGCGGGTGTGGTAAACAATTAGTGGAACCAGCAGTTCCACCGAAGCCGCCATGCAAAGTATGTGACAACTTTGAATGGATATATACACTAAATCATCTTTTAAAACAAAAAATCCTCAATAAGGCGATTGAGGCCAAGAAAATGTCCTTGGATCGATTGAAAACAAAACTAGATTTACTAGAAACAGTCGAAAAGCCTGATCACATGTCATTTACATAAGCACCATCATCAAAATACACAGCAGACCATATTGAGTATAATTTTAGGCTACACTACACAAATTCTGAACAGCACAATTTGAAATCATTCACAATACAACACACAAGCATTTAGGTAATCTTATCTAACGCAACTTGTAGAGACTAACAACGAGCCCAAATTGTAGGTCCAACAAGCACATAGCAAGCTTCAACTAAGTTTTGAAACTGTTCTTCTCTTCTAGACTCCGGAAAAATGCGATTGCAAGTGTAATGCACCTCCACCACCACCTCCATGCTTCGCCCATTTGGGGTAAGTGTACATAACAGACTTTCCCACAATGGAGTTACTTATTTTTAAAACCCATTTCAGACATCAAAAAATAGTTCCTGCTGGTATACCAGCTGATCCAATCAGTATCAGTTTAGCACTAAGCGCTGGTAAGGCTTTTGCTGTGCCAGAAGGTCGACTTAGTTATGGACCCGTTAACACCCCATTGAACGATCTTCGGCAACTCGTTATATCGAATATACCCGAGGAAAAATTGTACGGACTGAACTCAGACGTTATTGAATTGAAAAAACGAATTCCAAAGCCCGAAATAGTCTACGAAGAGCCCGACGAAGAAGAGATGGAAGCTCCACCTGCACCACCATATTTGACATATCAAGAGCTCGGCTATAAACCAGCCAAATTTATAGATCCTCTTTTTGTACGGGCATGTGCATTACCACCACCACTTCCACCTGCTAAAAAACCGATCTCTGGCTGTGGGTTTAAGCCTGGACAAATTAATATGAACGCGCAACTTTTAACTGAACCTTATGCGTATCCTTTTTTGGCCGATTGTGTGTAGATAAATAAATGCTTATAAGTTATTTTTAGCGAGGAGACCGGTTCTCCTGTTTACAGAGATGTTGTTCTATACATGTATGCCTTAAGTTAATAGCTTACCATGGTTGTTGTTGATGTGTTTTAGTTTTATATATAATTTAATAATAATTTAAATTTAATAAAAAAAAAATGAGAATGTGATCTAAGAGCTCAGTGTTTATTTGAAAGGTAAAAGTAAGTAAATACTAGGTGTCTTTGATTCACAATTAGGCCGTGTGTCAATTGCGTAAGAATGTTTACCAGAGGGTAATTTTTGACATTAGTATGGTGCAGAAAAGTCAAAAATTAAACAGTGGATAAAATTTAACCCTCTTTTTAACGCAATTGACACACGGCCTTAAATGACAATCACTGTTTCCGGAGCATCCAATATTGTGGAACGACTCTAACTCAAGCGACATCTAACAACCAGCTTTGCAGTTTTGTAACTGAATTATTGTAAATGACTACATAAAGCAATAACTTAAGTACGGTGTGTGTTGGAGACGTTAAATGCGCGGAATTACCCCATTACCCTTTTTGATAATGTAAATGTTGACGAACATGCTTAACGAAAAATACCAACGACGTTTGTATCTGCACCTGTAATGTTGAGCGCTTCACATAAGATGTGGAACCGAACCACTAACGGAAGGCCTAAGTTCCTACAAGGCAGACATAACTCCCATCCAGGCAGTAGGAGGATGTAAGACTGTGTCAGCTATTGAGATTTTAAGCCAATGGTTAGAGGACATACTTTGCAGTATTATCGGAAAACACAGCCTATGACACCACGTCTAGCTGTGGAACGAAATATTTTAAGAGCTCGTAATCCATTTCCTCACCTTGACATTCAGGTGCGAACGTGACTATCTTCGGATCAACAAAGGGACAATAAAATTCATCACATTACGATAGGCAAGATGCACGCATCTAGCATTTTGGATGTCCGAACATTCCGAGGGGCTAAATCGACTCGGATTGCCCTTTTACAGCAAACGTGAGAAATTCGAGATACTGCGAAAAAATGTAATGTTGAAAGACTGCAATCAGACTTAGATGACGCGAATCCCATAATCTGTTGATTAAAACCCAAATTACCAGAATCTAATGTCAAAGAATAATGGCGACAATGACAAAAGGCCATTATATCAGCAGCGACTGATGTGCTAGGTTTCTCGTGATCACCAGAAACAAATCCATGGTTTGATGAAAAATGCCGGAAGCTGGCAACCAAAAAAACGAGGCCTACAAGGTAAAGCTGTAGGTGAAGATACGAGCAGCCCTCGAGATAAGCAAAGAAGGAATAAAGAACACCGGCTTTTCAGAAAAAAGCGCTATCGCAAAGAGAAGTGCCACTCCAGACAGATGCTAGTAAGTTTTACCATAGGCAATAATACCCAAATGAAGCAACTCATATAAAATTGTGTCGACACTTTTTCACTTCGGATCACAACGTTGATGGATCACAAAAATGATCGATTTTCTCTCTCAATGGCACAGGAAGGTAGAACAGAATAATTATAAATGAAAACAAGATCTTTACAGCTGTTGATGTTGTTTGTTGGTTGCTTTGCTTTTTTTTGTGACAAAAAGGTGAAGGGGTGCATGGGTTTAGCTACAAGAGCTGCAAAACAAATAAGTAGAGTACTTACCAGCTAAACCCATGCACCCCTTCATCTTTTTGTCACAAAAATAAACAAAGCAACCAACAAACAACATCAACAGTTGTGAAGATCTTGGCGCAAATT
The DNA here is from genome assembly GCA_949824845.1 of Rhingia rostrata. Classification (NCBI taxonomy): domain Eukaryota; kingdom Metazoa; phylum Arthropoda; class Insecta; order Diptera; family Syrphidae; genus Rhingia; species Rhingia rostrata. Next base: position 158,611,828 of record OX463755.1, on the reverse strand, counting down.
AATAGTCTTTAAGGTAGACTTTACAATTATTTTATCACGTACTAACACTTTTTGATAATTATAGTCGTCAAAAAGTGTACTTTAGCGTTATCACTCTGCATTAAAGTAAAAGCAACCGAAATCTCACTTTAAATATTTAATGCAGATTAAGCGTAATGTCATCTGTCATTTTCAATTGGGGAACTTGCACAAACAGCTGAAATATTATTCACTGTCTTTTTTGGGTGTGTTTGAGAGTGTTCACTGAAATTGGGTTTGTTTAATTGTTAGAACTGTCACTTTTTAGGTGCCGTTAGTGCCACGTTAAAAGGTTTCGATTGATGAAAATAAGTTAAAGCTAGCTTTTAATTTAAAGAAGATGTTAATTAGTGTGGAGTTAAATCCTTAAACATCGATTGACTATATATTTGCGCCCTTGTTTTCATTTATAATTATTCTGCTCTCCTTCCTATGCCATTGAGATAGAAAATCCATATGAGAGATGGTGGATTTGTGATTTTTCTCCCTCATTTTTGTGATGGTTTTACCAAAGTGTTGAACGTCAATGTCATGTTTGCAAAGCGCGAAAAGAGAATTAGAAGAACCGCTTCTGCAGACAATTGAACCGGCAAAGACAAAGAATTTTTCGCGGACAGGCAGAACAAACCAACAACCTGAAAGTCCACAATTGATCAAATTTCGCCAAATTTCCGATTGACATTGTCTGACTGAAATGTCATTATAAACAGCTTTGTTTAACCAGCCGGCGCTGCACAGAAATTTCATGACAAAATATGGTTTGCGAAAGTGTTCTGCTATCTGTTTAATGAGAATGAGTTGGGCAATCTGGAACACGTTTATCTGCACCTACTTTGAATTTTGTTTTATATCATATAAATGTCTAACATTTAAGAATCTTTTGATTGGGAATTTATAAAATATATAACAAACAAAAAATGGCTTTCCAGTTAATTGGTCAAATCTTTAGCAAACAATAAATAACATATTTAAGAACTATGGATATTGCTTGCAACTATAAATGCTCTACCGTGTTATTGTTATCTTAATTTGTATCCCAAATAGAGGCTACGCTCATAGATTTTGTTTTTACTGATTGCTTGTTATCTCACTTGTATGCATTAGCTGGCATAAAATCAAATGTTACCAACTCCAGTCGACAACAAAAACGCATTAATCCAATATTATCATGTGCGATTTATCTTTGAATCATTGGCTAATTGCAATACCAATGACATGCAACGGTGTTAGCAACTACACAAAAATAAAAATAAAGTTACTAGATATCAAAATAGGCTACAATATGAAACACTACCCATTCCAAACCCCGCCCACTTGGTAATGCTATCATTTTGCTTCTTCACTTTTCAATAAATATATTCATCTTTCATTCTGCACCAAGAACAGCAGTATTATGTGACTTACGAAGAATTAGTTGTATGTTTCATGTCATATTACGAACACACAAACTCAAGTTCACTTAATTAACATCGAACGAACGTATGCAGCTAGCTCAGCTCTTTTTAAAGTTCAAGAACACATCACAATTATTAAGATTTGTAATATAAAAGAGTGTATACAAGATGCAATAGTTAGTTGAGTAAATTTTTTTCAACAACTTCACAATGAGGCACTCATTGGCTAAGTTCGTCTTTATTTTGGTCCTTGTGAAGGTATGAATAGCGGTGTGCACACTTTAAAGGATCATTTTCAAAATTCTTTTCAGATCAATCGACTCGACAGTAAGCCTTTGCAAGTTGTCTACACCGGCGATGGATGTGAATGTCCTAAGAATCTGCCCTACAACATACATATCCCCGTGATTCCAGAACCGGAACGCGTGGAATTAGTCTATGGGTATACTGTGGATACACCACTCCCGCCTAAGCCCAAGTACGCGTATTCATTTGACTTCGTTGTCGATAAGCCTATAGTGACGACACCAGCACCAATTCCTAGTGCAAATTTGTTTGCCGTGGTGGACAAGGTTGTTATGCCAAAGCCTGGTAAGCAAATATCTACCTATTTTGTGTAAAGCTGATCTAAGTAAAAATGTTTTCCTTCATGCAGATTGTGTACTCGAGAAAGCAGCGCCATGCGGAATACCAGCTCTAGAAGAGCTTCCACCACCACCACCGCCACCTGTACTCCCAAAGTTCAAAGGTTTGTACAAAGCAGCTAGTATGAAATAATTGGTCTGATAAAAGTATCCCTCTTTTAGCATGCAAGTACGATCCAACTAAGCCTTGCACATGTGGAATCAAATTAGATGTTCCAGTTGTTGTTGCCAAGAGCTGCGCATGCGGACAGTGCAATCCTTTGAAGCCGGCAGTATGTAGGTACGTATCCAACTCGATTCCAAATCGTATATCAAAACTTGGAGGGCGTTCCAAGCGAGACATCACACCAAGGAAGTATCCAATTATAGAATACTTTAAGGCCCAAAAAGCCGCACGAGACGCAAAGGCATTAGAAGCTCGTGATGCGCAGGGTGAAGCAAAGCCACAAAAGTCTAAGATCGTGAAACGCGATATCAAGGGCGAGTATGACTTGTTGGAGAAAGACCAAGCTGCCCTAGACCTAACACTCCCAGAAATAATTCAGTACATGCCCGAGACACTGATGCCGAATTTCAAGCGTGGAAAATGCAATATTGGATGTAAGAACTGCATAAAGAAACGCAGGAAGACGCAAAAATCTGTTCAAAAAACCGTCAACAACGAAACTAAACCAGAACAACAGCAATTGCCTATTGCGACTTCTTTGGAACACCCGCAGACATTGCCGAATCAGCAATTTCCTAGTAGCCAACAATTTGCCGGGGCAAGCTATCTGAAGCGCAGTGTCAATCCATATCAATATCCATGCCCGTGTTACCCAGCAACGGTGCCACCATCGTATATCCCCAGTCAAATGCATTTGACGACGCTTGCACAAAATCCAAGTAACCCCATTTGGATACAGCCACAATCGCTGACTAACCCAAATGGTCAGTACGTGTACGACAGATTAGGTCACAAGTACGAAGTAAACAATGGGAGTTTGAAACTGGTGACACCGACAATATCTGATGAGGTTAATGTTTCAGCTCCTGCTACTCCCGTCATTGCTGGCAATGTCGAAGTGAATGTACAAGCTGGTGCATTTGCTGATCAACCAATTTCTGGTGATCCTCAGCAACGAACACAGCAGGCGGAAAATACTGAAACAACGATTGTAGGTGCTCCTATCGCACATCCAGCCAATCCAAACCATGACCCGGAGATGGACAAAGTTATCCGTGATATAATATATCAGCATCCAGATTTTATAAGCGCTGGCTCCCATGCTCCAGGATCACTTACTCAACCACAAAATGTGCAACGTGATGAGACAATGCAGTTCCTTGGAAAATTAATCCGCGGTCGATTGGACAATTGGTTTGGGGTGAATGAACACGCACCCAGCCAGCAATTAGACGATATGAATCGGTATTCTAGAGAAACGGGTGCCACGGTTAAATTTATACCCGTAGTGACGGTCGACAAGGATAAGTTAGATAAATATCGTCTAGATCAGATGCAAGCGACCACATAATGTCTTACCATTGATTAGATTAGGTTTATTAATTTATATTAGACTTAAGCTTATTTATGTTGAATAAATGTTATTATTTATGGTTAATTGTTTTTTTTATTTTATTTTATAGTATCTGGTCATGAGTTGTGGCTACCACTTTGGGTATGCTAGAAGATAAACGACTGAGTAAGATGGAGCAGGGGAGTTATAGTAAGTTTAAATCAGGAAAATAACTAAGTTTTTTGAAATTAATAAAGAATTTTGGCATTAAATATTTAAAAGAAAGCTTTTAATTATAAATTACTGGTCTCAATGTATTTTTTTTTTTGAACAATTTCAATGACTTGCCTTATTTATCGTCGTGTCTTAAATGTAAGGCTATACAAGTATAGGAACTCTCCATTAAACGAATTAAGCCCGGATCCTTCTATTTTCGGCATTATGGTCTAGTTAAATCGAAAAACTTGATCGTCTGCCATTTTTAATCCAGACTTAATTTTGAGTTATACCTCTGAATTAGATCTCAGCGACTCGAAATTGTTTGAGATTTATATTTTAACAGTTTTAAAAAGCAAAAGGCTTGTGATATCGAGACTAAACCATTTTAATTTGTTTGTGGAAAAAGAAACCAAACATCTGATAACTGAGCTGTTGCAGATTCGATACATTTCCATATTCTTTTTTACAGCAAAATCGATAAATCATCAGTGTTATCATATTACATCACCACTCATGAAGTCAAAATTAATCCTAGACTGAAAAACTGATTCCTGACTGCACTCATTGCTAACTCAGAGTTCAATTAAACCATGAAATTTCAAAGAAACCGAGTTTTTTCCATAGGTAAAAAATTGCACATGTTCCGGATTTCAGAATCTAGATGAAGCTTTCTTATTAGTCGATCAACCATTTTAGTCACGCGTCATTGGAGGGGAAATGACTGACGAAACTGGGTAACTATTTTCGCATGAGCACTCAGATAAGAGTGAAACAGCTGATTTTGTTTCATGAAAGTGTTTTGATTTCAGTAGAATTACCCGACATTATACTTTTATTGAAGTTATTTTTGACATTTCTGGTAAAGAATAATAGTTCTATATATATGCAAATAAAATTTAATAAAAATCTATAAAAATGGGTAATAAATAAGGGTTGGCATAGTTTGGCATTTATCTTACCATTCAGTAAGGCTATTCATTCCACATCAACTTATCTTACTACTCAGATGTAATCTGAAATCCGGAACATGCCCATTATGTGATCTGAAGCATCTAAAGCATACAACTTATCAATTAAAAACGCCATAACTCTCTTATTCGAAGAGAAGTGTTAAAAACCTTACCATCTATTGAATCTTTTGAAGTAAAATAATTGCCTAAATTTCGTTTCGTTACCATAACTAAAAACGTTTACTTAGATAAAACCGAACTAATTGCAAACCCCATTATACTGTTAAAATTTCGAGATGTGGAGTGCGCGAAGAGTATAAATACCACTTATATTGACTAAAGTGTTAACTACTTTTATTTAGTTTATTATATTGGGGTATATAGAAAAATATTTAGTTGTGATTTATTAATCCCCAGTTCTTGCTAAGTTAGTTAAATAAACTCTGTTGCTAAAGTACTTCAGCAACCTCATTTAAGAACAAACTGTGTTTTGGCAAAATGAGTCCTGGAGCAAAAAAACTGAAAAATTTAGACATTAACGTAAAGCCATTGTGGAAAAAAAAAGAAAAAAAGGAGACCCTCTAAAGTGCGCCAGCTACAGAGGCATAAGTCTCCTCAACATCGCCTACAAAATTCTATCTGCCGTAATAAGTGAACGCCTGAAACCGTTTACCAACAACCTGATCGTCCCTTATCAGTTTTGTTTGAGGCCAGGAAAGTCCACAACCGATCAAATCTTCACACTTCGGCAGATCCTGGAAAAACCCCAAGAAGTCCAAATCGATACCCACCACCTATTCATCCATTTCAAAGCCGCATAGGACAGCATTTATAGAGAAGAACTATAAAGAGCCATGTCTAGTTTTGGTATATCGCCTAAACTCGTCCGTTTGTGTAGGATGACGATGGAGAATTCTCGCTGCTCCATCAGGGTCGGAAACGACCTTACCGCCACATTCGATACCAAAAAAGGATTTAGGCAAGGCGATGCGCTGTCATGTGACTTCTTCAATCTGATTCTTGAGAGGATTGTGCAAAACTCACGAGCCAACACCAGTGGCACAATTTTCCAAAATTCTGTACAACTACTAGCATACGCCGACGATATTGACATCATTGGTAGGACCCAACGTGATGTTAAGCCACGTTTGCTAGTATAGAGAAGGAAGCGGATAAAATGGGTTTAGCAGTAAATGAGGGCAATACGAAGTATATGCTGTCAACACGAAAGGACACACAACATCGACGAATTGGACAGAACGTCACCACTTTGAGGTAGGACGGTACTTTATCCACCTCGGCTCCGTTATTAACTCTGGCAACAACATCTCGTCAGAAATAAAACGAAGAATTACTCTTGCCAACCGCTGTTTCTTCGGGCTAAGAAGGCAATTCAGTAGTAAAGCCCTCACTCGAACTACTAAGGAGATCTTATATAAGACCCTGATCATCCCAGTCCTGCTCTACGGCGCTGAAGCATGGACCGTCTCAAAAGCAGATGAAGAAAGGAAAATTCTTCGAAAAATCTTCGGTCCCGTTTGCGTTGACGGGCTATGGAGACGAAGATTCAACCAAGAACTATACGAGCTGTACAGCGACATGCCCCTGGTTAAAAAAAACTCCGCATTGGACGTTTAGGATGGCTAGGACATGTAGAACCAATGGACACCAATACTCAGGCTCGCAGAGTCTTCGATTCCCAGCCAGACGTCGGACGCAGTAGAGGAAGACCTCGCCTTAAGTGGCGCGCACAAGTAGAAACCGACCTCAACCAACTTGGTGTGCGCAACTGGAGGCAGTTAGCTAAGGACCGGGCTAATTGGAGAGGCATGTTGGTTGACGCCCAGGTTCATTCCGGACTGCAGCGCCACTAATAATAATAATATGAGGAACGTAGTCAAAATAGTTCGAAACAAAAGTAGACAGTTACCTTGTCTCAGAAACCCATCAAATATCTTCTTAACTGACATCGAGAAAGCAAATGTACTTGCTCTCACTTTTAAGCATAATCGTAACATTTCGCAAAATCTGAGTGATTGCATAAATCGATTTACCGGTAGATGCCTATGTATGTGAGGATGATATTGAGTTTTTCATAAATAACTTAGTAACTCGAAAATCTGGAGGGCTAGATCTAATCAGGAATTTCTACATATTATTTTTATGTATTTATTTACTTTTTCATTTTTTTTTAATTATATTGAAGGTTTCTTATCGTATTTTCATCCAAAACCTATGTTTATAAATGTAAATATTTACAGCCGTATTTATTAGATTTTCTTTAAATGTTTCTCAGAGGTTGTTTAGTTAAGCATGCTTAAATATTTAAATCGGCTCTAAGCAACGTTGCTTAAATTCTTATCTATAATCGATTTTTCATTGCTGCTTAACTAAACGATGATTGTTTCCAAAAAAGTAATAAAATTTGCAAATCTAATACAAAAAAGGAAATTTTATAAATGTTTATGTCCAATTTATCTCTTTTATTTGCTCAGACACTGTTGTTGGCATTTTCACAAATTGCGATCTCTTTGAGGCAAATGACTTTGCATCTCTCTAATAAATAACGCATAGCCGTACAATGACTAAATCCGTGAACATTCGTATCTTGCATCTAAAAAGTGAATAAATGTATTTTTATCATCTCGTAGCTGTTGGCCTGTTTGTATTTATCACACAACATTTACAAAAGAAATGTAGCTTCAGTCCATTTTTATTAGTTTGCTTTCACTTTTCAACACAGAAACTCAAAATAATAATAAAACAAAATTTAAATCGAAATTCTCTGATCTTTCAAATTTTATTTATGACTCTAAACAACCTCAAAACGCTGTCGATCGTGTTTAAATGAAGCGACCTCTAAGCAAAAAAAAATTGGCGCAACAGGCTCGTTAGTACCCAGGGCCGAGCTATCTCACAACCACCATTCATGTGTGCGTGTGTACTTCTTGCATGATGGTGGGACCTCCTGTTTTATGCCGACTCCGAACGGCGAATTTGAGATAAGCTTTTCTTGACAATTGATACTACTCGGATAATTTGTCAGATCATCACGAGAGGAGGGCCAGTAAAAAATCATTTAGTTGTTGCTACGGCTGGGAATCGAACCCAGACCTTCTGCGCGGCAGTTCATCGCACTAACCACCGCGCCACTGAGCCCATTAAGCAACGTTGCCTCTAAGCAACGGTTTTTAAATCTGAAAATCGATTATATAGATACCGATTTTGCATTTAAGTGATACTTAGAGGTGTTTTAAAGTTGAAAAACCTATAAAATTCCTTTATAAATTCGGCTGTTGCTTTTTTCCATTCGTAAATCTAGATTTTGATCTGAAATTTGATTTTTACTGTCACCATTCGAACATGATTGCAGATTGAATGTTTTTATCTTTGTATTGTTGTAATTTTGTGTTGTCGAAGTTAGTGTCGGTGTAGCTGTCAAGATTCAAGTCACATAGGTTGTTTGTTTTGGATTTAATTTATGTTCATATAGAACTGCTACATTTTAAATAATTATCAATGGTTTTTCTCTACTGAAATAATAATAAAGCAAACCGAAAATCAATCAAACTGACATCTCTCATTTGTATTATGGAAGACTTATGACCTAAGTCGGTCTTTTGACAGATCTAGATAAAAAAAATATTTTTTTTTACCAATGGAAAACAAAAAAATGTTTCTGTCATGTTTTATCTTAGACCATAGTTTTTTATTAAGCCATGTATTTAAATTGGTATATGATAATAACCTCAGATCTAAAAAGACATAGCAAGTGCTTGTGAAACATTTATGAATATGCGCCGTTGTATTTAAGTTGAATGATGACGGAAGGTGAAGGAAATGTATTTGCGAATATGAAGTAATATTCATTTTGCTTAAGAACTTAATGTATGAAATCGCTATAATAAGGAAGAATCCAAATATGAAATTTGATTGGGCATAGTTTGACGTTATCCAAACCAATTTTGCGTTCCAATTTGGTTATAAATCTTCCCTTAGTAAACAGATGAACTGTGGTTTACCGATTGTTGACAATATCAAACTTTATCTTCATTAACAAAATAAATAGAAAAAGTTTTCATACCAATTTTCGCTTTCAATATTGCAAGGAGAATTTTATTTTACTTACATCCGTTGTGAAAACAAAATCTCATCATTCAGTGCGAATTTTTAAATTTAAATTAGCATTTGGTGAACAAATTTATTGGTGTTGACATTGACATGGTTGCAATTTGTTTTTATTTACATGTTAAGCTGTACGTGATATACTTAAAAAATCGTAAAACGAATATGTATCATATTGTATCATATTAATTTTTAAATCTACGAGAATGATCTTAAAAACATAATCGAAAACGATATATGGCATAGGTAAATAGCATCGTTATGAACTTTTCGACGGACGACGAAGTTACCTTGAAAATCCATTTTTACATGCGACCGTATTGTATAATGTCCTCTAAATTAAATTAGAATATTTGCATTATTTAGAGGACATTTTACAATACTGGTCTGGTCATATGTAGTGGAGAGTAAAAGGTGCTGATATGAATTTTTGAGGTTAATGGTTAAACTCAGAATGCAGCGCGTTAGTTCATTGCACATCGACTTAGCAAACCCTGACCATATAATGAACAACGCTGGCATTAAAAAGGTTTAAAATTACAGCTTGGATATGTTTAAATAACTGAAAAACATTTATTGAAAAAATTTATTATAAACCACATTCTGTAATAGAAACGTTTGTGCAGTGAGAATTCTGGCACCGTAACAAGAATGATTTTATTTTTATCGGATGTCATCAGATAGACCAGTAACAAATCTTTCGCAAACAATACTCTAGGGCGGTTTTCTGATGTCTATGTTCCTTTTAAAGTCGTGGCTTATCAGATTACAGCCGGCGTGCATCTAAACACTATTGCAATGTGGATGAATTAAGTAAACCAGTTTTTGTGTGAACTGGGGATTCAGTGAACTAGAGATTTAGACATATTTATTGCATTCTATAAAATAGTATGCATACAGCCCGGTTCACTTGACTAGACCCACCAGAGTTACGCTTTAGATTTTTAATTGTTTTGTATTCTTTTTTATTTCAAAAATATGAAAATTAACAGATCTTTATTTTAAGTAGATTTCGGTTATTATTTATATTGCGAATTCATTGTTATTCATAAATTATATTTGTTTCTTAATGGAAAAAATATTATAAGGACCCGGCTCTGAAGGAAAAAAAGTAAAGTCATTGCCAAATTTTATATAACGCAGTAATGGTCCTAAATAACTCGAGTTCACATTATATGTAAATTTAGAAAATCTCAAGATCTGGACCTGATAAGCCATGCGCGGGTCTTATGTGAACATATTTCAGTTGGATGATTTTAATAAAAACATCAAATCAATGTTTTAATCGATTCCAGCGTTCAATGATATACTTTAATATTCAAATAGGCGTGAATGACATAATAATCTATTGGAAGATTAACCATAATACATGGACTTTTTTAAAGGACTATTTCCGTCGTAATGAAATCACGACGCTGAAACATGGAACGTATCACAATTGAATAAAGTAATCCTTGCGAGTTAAAAATACTTAAAAAAAAAACCGTCGGTGCTATATGATTTGATGAGATATGCTACGGATCCAAAGATTTTACCATAAAGTTTATGAGCTATGCAGCGACATAGACCTGATCACGTCCACGTTAATCGCTTAGGATAGCTGGTACATGTAGAACGAATAGACAAAAATACCACAGCTAGAAATGTATAAGATTCCCAGACAGATAGCAAAAGCACCTTAAGCAGTAATAATTACAAAACAGCATCGACGGATGCTGTAGCATCACTTAAGTAAGTAAGTAATACTCGTCATTTATATCCTTTAAAAAAAGAAGTGCTACTGCATTAGAGATATCATTTAATTTTATATCATTGATCTCTTACCTATAAGAATCTTTTTTTTGGACAATCATTAGTTTGCCAAATTGCTATACTGATGCGACTAAGAAACATATTGGTGGCCTGATAAAGCTCAATCATTTAAAAGATAAAAAAATGGCACAGAGAACATGTTGATAGCATTCTTTTTAAAACAACAACTTTTAAATGAATGCTTTCTAGGCAATACTTCCCTCGATAATGTTGGATAATTTTTCCATTTAATATGGGCACTACAGTTATTAATTATATAAAGATGATCAACTACTCTAAACAGCAATTTTGCTAAACTTCGTAATTCTTGAAATGATGAAAAATAAGTCATAATTCTCTTTTCAAATTTTAAAGAAGGAAGTTAATCCATCATTAGTGGATGGACCATTTATCTACATAATATTGTGCTTTCATATTGTGAATACCTGGAGGATTTACACATGATGTAAATCAAAAGAGATAGACAACCGATACTTTCTTAAGGTAGGCGAACCGAACTCGTATCGATAGAGTATCGATAGAGATAAAAAGGAAAACGTACGAGAAGAAGCCTTTTTATTTTAGATATACAAATTATATAGCTGACCTGTAGCGCAATGTAAATGTATCCAAATTAGGTGTACGTACATGTAATGTTTAACCTTGTTTTCATCGTAGTTCTTATAACGCACGTATTTACAACTATCCATCTCAAATTGAGATGAAGAATCATTTAATGAGTCATAACAAAGTAAATTCTTGAAAATATTTTCTTAATACTTCTTCGCAGAACTTTTGAATGACCTACAAATCTTATATTTCATTACCTTCCACCATCTTCGCAGAACGAAATTAAAAAGTTCACTGCAGATTTTTCGTTCACGTCACGTTTGTCAAAAGCAGCATTTTTTTCATTTATCGAAAAGATAACTATAAGACTGATATTTAAACCACCATTGATGTGAGAACACTATTCAGTAAACAATGTTATAGAAAAGAAGCATTATGTATGGTATCTGTCTTTCCCTACTGCTCCCAGTTGCTTGTGTAAGTTAAACTAAAAAATTCTTGTCAATTAAAAATGTTAACTTAAGTCTTGCACTTTATAGGTCATTGCAATACCACCACAATATGACACCAGGCATAGTCAGGACCAGGCGCAGCCACAGTACCAAATAACCCAACAAGCCGATAACCATGAACTTCCTGCTGAATTCTGGACCGAACACTTTGGACCTGAATTTCAACATGCTGTTCACCTTCAATTGGGCCAAACAGACCTGATTGATACTAGCAACACCATAGGGAAACATTCATCTCAAGCGAAGGAGGGCAACAAGAAGCGGTCAGCGTATATCGTTCACAAACCGCATTCCGTAGAGCGAGACAATCGAACATCACACATGCAAGTTCACCTAATGCAGCCTGATGAAGTTGAGGCTTTGGAAAGGGAATTGATGAGCTATGCAGAGCAAAACAAAATGGCCGAATCACCCGTCGTTGTAAACTTGCCAGTCTCTGAAGGATCGACAAAATCAAAAGAAAAACCAGTGATTCTAAGCGTCCCACCTGTGGTATACCATCATGGCAACCAACCATATTACGTGGAGAATCCAAAAGGTTCCTGGCCACATAGTAAACAATATCCCTCCTATGACAAGGCACACTCTTTAGAGTCTTTTTATGGAAAGGGTCAATCATCACAAGTAAAGATGCAAACATCATATGATCCGTATGTAAAGGTCGAACCATTGTATGATTACAAAAATGGAAACGCAGGACAGCAGCTGCCTGAGGGCTCTGGACAGTATGTATACGATGATGGACATACACCATCTAAAGAAACCAAAAGTTCAACTAAAGAAGAGAGCAAAACGTCTTCACAAGTGGATAAGAGTAATGCATCAAGCAAGCCAACAAATGAAGAGCCAGCAGAGTCAAAAAGACTGTTAAAAGAGTAAAGTTTACTTTTAGATAACATAGTTTTAGTGTGAACTGAGAATGTGATAATAAATTAGCTTAAGCGTATTTTGTTCAGTTTATTTTTTTATTTATCTTATGACACTTAGGTTGGAGGTGTTCATAGTGGATGTAGCTGCAATTTTAAAATGAGCTTTGTTTCTAAAGATTTTAATATTCACTTGCCTAGCTATCGACTATTCTGTGAGTTGTGCACGAAGTCAATAAAACAATATAAGCCCCTACAGCTCGCACATCACTTATGGAGTAAATTACTATTAAACGAAAATATTTTCTATTTATCTCTTTCTCTCTATTGCAATGGGTCACACTGCAACACAACTTTTAGAATACTCATGACTACGCAGGCGAGGCATTGATTTTTAATATTATTCACCTTAACAATATATTTAGTTGACGAGAATTAGATTGTTTTTCAAATGTGGCAAAAAGAAAAAAATCCGTTTAGATAAGTTTTCGCAATATTGTGGTGAAAAAAGACTTACATTTTTTATATATTTATATATTCGAAGTTATCATTTAATACCAGTGTTTACATGTGAAGGACAAAAATAAATCCTTATTATATATAGGAGCAGGTAAATAAATTCTATTAGAACATGTAATGAAATGTGTAAAATAAACAAAATTGTGTAAAATAAACAAAAATGCAAGTGTTATTGTATGAGAAATTTCTTTAAACATGTACACAAAAAGAACAACACTGTGTTGTGTTGTGGAAATAACCAACAGTAGGCACCAGGCTCTCGAAATTAATTCGATATATTCGATATATTCCCAAAAAACGTAGAAAAACTAAATTTTAATCGGAAATTATTAATAATATAATGGACATACATGACGTATACGTAACATATTTTTGACGCCATTGTAAATGTAGAAATCCTTTGATTAATAATTTTTGACTACATGAAAAAAGGGTTTATAACTTTTGATTAAATGAAAGAGAATGGATCTTTTACAAATTATTTATATAATGTCGGCAATTATGTATGGAATACAATATCAGGTAAATGTCCGCCTCTGTTAGTCTCACAAATGCGAGCCCTTTTGAGCACATTTTTCATTATACGGCTTATGCTGTTGATTGTTTTATCTTGAGAAGTTTGTATATTGGCTTTTTATGCTAAAGATATTCCTTCAAATGTTTAGTCGCAGAGCTCAGAGTTTCGATTCCAATCCGGACCGATAACGAAGAAGAAAAATGTTCTCTTGAAAGGCTGGCACAAGTATGTATCCGGATTGACTTATCTTAATTCAGCCGTTCGAATTCAATATTCATTCCTAATCTCATTATTGTAGGACAAAAAAAAATATCCATAACTGGTAATTTAAAAAGCACGGAATGAAAGATATCTTAAAACTTAATAGTGTAGCTTAGTATTTGCTTGTTAAAAACTATGATAAATTCATTTATTAAACTCACTTATTTCTATCATGTCTATTGCTGCAAAGATTATATTTAGCCAAGAACATACAACCTCTATGGAGAGTTTAAAATGCGAAGGTGATCACCTTTCCACACGCTTTATATGTTTTCTTTTCTTTTTTTTTTTGCTCAAATAAAATCAAACAATCAGCTTTTCTTTGTTGCCTAAACGTTCGCTCTCATTGCAAATATAGTTACGTATGATTTGAAGACAATGCACTTTTACCACAATGTAGACGCAAAATATCTTATTTTATCACGTAGCGGCCGAAAACGACATATCAGTCAAACTGATATATAAACTAGTAGAAGATAGCAAATGATATCATAAGCACTCACATTAGATAAACAACAACATGAATTACAAGTTCTTAATCGCTGTGGTCGCAGCAATTGCACCGGTAAGTCAAATTCGGCAGAAAAACAAGTCAACGAGAAATAACAACATTCCATATACTTTCTAGCTTATAAATTGCCAAGTTATTAGCCCCCAACAACTGCAACAGTTGGGATATGGACAACTGGGTTCCTATGCTGGATATGGCGATGGCTATTCCGGCTCTAGTTCTCAGTCACAATCCCAATCTCAGTCGCAGTCTCAAACAAACGCCGCCAACGCACAACAAATGCAATCATACCTCAACTACTTGCAATCTGGACAAGCTCTTGGTACTATCCCCGGAGTAAATTTTCTTGCTGGAGCAGGTCTACCAGGCGCTGCATCACCAATCCCAGCCTACAATCCATACGCTGCTCAAGAAGCTGTATCAGACTCATTGGCCGAAACTAACCTAGCCAACCAGATACGTCAGGGATCTGTTCAAGTTGTACCACCAAACTTATCGACCCAGGCTGTTCTTCAGTCTGTGCATGTGCCAATTCAGGGACGATACACAAACACCGTGTACGCCTCTCAGCCATTGCCACCAATGTACGTTTCACAGCCAGGTTCTCCCGAAATTCAAATCAGTAGTGGACCCGCTGCCGTGGTTAGTGCCGCTCCTGTCATCTACAGACAACCACCAAGTGTTGTGTATCAAAATGAGGTCATCAACCAACACCCCGTTCCGCTTAGTTTGAACCCAGTTTACGTGAAGGTGTACAAGCCAGGCAAGAAGGTGATTGCACCCAGTCCAGTTGGCAGCTACCCTGTTAATGTTTGATGTTACAAAAAGACTCGCTTTATTTTTTTTTGCAAAAATTCAGTTAGAATAGTATAATAAATTATTAATAAATATAAATTTTTAAAATAAATATTTTATATAAAACTAAACAAAATGTACGTTCGCTTGCTAGTACCATTTTTTATTTATTTTAAAAATGATACGGAGATTCTGAACAAATTTGTGAAAAATGAAATGTAATGAAAAATGTTTCAGAAAACGATCGGCAAAACTAAAATGTTGCTTTACATGAGGTCCATTGGCGTATACATCTTCATGCGTAAATTTTAATAAACTATTTGAACAACTTACTTACTTACTTAAGTGGCGCTACAGTCCAGAGTGAGCCTGGGCCTCAACCTTGTGCGCGCCACTTAAGGCGAGGTCTTCCTCTACTGCGTTCGACGTCTGGCTGGGAATCGAAGACTCTGCGAGCCGGAGTGTTGGTGTCCATTCGTTCTACATGTCCTAGCCATCTTGAACGTCCAATGCGGAGTTTTTTGACCAGGGGCATGTCGCTGTACAGCTCGTATAGTTCTTGGTTGAATCTTCGTCTCCATAGCCCGTCAACGCAAACGGGACCGAAGATTTTTCGAAGAATTTTCTTCTCAAATCGACCAAGGATTTCTTCATCCGCTTTTGAGACGGTCCATGCTTCAGCGCCTTAGAGCAGGACTGGGATGATCAGGGTCTTATATAAGATCTCCTTAGTAGTAAGAGTGAAACTCTTAAGAAACAGCGGTTGGCAAGAGTAATTCTTCGTTTAATTTCTGACGAGATGTTATTGTCAGAGTTGTTCAAATTATTTGAACAAACGCGAATATATAAGACGAAACCATTCACGCACTGAAAAAGAAAAATGGTTGAGCTTTCTTTCAGGTTAAAAGTTTTGGTCCTATATGTTTTGCTAATTGCATCGTTTTCCTAGGGATAGTCTTCGTCGTATTTCTATTCAGGTGTCATTCGTGGCATTCAGTTTTTTGTTTGTAGATTCTGGTAATCTCGGGCTCACTTATGCGTCCAATGTGAAGACTCTTTGTTTGCAGCATTCGTAGCTTCTTTTTGATGGACGTCAGGCTATGAATTTGACTGCGACTGTGGGTACATTTAGGATGCTGGCTGCATTCGTAGCATCAATGAGCACATGGTCGATTTGGTTGGCGGTTCAAACAAATGCAGATCACAGAAGATCGTAGAATTACTCCTTTGTAGGCTCTTCAGTCTAAAGAATGGAACCTCAGCATCGTTTGCCCACTCCACAAAAAAGGAGACCCTCTAAATTGCCCAAACTCGTCCATTTTTTGCATGATGACGATGAAGAATTCTCGCAGCTCCATCAGGGTCGGAAACGACCTCATCGACACATACGATACCAAAAAAGGATTTAGACAGGGGACGCGCTGTCATGTGACTTCTTCAATTTGATTATTGAGAGGAGTGTGCAAAACTCCCGAGCCAACACCAGAGGCACAATTTTCTAAAAATCGGTGCAACTACTAGCATACGCCGACGAAATTGACATCATCGGTAGGACTCAACGTGATGTCATAGCCACGTTTGCGAGTATAAAGAAGGAAGCTGCAAAAATGGGTTTAGCAGTAAATATGGGCAAGACTAAGTATATGCTGTCAACACAAAAGGACACACAACATCTACGAATGTGACAGAACGTCACCATTGACAGATATAACTTTGAGGTAGTAAGGGACCTTGTCTATCTCGGCTCTGCTATTAACTCTGACAACAACATCTTGTCAGAAATTAAACGAAGAATTACTCTTGGCAACCACTGTTTCTTCGGGCTAAGAGGTAATTCAATAATAAAGCCCTCACTCCAACTACTAAGGAGATCCTACATAAGACCCCGATCCTCCCAAGCCCTTGGTCGATTCGAGAGCAAAATTCTTCGAAAAATATTCGGTCCCGTATGCGTTGACGGGCTATGAGGACAAAGATTCGATCAAGAACTATACTAGCTCGACAGCGACATGCCTCCGGTCAAAAAACTAAGCATTGGACGTTTACGATGGCTAGGACTTGTAGAACGAATAGACACTCATACTCTGGCTCGCAGAGTCTTCGATTCACAGCCTGACTTCGTGGCGCGCACAAGTAGAAACCGACCTCAACCAACTTGGAGTGCGCAATTGGAGGCAGTTACTTAAGGATCGGGCTAATTGGAGAGGCATGTTGGCTGAGTAGAAAGAACCCCGGGTTGGAACAGCGTTCATACGTTCCAGGTGCATACTCGTATGTCGTTGTTTGTGGAATTTCCGGGACATGTTATTTAAGAATATCCGTTATCCTAGGCTGTTGTCTCTCCCTTAACTAGCTATTTTTTACGTGATAAGCAAATTACCCTGATTGCACAACCCAATTGATTTCAATTTATGAGATACTGTTTAACGTTCGGCTCATCCGCAACCAACTTTGTTTAAGGGGCCTGACTAACCCTTGAGGTTGCTAGATGACCTGTTGTCCGCATATGTCAAAGTAGCTCAAAAAGGTTGTTTATCCTCCGGGACCACCATTGCCTTCATCTTAGGAGTTCCTCCGCTGCCGTCATTTAAATTAAAGAGGTGCCTTAGTGTGGGTACACGTCTTCCCCCGCTACCGTCTACTGCAGCCCTATCTACGGTCAAGGTGCTAGGCACTCAGAGATCGCCACTAGAAGGATTCAACTAGATGAAAATTAAAGGTTTCATATAATCGCATTGTCTACCCTTTGACCGCCCTACCTTGGTATACCATCATTGTGAATCATGGACATCAATATCAAATATAGCAGAACTTCTTAAAATAAATTAAAGAAAACTTAACGTGACGTGACCCAAAACCTGAAAAAGAAAAAATTACATATAAGCTTTGTTCAAATAAAATAATAAGAAATAACATACATAGAAATACAGCATTTTTATTTTCTGGATCTACTTTGCCTCCCTATATTGTGCACAGAAGATTATTATTGTGATTTCTAAGCGAGTTTGATACTTCAATAAACACATTCAGGGCAGTTTTGCTGTTCCAGTGGTAAGAATTATGAGTGAGGTTTTGAGTATTAAGAAGGGAAAACGACACTAATAAATCAAAGCTAGTTTATGGGAACAATTTTTTGAAAAAAACATTATGAAAATAATTTGATTGTAAATATCGATTGTAAGCATCAATATTGCCCCCTTCTATTCTGTACCTATTTTACATACAAGATAGCATACAAAGACTTCCGGTATTGCTTAAGTATAACTCCTCTAGTCCACAATGGGAAGTGTTTTGAAAAACATAAATTAGACGGTCTCATCAAGGATTATTTGTTGTAGCATACGCTATTATGCGTAACCCAGCGCCCAGACGGAGTTCGAACAGAAGTTATTCAAATAGCCAAATTCAGTTGAAACTATCACTAACTGAAGGCTACATTAGCAAGAACATCAAAGAAATTTGAAGACGAAGAAGGTATTTCATATTAGTCACGCGATAAAATTGTTGTTGTACTCGAAAGCGTGGCTGAAGAGCCAAAACATGGATTCCAAGAAGATCGCTATCGCTTGGCCTCTCGTAATATTTATTACGAATTTCTTATTAAGACCTTCACCTACACATGTGAAGACTTATGCCAAAATAAATATATCCGGAAGTATGAAATATGTTACGTTAGATATAGAACTTCAATTTGACAACAAGATACAGTCAACATCATTATACCTGAACGCACTGATCTAGAATGCACACACTTCAGACTTTTAGAGTGTATGGCAAACTATTTGGTGTTCAATCGCTGGAAGCTGATTTCCCACCACGTAGTCTCGGTTAGATTTTCTTTGATTAGTGCACGCAAATTTAATCGCAACGCAGATCTTCGACCGACGACAAACAAAGTAATTCTGAAAAAAATTCTCATAAATGTCACGTAATAAATTTGGTGGCCTTTCATATTTAAACAACATGATGATGGCTACCATAAGCAGTGTGTAAATCGTCTCATAGTTACAATGATTATATTCAGTTTATTGTTTCAAGTCGTGATTGGAATAGTGGTATGTATTTTTTAAGGAGGCAACAAAGTTTGCTCACACTTCAAATGGATTTTGAAATGCTAATTGTATGTATGGTGTTTAATTTTGTAGGCTGTCAACTGCCAATATCTCCAGCCGCAGTACCTTGGGCAATATGGTGGTAGTATTGAACAATATGACCAACTCGCCCAGCAGCAGTCCGCCAGTGGTTCAGCGTCGTCATCGTCATCTTCGTCTTCGTCCAGTTCGTCATCGAACAACCAAAATGCACAGTTTAACAATATTGGCAACTACATTGCTGACCAAGGATCAGTCCCGGTAGCTGGCCCTGTTCCTGTAGAAGCTTATGGACCGGGTGCTGGTTACGGGCCTGTTTCTGGGGCAGTTCCTGCAGCTGGTTACGGACCAGTTGCTGGTCCAGTTCCCGCTGCTGGTTACGGACCATATCCTGCTGTTGATCCCAAGACACAAACCACATATGCTACACATTCATTCCACCAGAACAAAGGCGAAATCCTTATCCATCGCCCAGCACCAATCATTGTGAAACGACCACCCACCAAAGTGTTGGTCAACCATCCACCACTTGTTGTGAAGCCAGCGCCAGTTGTCTTGCACAAGCCCCCACCAGTTGTATTGCGTAAGGTGTTCGTTAAGCAACATCCACGACCAGTCAAGGTTGAACCAGTCTATGTTAACGTTGTGAAGCCTCCAGCAGAGAAATACTACGTCAATGAGAAGGCACAAGCTCGTGCTGCTCCTGTTGGTTACCCACAATTTTTGGGAGCAGAACAATTGGTGTCGCAGCAATTGGTTTCGCAGCAATTAGCTGGTCAGCAAATGGCATCAAGCGGTGCATCATCAAGCAGTTCTTCTTCAGCAGGATCGTTGGGACAACAACAACAGTATCAATTAGTTCAGTAGATGAATTGAAAACTGGTAGAGAATCTTTAGATTGATCCGAAAGAAATATTTCGTTTTTTTACAAATATTTATTATAAATGTAATTTCTTAAAAATAAAATTTTTATACAAAAATAATTTACCTGTTAGAACATTTCAAAATCAGCATACTTACGTATTTATAAAAGAATTAGTAGGTCAACAGATTCTTGTGGATTTGTACCTATGGCCGTTCTCGTACCCGTGAAAGATGAAAAAAACTACCCCACCACAAAAATCAGTGTATGTTGGTAAACAGGATCCCTGCACATACTTGCAGTATGAAAACTGAGTTTGTGTGGTGTTGGCTGTGTGATTGAGCATGCTGCATGAGTGATATCAGGAAATTTGGTTTAAGCATGCATGAATGTGTAGTGTGTGTGGGGAATTGGGCTCCTAGCACTTAAATCAACGGTGCTGTATGTTTTAATTAATGTTGATTTTCTCCCTAACAAACCTGTATAAGAACTCGGTTCGGTTTTTCCTTTATTCTGTTCCCCCTAAAAATGAGAATAACGGTACTTCAAAAATTTAACGTTTTCTCGGAGCGCAATCAAAATTTTACTGAAATTTAGTAAGTTGAATATTGATGTCAACAGAAATAGGAGGTTGGATTGTGTATGATTAGATTGTACGTTCATGCATGCATATGTAGTCTATTAGCCTTATAATACCTTTTCTGTAATCTACTTAAACGCTAGGAAGCGATACCCTAAATTTAAGAAAATTTGTCTCTTTCTGAGATAATTTACCCCCACTCAAAGAAATTCGTGAATTTAATAATTTTTACGAGAACAAACCGAAATTTGTCTCTGAGAGAAGAAATTTGAGTATTTAGTTAATATTACATATCTATTTTTTTTAACTAAAATTATAACTTTTGAAGTATGTAGGTTTCTTTTTCATTAAAGGTTACTAGTAATACTTGTAAGCAACGAACTTTTCAAGTGACGCTGGCCTAACCCAAGGCTAAGTTCGAATTTTCTCAATAACCTGCTATTTCTCAATGACCTGGTAATTCCGTAATTTGTTAACGCCTGAAACTATTTCCCAACAACCTGATCAGCCCCGCATCAGCGTGGTTTTAGGTCAGAAAAGCCTAAATCTGATTAAACCGTCCAAACCGATATCGACCACCCATTTCGAATTCAATGCCACGTTTTTAGAGACAGAGCAAAATCTAATTTTGGTATACGGCCAAATGTCGTATGTCTGTGCAGGATGACGATAGATAATTCATGCTACTCGCAAAAGTAAACGAGGGTAAGACCAAGTATAAGTTGTCAACACGAAAGGACACACAACATTGAAGTATTGCAAAGGACGTAGGAGCCAAATCTAGTTTTGGTATACAGCCAAAGCTCGTCCGTCTGAGCTGGATGACAATAGATAATTCTCGCTGCTCGCAAAAGTAAACGAGGGTAAGACCAAGTATGAGTTGTCAACATGAAAAAAATGCACAACATTGAAGTATTGGACAGGACGTAGTAATGGACTTTTTCTATATCGACTATAATAGAAAATGGTTGCGGACGACCACTTCTGTAACTGTGCGAACACATGCACTTTGTATTGTACGACCATAATAGCTTTTCGCTTCGATTCATTCAATTTTTGTTCACTTTCTTTTGTTTTTTCATACAAAAATTTGACATTTCACTTCAACACCTCTGTAAATTTAATTTTTTTTAGTTCATAAGCAACGACATTTTGTTTGGCAAAACGACTTCTACTCTGACAATCGCTTCCATTCATTAAAGTCTATTATGGGCAACTTGAGTAATTGACAGAACTAAAGAAAACTTAACGTAGAATTTTGACATTAGCTTCCGACTATTATAGTTCTGCCTTAACTCTTGCCAACGTCATTTCTTGTTTAAAAGATCCTAATTGCTCTGATTACACCGAAGCATGTACCATACCAAAACGGACTAAGAAATCCTTGGTCGTCTTGAGCAAAAAATCGTAGGCTCCGTTTGACGGGCTATGGAGAATAAAATTCAACCAAAATCTTTCATAGCAGTACAGTGACATAGACATGGTCAAAAAACTCCGTTTTAGACGTTTAAGATGGTAAGGACACGTAGCGAATGTAGATGTCAGCCGCAGTAGAGGTAGACATCGGCTTAAGTGGCGCGCACATGTAAAAACCCACTACAACAACTAAAAGTGTACAGTAGCTAGGGATTCAGCTAATTTGAGAAGCATGTTGGTTGAGAGCAACAACAGCAACAAAAAAGTGGTCCTTCTCGGGGCTGTTAGTTGTTCGCTGTCATTTTTTTACACTAAAAATACAAAAATAGCCGAATACCAATAAGTTTATATTTATGACGTCAGGTCGTGGCCCAGTAGTAGTTGGACCTCTCCACCATGGAAGTTCCTAGGTAAGTACAAAACATATCGAAAGTCCCGGCGCGGCGGAAGGAAAACATTTATTTAAATACTTGAAAAAATATGTATCGGGTAAGAAAACACATTGATGTAGGACAGAAAATCTGGTTCTCCGAATTGGGTCATTCTGTAAGTCAGTAAGTCTGCTTTATAAATGTTCGTGCTGATTTGGCAATGTCCGCTTTATATACTACACTCTAATATGTATTAGCTTTATTGCAGGTCCTTTCGATTGTTTAGAAAAACAAATAACATACTCTATTGATGAAAAACTGATTGTTCAAAACAGTTACACGTCAATCTCAATCGGCATTGGGTTAATTCGTTTGCAATGCAACAACAGCATTATGTTTTTCGCAATTCTTTTGATTTGCATGCAATGTTCCAACTCGTCACATTGTTATCCGACCGATGCATGATTAAATTATTGGTTGGCAATTAGGTCAGTATCCATATCAAAGGTCAGCAAAAAGGTACTTAAGCGAGTCGAGTGGGTTAGTTTTTATTTTGTTTTTGTTGACTGTGCTGCGTTGACTGAGTTCGATTTTGTAATACCTAAATAAGTACATATCGAATAGAACTTTTCGCTGTTGAATATCAACGAGTAAAATGAGAACTAGGACGATATTCAGTACTCCAGTTTTACTGCTTATCTGTGTTTTTGTGAATGTAAGTAAGTACCTACATATTTTGAATTGGGTTACTTATTATTTTCCATATACCTACAATGTAAAAAAATAGTTTGCAAATTTAAAATCGAGAGTATAAAAGTCACATTAATGTAAGCACATGAAGTTATTTTCACGGTTGGACGCGATTAGATCTGTTCGTAATTATGAAGGAATATATTTTTAAGAAACATATTTATTTCAGGTTTCGTTTTGTGTGATTGAATGTTTTCACTTAACTCAGTATAACTATTAACACAAATAACTTAATTTTTTTAATTGGCGCTACAGTTCGTCGTAATCCAGACCCTGAACCAACATGCCCTTTTAATTAGCCCGGTTCTTAACTAACTGCTTCCAGTTGTTCACTTCAAGTTGCGGCTTAGAATTATAGACTCTGCATCGCGGAGTTTTGATGTCCATTCGTTCCACATGTCCTAGACGTCTTAAACCGTATACGTAAATTTGTTTTACCAAGTACATATGTATAAGTCGCTGTACAACTAGTTAAATCCGTGATTCAATCGTTTCTATAAACTTTGTCGTGTGATTCTTTGAAATCTATGAATGCGTGGTGGGTGCGTTGGACTATTTATGGGCTCTTTTTTCAGAATCTATCGAAGTGTTTAAATTTGTTAGGGTTAAGACTTTCATGGATTAATAACACACTGATCAGGTTGTTGGTGAACGGTATCCGACTTATGTCTCAGTTAAGGGCCCTCCTTTACCATTTACCATTACCATTTTTCGTTCATACAAATTTTGCCAATGAGCCGCCATGTTTAGTGAGATGAACTGCCGCGTAGAAGGACCTCCTCTTGTGATTTGTGTCGTCAATTGCCATGAAAAGCTTATCTCAACTTAGCTGTTCAAATTCTGCATTAAACTGGAGGTAAATGGGTACTAACGAGCCTGTTTCGCCAAACATTTTGATTTGTATTTTTCTTGGTGGTGTATGTTTGGCTGAATTCCGAATCGTCAAAAAAATGCGCATTGTGAATACACGCTGCTTTAATGATGCCAGGTTATGAATGCTTTTGCACTACTTCGCATATTTTATGCACTACTTCGCATATGTTATGCATCGCAAACATTCAAGATGCTCTTTTTGCGTAGTTGATGCTTTCACAATGCGTTTTAGAAAAATATGCTTTGCATCATAGTAATTTGTTTGCGTTTTGGAACTCTTGATTAAGCAGTAATGCAGAAGTACTGCGTTTAGGAATTCAGCCTTTCTTACAACATTATCTCAAGCACAAACCTCGTCAAAAATACAAATTTTTTGGGGCAACAGGCTCGTTAGTAGCCAGGGCCGAGCTTTCTCATAACCATTCATGTGTGCGTGTGTACTTCTTGCACGAGGTTTTTTTTTTTATGCCGACTCCGAACGGCGAATTTGAGATAAGCTTTTCTTGGCAATTGATACTACTCGGATGATTTGTCAGAAGACAAGAAGAGGGCCAGTGAAAAATCATTTAGGTGTTGCTACGGCTCGGAATCGAACCCAGACCTTCTGCGTGGCAGTTCATCGCACTAATTATCGCGCCACTGAGCCCGTCTTCAGAAATGCTATAATTTAGATATTGCTATTCAGGTGTTGTTTTACAGTCAATAGAATTGCTTTCTCCATATTGTCACCATCAACTTTGACTCAACTAGGATTTTTCCTTATTTCTGAATATCAATCCTGGAGTGCCACCCCTTTATATCATTGATTCGCAAATCGAAAGCCGTGGGTAAGTTACCAAATATGCGGCGGACCAATTTGAAAGGAATACCTCAAATCTCAATATAATTTCCGATAATTTTCGCTTTGTTTGTTATAAAAAATGATATTCCAGTAGTTTCAAATTAAAATTAAATTAAAAAAATCGAATCGCTTTTGATACCGGATTTATATTTTTTGTATTTTATTAAAAGGAAATTATTAAAGATAAGAAATAAAGAGAAAAAACTGCCTTTTGATGCAAATTTTTGGCTGCGAGCTTTTGTCGGCATTCTTCGTCTATCCGTGGATTTGCTGGAGTGCTAGCACGTAACTTGATACAATCGAAGACTGTTGATCGAATCGACCTACAACTCGAAACAAATGTTTCTTGGCAGCACGTAACTTGAAACGAGTTTGATTTTGATTTGTACTTAAAAATGTCATTGTAAACTGTAATCTGATGACACCTCACATTATGAGTATTTTTGAATTCTAAATTGGTAAATCATTTTCCAAGTTAAAATAAAAATTGATATTCTTTGAGGATGAAGGCGCTTCGGGTGTTTTCATAAATGACTGCCTAATATAGACTTTTGATAGAACAGACCCAGATGTTATGCAGAAGATATGTTCATAAACGTCATAAGTGTCATCAGCATCTGGCAGATTGTGCATCCATATTTGTGACAGAGAGGCGTTTATGTTTTGCAATTTGAAGTTTCAAATGAACATTTATTTTACTATTTAAAATTTCGTATACAGAAAAATACAATAAAAACAATGAATAGCATTGCAATGTTTATATCATAAAGCGAAGACGAAGATGAATTGTCGTTTAATAAACTAGTGGTGGGTGCACGACTGGGTCGCACGCAACTTTCTCTTTCATAGCGAGTTAATTTGACGTTTTTTAACAATTTGGCCCATCTACACAATAATATTTATTTCTAGAAAAGTATAAATGATGTCGAAATGAGATTATACGAACGTTTATTCCGTAATTGAAAGTAATCGGTGTTCATGTGAATAATAATGGCACAAAGCCAATTATGTGGAGCTCATGAAAACAGTAATAGTAGTATACAAATTAAATTTCATTCAAATTGGCCAAATAGTTTGCGAGAAATTGACAATTTTCTCAATATGGTCTATATGCAAAAATCCGTTACATGGATTTTCTCGAAAAAACTGGGCATGCAGTTCTGTTGGAACTAATATGTATATTATAGCATACATATATGAAGTTTAATCAAAATCGTTAGAGCCGTTTTCGAGAAAATTTAGGTTATGTATGATTTTATATGGCAGGTACCGTAATAACATGACTGACCAAAGAAACGCTGGATACAAAGTTTGAAGAAAATCGGTCAAGTCGTTTAGGCTGTAGAGGCTTTTACGGACAGACGGACCGACGAACCAATGGACGGAATTCCGAAAACCACTTTTTTTAGTTCCGCTATCATCGTAATGTTAGAATTAATCAAAATCTCGAGGTCGAACATTTTCACGAAAACAATATCTTTCTTTTTATAAGAGAAAGTTAAAAACGACAGGTGGAATAAGGGTGATTTTTCAATACTGAAATGAACATTCCATATCTAGATTTGCAAACGATATAATATGCAAAACAATAAACAATTCGCTTGTTCTTGTAGATACTTGTCTTTTGTTGAATAATTCAGCCCAATTCTAAATAGTCCCAGGGGAAAAGACCTCCCGGGAGTAAAATTCCCTAATTCCTAATTCCCCGGGCGAACAATTTTCCCTTCGAATGTGGGAATGAATGTTCCAGGAACTGTTTTGAATCATTTAAAATGTTGCAGATAGAGTCGTTTACCAAACATTTTTTTTTATTGTAATGATTTAGTATTTAATAAAATTTGTATTTTTGCAATAATGTTTCGCTGTTTAATTATTCAATTGCAAATTTATCTAGAGACCCAACATTGTAAACGATGTTATTGAATCAACCTTAAGTTGTCGTCATGAGTTCCGATTCTTCGTAAAATGTTTCAATTTCAATGAGTTCTCCTTCATGAAAACAATTCACCGACTTGGTTGGGTAAATCTTTTGTATTTTGTTGAATCGTGCTATTTGAATGATGTTTTGCCAATACGTTCTACCAACAAACGTATTTGTGTTCCCTATCCATCGAAAGTCACTGTCCTAGCTTTGATGCACTTTGTTCTAACAACATTTTTTTCTTGATCACTCATAAATGGTTTCAGTAAATTTAAATCCACAAAAAAATGTTATTTCATATAAATATATTTATCCGATTCAATTTTTGTTTATGGGCTAAAAGAATAAACCCCCGAGGAATTTTCATTAAGAAGTAAGTTGACTCTGTATTTGCACACATTTTAGCTCGCATTTTGCTCCAGTATTGCATTAACCGAAACCTTCGACAAGAATCCCCAACTGAAGAGAACGAAGAGAGATGGTGCAACATCTTTTCTTGAAATCATACTCAGGGTAATGGATAGCTTTCAAATAGGTGGCAAACATGAAATTCGTCGAACACGAGCAACATTTCTTGTAAATTAATATTAAACAACAGAAAAACACATATATTTATTTTTTTGTATAGCCTTACGAACTAAAACTTTATTATGAATATATTTAGTGTATTTTTTTTTTGATTTTTTAATGTTATTAAAACTACATGTTAAATAGATAAAAAAAAACCTATCCTAAATATATTAAAAAGGTATGAATAGTAGATAAACACTATATAAATTAAGGTTTTCTTAAAATTACTAACAAACGATTTAATCGAATTGTATTTTTTTAAACAACAAATGTAACTTAAGAGTAAAAAAAAAGGATTTTTTTATTATTCTATTTTTTGTGTGTTATGCTAAAAAGATTAAGTGGAATAAGATAAATAATTGTGGAAATTAGTTAGTATAAGAAAATATTATATATAAACAATGTATAGTAATACATTATGTAAAGTTTTGGAGGAAAAAGAAATTTAGTTGGTCATCGCATAGTCGCTTATTGTTCGGTCACCGACGAACGATGCTGCTTTGGTTGCGGTATATCACGTCGATTAACGGGCGGCTGATTGGTTGGCAACATGGTCAAAGCCGGTGGCTGTGGTGATGGATGGTTTTGCATTGGAGGCGGAAGGCACCAGAAGCCCTATGTAAAACGAAAAATTACGTTTAAAAAAAACAACATACTAAAAGCTTAAAATTAATAACTATGTAGGTTTCTAAGTCAAGCCTAAGGCCGCGGTTGCGACCAACCCTAGTATGGATCAATGAGTATAGAATTAAATAGAGTACGCATCACAGCTAAAAATGTTGGTGCCGTTTCGTAAGTGCGAAGGGGAAATTTCGTAGATCGTTTGCGTGGGCAAGGCTGTTGTTTGATGCTGGGGTAGCAATGTGAGCCCTGGGGTATCAATATCAGTATTATATATAAAAAATATTCGTTGTATGAGATGCGCACTCTATCTAGTTCTATACTCTTTGGTATGGATTCACATATTATGGCGAATAGGATCTCGTGAACTAGACTAAGTCCTTTGTAGTTGTCACAGTCCAGATGCTTTCTCTTTTTGTGGATTGGTTGATTAAGGCTGAACTATAATAGTCGAAAGCAATCGGAAGTTAATGTCAAAATTCTACGTTAAGTTTCCTTCATTACTGTCAATTACTCAAGTTACCCATAATCGACTTTTGTGAATTAAAGCGATTATCAGAGTGTAAGTCGTTATGCCAAAAAAATGTCTTATGAACCTACAAACTTATAGCTGTTGAAGTGAAATGTAAAATGTTTGTATGAAAGAACAAAAGAAAGAGAAAGAGCGAATGAATTCGCTTTTTCGCAAGTGAGCAAAAGTGAACGAACGAGTCGAAACGAAAAGCTATTATCGTCGGTCTTACAATATAAATTGCATGTGTTCGCACAGTTACGGAAGTGGTCGTCCGCTACAACCTTCTATTATAGTTCAGCCTTAAGAATCAAGAATGCAAATTATCACAGCACTAAGGCATGATGTTTGTAAGCCGATTCATTGTAAAGAGTCGATTCAGGACTGCCTATTTCGCAAACGTTTCACAATATCAGGCATATGTAGCCCCAGAAACTAATGTAGCGAGCACTAACCGGTTTTAATTCGAACACTCTTAAACCATGCCATTTCCCCATAACGTATCCGCTTCTTTATATGTCCGTTTATGTATTCCTGACCAACGTATTTCCTGGATTACGGCAATATCTGACCTGTTTTGCGTGAGGAGAGATTCAAGTTTTTGGGTATCACCCGAGGTGTACCATGGGTACATTTAAGATATCCATGTGGGTTCCGTGTCTGGTGGAATTTGAGGGGATACGATATCCGAGGCTCGTTACTACAGGGTGTCCGCCGGGAAGGTATACTACTTTGTTTTGGTAAACATTAGTCTTGACAGTTCATATTTGGCAGTCGTGATGTAGACATGTAGCAAATTTATTATGGAAAAATATTCGATAACCCAACGTGTTTTAATCGTTAAAACAGTTTATCAAAATCAATCATCGATTTTTGTGACGATGAGAATGTTATTTGAAATTTTTTGCAGAAACAACGTGCCAACAAAACGCACTATTTATCGTGTAGTGAATGATTTCGAAGAAAGAGGGTCTGCTGCTCAAGGAAGTGTTCAAAACAATCCATCAACCTCAATTCGACGCCATGCTCAGGAGCTTGGTCTTCAAAGACAAACTTTGGCCACAATTTTGCACAAGGATTTGCATTTGTTTCCATTTAAGATTCAGTTGACACAAGAGCTTCTTCCACAAGACCATTTACGCCGCCGTACATATGCCAATAGGATGTTACAGCTAGTCCCTGACAACCCCGATTTTCATGAGAAAAAATCATAATGAGTGACGAGGCACATTTTCATCCGAATGGATATGTGAATAAACAGAATAGCCGGTTCTGGGCAACGAAAAACCCTCAAATATTCATCAGTCACCATTGCATCCAATAAAAGTTACAATCTAGTGTGCAATTTGGTCAGGAGGAATCATTGGACCTTACTTCTTTGAAAATGAAAACGGCGTAATGGTAACTTTTAATGGGGAGCGATATCGTGATTTGAGTGAAAACTTTTTAACGCCACAATTGCATGCTTTGGGTTTGATTAACATGTGGTATCAACAAGACGGTGTCACTCCGCATACAGCTAGGATTACAATGGAATTACTGCGACACCTCTTTCCACAACATGTTATTTCAAGAAATGGTGATGTTGATTGGCATCCACGGTCGGCTGATTTGACTGCTCCGGACTTCTTTTTGTGGAAATATCTGAAAAGCAAGGTTTTTGCAAAAAAAAAAAACGCTTGAGCAACTCAAACAAAACATTCGTGATGAAATTAATGAAATACCACGTGAATTGTGTGAGAATGTAATGAAAAATGTGCTTAAAAGGGCTCGCATTTGTGAGACTAACAGAGGCGGACATTTACCTAATATTGTATTCCATATATAATTGCGGACATTAAATAATTTTTTTTTAATATAAGATCCATTCTCTTTCATTTAATCAAACATTATAAACAAACAGAGTAGTATACCTTCCCGGCGGACACCCTGTAGTTTTTTTTTTTCTAAGTAAGGAAGTTACCCTGACGACAGCGCCAACTACCTGGAGGGCCCATAGAACACAGCATCATCAGTATCAATTGCGGGATTGAGCGCTGCCGTTTACTTTTCGGCTCATTCTCAACCATCTCAGTTCAAAAGGCTTGACCACACTTTGAGATTCCTAGATGTCGTAGTAGCTTAAATCCCAACTAGCGCGGGAGAGTTGACATTGACATAGGACAGACTAATGGAGGAAAGGCAATGGCTTCATGTGGTATCACAACGAACCTGAATGGTTAAAGTGTGCAGTCACCGTATCCTTAGCACCTGTACATCTGTTACCGCCGTGCTTCAGAGGAATATAAAATTTATATAAGCGAATTTGGCCTTGATGTAGCTTATAACAAATTCGGATTCGACTAGTCATAAATTCAGCTCACTATAAAACGAACCGCTTAGAACAACCTTCGCTAGTTATTCGTTGAACTTATCTTGGTGAGCGTTGTAAAATTTCAAGTGCAGACTCGAGCATCGTAGTTCGGTTTTGTTAAGCTCCTTGTGTTGTTTACCGCCAAAAAGCGGATTGTTAGGCATGCGGGAGAGTAGGACTTTTTGTTTAATCCCTATGATGAGCCTAACAAAAATAATATTAGCAAGACTGCTGCAATTACGATGACCTATAAACTTGACGAGCTTTAATGCATTCGCCGGTCTACAAACTTATAAGAACCCCCTCCCTAAAATCGGTGGCATGTAAAACAAACGAGTGAATACAACGTCAAACGTTTAAGTACAAATTATAGGACGTTTCATTGAACTTACCTGTGGTCCCATTCCTGTGGTTCCGTTTGGCTGTCCAGCAGGAGCTGGCACTCCACTCGATGGAGAATAATAAATCTGGACCGGTGGTGCATACCCAACACAAGGATATTGATTCGGATCGATGGTTCCATCAATTATTGCTCCTCCGACAGTTTCCGAATTCGTAGTAGTGTAAAAAGCTGTCGGTGGCATTTGCCCTTGTGGCGGTCCTCCATGTGCAGGCGAGTGCAAAGGAACAGCGGTTGGTGGCGGGCCACCCATGTATGGATAGCCAGCTGTTGAATGCATGGGTACGCCGCCGGGCCCAATCGATGGACCAGTAGTATAAACACCATATGGAGTTGGACCAACTGACATAGGCATGTAAACACCTGATGATTGCGGCGGTGGCTGCTCAAAATCTTGTATATATGGGGCGCCGACGTACGATGGAACTACCTGCCCTTGTGAGTTGTAAGTTGTTGGAGTCTATGAAAAGAATAGCAGCTAGTAAGTCATCAAACGTTAACAAAAAAATATGAGAAGGCTACAGCAATCCGCTGTGTGGATAGTTGATCATATCCCATCCCACCCTTAAAATGAATATCCCCAAAAACTGAATCGGAATGAAATAAAGAAAGTTACGTTGTCACCACATTTTGTTCAGAAATATGGCATATGCTATGGGGTTGGTATACAATTGGAAAATGTAACCCAAAAATGGGCGTGAGTTAAAATGATCTTAAGACGAAATGCTTATATTAACATTACGGAAATATTTGCATCGATTTTGTTTGAAATTCTTTAAAATTTGACACAAAAAGAGGGCGTGCAAACCATTTGACCAAAAACAACGTTTTTCTAAAAAGTGGGCGGATTTTGAAAATATTTAAACTTATTCTGTAGGCACGGGATAATAAAGGCTAAGATAATGAAACTTACCAAATATCATTATCCCAGCATAAAGTTTAAGGCCCTAAAATCGGTGACGAACAGACAGACATGGTTAATTCGACTCAGCTAGCCATTCTATTCAATTATTTCTCAATGTTGCAAAGTATGGGTGGTATGAATAAAACGGAGCACCTGTTTAAAACTCTACTTTTCCGAGCAGTGCTCCATTTGGTATGAATAAAATATGTGAATAGGTGCTCAACGAATAAGCATCTAGTGGTTCCATGAGTACCTGCTCAAGGTGAGTACATGCTCCATTGCTTGGTATGAATAAAGCACGAAGCACGTGCTCCATCGAATTGAGCACCTGCTCCACATTTGTGAGTCTGCTAGGTTGAATGCTCGACGTTCAAGGTCGAATTGTTTTTAATTTTGTGGCGAAGTTCATCCCAGTTTTAAACCGAAATTGTCAAATTATATAAAAGAAGAATAATTGGATGTGAAAATGATTATCGTGTGGTATATAAGTTTAACAAATCAAATGTGGATTTTTTAGCGAATCATTTCCTTGGGGATAATTTTGAAAGAAGGGGTAGTGCCCTAACAAATAATGAAAAAAATGCGGATTTTCTTTCGCTACATTTGAGATCCACATTCTCAAAAACAATTTCATTGAATCAAATTCCCTTCAGCGATTGAAGAGCTGCAGAGTGAAAAGCAAGAATGGCAAGAAAAATACCATTTTCCTTCCGCAATATATGCAATTGACTGTACACACGTTCCCATCATCAAACCGGCTGTTCATGGAGATGAATACGTCAACAGAAAAGGATTTCACAGCATTAATGTTCAGGCTACAGAAGAATTTTCAAGTGTTAATCTTTCTTGGCCAGGATCGGTGCATGACTCGCGAATTTGGAAAACATTCACTTAAATAGATATGATTGTGATCACACAACAATGCGAAATTTGTGATTTCAGCCAAAAATGCTCAGGGGGCTCAGAGGGCACAGTCGCGCGATGGTTAGTGCGATGAACTGCCGCGCAGAAGGTCTGGGTTCGATTCCCAGCCGTAAATGGTGCTTTTGTATTTAGCACCTACTCTGCCCTTGATGGAGTGCTCCGTTTTATTCATACCACCCTATGTATCAAAGCTAAAAGAACCCTAAGGAGTAGGGTATAAAAACAAAATATTTATTACTCACTTGCATCAAGTCGGCGCTATCCACTGAGCCAAATGATATCATCGGGGATGTTTGAATTGACAAATCAGCAACTGATAATGAATTACCACTACCTGGTCGTTGATGATTGCCACCCGAAGTGACGTTCCTCGAGTTCGGCGTCGAATTATGTTGTCCATGCGATTGATGGTTGGGATTAGCTTTTGGTCCCTTGCCACTACCGCCGTTATGGTAGTCATTTTGATGAAACCGATTGTTTTGCTGCCCGGATCGGTAGTTCTGACGGTCCTTGTTGTTAAAATAACGCGAAGGGAACCGTCGCTGATTATTGCTTGCCTTGCTCGAGGCCGCGAAATTGTTGGAGCCTCCACTGTTGTTTGGATTAGTCGAGCTAATGTTGTTGTTGGAATCCGGTTTTATCTGAAATTGAAAACAAACAAAAGTCGTTGACTTCTAGATTACATGCACCGATTTCCAAAGCTTACATCCAGATTATTGCCGTTCTCATCAATTTTGGTAACCTGTGAGTCAGGTGATGCCTTTACAATTCCATCCTTATTATCGATAGCAGGGTATTCTATAAGCATGAAAGGATACAAATAATATTCTTTGAATCGAAATGAAACTGTTACCAGCGTTCTTGGACTGCCGCTGATGATATTCCAGACCCAAGTTGAAGAAATACCTTAGAGTAGCCAAATCCGCAGGCAAATCAGAACCATTAACCTTCACCGACTTCTTCACATCAAAATTAATGCGTCCGGTCAACGGAGTTGTATTTATTTGCCCCCTTCGCTGGATCGATGGGGTGACACTGTAACTTCCACCGCTACCAGTAGGCGGAAAACTATAATACTGTGGATAGAATCCACCTGGATTCTGCGTAGTTGCCATTACCGGTGCCGGCGGTGGTGGTGCTTGCATGTACATCCCACCCGACTGTGCATACCCCCCTCCGTTGCACATATAGTAAACCGGTGCACCTCCTCCTTGCATTATCGGCTGTGGGCCTGCTTGGATTATACTCGAATCAAATCCATAGCTGAAGTACTCCTCCCCAAAAGTCGTTGTTGGATAAACGCAATGGCCTTCTGGTGGCGTCTCTTGATCCGGGTTTTCCACCACATGTTCACCATCGATATCCGCCTTCTGAATTTCAGAGCATTGCGATGGTGCTCGCGAATTATCATTTCTCTGCGACTTGTTGTCCTGCAAATTATCACGAGTATGATCAACGGTCAAAGGCATAGTACAATACTCCATCGTTTGAGTTCTAAAATTTTCCAAGTGGGTAAACTGCTTCAGCTTATAGATGCAGTTAGACTGCTTTGGGTCATCATCCTCAAATGTGGCTTTCAGCTCTGGAACACAGTACTCATTTGAAGTAAACTCCTCGTCTACTTTCAAACGATAGTTGAACTGCCGAGCATAGCGATAGGTGTTGCATTTTTGAATGTGTCGCTGCAGGCGATAAGGCAGCGACCATGGCTTGAACTGGTCTGGAGGCAGTGGTTTCAACGAATCGTATGGGACCTGTAGGGAAAAACCCAACCAAGGTATAAACACATTATTTGTAATGTCCAAGGATGTTGGAAGAGAATGTAACTTGCCAGACGTTTTTCTCCTAGCTGTTCTACAAAAACAACACAATATCCCTTTTCAATCGACAGCTCCTGAATGTGGCAGGTGTATAGATCGCTTTCGGATTTGTGAAGCTTAACGTGACACTTGGCACCAACCTGTAAGATTCGGTGCACTCTTCGTTTTTCATATCTCATCAACTAAACATTCAAATACCAGGAGGACGACAGATACGTTGTTATACATTGTACACGTTTGCAAATATTATGGGATGTTAGTAAACATTTAGTGGAACAATTTTCAATGGAGAATGACGAGGCTAAATTTGAAAACGGCCTTTAGACGTTAAGTTTAGAATAAGCTTTTGCACCGATGTATGGATTACCATAGTTGCATCCGATATTGTAGTTTATGTTTTTTTTTTAAATAAATTACTGTCGAATTCTCCATGGAAGTTGTGTATATAAAACAATTACTTAGCACACTTGTACATACTCTCAACAATTGAAAAACTGTAAACCAAAACCTTCAATCACTTTACCTTAAAATTCGAGTCACCATTATACCAATTTTGGAGTTTTATTTCCTTGCGAGCCTCGTTCCAAGAGTCAAATTCTATATTTCGGTACATATTCGGATCAAGAGCCTTTGCCACCTTATACGGGAATGGAGTTATATCTATAAAAAAAATTAATAATAAACAGTTTCTTTTAAATGAACAAAACTTACTCTCCATAAGTAGTTGACGAACACATGAGATATATTTATCCGGTAACAGCGAGTCTACCGTCTTACTGAGGAATTTATGTTCGTTGTCCTCACGCTTGGTGTTTTCTAAATCACGCTGCAATTCCTCCGAGAACCTTGGAAAACTCGGATTGTGGAAATGACAAAGGCGGTAGTTTTCCAAAATACAAAACGTATTTCCAGGCAAATCGAAATCAAAAGTACGACCATCTTCGATGTAGACTCGAGTGCAGTAACCATCCTCGTTGCATTCAGTCTGGTAATCTGCCGTATCCAGTGTATTGGAATGCAGCATTTGCTCAACAGCAAATGTGACGTCAGGAAGTTTAAACATATCCTTGTATAATATCTCGTAGCAAATTGCTATATTGGAGCAAAATAATTATTCTTCAAGTGAGATACGGTAACGAAATCAACTTACACTGGCATATGGCAACATCTTTGATGTAATCACTGGTGAATACCGAATCAAAGTGCCTCTCTGGAGTGTAGAACACACGGAACACATCGGTAAAATTTGAACGATAACAAAAGTATTTTCCGAGTGTATACGGTTCAAATAGGAATACATTCCGTCTGTAAAACAAGAAATCATCATAACTTTTTGCAACTTGTGTGGAACATTTTAGTTTAGTAACAAAGAGGGTGATATATTTGATATGCAAGTGGAGATTGAAGGTTGGGTGGACTAGAACGACGTCAGAAAGTAAGCAGTATTTAAGTGGATAACATAGTAAACGTCCAGTCGTTGTAACATTGAATACACATAAATTGTGCTTATTTTACCTGGAAGTGCGGTAACCATCGAATACTGGTCTCATCGCAACGGATTTGACTTACTAAACTTGAGTGTAGACCACAGAAAGAAAAATAGTAACACTATAAAAAAAAGAAGCCTAACAGAATGGCTGTAGCGGAATATTCGCCCTGTTGTCCTCAGGCTGGGCGACTGACCATGATAAATGAAAAAAGGACCACGACGTTGGTGTATACACATTAAATCCTTTAGAGAAAATCTGAAGCCGAAGAACTAGCGAATTTACTAAGCGTCATCACTGTCATCACTATACGACTTTTTAAAAGCAAATTAGTTATGAGCAAAAATTTAAGGTTTTTAGCTTGTTGCAAAAAGGTACGAAACGGGCTTTATACGAAAAAGAAATAAGAGAAAGAAAAGCGCGTCACAGAATCCGCGTCCGAACAGAATCCTTCCAAAATGTACAAGGAAAACTCGTAGTTCAATGACAATCGATGCTGACAATATGGAAGAACCACTTCTGCAGACTGTTGAGCGGCGATGACAAGCAATCCCACGTTGTCAGGCAGAACAATTCATTCAATATTGGGGAAGACAGCAAACACTGACAGTAGCATGACTTAAATTTACTTAGAATAGGAATATCTAAACTAAACTAAACGCTGAGCATTCGAGGCCTAAGTGGCAGAAATCAAATTTTTTGTTGCTAGTACAATTAGAAAAACACTTCGTCGGCTTAGTATTGGAGGGTCCTTTTAGAAAATTTTTTGATATCTTTGGGTTTTTGGAAACTCATGAGGGCATGAAACAGAATTTAACTGCTTCACAGGTATTAATCTTTTTTTTGGAACATTTTTGCGAAACAAGTTAAAATCCCAAATTATTTTTTAGTAATAAAACTTCGTTTCGTTTATCCTCCATACAAACTTTGTACAATAAAATGGTCCTATGTATGTAACGGTTGTTTTATTAGAGGTTGGTTTTTCGAATTAAGATAAAACTGACATTTGTTGTCAAATCGGGCAATTCTAATGTCATGTATGTTCAGTTTGGTTTGCCATTTCATCATGAACATGAATGAACAACGCTTGCAAATCGTGCAAATTTATCTCGAAAATAATTTGTAAGTTCGCAGAGTTTACCGCAAGCTGCGTTCATTTTATGGTCTACATAATCTTCCATCAGAGCAATTAATTCGGTATATCACGGATAGTGTTCGCACTACGTTTACTGTATGTGATAACACGCATCCGGTATGTCATAACACGCATGAATGGGCCGAAAATGAGATTGATCTTGATGCTGATTTTCATCACAAAATTATGTTCAGTAATGATTCTCATTTTTGGTTGAATGGCTACGTCAACAAGCAAAATTGCCGCATTTGGAGTGAAGAGAATCCACACGAGACCCTTGAGATGCCATTACATCCACAAAAACTGGCTGTTTGGTGTGCTCTATGGGCTGGTGGAGTCATTTGGCCATACTTCTTCCGAAATGATGCTGGAGTCAGTTGACGTTATGGAGACCGGTATAGAGCCATGGTAACCTACTATTTTGTTCCCGAATTGGATGACATGAATGTGGATGAGTTGCGGTTCCAACAAGACGGCGCTACATGCCACACAACGCACGTCACAACCGATTTATTGAAGGAAACATTCGATGAGCGCATAATTTCGCGAATGGACCTTTGCCACCAAGAATTTAACACCACTGGATTGTTTTCTTTGGGGATATGAGAAGTCGCTCGTCTACGCCAACAAACCAGAAACATTAGGAGACTTGGAAGCCAACAGTCGTGGTGTTATTGCCGACATACGGCCCAAAATGCTCGAAAAAGTGATTGAAAATCGGAACTCTAGATTTGGATTTATTCGAACCAGCCGCGGCGGCCACATGCCCGAAATCATATTTAAATATTAATGGCATAAAATTATCCTTCCAATATAGCCAAATTTATGGACATTAAAACGATTTTGTTGTGTTTTATTTCAATTTGAAGTTCTATACCTCTAAAAAAAAAACACCCTTTATGAACATTGGATTGGCTTATAGAACTTTCTGAAATTATACTTCGATTAAAGAAAAAAACAGCTTGATAAATGAATTAACAAATTATTTTAAAAATGCATTTAAATACGCACACAAGTGCGAAAGGGAAACTTCGTCGATAGTATGCTCTTGTTTGATGGTGGGGTAGCAATGTGAACACTGTAGTGTCATATCAGTACCCCGTACCCCACATAGAAAATTTTCGTTGCATGAGATGCGCACTCTTTGTAGTTCTATACTGTTTGGTAGGTACTACCTAAACATCGCTTTGATCCCTGATATATGCTAGCTAAAATAATGACACAAGCACATTTCATTGAACAACAAATAACAACTGATCTTTACATAAACAAGAGAGTTAAATACTTAATCATACAATAACAATTTGAAAATTGTTAAAATACTTCTCGGACTTAACAGAAGTGCCAAAATATATCCAATATGCCATTTTCCCAATACAAATTTGGTCGGCGGATACCCTTGATATTGTTTACATTTTTTGTACCTAAAAACTACTTCCTTGTTATAGGATTTTTTAGTACCCCAACGTTCATTTTAAAAATTTAAATTTACCGCCTATTCAGATTTGTACTAAAACATTTCCAATTGAATTGTTGGAACCATCGTTTTCTCTCGCTCACATCAGTATCCACGTGATAAAGTATGTTCAACTCCCTTCTCCACAAAGGCGTGACAGAAACAACTAGCGAGCCATGTTATTGTCATCGAGAACTGTCAAATGGTGTTACGGAATTTATTTGTGCATTTGCCCGTTAAATTTGTGTATTGAGTCAACAAAAAAAATATAAGCTACTGTTATTTATTTTGAGTTTAATATTAATCGCGTGCGTCGTATCCAAACAGACGGTCCAATTCAGCAATTATCGTGAGTACCAGCGACACAATTTGCAAACTTCAATAATAAAGTTTTTTTTTTCTTCTCAGTCGGATTTTGACGTTATGTTTTGCTTTAGCCGAGGTGCTGCCAGATCTTCATTATGCAATTTATAAAACCAAATCACTTGAATCGCGTTTATAAAAACATAGAATCGTGTTACAGACACAGTTATGCCGCTTTCTACTCTAACAAAAGCAGTACGGGTACGAGAAAACTTCCCGATGGACCAGATCTGCGCGATTTTCTCATTGTGAACAAAGACTTGTCCCTGAAATCTAACGCAGGAGCACAAATTCATGCAGACATCCCATCTTATTTGGAGAAGTCGGACTTTTCGGGACGGAATCGCAATGTTTTCCTCGAGGTCTATGGCTGTCAGATGAATGTTAACGACACCGAAATTGTGTGGTCAATCTTGAAGGAAAATGATTACCAAAAATGTGATGATCCGAAAGACGCCGATGTTATTCTCTTAGTCACGTGTGCTATTCGTGATGGTGCGGAACAGAAAATTTGGCACAGGTTACAACATTTGCAGGCATTGAAGTCAAAGCGGTCAAAAAAGAAAACGCCACTGCAGATTGGTGTACTCGGCTGCATGGCGGAACGTTTAAAGACACAGTTGTTGGAGAAACAGCAATGGGTCGATGTTGTCGCAGGCCCTGACAGCTACAAAGATTTGCCACGACTTCTTTCGCTGACGAGCCATTATGGGCAATCAGCGGTTAATGTTATCCTATCGGCAGATGAGACATATGCCGATATTATGCCAGTCAGGCTCAACACAGAAGCACCCACCTCGTTTGTGTCCATTATGCGTGGTTGCGATAACATGTGCACTTACTGCATTGTGCCCTTCACTAGAGGACGAGAAAGATCCCGACCTGTTGATTCTATTCTCCAGGAAATAAAAAAGTTGGAAGAAGGCGGAATCAAAGAAGTTACCCTACTAGGACAAAATGTCAACAGCTACCGGTATCTCTCTCAGTCTATTGATTCCGAAGCTGCAAACCACACAGTTCCTGGCTTTAAAACAGTTTACAAACCAAAACTAGGTGGAATTCGATTTGGGGAGCTTCTTCAACAAGTTGCCGAAGCAGTTCCAGAGGTTCGAATAAGATTTACATCGCCACATCCCAAAGATTTCCCCGACAGTGTGCTGCAGTCAATTCGAAAGTACCCAAATATCTGTGAAAACATCCATCTACCAGCTCAGTCGGGAAACTCGGACGTTTTAGAACGCATGCGACGCGGTTACACAAGGGAAGCTTACATCGATTTAGTCAACCACATACGATCCACGCTGCCAAATGTTGGCCTGTCGAGTGACTTCATTTGCGGCTTCTGTGGCGAAACTGACGATGAGTTCGAAGACACTATAACCTTGATTGAACATGTGAAATACAACGTGGCCTACGTATTCGCATATAGTATGCGAGAGAAGACAACGGCACATCGCAGATTTGTTGACGATGTTCCACAGGCGGTGAAAATCGAACGCGTACAAAGAATGATGAATGCCTATCGAAAGGGTGCAGCTGAATTGCATTCGCAGATGGTTGGACAGCATCAATTGGTCTTGATTGAAGCGAGAAGCAAACGATCCAAAACTGATTGGTTCGGCCGGAACGATGCCAATATTAAGGTCATCGTCAATGATTGTGACCTACCGTCAGATGTTGTTGGTGACAAAAGACCAATAGCATCTGGTGATTTTATTGCAGTGCGAATAACAGACTCAAATTCACAAGTTGTAAAAGGAATTCCTTTACATCATACAACAATACAAAATTACCAAAAAATGTATAACTCTGCAAAGTAAGAGAAGGTTATGTGAATAAATTGTTGGAAATTAATGATTTTTTTGGAAAATTACTGGTGATTTTTATTTTATATTGTACACTGCCCGACAACCGATTAGCGCCCCTCTAATCTTCTAGTGTAAATGCAAATAACTCAAAACTCTGAAAACGTATCATGCTCAACATGTTTTTATTTCATTCTACTCCATTTACACTCATTGACCATGAGTTCTGGAAGTGATCCGTTATTTTCTTTTGTTATTTTCTGTGAAGTGTGACAAAAATGTACACATTTTTTTTTTGCGACAGCCGATTAGCGCCTCTGCACTTTATTATTAATTAGTGCGTTTAAGTAGTCGTATTTGGCTTATTGTTAGCGTAACTATGGAAAGAATATGAAGGGCCGGGCATCTTCTGTGGTCACACCAGCTGAGAAGCGAATTATTTTAATGCACTCGTCTAATTCTCATGCCTCTGCCGCCAAAATTAAGGAAAAAACTGGTTGAAAAGCGTGCGTGCGGACTGTGCAAACAATTATTTCTAATGGTAAACATTTAAAACGTCAAAGAATAAAGAAAAAAAAACACAACTTAACCAGCTTCGAAGGAAGCAACGGCTCGATTTCTGCCTGGACCAAATAGTGGCAGCGTTAAGTCTTTTCAGATGAAAAGAAATTTAGTTTGGAGGGACCAGATGGCTATGCTTATTACTTCCATGATCTTCGAAAGGAGTAGCATACATTAGATCGACTGCACAGCCGTGCTGGTGGTGTCATGGTATGGGGAGCTATAACATACTATGGCACCATTGAATTGCAGTTTCAATGATGTATTAAAAACGACTTTTCCTGCAATCAAGGATATTTTTGGGTCCATGGAATGGAAGCTCCAGCAGTATAATGTTCTTATCCACACTTAGGCTTGTAAAATCTTGGATTGAGCGCCAAAACGTTCTTAACATTATAGAAAATGTTTGGTGGATGGTTAGCACGCAAGGTTAACGAATCTTAGGCAACACCCAACTGAATCGGAACTCATTGAAGGAATAAGAAGTGCCTGGGAGAGTGGACTATATGAAGAAGTTATATGACTCCTTACCCAACAGGATGTACGAGGTCATAGTTAACCGTGGTGGCACAACACATTATTAATTCTTTTACTTATAACTTATAAATTAATGGAAAAAAAATACTTTCCGAGTGTCCTGTGCCTGTTTTCTTTTGTTTTTCGACATTTAAAAATGCGGGTTCTTATCAAATGTCGCAAAAAGAAAGTTAGATTTCTGATGTTGAATTCGTTAAAATTGTATTAAAATGTAATTAATGAATTTAGTTCTTTTCACTTATAATATCATAAACTTTATGTGGCAAAAAATTCATTTGAATTTTTTATCTGATAGGGTGATATTAAACTCCAAAGACAAGAAGCATAGGGGGCGCTAAGCGGTTGTCGTGCAGTGCATATTATTATTTTTTATATGTAAATTTTATTTTAAAAAATGGTAATATACTGCTACATAATGATATAAGCTTTGGAAATTGTAGTTACTGTTAATATTGTTGTGAAACGTTGGCTGTTGTTTGACGTTTTAGTGTGAAAAAGGTAAATTTATTTTGGATCATCTATAATCTGGGAAGCTATCAGCGTCAATAAAGATCTTTACCAGATGGACAAGTCGGGATGCATGAAACGTGAGAAGGAGGATCTGCAATCTTTTGGATCCGAATTCTAAAAATGAGATCATTATAGGTAACCAATTCGTAAATTACTTTAGGTGCCTTCTTCACTAATCGACAAAACCAGAAAAATGTCCATTAAATCAATAACCACAACCTATTTATTATAAAGTCACTCTCTTCCATAAATTAGTGTGGAACCACTGCAGCATTGGTTGGACTCAACGAGATGTTACAACCAGTTTTGTTAGTATAGAGATAAAGAGAATATGTACTGTCAACAAAAACGCAAAACATCGACGAATTGGACAGAACTTCACCACTGACAGATACAACTTTGGGGTCGTAAGGGCCTTTGTCTACCATAAATAAATAAAAATAAAAATAAATAGTAGATTCATCAAGAACTATACGAGGTATACAGCAACACACCTGGTCAATAAAAACTCCGCATTGATATGGTAAGAGCGAATGGACAAGTCGGACGTCGTAGACCGTAGAACCGACCAACTTTAAGTGCGCGTTTGGAGGACCGGGCTAATTGAAGAGACATGTTTGGTGAGGAGAATATTCTTCATGTACTCTAGCGGCACTTATGTAAGTCCTTACCATAAAAAACATGTTGTCTTCCAATTTTAGGTATTGTTTTCGTGAAAATTGTCGACTTTGAGATTTTGATTTATTCTGACATTATGATGATAGCGGAATTCAAATAAGTGGTTTTGCAATCCAAACAGAATCTTGAAAACTTTTCCTCGATAAAGTTTTTGCCCCTCTCACTTTTAGAGGGCGTTGTCAGTAAACAAAAGTTTTAGCTGAAATTTTAAAACATAAAACAAAAACTTTTGATGCTAAATCATTGTGTATTTCATCCCGCGCCCACTATTTGGGCAAGATAATT
This sequence comes from Rhingia rostrata, assembly GCA_949824845.1. NCBI lineage: Eukaryota > Metazoa > Arthropoda > Insecta > Diptera > Syrphidae > Rhingia > Rhingia rostrata. The sequence continues at coordinate 158,568,012 of OX463755.1, read as the reverse complement.
GGCAATTACAATTTTTTGTAACTGAACTCAGTTTAACTCGTATAGAAACAGTTACAATATAAGCACATTTTAACAAGGTAAAATGGTGCTGTATGAATAGTAAATATACAATAGTAAATTAACAGATATATGTCGGAAAAATATATGTTCACACAGTAAACTTTCGCTTGATTGTGCAAAAAAAAAAAAATTGTTTGGCCCCACAGGCTCGTAAGTAACCAGGGCCAAGCATTCTCTCAACCGTGTTTACTTCTTGCACGACAGCGGGACCTCCTGTTTTATGCCGACTCCGAAAGCAAATTCAAGATAAGCTTTTCTTGACAATTGATACTATTCGGATGATTTTTCAGATCATCACGAGAGGAGGGCAGTGAACATTTTTTCAGGTGTTGCTTCGGCTGGGAATCGAACCCAGGCGACTAACCATCGCGCAAATGAGCCCGTCTTAAATATACCAGGTTTCTTCATAGGAATACTCCTCTGTGCGTCGCGCCGGTCCGTAATGGTCCCTCTAGCTTAAACGACTTGACCGATTTTCTTTATACTTTGTTTCCACGTTGGTTTTGATCATAATTCTAGGGAATTTCGTTTACTCTTAGCCATTTTATAAACGGTACCAGCCATACGATTTTCATTAAACTTTATAAAAACTATGAGCATATTAGTTTCAACAAAACGGCATAGTCCATATAAATGATGTTTGCATTCAGGTCATATAAATAAAAATTGTCAATTTCTCCAAAACTATTTTGTCAAAGTAAATAAAATTTAATTAAAACACACTAATATTAATGTTTATAACAATTCCACATAATTAGTTTTTGCCCAACTATCCTTAAATGGAATTTTCAGACATTTTAATTGAATAATTAAAATGTTTATTACCTATTGCGTATTTTGGCCAAATTATGAAAATCGTCAAATTCTCTAATGCTTGGAATTTGATTTAACGCACTGTGATAGACAAAGAGAAAGTACGACCTAGTCGTGTACCACTCGTTTTTTTAGGTTTTATGGCTACCTATCACCGCTATCTCATATATTCGTCCCATGGAATGAACTAAGTTGACACAGTTCTATGGCCTCGTCAATTATAGACTATCACGCTTCCTGTATTTTGGACCACAATTCATCTTAATTTTTGGCTTTACATTTGCATATATTGAGTTTGAGAACGCCCCACAAGCGTTCTATCTGATTTAGATTGGGAAATTGTGAAGGCCATTCCAAAACAGCAACTTTATTGGTTTGGAACCATTGTTTTGCTTCTTTTGAGGAATGTTTGGAATCATTATCCTGCATGAACTCCTTCTTGCAGGATATCCTCTTCAGCAAATGGTAACATTATCTTATTAGCACATATTTTGTACTTTATACAAAAAAGTGGTCCAACACCAGATGTTGCCATAAATCATAAGGTTACCTCCACCTTGCTTTATTGTCTTTTTTGTGTACTTTGGGTCAAATTCGGAACTTTTAGGTCGTCTTACGTAAATTTTTCGATCAGATAAAAACAAATTTATCTTTGTTTCATCCGACCACAAGACATTGTTCCAGTTGCAATAGCTGTTTACTTACTATTGTGTCTGTCGTTGTTTCTATTATATTTTCCAACATTGTATGTAAAAATAAGTTTCCCATTAAAAAAAACTACATGACCCTTGTATTTGCAATTGTACACTTAATATGCAATGTTTTCGGTGTCGCATTTCGTGACTTAATATAAAAAAAAATATTAAAAAGCCCATTCCGGATCACTATGTTGGAGAAGGAAGCACTTGTCTAAAAGTATTTACAGTATTTACATGTACGTACACGTTCATACATTTATTAGATTTCCACTACTATTTGTGTCGCTCGCACTCGGCTCTGAAGTCTAGACATTGTGCCGTTGCAAATTTCCCCATTGCAAGGTTACTTTTGATTTTGACTTCTCTTTGTGTTAAGTTTTCATTATTTTTTAGTTTTTTTAAGATGAAACGTATTTTTTGCGGTTCTCACTGAAGGTTTTTTCAAAGATAATACCCACCACTTTTTAATATTTATTATAGCTTACTAGATTTGTAAATTCTACTACTTCCTTTGACATAACCTTCGCCTAGTTAGGGAGAAATGGAAAATTGATTATAATGGGTGATCCAAGTAGAGATACTGTTTTCAATAACCTTTTTTGACAGATCACGTGTGAGTCGTGTCATGCTGTCATGTTATTTTTGTTTAGTATTTTTTGGCATTTCATAATGGAAAGACTTACGCGTGAACAACGTTTACAAATTGTTTAACTTTATTATGAAAATTCACGTTCTGTGAGGAATGTGTTTCATGCACTTCGCATCAATCAATGGACTTATTGAAAGAACGTTTCGGTGAGGACATAATTTCACGTTTTGGGCCGGTCGATTGGCCACCAAGATCGTGTGATATCACACCGTTAGACTTTTTCCTGTGGGGATATGTAAAGTCAAAAGCTTATGCCGACAAACCCGCTTCGATTCAGGCCTTGGAGGAAAACATCACGCGTGTCATTCGCCAGTTACCAGTCGAAATGCTCGAACGAGTGATCGAAAATTGGACTCAACGGATGGACCATCTGCGACGTAGCAAAGGCCAACATTTGATTGACATAATCTTCAAAAAATAAATGCCAAAGAATGTTCTTTCAAATGATAATAAACATTCTCCATTAAATTTGAATTTTCTGTGTTTTTTTCTTTAAAAAAGTAGGGAACCTCGAAATCGCTATCGTGACGCGCGGGACAAACGGCTCATCCGCGACGGGTACGTCGACAATGCTCCGGAGCTCCTCCGCTTTAGCACGGCGGTATCGGATCGCGATAGAATCGATGCTGCAAAACAGCGCACTTAATTCTGGTGGCTATATGAGGAAGGTGATTCTGCACTTCCTCAGGACTTTGCGGACTTTGATAAGATTTTAAAATTAGGAACAAGGTATGGGGCGGGGCTTGTGCACCTTATTGGCGTACAATATGGTTGAACGCAGGCTGCCGTGGGACCGAAAGACGCAATCAGGATGGCGACCCCTCGGGGCATGCGCAGCGAGGGCTCGCCACCCCGATTATAATTAAGTTAGGTTTAAGTAGTCTTAAGTTAGGTTTAAGTAGTTTAAGTAGTCTTAAGTTAGTCTTAAGTTAGGCTTAAGTAGTTTAAGTAGTCATAAGTTATATATAATCTAGAATAAGCTTTTTTATAAAACAATAAAAGTCACTAAACAAAGTTTTCAATTTTTTCTTTGTAAATTAAAATTACATATAAAACCAAAAAACCGACAAATTTAAGCCTAAAGGCAAAATAAAACAGCTAAATATAAGCTTACAGCGACCACTAAGGGCCGATAAGTTAGATTAAGTAAACCAGTTATTGATAAGTTAGATAGCAGTGCAAAAGCATTCACAACCTGGCATCATTATATTAGTGTGCATTCACAATTTTAGAATTCAGCCATTGTCGAGCGATGCTGATTTGACGAAGCGAAAAGTTGAACGAGGGTACTCCGAGAAATATGTTTCTAACTCTTACGGAACAGAAATAAGCAGCGTTCTGTAGCTGGACAACAAAATCGTTCGCCTGCTTTCGACCCAAGTTTGTGTCAAACCATTCCTTTCTCGAGATCTTTAAATCCTTGCGATTAGAAAATCAGCAAAAAACAGAAATTGACTGTCTATTTATTATAAAAGAATATAGTCGACAAATGGGCGGTGTCGATCGCATGGACGGTCTTTTTGGTCGCTATCATATTCATATGCAAACTGGAAAATGGACGAACCGCATATTTTTCCACCTGTTGGATATGGCGATGGTAAACGCATACATCCTTTATCATAGAGGTTGCAAAAAAGAGACAAAATCGAATTACCGAATTTTCGATCGGAAGTGGCAGAATCATTGTGAATGATTTCGAGCGAAACAAAAAAAAAAACAGAGGTCGTCCAACGTCATCGCCAGTAGCACCACCCCCCAAGCATAAGAAGTCTTGTTTGCCAACTCCAGAAGTTCGATATGACAACGTGGACCATTGGTGCGTATTTCAGGACCGCAACGGCAAAAAAAAAACATGCGAATTCCCGCAATGTAAGTCGGAAACACAGGCATATTGCACTAAATGTAAATTGAATCTCTGCAACTCCACCACAAAGTCTTGTTTCTTTGCCTTCCATCAACATTAATATAATACTCATAAAAGTATACCTACAATACATGGTATAGTTCATTTTCAGATTCTTTTAATTCATTTTCAACTTTATTCACTCAATAAATTATTATTTTCATATAAACCTGTGCATGTTTTTTTTTTCCTGTAACGGCCTAACACCGCCTAAAGGCGGTGTAAATACTTTTACCTGTAAAATGTGAAATATTATTTTTTTTGAAAAACTAGATTCAAATTCATCCTTATCGCATTCATATTAGTATATACAGATTTTTTCGATCAAATCAAAAAATAAGGCATTAGAGGGCTAACGTTTGGCCAAAAACAACGTTTTTTTTTAAGTGGGCGTAGCTGTGGGCGGATTTTGAAAATGTTAACACAAGTTCTGTAGGCACGGACAAGAATCCCATGTACCAAATTTCATTATCCTAGCTCAAAATTAAAGGCTAACAAATCAGTGACGAACAGGCAGACGGAGGATTTGAAAAACAGTTCTCAGTTTAAAGACGACAATGTTGGCTTATACATTTTAAGGCAAGCTACAACAAAAGGACGCAATAACTCAAATGGGGAGTGAATTCCGAAGAGTGGCATGCACATGATGGTTTTGCTTTAATATGGTTATATGCACTTGATAACTCAAAATGGAAATAGCTGATTGCCAAGAAAGATGGAACATCAAATAGCAAGTAAATGATATATGTATGTAGTTATAAGCTACGTGGAATGTTAATATCCTTGAAATCATTGAACTAATGAACTATTTGTGGTTAGATACTAAATTCATCTGTTACTACAGGAAAACAATCAAAATATGAACATTGTGCAACGCAAATTCATAGTTTTCGAATAGACATTGAGGTTTGTTTACCCCGGGTTAAAAAGTGATAATGTTAGTATTAATTACCATTGGGTGAACTTAACCAAATTGACAAAGCGGGTCCTAAATAGATATGCAAGAAAGAATCTTATTCGAAATTTGCTAATGCTGATAAGAGTTAGAACGTTCCCTACTTATTACTTTAAGGAATTATATAATATTTAAGAAGTTGGACAAATTTAAACCTGGGCGGGAGAGTTGTGTAAGCAAAAGAGAAATATCGGGTGTTTTTTTAAGAGGTGGGTTTTCGAATAGAGATAAAACCGACATTTTGTGGCCAAATCGGGCAACTCTAATGTCATTTATGTTGTTTGGTTTGCCATTTCATCATCAACAGGTTGACAAATAAACTGCAAATTTATTTCGAAAACAATGGTTCAGTTCGCGAAGTTTACCGCAAGCTCCGTCTATTTTATGGTCGACATTATCGTCAAACAGAGCAATTAATTCGGTTAACCATGGATAGTGTTCGCAATAGGTTTATTCTATGTGATAATACGCATCCACAGAGGCGTCGAACTGTGCGCAACGAAGAAACAATTGCCGCTGTAGAGCAATGTGTTGAAAAGGACCCGAATGAGTGGATTTGCCACCGTGCACAGCAATTGGAGCTTTGTCCATCAACTTTATGGAAGATTTTGTGCAAAGATATTGGCTTACGACCTTACAAGATCCAGCTCGTGCAAGGATTAAAGCCGTCGTGATTTTGGTGTATGGACCAAAAATGAAATTGATCTCGATTCTGATTTTCATCGCAAAATTTTGTCCAGTGATGAGGCTATTTTTGGTTGAATGGCTAAGCCAACAAGCAAAACTGTCGCATTTGGAGTGAAGAGAATCCACATGAGACCCTTGAGACACCATATCATCCACAAAAACTGACTGTTTGGTGTGCTCTATGGGCTGGTGAAGTCATTGGGCCATACTTCTTCGATAATGATGCTGGAGAGTCAGTTACCCTTAATGGACACCGGTATAGAGTCATGATAACCGACTATTTTGTTCCCGAATGGCATGAATGTGGATGAGATGTGGTTCCAACAAGACGGAATAAATCACAATCGATTTATTGAAAAAAAAAAAAAACATTCGATGAGCGCATAATTTCGCGGAATGGACCTGTCAATTGGCCACCAAGATCTTGTGATTTGAGACAATTGGATAATTTTCTTTAGGGATATGTGAAGACTCCAACAAACCAGAAACGTTTGGGGACTTGGAAACCAACATTCGTGGCGTTATTGACTATTTAAGAAGTCTAAGTTTAACAGTTACAAGAAGTAAGCCTGAGAGAAAGTTATGTAAGCAAAAGAGAAATATGTACCACAAAAAAAATATATGAAAGAATGCGGGTTATAGAAAGATTAATAATTATAAGATTATTGAACAACAAAATGTTAGTTATAAATGAGTGGTTGGTTGGATGATCATTTAACGATAGTATTTCCGGAACATTTACTTTAAACAAAACATTTCCTTTTTTCTTTGAGTTTATAATAAATTTTGCTATTCGTAAAAATAGAGGTAAAAGTCATCTTCATTGATGTATAAAATACATATAACCACTTTTTCAATAAGATATATTACAGATATGTATTAGGAGATGCACTTATATAAGATCATGTATCAATAACTTAAAATACATTCAACATTTGGAATCAAAATCATGTGATGTATGTACCTAACAAAAATGAAAGGTAGAGCAAAAAAAAAAGAAACAAAAGTTAACCTAAAGCTAAGATTATAAAGCCATACAGATGACCCATTGCATAAAGTAAAAATTGATCTATGGTGGGTCGTACTGGCACAGCCCGCTATATATTTCTATATCGTTTCTCATGTGTGCACGTGCACACCACCCGCCCGTAACTTGACTGGAAAGCAAGTTTCTTTTTTTGTTCTCAATGCGATGACTTTATAATCTTTGCCAATTTATAGAGTACGCATCACAGCTAAAAATTTTGAAGCCGTTTCAGACGCGTCGGTAAGTGCGAAGGGGAAATTTCGTAAATCAATATCAGTACCCCACATAGAATATATTCGTTTTATGAGATGCGCACTCCATGTAATTTTATACACTTTGCCTATAGCAAATAGCGTATGACGCACTGTGAAACAAGAAACAGAAGCTTTTGCTCAACAGCTTTATGGTAAAGGCTGGCGGTGTGCACATGTGCACACATGAGAAACAAGATTCAAAGATATGGCGGACTTTGCCAGTACGACCCGCCACAGAACAATTTTTCTTGTATGCAGTGCGTCATGAGTCATGACTTTATAATCTTTGCCTAAATACATACCAACAAAAAAAAACGAAGAGTAAAAAATGGTCCTAGCAAAAAAGCAACCATTTTATTTATTATACCATGTACACATACAACGACTATAAAATGGACGCCAAATTGATGTATGTATACACTCATTTTGATTTAACTCTAGCTTTGTATTATGACAACAAAATAAATATGTAGGTACTCACTGATAGATAAATGAAACTGCCTGCAGTTCCACAAGGGTTCCGTACGTCTTCGGCTTGGACATGTCATCAAGATATTCATCCAGATCCCGATCTACTTGCTGCAAAACAAAAACAAGGTTCTCAATTTCTGATCAGAACTTCATTCTAACAAAGCTCACCGATTGGAAAAAAGCACCATGCTTTCTCATGTAGCGTACGCACTTCTTCCGAATGCTTAAATGATGCAACTGGGTATCGTACATCTGTTCCGAAATCGTTCGGAATAAGCATGACGAATCCCTCGCCGTATGCTTGCGATAAAAGTTGTTCTCTTCCAAGAACTGATCGAATGGATCCGGAGCTTGCCTGCTTCCTGATGTAAATGGTCGCTGCATTTTCTTTCCTTTTTTTATTTAGTTTGTTCTACTTTCTAATTTAGCAAAGCAACAAAAAAAAATTAAATAAAAATATGATAAGAAAAATTAAAGAGAAAAAAAACAATACTTTTTATAGCAACTGTACAACGTTCTTTGACTGACACGGCAAAAAATGAACCGTTGTTTTTGCGAATCACAAAAATAATACAAACAGAAAAATGTACCTCAATACAAAAACAAATGGGCATTGCAAAGTAACTGTTCTTCATCATTATATATATATAAATACAACTCTATAAAATATACAAATTGTATATATAAATATACAAATCTGACAAAAACACGAGCGTAATGAAAAAAAAAATTACCTTTAATTGTTCTTACTATTTTTTAACGTTTCTATGTGTGAAACAGAAAACAAATTTTAAAATTTTAACAAATGAAACACGCTGTTAAATGAATTAATAATAAAAATAACTGTAGGTCGATAAAATTAATGAAAAAACGTCTTTTCCTCACAAAAAGAAAACTAAGAGCGAAGGATAAAAAAATATTAAAACCGTTTAGTGCTAGCTTTGCTTTTGCATTGAACAAAGATGAACATTCGATGTAGCAAGAGAAACGGCAACGAAACAACTAGAAGTACATTCACAATGAAAGAACTAAAGAAGGAAATGCAAAGCATTTCTTTTTTACTGTCGTTCTGACCTCTATCAGTGGAAGTTTTTATATTCTCTTTCATTCACAATAGGATGCTTATGCATTTTATTACGATGATTATATTATGGGTATTCTATTCATGCAACGTTTTACAACGCATGAAAAAATTTAAACATACACGACGACGTTTCATGAACTCCTCTAAAACCGTTGACACACTGGTGGTATCAATACTATCGTATTAATACCGTAGTATTGCCAATACCATGGCTGGTAAACAACACACTTAATGTAGTATGAGTTGACAACGCATCAATCATAAATTTCGTGTAGGAAAAATCAAAATGGATTTTTATTTTTACTAACATCCAACAACAACGAAATAATTTATTTTACTAGGAAGAGAAAAGTCCTGCTTCCTTTGGCACTTAAACCAAAGTATAAAAGCAGAAGGCATAGGCATATGGCTTATTTGGAAAGCAAAAGCTTAAGAACTCGTCGTTCCTAGACAATGGTAAGCATATGCCTTCTTATTTCTTATCTCCAATTTATATACAAAATTATTCCTTTCAGGTTGAAAAATCGCAGTTTGGGGAAGTGGAAGTACCTCTTTTTGTAGAAGACAAAATTCAAAAACACCTTTACAGTTGATCAATCACATTTCAATATTTGGTTTTGTTCTGTATGCATTGACCTCTTCAGCAGAATATAGGACAGTAACTAGTTTATTTGGAATTTCGAGAACTACAGAAATGGTTGTGGAGTAAAGAATTATGGGACAAATTTGAACACAAAGTCGTCAATGCTTATCCATTAGGAAAAACTTACCAAAGTAGTTGAAGGATTCAAAAAACTTGGTTTCCCACAATTTTCCATGGTGCGATTGATCGATGCCATATAGAAGTCAATCTTCCAAAAGAAGAAGCAACAGACTTTTACAATTTTAAAGGATGGCACTCGACAATACTATTTGCAGCCGTGGACCACCGGTACAGATTCACCTATATAAATGTAGTAATACCAGGTAGAAGTAACGTCTCAACTATATTTGAATGTTCATCCCTTGAAAAATACGTTTAAATAATGAATTACCAAATAAAAACGCCAGAATAATTGAAGGTTTTAATGTACCAATTATATCAATTGGTGATTCAGCGTTTCGATTAACAAAATATGTCATGAAGCCCTTTCCATTTTGTACTGAGCAGTCTCATGAGCAAAGAACGCTCAATAACAACTATCGAAATGCCGTCGTGTTCTTGAAAATGCCTTTGGGCATCTTACATGTGGTTTCAGGAAGATAGGTAGAGGACAGGAAGTCAAAATGGAAAATGTGAATTGTATGATCAAGGCATGCTGTATCATACATAATATCTGCAACAAAAGAAATAAGAAATGACAAAATAAATCAAGCTTGGATCTACGAACAGGATCAACAAATGAAAAAACAACAACACCAAAGAAGTACAAATTGCAGATATTCCGACGTACATGGAAATGAGAAGCAATCATGAAATATTTAGGTAAGATGTGTTCTTACCTAAATAGTTATTTTCAGTTATTTTTTAAAGTTATTTTCAATTTAGCGGAGGTGACAATATTTTATTATTTTAGTCTAGCAGCTGAACAACTTTTGCATAATTTTGCATGCATTGCTGAAGAAAATTTTCAAAAACAGTTTCTTCTTTTTTTGCTAAATCTAGAAAAGTTTCATTATTAATTTTACGTTTTAACTTTCTTCCAGTTACTTATGGTGTCGCCGGCAATGGTCCTGCTGATGTTGATGGTGAGAGGTCTGTTGATAGCAATTGTTCCGCTGATGTTGACGGTATTAGCATTGCCTGCGTTGGCAAAAATAGTCACACTGGCGTTGAGGATGGATAATCCTCAGTAGTGATGGGCGCATTCGAGTGAAATAATCGATTATAATCGATTCTCGCAATATCTCGAGATGTCTCGATTCTTGATTTCAAATCATTCGAATGATTTCATAATTCTCTTTCTCTCAATTTTTATTTTTGTCGTTTTTTTATTTTGCTCAATTTCTGCGATGCGACACAACCCGAACACAAAACACAATACACAACCTCTATAAAACCAATATCAATAAAACAAACAGAAACAATACCTACTTAGATGCTTGTGAGTCGTGACGTGTGTGCGAAAAGAATACCTGTATGAAGTATGAACATGAAGTATGAAGTATGAATAATAATAATAATATCTCATTCTCATGGCATGCTTTTGCGTTTTGCCTCTTCTCTTTCCTTGGATGTTTATATTTTCATTCGAATGATGAGCGATATCTCGTTCCCCGTAGGTATACATGAGCTCTCGAGTGAAATAAAACAGTACTACTAATACTCACTCCAATTTTCAGAGAAAATGTAGAATGGAGTATGGAATATTTCATTCGAATGATCATTCGATTATTCAGATCACTCGAATACTATCATCTCGATTATTGAAATCATTCGATTATGCACATCACTAATCCTCAGACGTTGAAAAATATTTACATCCGCAATTGGTGGGGGGTCCGTGATCATATATGTGTATTCTTCTATTCAATAAAGAAACTTTTCGTGTAAAATATTCTTTTTTTTTATTAATTTGTTAATCACCAGAATATCCGAACTCTTCCATCATTTCTAGAATATTATTCGACTTGTAGCTGCCCAGAAATTCTTGGATTTTCATAATATTCCCAATCGGATGGCGATCCTCCAGACGGTCAATTTATTGGTTTTTGACTTCTGAAAATGTAAAAATAAATGAAAAAAGTTGGTCGATATGTTGAAATGTACATACCTATATTTTTTTGATAAACTGGTAATTCTCGTCCGAATTTTCATAGGAGTTAAATGTATTTGGTATGTTTTTTCTAACTCCTCACACATTTCTTGGTAGATATGTGAATTTCTTTTGTTACCTTTGAGTTTGGGAACATAATTTCTTCAAATAACTATTAAACTGTTTATTTTATCCGAATTCAAAATCTTACGTTGCTGGTGCTGCTCATTTTTACTCACGACAATAACAGACATTTGAAGTAGTTCTGAGATTGTTACTTAGAAAGAATGGCGCTGCGATCAATTGAATGCAATAAATACCACCGTAAAAATGCAAGTGTCCGAACAACATAGAAACGATGTTGCTCGAGTGGTATTACCGTGATATTCCCTGACACATAGGTGCTACATCCGTAAACGATTATATTAATACCACCAGTTTGTCAGTTTGGTATAAGTCTGCACCGCTAAAAATTGTCATAAACCATTAATTTTTTTTACTAATATGAATATTTCCGTTTATCCTGTTTCCATTCTAGATAATTTTTTTCTTCAGTTTAGGCCATAAATTTGATGTGTGAAAGTGACTGATTAAATGTGAAAATAGCGTTTCAAAAGTTTACAACGCTTACCATCTCGGTTTATATACCCAATGCGTGTGGGAAACTTCCGATTTTGTTGTAAAAAACTTTCCATCCAAAATTTTGACTATTCATTTACCACGTCGTAAAATTACCACGTTTACAACGTTTACGATAACTTCCGACTTGGCATGAATATCCCTAAGCTCGAGTGTTGATTACACGACGAAAAACAGCAACACCATAAACAGCCAGGTCAGAATGGCACGGCATGAATACAAGCTGCTTCGACATATTCGGACAACAGGTTGTCTAGGAATTTCAAGGATTAGTCAGGCCCGTTGAACAGAGATGGTGGCGGATGAACCGAAAGGCCAACAGCAACGCTCAATCCCGTTGTGGATACTGATGGCCCCGTGTCCTAGGGGTATCTAATAAATTGGAACTGGCCCTCCAGGTTGGGGGTTGTGCTTTGGGTTAACTACCCAAGCATAGAAAAAAAATCATGGTACGAACAACCAATAGCCTCGGAAAGGACTGATTTTATTGTTGACGACACGGCTAAACGAAAAAAGGTTCGTATCTGCACCTGGAATGTGAGAACATTTAACAGGAGAGGTGCAAGCCAACAACTAGCGGAAACCCTAAACGGCTACAAAGCAGACATTACTGCCATCCAGGAAATACGGTTTCCTCACCTCTATATCCATAAGGGGACATGGTGGTCTCCAGATCAACGAACGGTCAATCAAATTGATCACATAGCGATAGACAAGAGGCACGCATCCAGTATTTTGGATGTCTGAACATTCCGAGGAGCTAACATCGACTCGGACCAATACCTTGTTGCAGCCAAGGTTAGAATGCGGATATCCACCACGAAAGACTGCAATCGCAAGAGACCGCCAAGACCTTCGCGCAACGCGTATCCCTAAACCTCTCGACTAACACCATACCACCAGCATCGAATGTCGGAGAACAATGACAACGATGCTAACAAGCCAGCAAGAAACCCCTTATTTGAACGAGGCCTACAAGGCTAAGCTGCAGGTGCTGACAAGAGCTGCCATTGAGACCTTTAGGCAGAGAAGAAGGGAAGAACACCGGATTTTTAGAAAGAAGAAAAAAGAGCAAGAAAGCGTGCGATCGAAAGATGTTCGCAAGTTTTACCAAAGTGTAAAACGTCAAAGCCAAGGATACAAGGCTGGAACAGAATCCTGTCGAGATGAACAAGTTGAGACACAGTCGATGCTGAGGATATGGAAGAACCACTTCTGCAGACTGTTAAACGGTGATGACGCAACAACATTCAGGCAGGACGAACCATTCAATGTTGGCAACGACAGCGAAAACTGCCAACCACCCGACCTGAGTGAAGTGAGGATAGCAATATCTAAACTGAAGCTTAATAAGGCTGCCGGAAATGACGGCCTTCCCGCCGAGCTTTATAAAGCCGGCGGAGATGACTTGGTAAGTAACATCCACCAACTCATAGCCGTATCTGGTCGGAAGAAAGTATGCCTGAAGAATGGAACCTCAGCATCCTTTCCCCGATCCACAAAAAAGGAGACCCTCTTAACTGCGCCAACTAAAGAGGTATAAGTCTCCTCAACATCGCCTATAAAATCGTAATATGTGAACGCATGAAACCGTTAACCAACAACCTGATCGGCCCTTATCAGTGTGGTTGTAGGCCGGGAAAGTCCACAACCGATCAAATCTTCACACTTCGGCAGATCCTGGGAAAACCCAAGAAGTCCAAATCGATACCCACCACCTATTCATCGATTTCGAAGCCGCATACGACGGCATTTATAGAGACGAAATATACAGAGCCATGTCTAGTTTGGTATACCGCCCAAACTCGTCCGTTTGTGTAGGATGACGATGGAGAATTCTCGGTGCTCCTTCGGGGTCGGAAACGACCTCACTGACACATTCGATACAAAAAAAAAAGGATTTAGGCAAGGCGATACGCTGTCATGTGACTTCTTCAATCTGGTTCTTGAGAGGATTGTGCAAAACTCACGAGCCAATACCAGAGGCACAACTTTCCAAAAATCTGTACAGCTACTAGCATACGCCGACGATATTGACTTCATTGGTAGGACCCAACGTGATGTCATAGCCACGTTTGCTAGTAAGAGAAGGAAGCGGCAAAAAAATGGGTTTAGCAGTAAATGAGGGCAAGACGAAGTATATGCTGTCAACATGAAAGGACACACAACATCGAAGAATTAGACAGAACGTCACCATTGACAGATATAACTTTGAGGTAGTACGGGACTATATCTATCTCGGCTCCGCTATTAACTCTGACTACTCTTGCTGATCGCTGTTTCTTCGGGATTAGAAGGCAATTCAGTAGTAAAGCCCTCACTCGAACTACTAAGGAGATCTTATATAAGACCCTGACCATCCCAGTCCTGCTCTACGGCGCTGAAGCATGGACCGTCTCAAAAGCGGGTGAAGAAATCCGATTTGTCGATTTGAGACGAAAATTCTTCGAAAAATCTTCGGTCCCGTTTGCGTTGACGGGCTATGGAGATGAAGATTCAACCAAGAACTATACGAGCTGTACAGCGACATGCCCTGGTCAAAAAACTCCGCATTGGACGTTTAAGATGGCTAGGATATATAGAACGAATGGACACCAATACTCCGGCTCGCAGAGTCTTCGATTCCCAGCCAGACGTCGGACGCAGTAGATGAAGACCTCGCCTTAAGTGGCGCGCACAATGGAAACCGACCTCAACCAACTTGGAGAGTGCAACTGGAGGAAGTTAGCTAAGGACCGGGGTAATTGGAGAGGCATGTTGGTTGTGGCTGTAGCGCCACTTAAGTAAGTAAGTAAGAGCTATTTCTCACGATCTTAGTGTTTAAAGCATTTTGCCAACGAGTAGGTCTCTGCGTTTATCGCATATCTCTCACTTTCGGATACACTTACAATAATGGTGTTAGTATTATAAGTGTATCCGAAAGTGAGAGATATGCGATAAATCGATATCGAAATAATAATATTCATACTCGCCAATCCAAACCCCGGGCTAACAATATATTTCCGACAAGAAATAATTGCTAGCAGAGTTAAAACCACCAAAAAAGTCACAATAGGAAACTTTTGAACTATTATTTCGAACGTTATAACCTCACATTTAATTTAATCGAAAGAATGCTCTACTTCGGGATTAAATGTCTTCAAAGTCAGTAGTACACGACATATAAAGCGTTGCATCTATGCGGCTCTGACGTCAAAACCATCGCATATAGTGTCTCTAATATATGTGTCCACACGAGAACTGCAATGATTAAGGACTATATCCGACACTTCGTCCGAAGGCTGAATAGAAATGTCAGGTAAGGTTAGAAATGCCAAACATTTGTGCAGTGATGGGGCACCACTTTTTGGTTTGCGACTCTTATGCCCGAAACAGTGGTTCTGAATGCTGAATTATTAGTTTGACATAAAAAAAGTGCTGCGGTTTTTATCATAACATTTCCATTGTCATTGTTGGATATGTGATCAACGAGTATACTTCCCGACATTTGGCGCTAATGGACGAACCGCTGTTGGGGAATATATGCAAATAGTATCACATTCTGTTTGTATTTATAACAACAGCTAGGTTCGAGAGGTAGTTGGTAATCAAAAGTTGCGTTTAAAATCATTGAACATATGTTGTGTTGGAGGATCAAAATCTTTTTGGATCACAAAAGGGCATCGCCAAACGGTTGCAAATAATTCCCAATGAGAAAGCTCATTTGAAAAGGCATGAAGGTGCCATTTCCAAGACGATATGGACGGCATTTAAACGTTTCGCAATTTCGATGCGCAGCCATGGTACATCAAATACTTGGGCTAAAAAAATTAAAAATATCGTATAGGAGAATCAATTAGCTATTATGCATCCACAGTTGGGTCTAAATGCACTAAGAGATTCAACCAAAGAAAGCCGCAGTCAATTCATAGTTACTGACTGTTCAAACGATGGCTATCGCATTGAAAAGGTGATGTGAAACAGTTTTGCAAGGGCTAACACAAAACAATTCAGATTTAAGTGATAGATGTACAATGAGAATTTCTTATTGGTTTCACTGAACCCATCCGATCAAAGAAGGGGGCACAGGTCACTTTTCTATCTTCTATTGATTCACACTGTGCATGATGACAATGTCTGCTACACGTTGAATCTTGAGTCATGAATGTTTTCGAAGTTCTCTTTTGTTATTTTCTTTCGTGAGTCTCGCGCTTTTACACCTGCGACTTTTTGCCTTGATCAAATTTGACCTTCCTCTTTAGATCTGCTTCACAAACTGCCCACCCACGACTCAGGGTAAATTTTTCCTTGAATCGTTTTCTCTTCCTTCCTTTTATCGTTATGTTGCTTCATATAATTTCGTTGCTTGGAGAGTCGGTTTCGCCACGTTTGCACATAGACTCTTGAGAAAAAAGTCGTATTGTGGAATGTCAAATTTGAGTCAAGATAAAAAGTCGCGTGTAAAAGCGCGAGACTCACGAAAAAAAATAACAAAACAAAACTTCGAAAAAAGTCATGACTAAAGAGTCAACGTGTAAAAGCAGACTATGCAACGCTTCTGTCGGGAAATGTGCAGAATTATGAATTGCCAAGGCCGTTGGTATTGCCTGCGTCCTGCAATTAGGACTGGTAATAATGTTTTATAATATATTATGAGATCCGGATGTCGTGTATCTGATGTAATTTTAAGATTTCGCATTATGATTGTGTCTGCTCACTTAGCTATCCTAATAAAATTTCATTATTTAGCAAATATAATGACTATCGTTGGATATTTTAACGTATTGTGGTTCTTAATAGGCGCATTCTTAAGTAATTTCGCAAAGTAAATGTTTCGGTTGAGTCGAGAAAAAGTCGCTTTTTCATTTTTGATACTTTGTTTTGTTTTGATTTAATGCGGAGTAAACGTCAAAATTCAATGATGCCAAATATCTTAAAATTTTTGCAGTGGATTTAGAAATAGAGACTACTTGCAGGACTGCAACGCTTACATATTTTACATGTGTTCTGCAAGGAGAGTTCTGCACGTGTGTTTCAGGTAATATGCGATGCACATATTTAGCTGATTGAATATTTCGTTGGGATTTTAGAAAATATTGCTTACTTCAAACAATTTATATAATAATGAAATTCTTTGTCCCTTCGCCATATTGCAATGACACGTTTTTGTTATATATATATTGAAAGACCAATAACTTACGCTTAGAAGGGGAAACAAATTTAGTCTAAAATACTGTCTTTCTCACAGGTTAGGTAGATCAATTTCATTCATAAAAAGAAGCACTTTTTTGATCAGATCATAATATCTGTACTAAAGACACGAAAATATTACAGTGTCAGTTTTGATTTCAACGTGCTCCGGCTGTAAAAAATGCTTCGGGAGTTGATTTGAAAGGCATGCTTATTTAAAATCAACTTTTTGTTTTGAAATAGAACCAAAACAACTGCACAAAAAGGAGAAAAAAAAACAATAAAATAATCATCTTCAATGTAACTGTTTTCCAAAATTGCATACCTTATAAACACATCTGTTCATTATAAATTACTAATAATGATATTTATAAGTCTAAGAACAATAATTGATAAATAATGGAATTTACCAATCTAAAGAAATTACGGTATTATGAATGTTCATAAACTTTACATTGTGAACATTGACAAAAAATTAACACAATTGTGAATATCCACTTGTTTTTTTCCTTCTGAACTGGACTCGAATTTTTAAAATTTTAATTATTTTGAGTTCGATTATGGTTGAGTAAGAGGTGCGTTGCACCCACAGATCGCTTAGAAATGTTGCTTCGCTGACTCTGCTGTCAGTTTTCGGCCGAAATTGTCGAAAGCGATGAAGCTTATTTTAAACTTAATGTCTTCATTAATCATTAAAGTTGATTCATTTGTAAAGGGAGGGGACATACGTCCAGCTTTTAGCGGAACAGTCTCGTTTTTGAATTCTCTGTCCCCGAACATAACTGTTTCGCTTTTCGTATGTTTGTAAAAAGGTGAGAAGGTAGGTCTTTACAATTCCCAAAATGAAACAATTAGCTATATATAATATTATATATACCATTTTACATCCCTGTGCATACAAACTCACGCAAATAAAAATTAAAGCAAGAGCTGTTAAAGGAAAAAAAATTAGCCCATGTATATTCCATGTTAAAGGAATTGTCAGTTTAGCTGTAGGCTGTCATTTTCAAATTGAAAACAAAACAGTTTTTTTGAAGTGAAGTTTATGTTACAAAATGTAAGCACAGTAATTACATAAATAATGTTAACGCTTCATCTTCTTATATAGTAAATAAAAATCAAACTTGAAAACGTCTGCACCGATTTACCTTTATTTTTTGTAAATGCTCCTTGTTACCTAATTTGAGGTTTTAGGGAAACAAATTGGACACGCCCACTTTTTTTGATGTATCTAAGAATAATAAAAACCTTGACCGATTTGGCTAATTTTTTTTAAGTGTTTTGAGTAGTAGTAAACGTTTTTTACGGAAACAAACATTTTCCACACCCAATTCTACGCCCACTTATTTTTATAAATCCTCAGATAACGTTAAGTACAAGTTTAACTTTCCACATAAAATAGAGGACAAAAAATAAATGTGTCCCGGAAAATATCCTTGTGTGAACTCAAGACCATAATTTTCAACACATACAATGGATATGATGCGCAATTCTTTCTTTGACACCATCCGAAAAAAAGTTTCACTGAGACCAAGTAGCGTCGGTTACGGTTAGTACTTAAATGGATCGGTTGGGAACATCGTAGTTTTTGGCATCATGATATTTTTCGGTTCATAAAATCCAATTTACACCGTCCCAAGAGTGGTTTCACTTCAAAAAACGTTGAAAGATTAATATACATTGTTACAGATAAAATTGTTAATCAAAACAAAAAATTGTTATGAAGTTTGTTCATTTTTTTAAAATAAATATGTTATTATGTTGCATACTATTATATTTGTTTTACTCAAAAACAAATCACAATTTCTACTCCATGCGATATTTTGAAAATGGGTCCCGCTTTGGCTTCAAATAAATTTGGTTACTTTACTCATTTGGGGTACAGAGCAGCCTTTATTAAGACATTATTACAGGCCTTGTGTCAAATTAAGTACAAAAAGAAGTAAAAGCTATTATCTACAATAAGCTGTTCCACAATTCTGCAGAGTTACTATGTACCACTTTTGTGATTTCAAAACATTTTCTCGATTTATGTTGACTGAATAACATTGGCTACCATGCAGGTGTACAGATAAAGACGTAGGTATTTGTATTTGAATAAATTTAACAGGAAACACAAATTTATAAAAACAAAAATATAAATACATACATACAAAAGATTGATTTATTTTGTGACTTTTTATTGGTAGCCCTGAAACCTTGTGAAAAACAGTGACAAAATACAAAAAAAAAAACATGCAGCCAATAGTCATCCATCAGGAAAGTTTATGCAACTTCTTTTGAACGTTATATATTTACTAATAATAAGGATTTTCGATTCTATTAAGTAAGTTAAGTTAGGTCGTTAATTAAAACTTAATGTATCAATTAACTTTATGCAACAATTAAGCTATTGCCAAATATAATAACCATCTTTCATGGACCGACTTTAAACATCGTGACTGTGGTCCAGAATCGATAAGTCATGAACTTAGAAGTCATAACACTTAACAAAATGCAGCTTACATATACTTCTCAATATTTACGGAAGTTGTATATTATATTTGAATTATGTATATTTTTAATGTACAAATCCATTTTAACCTAGTCATGAAAATTATAAAATACAAACAGCTGAAACCATTTGAAAAACGCCGCTAAATTGTCATGGAAATGTCATTAGTGTCACATGCAATATTCAGTCACACACTCAAATCAAAATGCATTGTGCCATTATATCTAGCGCCACATAAAAATGATACACAGCCTTCCAAAAAGGTCCACTGCGCTCTGAAATGCTCCCATTGCATCGATTCTCAATGCCTACTGACTGTCTTATCAATTAAACATGCTCAAAATAAAAGAAAGAGCATCAAAGGTCCTACTGTCCGGCGTACACAGTTGCTAGACTACTAAGATTTCAATACTTTCTTATGTATGCGCCTCTATTTCATAAAATTCTTTTTTTTTATTTCTTATCATCTGTTGGCGTACGCACATTAGGCAAAGATCACCAATTAAGAAAAAAAAAACTCTAGATGTATAGAAGAATTTCCAATCTCGATGGAACAAAATTTATATAAAGACGGAACTATGCTAGAACTATGTTAGTTTAATTTCGGAATCCGGGACTCGAGATGGGGTTTGCTCCTCAAAGCGTCGAGTAAGAAAAGAGGTTCGTTCGGTTTTCTAAGCTCTTCTCATTGAATGTATATTAGAAATTTGTAAAGTGAACGTTTGTGATATTAAGTGACATTTATGAAAAAGTGTTGAAAGTTATGTCCCAATGTGTTCTATTGAAAAAAAAGAAGCCTTACTGGATTATAACAGAATTATGTTTGGATTTTGTTTAACAATAAGCTTTTATTGAAAGAACGTGGATAAAAATTAACTCCTTTAAAAACTGCAGATCTGTGCTTATTTACAAATCTCGCACCTTGTGTTCCCCAAATCAATTATTTTTTCAATACAATTTATTACAAGGTTTTGAACTGCAAGAAATAGCATTTCTAAATACAATTTCCAAAAATCGAAAAATTACTAATAAGATGGTCATACATGCCTAAATACCTACCGTATTGGACACAAAACTGATAAAAATAGCTGTTTAAAAAGATGCTATGACAAAACAGGAAGCAGTAAAAGATGACAATACTCTTACCAACAGCCAAAAAAGTGAATTGAATTGGATTAGCTGATTTCATTTAATTTATTGTTTCTAACTTAAGTGGAACAAAAATAAATATGTAGACAACCCAAAAAATCATTCAAGTGATAAGAATTAAATACAGAACTGGTAGCAAAACTATTAACTTATCAAGTAGAAATGGTAATGCTGATGACCTCTTGTACCTAAAGAGGAACTAATTTATTTCGAGTTCCCGAATTTTAATCTTTTTTATATAATCAGGCTAACATAATTGTTGCGAAGAAAATAATTTAGGTCTTCGGCAAGTAACATAAGCTTGCATTTCTATAAAATGCTATTTCAATAATCATTTCTGACCTCGGATAACTTTTTTTTTAATTTCATCCCATTCGTAAGATGCTTGATAAGCTGTTTTTTTAAGCCTTTGTATTACTGTCTGTCTTAAAAGGTTTTGACACATATTTAGCGTAAGCTATTTTATACTTTGACCAATTAAGTTTTAAGTTATTAAGCTTTTTCTATCTACAGATCCCTCTGAGACTTTCCTTCTCAGCTTGAGCTGAGATTATTTTAATAACTTAAATAAAATTAAAATTAAATAAAATTACATCTTTATTTCAATATTTCATGAAACATATATGAAATTTTATGAAACATAT
The DNA here is from genome assembly GCA_949824845.1 of Rhingia rostrata. Taxonomy (NCBI): domain Eukaryota; kingdom Metazoa; phylum Arthropoda; class Insecta; order Diptera; family Syrphidae; genus Rhingia; species Rhingia rostrata. The sequence goes on along the minus strand of OX463755.1, from coordinate 158,546,581 downwards.
ATAATAGCCACATTTACCATTTTAGCGAAAGGCTGAGAAGATGAGTACAACAGATTAGCAATTTCCAAATAGAATAATATAATAAAGAGTTCTGTTTGTGAGGGGAAATTAACAATTCTTACCTAGAAACAGACAAAAAATATAGGTATAATCCTACAACCCAGTCAGTTTTGGACGTTTGTCCAAAATATTTGAGGAAAAACTTTCCTCAAGAACACATTTCCATAGATTTTTGTGCGACCGGAACCATCTAAATATTAAATAAGTTTTAGTCCAAACCTCACGAAAAACTCGAGCCTAAACGTGTAACTTCTAAACAAATGTGAGGTATTTCGCAGCAAGATTTCTTATTTTAAAACGCGGGATTTGGCTGAAACATAAATAGCATCAATACTTTGACTTTTTCAGTTAAGCGAACTTATAACGCTCAATGAGCGCCCTGAGATGATGCTTGCAGATGTTTATTTACCTCTGTTATTTACTCTGCTATGGAACTGTTGTAGATTATACTATTTGTTTTGCCGCCATTTTGGTAAACATTAGCATTGACAGTTGTGAAGTAGACACGTGGCAAATTCATTATGGAAAAGTATTCGATAAACTAACGTGTTTTAATCGTTAAAACATTTTATCAAAATCAATTATCGATAACTGTGACGATGAGAAAGTAACGTGAATTTTTTGGGAGAAACAACGTGCCAACAAAACGCACCATTTATCGTGTAGTGAACGATTTCGAAAAATCGGCTGAAAACATTACTGCTGCTCAAGGAAGTGTTCTTCAAAGAACAACTTTGGCCACAATTTAAGATTTAAGATTCAGTTGATGCAAGAGCTTCTTCCACAAGACCATTAACCCCGTACATGTGCCAAAAGGGTGTTACAGCTAGCCCATGACAACCACGATTTTTATGAAAAAACCATAATGAATGATGAGGCACATTTTCATTTGAATGGATGTGTGAACAAACAGAATAGTCGGTTCTGAGCAATGGAAAACCCTGAAATTATTCATCAGTTACCTTTGCATCCATTAAAAGTTTGAGTCTGGTGTGCAATTTGGTCAGGAGGGATCATTGGACCTTACTTCTTTTCAAATGAAAACAGCGTAACGGTAACTGTGAATGGGGAGCGATATCGTGATGTGATTGAAAATTTTTTAACTCCACAACTGCATGCTTTGGGCTTGATTAACATGTGGTGGTATCAACAAGACGGTGCCACATCGCATACAGCCATGATAACAATGGAATTACTGCGAGACCTCTGTCCACAAAAAGTTGTTGATTGGCCTCCACGGTCGCCTGATTTAACTGATCTGAACTTCTTTTTGTGGGGAAATCTGAAAAGCAAGGCTTATGCAAACAAACCAGAAACGCTTGAGCAACTCGAATAAAATATTCGTGATGAAATTAATGAAATACCGCGTGAAATGTGTGAGAATGTAATGAATAATGTGCTCAAAAGGGCTCGCATTTGTGAGACCAACAGAGGCGGACATTTACCTGATATTGTATTCCACATATAATTCCCGACATAAATATAACATTTATCAATATAAGATCCATTCTCTTACATTTAATCAAAAATTATAAACAAACAAAGAAGTATACCTTCCCGGCGAACACGCTGTATATCGGTGGAAATGCGTGTTCTGAAAGTTCGTTTCAGTGGTCAAAATTCTGAAAATCGTACATTATTGCATTTGTAATAACGAAACATATCTCCTACAACTCTTCGCAGAGCCAAATGTTGGAGACTTAAAGGTATGAATCTTATATAAGACGGATTGCTCGTCTGTGGATATAGTCCACTAAATTCAGTGTATGTCTTAAACTCCAAACATGAGAACTGTATTCAAGACTTGGTCGCACTTTTGTTTTATAGTGAAGAAGAATGTTTACTGGTGTGAAATATCTCTCATCTTTAAAAGTTAACTTGTAGGACTTTGTTAATAAATCGGATTTGTTGGCACATCTGCTGGTATGCTATCAGAGAGCTGGCATCTTCAAAACAAAAATAGCGATTATTGATTATTCTCAAAAGATCAATTATGTGCAACAGAAATAGAGGGGGGAGAGAATTTATTCAATCAGCGTTTATAGGGAATCTATCAGAGGAAACGCCATCCACCACTACTTGTTGTCAATTTTTCTAGCAAGGCTCTGTGTTAAACTGCATCTTAAGCCTTGAAAATTTCCAAGGCAATCGTTTTCGATGGTCCATGTTTTTTTCATCGCAGATGTCTATTAATGGGTTACATAGGTGAGCATTGGTTATGCTCCAGCTAAGCATTTCTTTCGAAACCCTTATTGGGTATCTCTTATTGTACTATTCCGTTGCAGTTAATAATAATCGATTTTCATTTACCCATTAACAATACAGATGAGCGAGAAAATCAAACAACTTCGATCATCCATTACATTTTAGATCATGATAATGATCCAGATAATAACGAGGCTTATGTGCAGCGGTTGTTTCATATAGAAAACAATGAACTTAAAGATCATCTGGGTAAAATAAAAAACGCATAACCTCGGCATTATTTGCATGTTTTATTACATTTGTAGTTATGGATATTAACAAAGCAATGGTTCTTAAAGGCATGCATTTTCTTTCTTATTTTAAAAGTCGGTTTAATTCGAGCAACAAGAAACCTTTTTTGTTAGAACAATACTTGGATTTCCGTCAGGTCCAGTGGCTTTTCAGCAGTTTAAATTATTTAGGGTGCGTTATATCATTCGATATCGAAATTTTACTTTAACCATATAACCATTCGCTTGTTTTGAGTTTAATGTTGAATTCCTGAAAACATCGCAAATACGTCGCCCTTTTTCTGTTGTGTTGTAGCTAGTGACCCATCAGTTTTGATTAAGGGAGATTGAAGATTGGCTTATATTATTACTGAATAGTTTTCCCATTGACCAACATGTCAGTAAGCCCTGGGATATTACAGAAGATTGTTAGTTAAGCTTTTGTTGCAGGCATTTTGTGTGGCTTCTATTGTGTGGTTCGCCTTGTTTCGCTGTTTGATAGAAACTAATATTCTTCAAATGTTTATGAAGTGCTTGCAAGTTGAAAATGCACGAGCCCTATAACATCAGTGGTATTAAAAACTTAAATTTGTTACGTAAATAGTGTTTTTAAATTTTTATTGCAAAGCTAATCTCTTTATTTTCCGTGAGCTGGTGGAAATATCAAAAGACACGATGAGCACGTGCCCAAATTTGTGTGGGACTTTAACCCACTAAAACCACCACCCTTTTTGTATTTGTATTGCAACTAAGTATGCGACTTTTCTAGCAATTTTTTTATCACGATTGATGAATGTTTGGCAGGTAACTTTCCTGTGAGAGTTCCTGCTTTTTCCGTAATTTATAGCGCGGTTTGTTATTGTCGGGCCAAATCTAAGAGCTTAGTTCTTTGAAGACGCCGAAATAAATTTGTTTCGTCGAGAATTTGGAGAACCGTTGTGTTAACGTGTTCCAATAAACTTTTTTATGTTTGCGTGCAAAATTTCATCTTTAACCGCGGGAATAACCAGATCTCTGCGTAGATCTTCATTCTTTATATACCACGGCGCCTTGACGAAGGATCTTAACATTTTGTTTTTAAAAGTTTGTCAAATAATAATGTTCGTTTCACTGGTGCAATCCCATAGTTGTATACCATATGTCCAGACCGGCCTTAGCACTTGCTTGTATAACAGCAGATTGTTATCAAGTTTAAGCTTCGAAAATTTTTGCGAGTAACCAGAACAGTTCTCTGTATTTATTTTTAAGTTCTCGCATTTCTTTTTTGCATGCGACTTCCATTTTAATTTTGCATCGAGCGTCATTCCGAGATATTTCGCTTCTTTTGCAAAAGAGACTCGAGCCGTATTGAGAAATACTGGCAAATTTTTTGTCCGTTTATACGAAAAATCTACATGAATCGATTTGTTCTCGTTAAGTGCAATCCGCCAGGATTTTGTCCATTCATTAACCTCGTTATGAGCGTTTTGCAATATCATATTTTTTCCTCTATTGTTTTGCCAACTGCTAGTATAGCTGTATCGCCAGCAAATGTGGCAACTATTGTATCGTTTGTTTGTGGGATAACACGTGTAAATAGGAGTTCAAGAGTGTTCCAAGGACGCTTCCTTGCGGTACTCCTGCCAATACTTCATTGAACTCCAAATATTGTTTTTCAAGTTGCACACGGAAGAGTCTATGCTCAAGATACGACACTAGGATTTTATATAATTCTTCAGGCAGAACTTGTCTTAATTTGTATTGAAGGCCTCTATGCTAAACCTTGTCAAAAGCTGGCGACACGTCAAGAAATACGGCTGAGCAAATTTTCTTTTCTTCGAAAGCTTTCTCAATAACATCAGTAAATCGATGAACTTGGTCCACAGTCGAATGTTTACTTCTTAACCCAAGTTGATGGTCAGGTAAAGACGCATCTGATCAACAAGTAAGCGACCGAGTAATATCCAAAAAACTTTTCAAATTATTGGAAGAAGTGAAATAGGTCTGGAAGATTTTATTTCATTCGGTGATTTTCCTGTTTTGAGAACCATAATCACTTCTGCGACATTCCAATGTCTTGGTATGTATTCTAATCTAATTGTTGCATTTACAATGTAGAGGAGTTTAGTCAATGCTTTTACGGGCAACATTTTAAGAAGTTCTCCTGTAATTAGGTCATAACCCGGAGCTTTTTTAGGCTTTATTATCTATATTTCCCGTTTAAGCTAGGCTATACTTGCATATCTAACTAGATTATTATCGGTTGTAGTCTCGAATAAATTAATGCTTTCTGGACCATCATATAGTTTAAATGTTTCCTCAAGAAGTGCCGCAAAAACGTTTGCATTTTCCTTATCGCTTTTTGCCCAAACGTCTTGAGTTACCCTAATTGGTGGCACAGCGTATTTTTTTTGCCGTTTAAGACTTTAATTGCGTTGTTGAGGAGTATTATTACATGCTGCGCGATCAACCACGAATTCGAGTTGTAATGGGGATCTAAGCGATACACCCAGTCGAATATTATTTTCAATATCGTTTTTGAAGCCTTTCCAGTTGGTTTTTCCGTTTGTTAGTGTGAGTGGGTTTCCGTTTCTTATGATTGACTTGCTCGTTGTATGACCGGAGAATGATCAAAGCAAAGATCAAAGCATTCCTCAACTCTTATTCGATTGGACGTCATACCTTTTACGAGGAAAAAATCGACCAAATCCGGTATTTTTGTAACATCAGTTGGCCAGTAAGTTGGTTTCCCCGTAGAATAAAATCTGGTATTGTACTTTCTACCAACATCGTAAAGCATCCTGCCTTTCTGTGATATGCATCTAGATCCAAAGCTAATCTATGCAAAAATGGGCAAACACATTTAGACATAATTTTCAATCTTATTGCAAAATAATACTACAGTTATCTTATTATATTTCTTCTTTCGACAGATATTAAACAAACAAATTATTTCATACCAAAATGTTTGGATAAGAAAAAAATTTATGTAAACAACAAGAAGAAACAGATCGAAACTATTAAAAATGAACAAAACATTCATAGTGCTGTGTGCGGTGTTAGTGCTTAGTGCCCTTATCACGACCGCAGATGCCGAAACCAAAACGAGAACACAAAGAAGTAAATCACGACCGGCCAAACGGTCAAAGACGTCAAGCAGACGTTTTCTAAACAAACCACAAGCAGAGGAACCAAAACCCCAAGCCGATTTGCCAAAACCTGCCGAATTCGAGGAGATTTTCGGCGAAAGTGAAGATGATTACAATTACGAAGATGAAGATTTAAATGGTGAGTGATGACGTAAATGATAATTTTAGAGCAGCTCTGTAATCAGTACTAGATTGAAGTAGGTACAAGATCAAAAATAATCGGCACGCTTCAATTGACCCCGTTATCAGTTCGATTCGCACTTCACATTGATTCTCTCGATTAAAATATGTAACACTTGTCACTGATAGTTATGTGTAATTAATATATTCTTCCTCCCCTATATGGAACCATAAAATTTGTCAAATAATTGAAATAAAGTGGAAAGAATGTTGTATAGTTGTGCGGCGGCAATAGTTTCGCTGACTGCATAAATGCGTTTCCATTGATGTTAGGCATGCAAATTAATCATTCAATTAGTGGACTAACCCACGAAGTGGACGATGCAATAAAATCTGAAAATATTATCATGATAGAGGAACCAGGCCCAGCCCCATTTCCAGTAAGCTGATGTATGGTAGGTCAGTATAGTCTACTTGTAGTTGTGCGTTAATGTTGTATGATCGAAATGGGACACACAGGCGACCGAGACTTTATACTCTGACGTATACGTAACATATGTTTAAGTAATTGACCTGATTTTGAAAATGTTGCAACCACAGGAGTGTTGCGGTTCATATATTTATATTTGATTGACATTTTTAAATTGAAGAAGTTCATACAAGGTGTGGATACTCATTTTGTTTTTGAAAAGAAATGACATTTGATTGACTGTCATATTTGACGTAATATATGAAGGCGTTTAGGGGTATTTTCGACCGATCCACTTTTAATTATTTTAAGAACAAAGGAAGAATACATGTTTCTGCAGATGAAATTGGTAGGTAAGACAAATGATGGGTGTTCTTATTTAAAATACTTCGTATGATATTCGAACTATAATAAACATTTGTCTGGCTTGGAATCCAAGACTCTGTGAGCCGGATTCCTCCAATTCGAAGTCTTTTGACTAGCCCTATATCGCTTTACAGTTCATAAAGTTATTGGTGAAATAATTGTCTCCATAACCCCTCACCACAAAAAGGACACACAATTATTTGCTCTTATTCTTAAGTCGCTTAAGTTTGGCGGATATCTTAGCCCGGAGAAACGTGGTTGGTAGGAGTAATTTTTCGTTTTATTTCTGACGATATGTCGTTAACAGAGTTTATAGAGTGGTGATTATAATTTAAATTAATTTTTTTTTTACTTTTGAGTTTTAACAGAAACAATATGCAGCCATTGTGCTAAAAAAAAAACAAGAGGAATACTCTGTGAGCCATAGTATTGGTGTCCATTCGTTCTACATGTCCTAGGTATGTCGCTGTACAGCTCGTATAGTTCTTGGTTGAATCTTCATCTCCATAGCCCGTCAACGCAAACGGGACCGAAGATTTTTTCAAGAATTTTCCTCTTGAATCGACCAAGGATTTCTTCATCCACTTTTGAGACGGTCCATTCTTCAGCAGGACTGGGATGATCAGGATCTTATATAGGATCTCCGAGTGAGGGCCTTACTACTAAATTGCCTTCTTAGCCCGAAGAAACAGCGGTTGGCAAGAGTAATTCTTCGTCTAATTTCTGACTAGATGTTGTTGTCAGAGTTAATAACGGAGCCGAGATAGACAAAGTCCGTAATACCTCAAAGTTATATCTGTCAATGGTGACGTTCTGTCCAATTCGTCGATGTTGTGTGTCCTTTCGTGTTGACAGCATATACTTCGTCTTGCCCTCATTTACTGCTAAATCCATTTTTGCCGTTGGGTCCGACCAATGATGTCCATATCGTCGGCGTATGCTAGTAGTTGTACCGATTTTCGGAAAATTGTGCATCTGGTGTTGGCTCGTGAGCTTTGCACAATCTTCTCAAGAATCAAATTGAAGAAGTCACATGATAGCGCATCACCTTGCCTAAATCCTTTTTTGGTATCGAATCTATCGGTGAGGTCGTTTCCAACCCTGATGGAGCACCAAGAATTCCCCAACGTCATCCTACACAAACGGACGAGTTTGGGCGGTATACCAAAACTAGACATGGCTCTGTATAGTTCGTCTCTATAAATACCGTCGTATGCGGCTTTGAAATCGATGAATAGGTGGTGGGTATCGATTTCGATCGGTTGTGGACTTTCCTGGCCTAAAACCACACTGATAAGGGCCGATCAGGTTGTTGGTAAACGGTAAACGGTAAACGGTAAACGGTCGAAATATTACGGCAGATTGGATCTTGCAGGCAATGTTGAGGAAACTTATGCCTCTGTAGTTGGCGCAGGTTAGAGGGTCTCCTTTTTTGTGGATCGGGAAAATGATGCTGAGGTTCCATTCTTCAGGCATACTTTCTTCCGACCAGATTTGGCTTATGATTTGGTGGATGTTACTTACCAAGTCATCTCCGCCGGCTTTATAAAGCTCGGCGGGAAGGCCGTCATTTCCGGCAGCCTTATTAAGCTTGGGTTTAGATATTTCTATCTTCACTTCACTCAGGTCGGGTGGTTGGCAGTTTTCGCTGTCGTTGCCAATATTGAATGGTTCGTTCTGCCTGATAGCGGAATGTTGTTCGTCATCGCCGTTTAACAGCCTGCAGAAGTGGTTCTTCCATGTCCTCAGCATCGACTGTGTCTTAACTACGATATTTCCTTGTTCATCTCGACGGGATTCTGTTCGAGCCTTGTATCCTTGGCTTTGACGTTTTACACTTTGGTAAAACTTGCGAACATCGTTCCTGGAGTGGCACCTCTCTATATCCTTGATTGCGCGCTTTTCTTGCTCTTTTTTCTTCTTTCTGAAAAGCCGGTGCTCTTCCCTTCGTCTCTGCCTACAGAGCTCAGCGGCAGCTCTTGTCTTCACCTGCAGCTTAGCCCTGTAGCCCTCGTTCTTGGCTGCGAGTATCTGTCGGCACTTCTCATAAAACCAGGGGTTTCTTGCTGGTGGGCGCGAGAAACCTAGCACATTAGTTGCGGCTGATCTAATGGGTTGTTGTCATCGTTGTCATTGTTCTTCGACATTTGATGCTGGTGGTATGGTGTTAACCGAGAGGTTAAGGGATACGCGTTGCACGAAGCTCTTGGCGGTCTCTTGCGATTGCAGTCTTTCGACATTACATTTTTTCACAGTATTTCTGGATTTTTGTGGCGTGGTGGATATCCGCATTCTTACCTTGGCTACAACATGGTAGTGGTCCGAGTCGATGTTAGCTCTTCAGAATGTTCGGACATCGAAAATACTGACCGTTCGTTGATCTGTAGACCGCCACGTCCCTTTATGGATATTAAGGTGAGGAAACCGTGTGCTGGCTATAGTGGCATTTCGTTCCGTAGCGAAGTCAATTAGCCTAAGTCGATTACCAGACGTGTTGTCGTGTAGGCTATGTTTTGCGACAATACTCCTAAAGATGTTTTATCTTCCTACCTTTGCGTTAAAATCTCCCAGCACGATTTTAAAATCTTACTTCGGTAGTCGCTCATAGGTTTTGTCATGGAGCTCATAGAAGCAATCCTTAGCTATATCATCTTTTTCCACCGTTAGGGCGTGAGCGCATATAAGGCTTATGTGCGTTCGCTAATGTCTTGGAAACATAAGACTTCTTGCCTAAGTCTGGCACTTATAACAAGTCCGCATCCAAATAGTCGCTGTTTCTGCTCACTATAACACGGTCTTTAGTAAATGGCACAGTTTTTCATCCTCTTTTTGCCGGCCCATCCCATCGTATTTCCTAGATGGCAGTAATGTCTGCTTTGTAGCAGTTAAGCGTTTCTGCTAGTTGTTCGCTTGTACCTGTCCTGTTTAATGTTCTCACTTTCCAGGTGCAGAAACGAACGTCGTTGTCCTTTCTTCGTTTAGCCGTGTCGTCAACAATAAAATCAGTCCTTTCCGAGGCTATTGGTCGCTTCGTAACATTTCAGTTTTTCCATGATTGAGTAGTTAACCCAAAGCACAACCCCCAACAACAAATTGCACAACTAAAAATTTGCCACGAGCATAACCTCTAATTAGAATCTTTGTTTGCAAAAGTATTCTCTCTTCTTCGACCAGTAAAGTTTTATACTAGCCTACAGTCAATGCAGTTGAAGTGCTTAAACTTCGCTATTCGTCTTCTAAATATATTCGTCTTCCTCGCAGAAAATGCCAAATATTCTGGATCGGCAATGGTCTTATTTATTAAAACCATATACTTTGTCTTGTATTTATTGACTGCAATGCCAATGAATTGACCTGTTTATCAACTACCGACCATCTTATATTACACACTGCGCTTTAATGACGAAGTACCTAAACGCTTACGTTAACAAAATTAGTTCACAATTGCTTTTTTGTTTATCCTTGTGTTACAAAAAGAAATGTTTTCTGGTTCGCATATTTCTCGAGATCTTAGAGTTTCAAACATTTGCCGCTTGTTGTTGAACCTTGCTTGACCAGAGCTTAATGCGATATGTTTGTTGTTATTAAATAAGAACGTCTCAAGGCGTCTAATCTTAACGCCATTGCGATTTAGTACACAGAACAAAAAACACATTGACCCAGTAACATCCACCTTTGCATTTACATAACAAATCCGATTAACAATATCGACATCCGCCTAAATTTACAGCGATTCATCTATCACTAATTTTGTATTGCAGGTGGTGAGAGAGGTATAGAACCAAGTAACACACCGATCCCGGAAACAACACCCAAGCCTCCAGCTAGTGAGAACATCATTGGTAAATCTCTACCATTTGCTTTGAATTATTTTACTTTTAATGCTATTTATGTTCCTAAAAAGGAGCCTTCTCGTGCTTTCACGAAGACAACTGGTACCGTGAAAACGATCAGTTCCGATCGGGTGAAAATGGATGCGCCAATTGCGGATGCTATGAGGGATCGATTATTTGTGATGAACGTGCTTGTAAGACTGTGCCTGGTGTGGAAATAAATGTTAATGGGGAAGATCGATCATCCACTCCTCGATCATACCCATCAGAAACAACCACAACTACAACAACCACTACTCAGCAACCCCCGACAACTACTTACCGACCATATTACAGCGAATCGGAAATTTTAACTGGAACAGGATCTAGAGGCTATGACGGCTATCCTGGAGCGAGAGGACAGACAGGGGAAACTGGAGTTCCCGGTATTCCAGGTAATCCAGGTATTCCTGGAAGTCCAGGACCCCCAGGACCAACACCAGATCTCAGTTACTACACTGCACAATTGGCTGATGCGTTATCAAGCGGCGATAAGGGTCCTAATGCACCTGTATTTCTTCCCGAACAGTATCAGTATCTCCAAGCATCCGTCGGTCCGAGTGGGCCACGTGGTCCGCCAGGATCCTCAGGCCCATCAGGCCCACAGGGTTTTCAAGGTATTCGAGGGGATCCTGGTGAGCCAGGAACCCAAGGAACACCAGGACAAATCGGTCCTAGGGGCTTGCCAGGTACACCCGGTAAGGATGGATCTCCAGGTGAGGATGGAGAGGCAGGCTTAATAGGACCGGCAGGAACTCCAGGTGCGCGAGGATTACCTGGATTACCCGGAATACCAGGAATTAAGGGTCATCGTGGCTTCCCGGGCTTAGATGGAGCTAAAGGAGAACAGGGTGCTCCTGGCGAGAAAGGAAGTACCGGTCAAATGGGGCCTGTTGGTGCTATTGGCCCAGTAGTAAGTAAAATCGTGATATTCATAAAAATCAAATGAAAAGCGTTCACTTATAGGGTCCATCTGGTCCACGAGGAGAGAGAGGTCGTGAAGGCCCAAGTGGGCCCCCCGGAGCACGAGGACTGGATGGAATTCCCGGAGCTCCTGGCCAGCCAGGATCGATAGGAAAATCCGGGCCTCCCGGTTTCCCAGGAAGCCCTGGAGCTAAGGGTGATATGGGTCACGAAGGTCCAAAGGGATCACAGGGCTTACAAGGACCTCGAGGTGAAGCCGGACGTCCGGGTAATGCAGGAGAACCAGGCTTACAGGGTCTATCGGGAAAGGATGGGCAACCAGGTGATAAAGGTTCAATGGGATCACCAGGAATTGCTGGTCCACAAGGTTTCCCAGGCCCACGAGGACCCCAAGGTTTGTCCGGAAATGCAGGTGAGCCAGGAATGAAAGGAGCTCCTGGAGTACCTGGAGATCGAGGATATAAGGGTGATTCTGGAATTAAGGGTGATGCTGGACAAGCAGGCCCACGGGGACTACCAGGTACAGTTGGACCCGAGGGTAAACGGGGTAAGCGCGGTATGCGAGGACCATCTGGTCCATCCGGACCTACTGGTGAAAGAGGCCCAACTGGTGTGGCTGGACTACCTGGTCCAGATGGCCCAGTTGGTCCTAAAGGACAATCTGGAGAACGTGGACCTCAAGGTCCAATAGGAATAAAAGGAAGTACTGGCGACGTAGGACAACCGGGTCAACCTGGAGTTCAAGGTCTTCGCGGTCTTCCAGGTAGAGTTGGACCCGAGGGTAGACCTGGACCTACCGGAGAACGTGGAATACCTGGTGCTGATGGGAAACCAGGTGAGCAGGGAACACAAGGTCTTCAAGGTCTTCCTGGACCAATGGGCATACCCGGTGATAAGGGCTTCCCCGGAGAACGAGGAAAAGATGGTGAACCCGGTCATCCCGGTCCAAGTGGACCTAAAGGCGATTTTGGCAAAGATGGGCTTCCTGGAGCTCAAGGACCACCTGGACCACAGGGTCAAGATGGTTTACGAGGTGAAGCAGGAGCTGCTGGACCTAGAGGATTCCAAGTAAGTTTTTTACATGAGTTATGTCCTTAGATTTATAATTTGGCTTGTACTAGGGACCTCCTGGATTACCTGGAAACCCTGGAACTCCTGGAAAAGATGGACAATCGGGACCACCAGGACAGCTAGGACCTGTAGGACCTGCTGGGTTACGTGGTGAAAGGGGATTCCCGGGCGAAAGAGGATCTGTTGGTCAACCTGGAACGCCAGGAGAACGAGGAGAAGCTGGAGCAGCTGGAAATGATGGCCAACCCGTAAGTTGAAATCACAGTGTTTCCAAATTATTTACTTTATTATTTTTTCTATTCTACAAAATCGGTAGGGACTTCCTGGTCCTATGGGAATGAAAGGTCACCAAGGTGCTCCAGGCATGTTAGGACTTCCCGGAATTCGGGGTCAACCAGGACCAAGTGGTGAAAAGGGTGAACGTGGAAGTTTTGGTCCTGTAGGACCAGAAGGGCCAGCTGGACGAGTCGGCGACAGAGGCCCACAAGGTATTGTCGGACCCCCAGGCTCCCCAGGTGAACCAGGCGAAAGGGGACAAGCAGGAACTGCTGGAACTCCAGGCGAACAAGGCGCTGCTGGATCGCCAGGAGAACGTGGACAGACGGGATCCCAAGGTCTTCCAGGTTTTCCTGGATCACCTGGGTTAGCAGGTCTTCCAGGAGCAAAGGGAGATCGAGGACTAATGGGAATAAAGGGTGAACAAGGTATGATAGGACCACATGGATTACCAGGAGAAGCTGGTCCACCGGGACGAATGGGATTAACTGGAGGCAAAGGTGCTCGTGGAGAACCAGGACTACGAGGAGAAGCAGGCATGATTGGAGCTCCAGGTCGACCAGGAGAGTCTGGTCAAGCGGTAAGTTTTAATGAACACTTGTCGGATTTTTCAATAATTTCTAATAATATTTTGCGCAGGGTCAACCAGGTAGCCAAGGGCCACCTGGAGTTCCAGGGTTCCCAGGATTAAAGGGCAGCCCCGGTGACAATGGAAGACCAGGATCATCTGGACCACAAGGGCTACAAGGACCACCTGGATTAGAAGGTGCGAAGGGTGACACCGGTAGTGAAGGACCATCTGGTCCTGCAGGAAACCCAGGTCCGCCAGGTAACCATGGCGATCGTGGTCTTCCCGGAGTACCTGGCCCACCAGGTGGTGTTGGCCCTAGAGGTATACGTGGTCCACCAGGAGAAGTTGGCCCGGTAGGAAAAGCAGGAAAAGACGGCGAGCTTGGACCACAAGGAATAATGGGACCACAAGGTCCACCTGGACAATCGGGCGAGTCAGGACCAGAAGGTCCACCCGGGAAACAAGGACCATCTGGTATAGCAGGGCGAACTGGTGATAAAGGTCCACAGGGTCAACCTGGTGGCCAAGGAACCCCAGGAAATCCAGGTTTACCTGGTCCACCCGGTCAAATGGGTCAAGTTGGCCCAGCAGGAGAAAGAGGACTCAAGGGCGAAACAGGTCTACCAGGTATTGAAGGACAGTTAGGACCAAGAGGTAAAGCAGGTCCTCCTGGTCTCGAAGGACCAAAGGGAGATATTGGAGAGGCAGGTCCAAAGGGCTTTAAAGGTCATAGAGGTTTTACTGGTCTTCAAGGTCTACCTGGTACACCAGGTCTAAAGGGAGACACTGGAAACCATGGTATTGATGGCCCCCCAGGAAAACCTGGAGAGCCAGGTCCAAGAGGTCTACCCGGTAGAGATGGAAACCCAGGACCACAAGGTATATCCGGTCCTACCGGACCAAGAGGTTCATCAGGCAATGAAGGCAAACCCGGTCTATCGGGTCCATCTGGTCCACCAGGTCCACCGGGACCGCCAGGAGAATCCCTTGGTTACGACGCTGCCGCTCTAGCTGCTCTTCTCCAACAAGGAACAACCAAGGGTCCCGACTCAATGGGCGACCAACCCTATAATATTCTCTCTGAAGGTCTATCTGACGAAGAACGTCAAGCTATAATACTTAAAGCCTACCAACATGTTAAAGCATCATTTGAAAGATTTGTGAAGCCTACGGGACAAAAGACGGCTCCAGCAAAGAGCTGTAGAGACTTATTTGCAGCTTACCCTGAATATAAGTCAGGCAACTATTGGATCGATCCAAACGATGGGGATGTACGCGATGCGATTTTAGTATATTGTGAAGCAGAAAGGCGCGCAACTTGTATTATACCACAACCAAAGGAATCATCCATCATTTCTTATACTGGCGGAGACCATGAAGTTTGGCTCGGTGAAGTCAGTGGTGGACTTAAAATTTCTTACAAGGTCGACTCTAATCAACTTGGGTTCATTCAACTTCTATCGACTCATGCTACTCAAAGTATCACATTCCACTGTAAGAAAACCATAGCTTACCTGCACGACGAGAAGAGCTCATATAGGTAGGATAACGGTTTCACTGACAAGTAAAATTCCAATGCAATGCTTTATTTCTTATAGGAATGGATTGAAGCTGCTTACTTGGAATGATGCTGAACTAACACCTAAGGGTCCACAGAGATTGCGATATGAAGTTGAAATTGATGACTGCAAGGTACGCTTGGGCACATTTTCTTATTTAGATACTTATTTCCACTAATTAACATTTATTTTGCAGTACCGTTCCGATAAATGGGCCAAGTCCGTCATCAGCTATACGACAGAGAAATCACAAAGATTACCCATTGTCGATGTTGCCATTCGTGATGTTGGTGAGCCTGGTCAAGAGTTCCGAGTTGAAATTGGACCGGCTTGTTTCTATTAAACAACTTAGATAATTAACCCTATATAAATGTATATATATATATATAAAAACAATTGCTATGAATGGATTTTTTTAAATATATTAATTAAATAATGATACCTAATTTTAATGTGTAAGGATTAAATAAAACAATCGTTTCGTAATGCAAAAGACTCTCTTAATCATACTTAGTTTATATACAAAAAAAAGTAATTTGTTGCTTTCTTAAAATAAGTTAATAAGTACACTTAATTAGATTTACGAAAACGAAGTAATATTAAATCTACAGCTATATTTTATATCTCTACTTAAATTTTGATAATATTAAATAGAATTCAAATAATTGCATTTTTGTGTTCAATGTGTATCAATATAAATGTTGATTATCAATTTAAATCAACGTAAAGGCTTCACTGCGTAAAGGCGTCAATTTGCGAATAATTTGCTAATAAAAGAACAGCGAATTGTTTAGCAAATGTTGTTAAATCAAATTCAATGTTTAGTTTATCTCCGTATTTTAATAAGAAACAGTTATGGGAACAATAGAAAGTTTTTTTTTGTAGAATGTTATCTTCGAGGACAATACATCTGCAATTTTAATACTAAAGCTATTGGAACGAAAAAAAAACAAAAAATAACTTTGCTTTGGATTTTGCTAAATCCGATTAGTCGGATTATTGTCGGATTTTTTCTTAAAGTCTGTGGCTGTTTTTTTAGATTCGCGCCATTAAAATAAGTCAAATATTGAAGTTTTAAATATTGACACAGGCGCTCACCAGTCACGATACCGGTGTTACTGACAGCGTTACAGAAAAAAAACTGGCGCAAATGGCACTTTGTGATACGGGAATTCTCAATGCCAAAAAGCACAAATTCTGATTGGTTACAAATTTGTTTGTATGGAAATCCGGCTCGGCGCTCATAATGAATTTCGACCGAAAATCCTTCACTTCGTCGTTGTGGTATATGTTCAAAATAAACGGGATAAATTTTGAATTTGTGTAAAGAATGCATTTTTTTCAAAATATCATTGCCTGTTTCAATATTAGCGAGCTGTGATAGCAAAAATCACATTTTTATGAAGTCTTTTATTAAAAAGTATTTAACATTAGAGGTCTTCTTGTTATTCTGTGAATAAACAAATAATAGTACTGTTGCAAGTTTTTCCTATTTAAACGAACAGACAAAAAGTCTTTGCTGATTGGATTGATAATTTGTTGTCTAATGGAATTCCTGCTCTCAATTCTCCTACAAAATGGCAGTATAATTCATTGAACAACTTCATTGGAAGACAACACATGATGGAATTGGAATTTTTACCCCATAGCTTCTAATAGGAATAATTGGGAAATTCCGTTTCAATTCGTTGAAATGGCAATCGTTAAAAATAAGGAGGTGATTTTCTGCGTAAGCTTTAATTAATAATTAAAATATTTTTTGGGAAATCATGTTCATTTTCTATCATTGAGAACCCCGAATTGGAAATTTTCTTTTGGTTCTTGCGGCATTCATTGGCGAGTTGGTGGCAAAACAAAGCTTATGAATTTTAGAACGTTCTTTGTCATACAGGTACATGATTATACAAAACTATTAAAAATGTTTAAGTGTGGTTTCCGCAGAAGATTTTGTTTTTTTTACTATTCTTCACTGATCAAGATTAATTTTAGTAATGTAATGATTGCCATTCCACCTAACTGAAACGGAATTTTTCAATAATTCCTATAGGTAGCTAGGGGGTGACATTTCAATTCCATCATGTGTTGTGTTCCAATGTAGTTTCTCAATGAAAGCTATAACTAGGCCCATGGAGGTAAAATTTCAATTCCTTCATTTGTTGAATAACTTCATTGGCACACAACTCACAATGGAACTGACATTTTAACTCTATAGCTGCTCATTGGAATAACTGGAAGATTGCGTTTCATCTCGGTGTATGGCAACACTACTTCACAAAAATAAATCTTGATCATTGAAAAACAAAAAGTGATTTTGTGGGGAAACTAATACTAAAATTTCAAATATTTTTCGATATTCATGTACCTAACAGTTAAGTTATAAGAGCCGATGTTGAATGTGAACCACACCTAAGCGTCAAGTTTTTTTCTGCATTTCATTTGACATTTCTCAATTTCAGACTAACTCAATTTAAACCATGGAAAGATACACAATCAGGCAACGCGTTAAAGTCATCCAGGCTTTTTATGAAAATGGGCGTTCAAATCAAAATGCATATCGTGTACTTCGTAATTTTTTCGGTCAATTTAATCGTCCAAATGTGCGTGCAATCGGAAAAATCGTGCATTGAGCCACCCTGCTGTTCGCGATAGTGGAATTATTTGAAAGAAAAGTGTACGTCGAAAAGCCAGTAACGGTTCAAGAGCTAAAGGATGAGATTTTTCGGCACATAAACGGCATAGAACCTCAATTATGCCTCAGCGTCATTGAAAATTTGGACCATGGGATGGAGGTGTGCCGCCGAGGTCGCGGCGGCTATTTGGCCAATATTTTGTTTCACACATATTTGAACCATACGGTATTGTCACAATAAAAAGAAATGACAATAATTTCCTAAATAATTTGTGTTTTATTAAAAATCAACATTGGCCCTTAGAATTTAACCACCCTTTACATGACAAAGAACGTTCTAAAATTCATAAACTTTGTTATTACACCAACTCGCCAAAGATTGAATTTATAAAAAAGCCGCAAGAAGTAAACAGAATTTATAATAAGGATTTTCAATGATAGCTTTAACTGGGCCCTTAAATAGGAGGTCCCACTCTTTGTATCGAAAACAAATGTTAGCACACAAAAATAAATGGAGAACTTAGGTTTGTGGCCCTGTATGAGACGTTAATGCCAAATATTCACAAAACAGCCACAATTTTCTACTGTTGATCGACTATTTTAAAAGTGGAGTCAAAAAATCATTACGTTGTGCGACTGTGCGTGCATAATAAATTTTTTGTTTAATATGAACACAGTTTGACAGCTATTGATTATTAAATAAATTTCCCCAAAAATTCCAACAACTTACCCGATACAAACACCACTGGTTCTCCCTCATGATAATAATGGTTTACATCTCCAATAATTCACGCAAATAATTTGCAAAATCACCCTCATTTTGCAAATTCTATAAGTAAATGATATAATTAAAAGATTAAAAAAAAGAAATGCCACTTTTATTCATCAAAATAAAAAAACACATGTTTTAACAGTAAAACTATTGTTCTTAACATTTCCTCTCAGAAAATATCCCAAAACAAAAATGTCCTTGAGAATTTAGAAATTCCATGACGCAACTGACAACCATGACCGAAGGAATTCCCTACCAGCCAGGTGACGTTTCGCGATAAAATTGACAAATAACCTTGCCCCTGCGCTCTAGCCGACCACAACGAAAACTCAACAAACAAAAAAAAATTCAAAATTCAATCAAAAATACCCAGCGAATTGTGTACTGCTGCTGGGACCCATTCCGCAGTTCTAAACGTTAAGTCAATGAAGTCTGGGGTATACTTCAAGTTCGCGCTGTTACCGCGACTAAAGTTGTCTGGAAAAGATGTGAGTTTTCTTCCACAATAGTTAAATGTTATTCCACAAAATTTTAATTAATTTTAAACTCTTGCTCTATCTGTGTGTTGTTCCTCTAATTGTATAACAAATTCAAGAATATATTTGTGTTTTGCTGTTAAAATTGTGTAAGAATAGAAATGAGAATGTGCTGGTTTCTTTCAATTAATTTTCTATATGTCCAGACGGGGGACTATGTGCTTTCAAATATGTATGTAATTATTTTCCTTATGAAAATTGTGTCAACGTTATGCAGCACTCCATGCCCAATGGATACTGGGTGCAGGAGTTGCACAGTGCAATACGTGGAAAAATCAATACCAGGAGATACTAGTTCTGAGGAATGCTCATGAATTAATAACAACAAAGTTTCTCAAACAGTGAGAAAAAATCTAAGGAAGTAGGTTTGTAAGATGTAATCACCACCACCTATGAACGGGCGTGGAGAAATGTCACTAGTCATCCTGGGTGGTGAAGTTCTAGAATTTCACAAATTTAGGTTATTGTATCTAATTGGTTTGGGTTGTATAATGATGGGGACTTAGTTCTTCTCTTGTAGTTGCCAATGAGGTCAGTCATCTTAAAAAGGATCCATGTAAAAAAAAGTGGCGACGTGTACGTTGGCAAATAGTAATTGCTCTCAGACGTCGACAAGCACAATTTCAATGGCATGGTGAGGTTGGTTGTGGCGACAGATGATTTACAAGAAACAGCTGCTTCGGTTGCGCGTTTTCATTTTGCCATTGAGTAAATAACAATCAACTGAACAGCCAAAGCACGTGTCACTCGTGCAAAATCGATTATGATAGAAATAAAAGTCGTCCTTGAAATTCGGGACAGCAACAACCAGTATCAGCGATAAAAACTTGTCCAGGCATAATTGTTCTTCTGCGTCGGAGTAAAAATCGTCTGCACCTCTGAATGTGTGAAAGTCTTGATTTGTTGGTTTTTCATACGACATTAGTTTCAGTACACTGGGGGACAAAGGTATTCCTAGTACTCTACCGGGACATATTGTGATTACACCTACAAGTATCATTTATTCTAGTTTGAAGCTTGCCATAATCCTGCCGAAAATTCATGGTTATTTCATACTTATGATATACCTTATATCCAATAGCTTGCAACAAAATTTGGTATATAAAGTTACAAGGTGGGGCTTGTACTGTGTTCTAAGCAAGTTCCAAGCTTAAGGCTGAGCCATTCAAAACAGAATGTCATCTTGTTAGTTATTCGTAGACATATATTCCCTGACTCCCAGCTTAGTTAAACATTATGGTGCGTGTTTCGTGAGTTCCCTTAAGAATCTTTGATTTCTTCCCCGTCAATGCAAACAGGGCCCAAGATTAATCGAATGATTTTATACTTAAATCGACCAAGGATTCCTTTATTTTGAAACTGATAATGATTAATAGCCATAAAGTAGGACTAGGATAATCTCAGAGTAGCAGTTATTAGACCAGGTATATGTCGCTAAACGTCTCGGATTAATAAAATCCCCTCATACATTTTAGTGTACTTTCACCGTTACTGTGTACTGGGACAACGATGTTGTGTATGCTGTGACAGCATAAATTTGGTTTTGCTTCTCCCGTCTTCTTTTCTGTATTATCAAACGCTGTGGTGAGATTTGATATTGAAATACGATGAGAGCACGTCACCTCGGCTTTTATTCGGAATCGAAAGCATAGGTTAGCTCACTGCTAGCAAAACTTCTAAATTATCCTGTGCAAACAGCTTAGTTTGGGCTGAATGCCAAAACTAGATAAAGGGTAACATATGTTTTTATATATATAGTTATATCAGAAAAACGAACTTACAGCCATCTAACAACACCCCGAGATGACCATTTCTTCCATTTGTTTTTTTTTTTGTTCTGTAACGATATCAGTTATGAGCTGTTCGTGTAGTTTTAGGTGCCTGTCTATGAGCTGAAATTGCGTGTCAAAAAATGTAACAAGTCTATACGGTCGAGACAGAGATGTCCTACAAATCGTTGAGAAACTAAAGTTTGGATTTTTGATGTAAGGAGAGAATATAATATATATAAGGCAGACTACTCTTTTAATATAATTTAGTACGGTGCTTGTTTTGGGGCTCAGTGGCGCGAAGGTTAGTGCGATGAACTGCCGAAGGTCTGGGTTCGATGCCCACCCGTATGGGGTAGAATCGTTACTCCAAACACGAGGACAGCATTTAAAACCTGCTCTAACTTGCGCTTAATAGGGGATAGAGAGGGCTAGTATAAAATATCTCTTAGCTCTAAATGGGAATCTTAATTAGTCGTTGCGCTTATATGCAACTTATACGTAGACGTTACACATTGTTGCCATGATATATCTGAATCTATTGTGACTCCTACAAATTGCAATAGTTCCTCAGATTTAATGATTGTATTCTTCATTAAGATTTACGGTTCTATAGACTTATTATATTTTTGTTGCGTTAGTGTATAATTTGGGAGTGACGAATACCTTTATGTTCTGAATACCCTTTGTTTCATTTTTTTTTGTAAGCGTTTGATGTTAAAAAGTAAGGAATATATGAGATTTAAGAGTGTATTCAAGACTTATTTCATAGATCTTATCGTCTACGCTACATTTTGCAGAAACATTTAAGTTTGCTTGTGTTACTTATTTCCGAGTATCCTTCGTAATTTGATTATTTTTGTTTGTTTGGTTCGATAAAACTTGACTGCGAATAAATCTTCCACTCAATACAAGTAATTGTGTATGGAGTTTCTACAGACAGATTCTCTGTAGGGGTACCTAATGGATCAATTTACTCACACACACTTTTTCTGCTGAACATTAATGATCTTTTGAGCACAACTAACAATTTTTGATTTCAAACTGTAACCACTATCGCTGCACATTAGCAGAGACGCGAACAAATCTGCTCTATAAACTCAGATGTTCTAATGATTATACTATGGGGAAAAGAAAACCTTGTTCAATTCAACTCAAAGCAAACGCAGTATATAACATTTACGAGAAAGAACAAGTTTTCAGTTAGGCAAATGAAAATAGATAATACAGTTCTCAAATCAGAAAATCATTAACTGGGCATCAAAATTGGGTCATATGTATCACGGCCACAGCAAGTAATCTATATTGCCAAATCAGCAGCGTCCAAACTACGTTATCTTTTCAGAGCTATATATATATTTTACTCCAGCCCAGATTCTACTTTTGTATAAAGCACAAGTACGACTAGGTCTTGAATACTGTTCTTATGTTTAGACGGACTTTACTTGGCTCCATCCAATGACCTGCGATTCTTCTTACAGACTATTCTTCCCTTAATTCACATACGCAAAGCGAAGATTTGTAGGAGATCTGTCCTTTAACAACACAATTTCAAATAAGTTTTGTTACAGAACAAGAAAACAATGAAAGAAACTTCCAGAGTACATACAATCTAGAACAGTTCAAGAACAGAGTCAATAAATATCTGCAGCCATAATTTCAGGGCGCTCCGAAATCGATATAGGTTCGCCTGACCTACCCATACAAAAAATAAATAAACGAATGGTGGGAACACGTCAAGGTCGTACGCAACTTTCTCTTCCATAGTCAGTTGGACGTTCAGACAAATGTCAAGCATGAGGAAATTCGAAGATGTAGTTTGTAGTTTCGTTGGAACTAATATGCTGATAGTATATTACGGGTTATTTTTTAACAGTATTTTTTTTTAAATCGAATAAAACACTCGAATTTGCATCAAATATTCAATTTTTAATTGTAATCGATAAATAGGCCTTTGCCATTTACGTTTTAAGACAACTTCAAGTAAATGTTGTCCGCGGCTTCGTTTCAAATGGTCCATTCGGAAAGTCCAATATTGTGTCACTTTTTGGAGCATTTCTGCCTGTATTCCACGAATTACGCGTGTAATGTTATCCTGTAAGGCTCCAACGTGTTTGGCTTGTTCACATATACTAACGACTTTACATAAACCCACAAGAAATAATCAACAGGTGTTAAATCGCATGATCTTGGAGGCCAACTTAAAGGGCCATTTCGAGAGATAAGCTGCTCACCAAATTCATCCTTCAACATTTGCATTGTTTCACGAGCTGTGTGGCATGTGTCTTGATGAAACCACATGTCAACCAAGTTCAACTCAGCCAACTGGGGCGCTGATGGTACAGTTTCTTCTTCGTCTTTTACCACACCAAACTGTCGTTTTTTCGGGATGCATCGGTAGTTCTTGTTTGTGCGACAGTTTTGCTTATTTACGTATCCGATGAGCTAGAAAAGGGCCTCATCGCTGAACACAATTTTTCGATAAAACAGCGGATTTGCACATTTTTTACAGAGCACGAATTTGGATAGTAAATTTCAATTATTTGCAATCGCTGCTCGTTTTTTAGTCTTTCCTTTATTAAATGGCAGAGTATACTGAAAACTTTTCACTTTGACAGATGACGTTTGGACGCCATTACTTATCAGCGCTGCTAATCTGAAAAACGTAACTCTTAAAAAATCACCACTGCCGTTAGTTCCTAAACATCTTTTTCGCTATCATCGTAATGTTGAAATCTATCAAAATCTCGAGGTCGAAGTTTTTTACCAAAAACAATATTTTCTCGTTGTAAGAGAAAGTTAAAAAGAGATCTCAGATTTTTTTTTTAACATTTTTTAATATTGATTTACGTACACCCCGCTTAAAAATGGTAATTTGTAAACAAATAGGTTATCGAACAGGTTTGCAAAGCCAAAGCATAGCTTTCGAAACATAGAATTTTGGCAAATTCTATGAAGGGAATTCTGATTCGATTTTTTTGACAAGAGCATTTACAAACAGTTATTAAACACTTCCGAAAACATAGATTTTTATCAAAAAAGACGCTATCAGTCAATACAAACAACAACTTTACATACTTTAAAAAACTTGTCCACTGTACCTACCTACTGTCAAAACACATCTGACGTCAACTGTGCCCATATTCATAACACACTACAGGGTGGTATAAGAGCTTTAAAGTATTCTTTCCAGCACGTGTATTTTCTTTATTGATATAAATAGTCATGTTTATCAATGAAGAACTTTTTCAATGTGGGAGGATCAATGCGACGGACTTATTCTTCAATTATACCCCATGAATACTGTTATATACCTCGAAATACACAAAAAATACAAAATCAATTCCAACGATAGCAATGCAACGTTGACAAATTAGTATCATGCACGCGTCTGTTAGAATTTGTATCTTCCGTTCACCTATAGACTTTATAATGTTCTATTTTTGGGAACCGCAAATTAATTAACCGCCAAACGGAGATGGGTTTGGTTTCTACAAGAAAAATTTCAAATTACAAATGCGAATCAGTCTGCACTTTAGGCACTATTTGCTTATGTACAGATTGCGGAAAAGATAAAAAAATGCAGATAAAAAAGTGCAACCGTTTTTGTGAGAACTGTTTTTTTTAATGCCGTTGAATGATGGAGATAGTGTTTAATAACGAACGTTTTTCTTAAGCACCGTACGGGTTTGATTATTTGTGTGTAAGTGTTTCCGCATTGATAATGAAAGTGAAGGAATGGTGTCTCGGAATGTTTTTAATTACGAAGAATTTCTTACAACTGTTTGTCTGTTAATTAAGTTTTATAGCATTCTTTATAGTTAACTGATTTGAATGATTATATAACACAAAATTGTATAACACAAAACTTTGTATCTATCAACCAGGTTCTGAATTTTAAGAAGACCCATGTAGGGAAGTGGTGAGTGATTTATTCGTAATCACGTTGGTACATTGACAAAAGTTCATGGGTCATCACTAGTATTAGCTCTGCTAAAGGGCAAGTATGTAGGTGAAATGATTTTCTTAGAAAAGCAAATCTACATGTGCGGATTTGTCCTTACTTTACTATACATGAACCAACCAAACGTAGTACGTACACAAAAATGATTTTTGTATTTTCCAAATAGGGTTGTAATATTTAAGTGCGCGGAAAATATTTATCATGATTGTAGGACCTCAAACTTGTTTTCAGCTTCAGTTAAATTTTTCTATAGATGTTCTGTTCTTCAGAATTTTTATTTTAATATATTAATTGCTTATTTTCTTTATCACTTACAAGGTTTGTATAATAGGTTTCAGTTAGCATGGCTAGAAGCTCTCAGTACCTGAAATGTGAAAATATGCCACAGAAATTGTCGAGTTAAAGGTGGACAGTTTGTATCTGGTAAATGAAAAATTGTATAGGTTAGAAAAAGTGCTCATTTTGGTTGTGAGAACACGTTGCAGAAAATTAAAGTCATTTTGAATGTCGTTTTTTAATGATTTGTATTTTCTTTCTCTCTTATTGTACGAACAAAGACCTAGAACTAAACATTCGATAGCTTTTTTTTGTTGAACTTTCTTAAAGAAAGGCACTAACAAGAATCATTTCAACTCGAGATTTTTTTCAGCAAGTTTTTCCTACAGCTCAATTTTTTAGTAATATAGTAGGTACGAAAAAATCGAATTCCATATTATAATCAAACCGAATTGGCAATATAAAAATAAAATATAATGGTTTTTGAAAAATCTAAACTTTGCGAAAACGGATTTTATGATTGGTATTAACTTTAACTCGTATATTATTACTTATGTTTTTTTTTACAAAGCTAAATATTACCAAAAAATTTAAATAAAAGAATTTTGTATATATATGTATGTATGTACAATGCAACGGGTTGTTTTTTTAGAGGTTGGATTTTTGAATAGATATAAAACTGACATTTTGAGGTTCAATCGGACAACCATAATGTCATTTATGTTCAGTTTGGTTTGCCATTTAATCATTAACAGGTTGATAAATGAATACCGCTTGCAAATCGTGCAAATTTATTTCGAAAATAATGGTTCAGTTTGCGAAATTTACTGCAAGCTCCGTCCATTTTATGGTCGAAATAATCGACCATCAGAGCAATTGATTCGGTTAACCATGGATCGTTTTCGCACTACGTTTATTCTATGTGATGATACGCATCCGCAGAGAAGTCGAACAGTGCGCACCGAAGAAACTACTGCCGCTGAATCGATTCGCCACCGTGCACTGCCGTTGGAACTTTGTCCATCAAGTTTATCGAAGATTTTGCGCAAAGATCTTGGCTTACGACCATACAAGATCCAGCTTGTGCAAGAATTAAAGATCTTGGCTTACGACCATACAAGATCCAGCTTGTGCAAGAATTAAAGTCGCGAGACCATGCAATGCGCCGTGATTTTGGTGTATGGGCCGAAAATCAGATTTATCCGATGCTGATTTTCATCGCAAAATGTTGTTCAGTGATGAAGCTCATTTTTGGTTGAATGGCTAAGCCAACAAGCAAAATTGCCGCATTTGGAGTGAAGAGAAGTGAAATGAGACCCTTGAGACGCCATTACATCCACAAACTGACTGTTTAGTGTGCTCTATGGCCTGGTGGAGTCATTGGGCCATATTTCTTCCGAAATGATGATGGAGTATCAGTTACCTTTAACGGAGACAGGTATAGAGCCATGATAACCGCCTATTTTGTTCCCGAATCGGATGGCATGAATGTGAATGAGATGTGGTTCCCACAAGACTGCGCTACGTTCCACACAGCGCACGTCATAATCGATTTATTGAGGGAAACATTCGATGAGCGCATAATTTCGCGGAATGGAGCTGTGAATTGGCCACCAAGATCGTGTGATTTGACACCATTGGATTATTTTCTTTGGGGATATCTGAAGTCGATCGTCTACGCCAGCAAACCAAAAACGTTAGGGGCTCTGGAAGCCAACATTCGTGGCGTTATTGCCGACATACAGCCCCAAATGCTCGAAAAAGTGGTTGACAATTGGACAATTGGACATCTTGACTTGGAACCACCCGCGGCGGCCACATGCCCGAAATCATATTCAAACATTTATGGCATAAAATTATCCTTCCATGGATGGACATTAAAACGATTTTCTTTTGATTTATATCAATTCTATACCTCTAAAAAAAACAACCTCTACATAAAAATATTCTCTGATTGAAATAAATTTAAAATCAATGTTGCTATTGACAAACTTTAACAATGCCTTATAGATAGTTTTAGCCTAGAAATCTATGAGCGGAATATTTAGTTTAAACCAATAACGGAACACTACTATTTTCTGCACCAGGAAGATTTCTATCAATACCAATCATAATTTAAAGTTGATTTCGC
The DNA here is from genome assembly GCA_949824845.1 of Rhingia rostrata. Classification (NCBI taxonomy): domain Eukaryota; kingdom Metazoa; phylum Arthropoda; class Insecta; order Diptera; family Syrphidae; genus Rhingia; species Rhingia rostrata. The sequence continues at coordinate 158,519,614 of OX463755.1, read as the reverse complement.
AAGGAGCAAGAACGTACGACCAGTCGTGTACGCACCACTCATTCAGAAAGATTTTTTGTTTACTGCCCTAGACTGAAGTTATAAAGAGTTTCCCAATAAGAGCGAGTATTGAAATGGATAAAAACTGTGTGTGAGGTATGCAACTATGTAGGGAACATGAAATCTTTTAAATGTCAGCAGCGGAGATGTGAGAGGTCCAAATGGCCCGAGTTATGTCAATTTTGAGGGCATCAGTCTATTGCGACTTGTTGGCACAGACCTGCGAAAACCGCACAAAAAGAAGCCTAAAGGGGTCGAATCAGACGATCTTGGTGGCCAATTCACATCACCTCCGCGAGAGATAAGTCTACCCTGAAATCGTTCATGCAGAATTTGGCGTTAGCTGTGTGTACGAAGCGCTTTCCTGCTGAAATCGCTTGTCGTCCACTTACTTATTGATCGTCAGGTACGCCATTGTCCACCGTCAAAATTTGGCCAACGACGACGCTGCGCCAAAATCCGAACCATGCAGTGGATGAAATGCTAATTTGTGAACCTGGGTTAGCATCAAACCTTATATGTATGTTTATTTTCTTTGTTAACATTCATCAAAAAAGCACCTCGTCGCTAAAGATGAAGTTTCGGTCAAAACTGAGCTCCTCTTCTAAACGCTCCAAAGTCCAGTCAGGGAACAAACGGCGTTGTATATACTCATTGACTTTGAGCTCCTGAGTCAGTTCTTGTACTAGTGCATGTTCAATTCCCGAGACAAAATTGACAAGTTGAAATGCTTAATCGTGTAACTTGCATTGGTGATTTGGCATCGATGACTGAATAATACAGACACCATAACAACATGGCCACCACAGACTATCGACTTCAGCCTGTCCTTATTGGAAAACACTTTATAGGAAGAATTGGTTGTAGGTGTACCATTATCATAGAAGGTACCTCTTTTATCGAATTCGATGGAGAATTTCCTCAAAAGATTTTAGCAAAGAAGTCGTTAGTTTATTAGTTAAAACGTTAAATAGTTAGGGTTCGTACTCACTGTCCAGGTTACTCATTCACTTTAATGTGAATTTAACGAGAAATGAATCAATGAAAATTATTGTGAAACAAAAAAATCACTTGTGTTCTTTTGTCGTTTTTTTTAATAAATCGGTTTAATAATTCATAAGCTACATTTGTAGGTTCCCAAGGGGGATCAGCAGTTGACAACCACTGAGATAAAAAAAACGATTATAATCTGATTTCTTTTTTTAACCACTACACCAAAATAGAGGTTATCTGAATGCTCCTGGGATATGGATTAAGTTTAACAAAAACCTTAACTGAAAAAAACAGATATGTGTATTCTTTGGTCGTTGTATTTGATTTTTGTTTGCAACTGATTTTGCTCCATTGACAATAGTCACCGTTGCGTTAGTTGGGTTAGATTTTAAAGATTCTAGACTCTCAGATGGGACATATTAGCGATTAGCTATAAGTTTCAGTGTACCTGAAGAGATGATATTGATACCTGAAAACGATGATATTTCTGTATTGGTGTGGTAGTCGTTCTATTCACATTTTGCTGAACTGAACGATTTGCATCAAAGGGCTGTAGGTCGTCATAGTAATGACTTCCAAGGAATTTTATTTGAGAGTGCTCGTCATATTGTCTCCTTTTCGACTTTAGGCTTTGTTTATGTATTTCCATCATACAAAAAATGCTTACTTACAGAAAATCCTGCTATCGCTTAGCTGGCATTTAAATAATTGTCCTTTTCAGTTTTTTTTAAGTTGGCCCCGTTTTGTTTAGGCCAAAAGAAGTTGGTACTTGTCGTGTTGAGTCATTCTAGCCGTTATTTCTTTCGACCAAGCTACTGGGAAATTTTCCCTGCTCTCGGTTAGTGAAACAAATGTGACGTTCCTTGGCTGGTTAGATCGTCTGTTCCTTGTTTTCACAATATTATTATGTCCTGGCTCCGAGATTAATTGGATCTTGCTATGATTGCATAAAGCCTTTGACTCTGCCCGTCAGCATTCAACAATTCGATATCTAACTATATTTGATACCAACAAAATTTTTGTCATTTACCTACTCACGTAGGGATATCCTCTTTGTTAGTGTGGGGTATCACGAAGCCACCTATCAGTGACAATTCTTCATGTGACAATCTTTCCTGCCTTTGTACCGCAAACAATTTCAGCCAAGTCCTTTTTGACTTTTGAGAGCCTATGATAGTTTTGGCATATCATCGCTCCTTCTACTTTTATCTTCCGACGCGACAACATCTGGACTCGAGAAAACAACAACTCCTGAATTATTTATACGTTTAAGTTAATTTGTTTTTTATAATAAATATTGAAGTTTAAAGACACTAAACATTTAATTTTTGAATGTGGGATACCCTTCTCCAACATTATTGGTGACCCCCGCCGTGTTTCGAGCGGATTAAAAAAAAAAATAACCACAAAAATGATTCGTTCGCTACCAGGCGTAGACAACGCAACTCCGAACAAACAAGAGGAAGTTCCTAACCTTACCAGCAGGAGCATGGAAGTCAGACAGCAGCACCATCGCTTAACAGTCTGGATCGCATCACCTGAACTCTGGTTTGCATCGTTGGAATCTCAGTTTCAGTTTCACCGCATCAGCTCAGACTTGCCTGAATTCCATTGCGTGATTAGCAATTTTGAAGGAATTCAGGACATCTTGCATGTGCTAGAAGATATATTGCTCCACCCACAAGATAAAGACAGGTATATTTCAGTTAAGTAAGCCTTACTTAACCGTTTTTCAATTTCAAAAGAACTTGGCTGAAGTTGTTTGCGGTGCAAAGGCAGGAAAGATTGTCACGTGAAGAATTGTCACTGATAGGTGGCTTCGTGATACCCCACATTAGGTATTTACAGTACTTAAGCCCATTCGGTAGCTTTTATTATGTTTTTATGAATTTCGCTCAGGGTACACTACATGATTTTGTTAATGTGAGAAATGTGTGTAACGATTTTTTCAAATAGACTTCTTAGACTATAAGATTTTTATTTTTTTATCATCGGTGTAGATGTTTTTGTTTTTCAAGGATGATACCAAATAATGTCACGAGCATTTTTGTTCATCGTTAATTTGTATTCTGACATGACATCGAATTAGTGGCAATGGGTTATATACCCACACATTATTTTTTTATATCAAATTGTTTAGATTGTTATCAAAAGTTTTTGTTTTTATATTTTGCAATTAGCTCTAGCTAACATCCTACAGTTCATGTTGTTTGATGTTGATATCTACTATTCTGTGCCTCTTAAGGCGAGTTCTGTCGGAGTAGTAGTGTCATTCGCTCTACATGTCCCAGCCATACTAAACGTCTAAAGCGGGGGTTTTATTTGACAAGGTCTTTATGGTTATACAGCGCGTACTATTTTTAGGTGAATTCATCTTTCTGAAATTTCTTTTACTCAAAGCGACCAAGGATTTCCTCATCCACTTTTGATACAGTCCATGCTTAAGACTTTGGGGATTTTGTTAAACGAATAACGTGATATGTCCAGCTAATCTCCAAATGCATGCTACGGGTATTCCCAACGGAGCATAAGAATCGCCCTCTAGCCCGGCATATCTTACCAAAACAACATCGGTATGGACAATTGAATTCCATTGCAATAATAGTAACTAATATCTTTGGGAGTCCAACTAAAAATAAAGAAGTAAGCAGGTATCTACCACAACCCTTCCATTACAATTAGAGTGACAGTGATGGTGCATCAGATAGTGACGAAGAGACACAAATATATCATGTGGTGGTGATTTCTTTAGGAGTCGAGCCAATACTAAAGAAGCAACCAGGTTATGATTTCTCTGATTAAATAAACTAAAAAAACAACTCTCTGAATCCCTGCATGAATGCCCCATTGACCTGCAGGTATATGGAGCAAACATAAGTTGGATGCCACAACTAATGGTATCGAATCAACCCTATCAACATACTCATTCCTATATTCTCTTTCATAATAAATGCAATCGCACCTGTTACTCATTTGGCAAGCTCATTCAAATATTTAGCAATCCCCTTGTCAGCACACACTTGCCCGAAGTGTTTTATTAAATTTGATTTGCAATTGTTTTGAATTCCGTTATTTTAATTTTAACTTATTACCCAGACGACCCATTGTTATCAACTAGAGCTGAGCTAATATGCGATTGTGTTTGTTTTGAATGAATTTTTCTAAAAGAAGCACAACAATCATCGGCGTCCGTGTACTTTGCTTTGTTTTCTCTCAACTGCCCCCTGGTTGGTGAATGATGCCTTTCAGCTGTATTAATACATTACTTCTGCTCTCGGTCACTAGTAAAGCATTTTCCTTTGATTTGTCAAGAGTCTAAACGTCGCCGTACTGAGTGATAAGAGATCTGTCACATGAATAAAGTCTCCATTCGAAACGCGGGTTATTTTTTTGATTTCTTGTTTATCTTATCGCCTGTATAAGCTTTCATGGACGCTATGGAAACTAATAACGTGTGCAAATGTCTTCAGGGCCATTTAACAAAAAAAAAAAAAACATTTTGTATTTCGAAAAAAATAATCGTTTTCAGAAAAATGTCACCCGCTATACGAATTCAATGACAAACGGGACGTGAACAAATTCTAAGCGCATAATTTAGCTCATTTGCGCGGCATTACAAAAAGTATCTATCGGAGATACTCCGGCGTGCATGTGTATCTGCATCTGTATCATAAAATATTAAAAAGATAATCCGCTTAGATAATTCCGATGTACCAACGGACGGTTGATTTTGATTTTTTTTTTCGTTTGGCACGGGCGAGAGTGGATACAATTTCTATTTCTAGTGGTGTGCATATGCAGTGAAGTGCTCCTCGACGAAACGCTTCCTACTCTATGCCAGCGTTGCACTGCATTTCAATCAGTTACGATAGCGCATTGAAATTGTGATTTCCGAATTAAATTACTGTGTATGGTGTGAAGCACATACATACGAAATATTAGAAATGTGATGAGGTATTAAGGCTTCACCAATAATCGGTCGTGATTTGAAGAGAAAATGATTAAAATATTTTTAAATTCATATTAAAGCTTAAATTACTTTTCATATTCGGTACACTTGTTTGGCTTGATAATTAAGGCAGAGTTACTATTTTAAAGAGTTCGTATGAATCAAATACTATTTTGAATGCTTTTATGCTTATCGGTCTTCGAAGTGAAAAACATTCAATATACAAAAAGAAATTAAGATAAAAAAAATCAAAATGTACTGTCAACAAATCACTAAAATTTAATGAGTATACATTGCTCTGATGGGGCTGGAGTAACTAACTGCCTTCAGTGGGTCACTTTAAGTTCTCTGAACTCGGATTCTGTTCGTGCACACTACTGACGCTCTGCGTAGTTTAGCTTCTAATACTATACCCATGTCGCTGTATAGCTAGTAAAGTTCAACAAATTTGTTGGTCAAAACGACCAAGGACTTCTTCATCAGCTTTTGGTGCAGTTCCTGGTTCAACGCCGTAAAGAAGGAGTCAGGTGATCAGGGTCTTATATGGGGTCTCTTTAGTAGTTCGCGAAAAAGCTTTACTGACGCTCTACATGGTTTATCTTTTAATACTATACCAAAGTCGCTGTATAGATAGTAAAGTTAAAACAATTTGTTGGTAAAAACGACCGAGGACCGAGTGGGGTGATCAAGGTCTTATATAGGACCTCCTTAGTAGTTCACGTAAAGGCTTTTTTATTAAGCCCTAGCCGAAAAAAATAGCGGTTTGCGAAATAAATCGTTATTTGATTAAATCGTTATTTAGCGATTGAAACTATTAGAAAGTTCTGCCCAATTCATCGATATAGCGTTTTCCTTCGGGAGACCCAGTAGGGCGATAATCCGGCAAATCAGCCCTGTAATATTAACTGTTAAGAAAAGCTTATTTCAACTAAGACGTTTGGAGACCGACTTTGGTCGCTTTGTTCTATTTAAACCCAAACGCGGTGATGAGATCTCCTATCAATATCGTTGGTAGTTGCACATATTTATCGAAGATTGTGCCCTGTTGTTAGCCATGGAGATTTTTACAATCATCTCGTCTAAATCATTTTTTTAATCACATGGGTGATTAAGCAGCAAAAAGTCTTCATCGTCATCCTGCAAAAACGGTCGAGTTTTGGCAGTATACTAAAGCTCAACACGGCTTTTTATAGTTCGTCTCTATAAAACTGACGTATGCGGTTTTGAAATTAATGAATAACCTGATGGATTTTTTAGTTCCAGGATAGAGAAAACGACCACATTCATCTACTATTTTGTATTGTCATTGATAAATGGAATTCTTGGCCTTTTTAGATTTGGTTACCATAATAATTTGTTCATTAAATAAATACATTTGCTAAATATGTGTTTAAATAAAGATTAAATAAATTTGTGTTATTTGCCGTCGCTTTTACAAAAAGTATCGAAACAAGTTATGTATACATTTTGAATATTTATATTTCGTTTATATACAATTTTTTTTTTAAATTGAAAATTAAATTTTGAAAAAATTGGAAAAAGTTTTTATTTTTTATAAAGTTTTTGAACAAGGATGGTGGGTACACAAACAATTGTAGCTCTTTCATATTTTTATTCTGATTGGACAAGCATTGGTGATGTTCCATTCTCCAGGCATACTTTTAACCGACCAAATAAAGAAACCGCAATAAATGTCGGAGTTTTTCATCGTCCTATTGCTTGCCTATCCCATATTGTTTCCTTGGTACTTTGTTACAACTCTGCTTTTCCGTTTAGTATTCTCAAATTTCAGTTTCAGATACGAACGTAGTTGTCCTTTTTTCGTTGGCAATGACCCTTTGTAATCTAATCCGTCATTTCATAAGCTTTTGGTTGCTTAGCCCAAAGCAGGTCCAGGATGTCCAGATCTATGATTGACAATGATTTCTTGTCTTACTGGGACGTACTTATGTCAGCTTTCCGTATTTAATTTCAATCTCATACATTTTTCTTGTGATCCATGAGTTCTCTTTAAATTTGATTAGTGTCAAATAGTATTTCAACCTTTTGACTGAAAACAAAGGACACAAACGATTTGTATCGGATTGCTGCTTTTGCCTTATAAATTTTCTTTGCTAGTTTGTCTGCATGTTTACTACTTACTTACTTAAGTGGCGCTGGCGCTACAGTGGGGAATGAACCTGGTCCTCTACCAACATGCCTCTCCAATTAGCCCGGTCCTTAGCTAACTTCATCCAGTTGCGCACTCCAAGTTGGTTGGGGTCGGTTTGTACTTGTGCGCGCCACCTAAGGCGAGGTCTTCATCTACTGCTTCCGACGTCTGGCTGGGAATCGAAGACTCTGCGGAGTATTGGTGTCCATTCGTTCTACATGGCTAGGACAATCTTAAACATCCAATGCGATTTTTTTTTGACCAGGGGCATGTGGCATGTACAGCTCGTATAGTTCTTGGTTGAATTTTCGTCTCCATAGCCCGTAAACACAAACGGGACTGAAGATTTTTAGAAGATTTTCCCTGTCAAATCGACCAAGAATTTCTTCATCCGCTTCTGAGATGGTCAATGTTTCAGCGCCGTAGAGCAGGACTGGGATGATCAGGGTCTTATAAAGGATCTCCTTAGTAGTTCGAGTGAGGGCTTTACTTCTAAATTGCCTTCTTAGCCCAAAAAAACAGCGGTTGGCAAGAGTATTTCTTCGTTTGATTTCTGACGAGATGTTGTTGTCAGAGGTAATAGCGTAGCCGAGATAGACAAATTTCCGTACTACCTCAAAGTTATATCTGTCAATGGCGACGTTCTGCCTAATTCATCGATGTTGTGTGTCCTTTCGTGTTGACAGCATATACTTTGTCTTGCCCTCATTTACTGCTAAACCCATTTTTGCAGCTTCCTTCTCTATACTAGCAAACGTGGCTATGACATCACGTTGGATCCGATCAATGATGTCAATATCGTCGGCGTATGCTAGTAGTTGTACCGATTTTTGGAAAATTGTGCCTCTGGCGTTGGCTCGTGAGTTTTGCACAATCCTCTCAAAAATCGGTCATTTTATTAATAGCGCTATCACAGAAATTGATGTTGATCATGCAACTGAACGATTTATTACGCCATATAAACGTTCCAACTATTTACCATCAGAAATCGTTTGTTTTCTAGGAAATGTTAGTTGCGGATGGTCAGTCAAACGAACGCTACAAAATTGTAAGGCTCTAGACACCTTTATAATTTCTTTTATTGAATGGCGTTTAATTCGTAACAGTAATTCGTTTTATTTGTCAAATTTATATCAGCTTGGGTATTAATTATAAATCAATTTGTTTCATATCACAAGCCTGTCATAAATTGTGAATTACTCGACATTATCATACAATATTATAATGACTACAGATCTGCAAAAAATTGTTATGGCGAAAAGTACCTGCGTCAAGGAATCGCAGGTACTTGTCATACAAATGTGTTTTATTGAAGAAATCTTCAGTTATCAAATATGCCATTTAAGCCATTATATATTTGAATTTTGATCCAACAATTAGATACCGCATACGTGATGACGGGAAATGTCTTGATAAATCGAATGGGATACAATGCTAAATAATTGATTCGTTCACGTAATCATGCATAAATAATTGTGGCATCAATATATTAACCTAGCTTATTGCAGATAAATGAAGGCTTAATTTTAATGATGTATTATAGTTAAGACCTTCTGTTAAGATACTAAGCCCCGAAGTATGCATAAGATCAGGACGAAGTAGGCTGATCTCCAAGTGATGGTTGCTATAAGATATGAAGGTCCAAATGAAGTATATTATACAATCAACTATCTCACTAAAATAAAAGTCTTAAAACATTCCATTATACACGTTTTAGATGCGGATTTAGTCAATCTATGCTATGTGTTATTTATCAGAGGGTTGCGAAGGCATTTGCCTCAAAGAGATCGCAATTTGTGAAAATGCCAAAAACAGTCTGAGCAAATAAAAGAGATAAATGGGACATAAACTTGTATAAAATTTCCTTCGCAACATTTATTACGTTTTTTGAAATAATCATCGTTTAGTTTTAGCAGCAATGAAAAATCGATTATAGATAAGAATTTAAGCAACGTTGCTTAGAGCAAATTTAAATATTTAAGCATGCTTAACTCAAAAACCTCTGAGAAAGAAAATCTAATAAATACGCTTTTGACACAAACTCTATAGAAAAAAAAAAAAAAAAGGGAGTGAGGTATATATGCCGTACGATAGTTTGATGTTCTTATAGCGATATACATTTATTATTATGACAGTATCGGATATTGGAAACTGGAAACTTTCTAATGAGTCAATCAGAATCGTTTGCCATTTGATTTAAATAGATAGGTGGGAGGAGACTTTTTGGCGACATGATTTTATAAAGATTCGATATCTCCGTACAACTACTTCAAACATATGTAATATATTTCGAGAGATGATTTTATAGTTTTGAGTTCTTCAATTTGACAAGTAATAAATGTTCAGAACATTGCATTGTTAGAGAAACCTATATAGACTTCTACAGAAAGGCTGATGAGTTTATGTAAGCAAAAGAGAAGTTTGTTGAAATAATTTAATTGTGAAACTGAAAGGGATTCTCTTTAAGCGAAGTTCTGGAACGACAAAATTCTTTAAATAAGTGTATACAGCGATTGTTACAATCCGATAGCTTTCTTAAAAAATATATCGGGAAAATCCACCTTGTTGAAGCTGTATACCACCTTTACTTAAGCTGAGCTTAGTTCCGTCTCATGGATAATTTTCGAAAATGTGTAGTTTTTGACCAATCAAACTCACGGATGAAAGTGTCATTTTGAGTGTTTGCTTGCCAACAATAGACGTTAGTGGGAATATTTATTTAAATTTAACTTAAAAAACTTCGGAGTCGGCATAAAACAGTAGGTCCCGCCATCGTGCTTGAAGTACACACGCACACATGACTGGTTGTGAGAAGAAAGCTAGGCCCTGGCTACTAACGAGCCTTTTGCGCCACAAATTTATTTATTTAAATTAAAAGAACTAGTGGTGGGTGTATGATTGGGTCGTAGGTTATTTTTTCTTGTGCATTCGAATTTATTTGGGAGGTATTGTTAATAATGGAAATTGAACTAATTTTGGCGACAGAGAATAATTGTTTTCTAGATGACCATGGCTCAGAGGAATGCTTAGTTGACTGCTAATCCAAACGCTGCACGTTCAAGCCCCAGCTTCGGCAGCATTCTTTTTCTACAAAAATCGCCAGCTTATCTGAGGCAACCTGTGCGATAATATGGGAGAATATAAATCTATGTCTCCTCCTCTGTTCCACGTAGGCTTATGTTATATGGCTTTTCTTCTATGTGTCTATCTGTCTCTCTCTGTTGTATTAATGTCTTTGTCAGTCCCAGCCGATGGCCTCAGTCGCCAGTGCTGTTATGTGTATGTAGTTCGTTGCATTCCTGTGCGATGTACAGTGATGTCAATAATTATTTTCTGTTAGTGGTCGGACTAAACATTTTTTGGAAATTTTTGTACATAAAATTTCACACACCTTCGGCAAAATGTTTTGACCTAGAGTCTATCTTAAAAACAATCTACGCCATGTAATGTTTTTTTTTTATGACGTAATTGACCCATTATTAGATATGGTTTCTGAAAATTAACATTTTGCGGTCTAAAATTTTGTTACACAAGGCTGCGTTTTTATACCCTATCCCATAGGGGTATAATAGTTTTGATACATATGTTGTAACCTAGAGAAATAATTGAGTTAGACACACTTTCAATTATTTGGATCGACTCAGAATCGCTAGCTGACATGATTTATCGATTTCTTATATAAAAATTAGTTTTATAAATAGCCATAGCTATTGACATAGGTAAGTCATTGGGGAATATTGACTTACCGGACATGTTTTTGAATCCGCTTACGGCTACGCACTTACTTACTTAAGTGGCGCTACAGTACGGAATAAACCTGGACCTCAACCAACATGCCTCTCCAATTAGCCAATTAGGTAATTGCCTCCAGTTGCGCACTCCAAGTTGGTTGAGGTCGGTTTCTATTTGTGCGCGCCACTTAAGGCGGGGCCTTCCTCTACTGCATCCGACGTCTGGCTGGTAATCGAAGCCTCTGTGAGTCAGTTATTGGTGTCTATTCGTTCTACATGTTCTAGCCATCTTAAACGTCCAATGCGGAGTTTTTTTTTGACCAGTGTACCAGTATGGTAATACTAGTACCGATTCTTGGAAAATTTTGCCTCTGGTGTTGGCTCGGGAGTTTTGCACAATCCTCTCAAGAATCAAATTGAAGAAGTCACATGACTTCTGAAACCTTGCCTAAATCCTTTTTTGGTATCGAAGGTGTCGGTGAGGTCGTCCATCGTCATCCTACACAAACGGACTAGTTTGGACGGTATATCCAAAAGTAGACATGGCTCTGTCTCTATAAATGCTGTCGTATGCGGCTTTGAAATCGATGAATAGGTGGTGGGTATCGATTTGGACTTCTTTGGATTTTTCCAGGATCTGCCGAAGTGTGAAAATTTGATCGGTTGTGGACTTTCCTGGCCTAAAACCACATTGATATGGGCCAAACAGGTTGTTGGTAAACGGTTTCAGGCGTTCACGTATTACGGCAGAAATGATCTTGTTGAGGAGACTTATGCCTCTGTATCTGGCGCAGATTAGAGGGTCTCCAATTTTGTGGATCGGGAAAAGATACTGAGGTTCCATTCTTTAGGCATACTTTCTTCCGACCAGATTTGGCTTATGAGTTGGTGGATGTTAGTTACCAAGTCATCTCCGCCGGATTTATAAAGCTCAGCAGGAAGGCCGTCATTTCCGGCAGCCTTATTAAGCTTGAGTTTAGATATTACTATCCTCACTTCACTCAGGTCGGGTGGTTGGCAGTTTTCGCTGTCGTCGCCAATATTGAATGGTTCTGCCTGACAGTGGAATCTTGTTCGTCATCCCGTTTAAAAACGTTTTACACATTGGTAAAACTTGCGAAGATCATTCCTGGAGTGACACCTCTCTATATCCTCGATCGCGCGCTTCTCTTGCTTTTTTTTCTTCTTTCTGAAAAGCCGGTGTTCTTTCCTTCTTCTCTGCCTATAGAGCTCAATGACAGCTCTCGTCTCTACCTGAAGCTTAGCCTTGTAGGCCTCGTTCTTGGCTGCAAGCATCTGTCGGCATTCCTAATCAAACCAGGGGTTTCTTGCTGGTGGGCGCGAGAAACCTAGCACATCAGTTGCCGCTGTTCTAACGGCATGTTGGCATCGTTGCCATTGTTTTTCCACATTCGATGCTGGTGGTATGGTTTTAATTGAGAGGTTAAGGAAGTGGCGTGGTGGATATCCGCATTCTAACCTTGGCTGCAACAAGGTAGTGGTCCGAGTCGATGTTAGGTCCTTAGAATGTTCGGACATCGGACAATATGATCAATTTGGTTGACCGTTCGTTGATCTGGAGACCGCCATGTCCCCTTATGGATATCGAGGTAAGGAAACCGCGGGCTGGCTATAGTGACATTCCGCTCCGTAGCGAAATTAATTAGCCTAAGTCCGTTACAAGACGTGTTGTCGTGTAGGCTATGTTTTCCGAAAATACCGCTAAAGATGTCTTCTCTTCCTACCTTCGCGTTAAAATCACCGAGCACGATTTAAATATCGTACTTCGGTAGTCGCTCATAGGTTTTGTCAAGGAGCTCATAGAAGCAATCCTTAGCTATATCATCTTTTTCCTCCGTTGGGGCGTGAGCGCATATAAGGCGAATTTGGCCTTGATGCTGATTGTTGCAATGCGTTCGCTAATGTCTTGGAAACTTAAGACTTCTTGCTTTAGCCTGGAACTTATAACAAATCCGCATCCGGTCCGTAGTAGATGTCACAGTTTTTCATCCATCCATCGTATTTCCTGGGTGGCAGAAATATCTGCTTTGTAGCAAATTAGGGCTTCCGCTTGTTTTTCGGTTGCACCTCTTCTGTTTAATGCTCTCACATTCCAGATGCAGATACGAACATCGTTGTCCTTTTTTCGTTTAGCAGGGTCGTCAACAATCGCTTGCACCTCTCCTGTTTAATGTTCTAACATTCCAGGTGCAGATACGAACGTCGTTGTCCTTTTTTCGTTTAGCAGTGTCGTAAACATTAAAAAAATCATTTAGGTGTTGCAACGGCTGGGTATCGAACATATACCTTCTGCGCGGCAGTTATTCGCACTAACCGTCGTTCCATTGAGCCCAACATTAATATTACAGTAATTGTTCAAGACTTTATACACTTGTTTTATAGTGTATAATTGTTTTAACAAGAAATATAAAAATAATAATTTGTTTAGTGTGTATAATTTGCACAATTCTACGTTACAACTTATGCAACTTGATTAGACTGGCAACGGCAAATCATGGACACTAATATAAAACTAAAGTAATTGTACATAGCTAATTATAGAATACGTCGAGTTATATAAAAAGGGGTTATGTTTCACGACTAGATTGTCAAGAGGTGGTTTACACGCTGTGGTTTATTAAAATACCCTATTGGTGATTTGTATATGATTGATTCTAGTGAATCATAACTTGCCTATTTTGTTAAATTTATATGCTACATTTTTTGTACATTAAATAACGCAACGATGCAATGTCCGATAAAAAGTTTTAAAGGAGTGGTATGTTCTACGTTGCTGGTAGACATTTGTTGATATTTTCCCATCAGAACTACCATATAGCATGGCACAAGTATTTGTCATATATTTATGACACAATGTTTTAACATTTATGAAACTAACAGAACTAGCATTTCTTTAAATGCGACATATAACTCATTGAAATGATCGCTTTCTGTCTCCAAACTGAGAAACTTTCCTTAAGCTGAACAATGTAGGATATGGATAAATTTTCCATTCGAAAATACTCCTGAAGTGCGGGGGATAATCCTCAGCTCAAAATATTTTATTTATTTATCAAAAAACCACTTGCAAAATAAATTTATAAAATTATTTACAATTGTAGACATTAGGGCAACAAGATCATAGATGTCGTTTTAATTCAAGGTGGGCCAAAAGAAGTCATCCGATGTTGTTTGGCCCTCAGAATATCGGTTGAGGCTCGCGCAGTGTGTGCCGTTTCTCCGTCCTGTTGGAACCACATGTCCTTCAGTCCTAATTCGTCCAATTGCAGCAAAACCGTCCACTGTTGTCGTTTGACCAGCGTCGTTCTCGAAAAAATGGCCCGATGACTCCTCCAGCGTGAACAGCGCTACCGTGCAGTAACTTTGAGTGGGTGTAATGGCTCTCCTGCATTACTCGTGGATTTTCGGTGCCCCAGAAGCAATAGTTTTGTTTTTTCAAGTACCCGGTGAGGTAAAAATGCGCCTCATCGCTCAATTTGATTTTGGTCGAAAATCGCCCATTTCGATTATTCCACGTTCTTGGGGAGTGTATCGCTCCACGGCTTTGTTCACTTGTATTCTACATCTGTCTAGTCCATATATGTCAAAACAGAATTGACATTGGCGGCGATTTGCAAAAATAAGAGCATCTTCCAATAGGGTGATCTCTGTTGGCCCACCTGAAAGGTCTAAGATAATATAAATAATAATAAAAAATAATAATAATTTTATATTCTTCTTAAAATAAGAATTATGTACTTTAAAAAATAAATTTTAATATAAACATAAATATTTTAAATGTCTTTAAATTTGTTGTGGTAATGTTGTTGCTTCTTTGATGCGCTGGAAATATAAAACGCAGATCCTGTCCATGATTTCGTTGCCAACGTTTTTATGTGCCTGTTTTCCTGGACACCTAGCTAGACTGGTTATTGAATGCGACGTTTAAAAAGACTAGAAAAACACGGGGTCGTGTAAGCTATGTAAGAGCCCTGGATGACGTGACTTGCATTTGGTATTTTACGCGTGTTCTTGCGGCGCACTTTGGTAAAATGTTTAAAGATTTTCCTTAAGAAACAAAAAGTATCATGTGAATCCCTTCTATATTACCCTAACCTTCGAATCAAAATAAAAAAGACAGCAGGACATGTGGTTACTTGCTTACATACTTAAGTATTGCTATAATCCTCCGTGGTTATGCTGGGCATCAAATATCATGCCTCCGCAATTATTTCGGTCTTTAGTTAGCTGCTTTCTGCTTGGCATTTTGAGTTGATTAAGATCTGGCTGAGAATCGAAGACTTTTCTTTCTGGATATTCATCAGGCATACACGTTTTGTTGAAATGCAGGCATTTTAAGGTTAAGCCTCTTATTTTTTGAAAGTCTTAGTCATCTCCAAACAAGACTTTATCTTCATATATAAAGCTAGATGTTAGATGCTTGTCTGGTAGGTTGTATTCAGTTATGACTCCTATCTAGCCTATCTAGGCAAAAATGAATGATTTGGTAAGCGATCGTTTTACATCATTTCAAAACTAGCGTTGAGCAAATCTTTTTAGTGCCAATCTATGGTTTAATCAAGCAACTTGCTGCACTTAAAAAAGTCGATGCAAAGCAGTCTTTCTATTGCTTAGGAACAATGCGCAGTGATACCAGAAGCTCGACAGTTTTAATACCGAAAATGCTGAATATCTTGAAATAATTTCATCCTAATTTAATCGCTGCAACTCTGCCATAACAAGTTTAGTTATATAAGTTATATTAAACTTTTCCCATCTCGTTAAAACCACACAGAATTAAAAATAATTTTATTTTTAATTGCATTAACATTTTCAAATAGGCGGTCTCCACTGACCTCTGACCTCTTCACTAGAGTCCATTTGATACTGATACGCTGAGGCTCGAGTTTGGTGCAATTCCGTGTTGAGAATTTTGTGCTTAGGGTCACTCTATATTGACGATTCTGCTTATGCTCATTGGCGTTTAGGTCGTAATGAGTATCGGCAGGCATAAAAATAAAGTTGTCTTTGGTTTTGTCCTCGCCCACCATTCGAAGGTTCCTGTGGCAAAATTTTAAGCGGATCGCGAGTTCGACTGGGTTTAATTTTCTTATAATTTAAGCTTTATAACTTTTATGTATGTATTTTTATCGGCCATATTGCATACCTACTACTAGCACATTATAACAAATCATTGCATAGTAGTATGCACACCTGAAAGTAGGCAATAATTGTTACTTCCAAATTCAAGTGAAGTTGTATAAATGGATTATAAATGGAGTGTACCCTCTATTATGAACATTAATTTTAAATGGTTTAATCTACAAATTTAACAAATTGACATATCACTATCTCTATACGCTATTGTCATTTTTTGATGGACATTGCCTGATACCACGATATTAATTTTGACTGATATTAATTTTTCATTTGTCATTGATATTAAAACAACAAAATAGATTTTAATACCCGTTCCTATTAAAAAAAATCAATGTAGATCGGCTTTAAACAAATCGAGTTCTGCCAATCAAGTCATACAAGTTTTTTTTTATTAGTTGTAAGTACGTCTATGCTTTTGTTCGGTAAAAAAATTATTGTTAAATATTCGACGGTTGTGACGATAGTTGCACACACGCAATAAGAGTATAACTTTTCGACTTCAGTTATTTGTGAAATAAAATTTATATAGAGTTTCCATTCGCGTCATTTGAAACAAAATACAAATTTGTTTTGCTTAATTAGTGTTTTATATTGCAGACGTGTTTCAAAACAAAAAGAAAGTGTAAATAAATGCTGAAGTTGCTGATTTTATGGAAACTAAAATACATATTCAGTTAAAAAATTCAATTGGCTTTTTTTTCTGAACTGTGATTAATTCGAAGATTACCCTATTTATTACCACTTGGAATTTATTTGAAGTGCAACAAAATGCGGCGAAGAGTAACCAGTAAGCATTCTTTTAGTTTTTATTATATTTAGTTATTTTATGCGCTTGATTTTTTTTAAATTTAATTTTGCTTACATTATGCTTTTTTGGCTTATATTTTTTTCTTTGTTTTAACACTATAAATAACAAAAATTAATCATCTTATATTCTTAAATAATTCATTAACATCGTTTGGTCTAATTTTTTTTTAAACCTGTTTTTTTTTTATTGCATCGACATTTTTTATAAATAACAGACAAAATAAAAAAGTGGAAACAAAGAGATTCAGAAAACAAGCAAAGAAATCGGTTCAGATGAAATTAGGTGTAAAATTAATTGGATACGTGAATATTTGTAGATTATAGTTTGTAGGGAAGTTCGAAGTGAAATAGGTAAATTGTAAACAAAAAAATGTTAACTACAACCAAGAAACCAAAAATAATTCTTTAGTACTCGTAAGATTATTAAAACCGCAACATTACATTAGTTAAAGTGCAACGTCCATTGATAAACCTCAAAAAACCCTGAAATCCATTGAAAACAATACAAAGAAACAAAATCTAAAGTGGTTTCAGCACCTCAAAGATGTTAAATACAGTTTACTTCAAATTCCAGCTATTCCATATCAAAAATCATTAAGGATTCTGGAGTAAATGCGAGGAATTACCTTTTCCTAAGTTACGTTTGCTTTGGATTTTGCAACAGGATAGCACACCAATCCATACTGTAGACCAAGTAAAGTCATAGGTACAAGCCAAAAATTATTGAACCGTCCACCCTATTCACCTGACTCGAATATTAGGGGATGACTAAAACCAAAGAGTATAGAACTACATAGAGTACGCATCAAAGCTAAAAATGTTGTAGCCGTTTCAGACGCGATTGGTAAGTGCAAAGGGGAAATTTCGTAGATCGTATGCGTCGGCAAGGCTGTTGTTTGATGCTGGGGTAGCAATGTGAACACCGGGGTGTCAATATCAGTACCCCACATAGAAAATATTCGTTGTATGAGATGCGCACTCTATGTAGTTCTATAATCTTTGCTAAAAAGTATTCAAAGAAGGGAAGCAGTACGGCAATAAAGAATCACTTATCCGCGGTATTAAGTCACTATGAATCGAAATTCGGCGTTACTACTAATCAACTTTAGCAACAACATAAATTTTAACCTTCAAACTTTTCCAATAAATAAATTTACATCACAGACAAATTATAGTTCATCTTCTTTTCATTTAACTGGCGATACAGTCCGGAATCAGCCTGGGCCTGGGTCCTTAGCTAAATACCTCCAGTTCGTGCACTCCAAGTTGATTGAGGTGGGTTTCTTCTTAAGCAAGGTCTTCCTCTACTGCGTCCGACGTGTGGTTGGGAATCGAAGACTTTGCTAGCCAGAGTATTGGTGTCCATTCTTTCTACATGACTAGGAGATATTTTTTGACCATGGGCATATCGCTTTTCAACTCGTATAGTTCTCTGTTGAATCTTCGCCTCCATAGCTCATCAACGCAAACGGGACCGAAGGTTTTTCGAAGAATTTTCCTCTCAAATCGACCAAGGATTTCTTCATCCGCTTTTGATACGGTCCATGTTTCAGCGCCATAGAGCAGGACTGGGATGATCAGGGTCTTATATAGGATCTCCTTAGTAGATCGATTTAGGGCTTTACTTCTTAGCTCGAAGAAACAGCGGTTGGCAGGAGTAATTCTTCGTTTAGTTTCTGATGAGTTGTTGTTATCAGAGTAAAATTATAGCTGTGTATTGATTTTCCTGCCCATAACCAATGATTATAATGCTATATAGATAACGCACTCCATACGCACGCCATATATTTTTTATCTTGATTCTCATATGTGCACGTGCAAACCGCCCGCCCGTACCATGAAGCTGTTGAGCATAAGTTTCTGTTTATAATCTTTGCCATAACTCACTGTTTAGTGAATTTTAAGTATTGCCCTTATTTTTATAAACCGTTGTAACAAAACCTAATTTTGTAATATATTAAAATACTATATAAACTTGGTTTTTAATACTTTAAATTCTAAAAACATTTATGTATACCTAAATAAAATAAAAAAACAAATAAATGCGAGTAATACGGTTTTCATACCGATCCGAAAACTAAAGTGTTCGCATGCATTCCCAGTTTCTTTGCTATAAAATTAATTACATATTTTTTTTGAAATGACAGATGAAACCGTTTTTTTTTGTGCATACTTTAAGTAAAAAATGTTTTATGTATTCAAATGTATTAACAAAAATTTTTGTAAAACAATTGAATTGACTGTCATTATTTTTAACACTAATTTGCTTCACGTTAGACGCGCCCAACCTTCTCAAAAAAGAACAAGTCTACATCCCCACATTATCCCACATTGCCGCATTCCCACATTCCCACGTTTCCGCATTATCCAATGTAAGTAATAGGCTATATCTGATTGGTTCCCTGATTAAAATCGTAATATTTCAAAATGTTGTCATTTGCAGGTTTTGTTTCCCAAAAATGTTTATAAAATCTCGTTGAAATCTTCTTGTTATGAAAAAGAAACCATTTGGGTTATTAACCTCTAAAGTTCTGTTTGTTGATAAAACAGTTCATTAAACCACACAGGTGGTCGAAAAATTTGTTATTGAAAGTGCGATAGTTGTGTAATCTCGGTATGGTCGAATTAGCCCCCTTTATGAGATTGGCTTATGAAGAAACTGTCACCAAAGAATTGTCACCAAACGTTACTATTTGAATTCCTTTCAGTTATTATTTTATGGATAGTGGCCGGCAATTGCCGGTATTCTAATTTTTTTTCGGTTTTAGAAAAAAACGTCTCTAAGTTTTCAGACCGAAAATAAACACCCTCAGCCGATTTTATAAAAGAATTTTAGAGGTTGCTTAACTTTAAAACATATCTACTATCACTAAGTGCAAAATCGGCATCTATAATCGATTTTCACATTAAAGCAACGTTGCTTAGAGGTCGCATAATTTAAACACGATCGACTGCGTTTTGAGGTTGCTTAGAGCCATTTTAAAATTAAATTTGACAGATCAGAGAATTTCCATTTAAATTTGTTTTTATATTTATTTGAGTTTCTGTATTGAACATTGAAAGCAAACAAATAAAAATGGATTGAAGTTACATTTCTTTTGTAAATGATTTAAACGTAGTGAATGTGATAAATACAAACAGACCAACAGCTACGAGCCGAGAATTAACCCAATCGAACTTCAAGACAAATATTTTCGGCAAAAGTATGGATTTTTTAAGCCCAATATGGAAAAGCTCATCAACATAGTGCGATCCGATTTTATAGTGGTGGTCACATTTCTGCTGATCTCCAAGTGATTGTTGCTAAAAGATATGAAGGTCTAAATGAAGTACTACCACTAAAATAAAATCTACTATCTTACTAAAATAAAATTCTTAAAACATTCCATTATACACGCTTTAGATGTGCATATTAACGGATTTAATCAATCTACGCTTTGTTTTATTTATCAGAGGGTTGCAAAGGCATTTGCCTCAAAGAGATCGCAATTTGTGGAAATGCCAAAAACAGTGTCTGAGCAAATAAAAGAGATAAATGGGACATAGAGTTGTATGAAATTTCTTTTTTTTTGTACTAGGTTTGCAAATTTTATTAAGTTTTTATGAAACAATCATCGTTTAGTTAAACAGCAAGGAAAAATCGATTATTGATTAGAATTTAAGCGACGTTGCTTAAGCCAATTTAAATATTTAAGCATGCTTAACTTAAAAACCTCTGAGACACATTTTAAGAAAATCCAATAAATACGGCTTACTATTTTTAAAACAAACAAAGACAATCAATCATTAAAAAAATTTAATCAAATTCGCGTTAAAAATTAAACACAATTTTAATCATTCAAATTAAAAATGAATCAATACCCCGTCTTTAATCTGAAGACGCTTTTGTTGAACCACCAAACAAACACCGTTCAATTCTACGAAAACAAAACACAGCAATGATAACTGTTAAATGATCATTAAATAGTTGTCATAGTTAACGGTACAAAACACATTTGTTTACTTGATAAAAAAAATGTGTACCATTTCAAGGTAACTCACACACAAATCGACACATTTAGACAGATATTTACCTTTTCCTTAATTTGTTGATGATTCAACTTTACTGCGCCTTTTCAAAAATCAAATTTTCCAATTCCTGTTAACGGTGAAGCTCGGCAAACAACAAAGCTCGCCACCGTCGGTCTTATGAGATAACCCCTATATCCAAACTGGAAGTGACACCTAAAACTGACATAGACAGCGATGTAAATAGGTTCGCCCTTATCTAAGGTAATTATACAAAATTCTATACCATATATAATAATCTAAATTGGAGTTGTCGAATAATACATTCTGTAAAGCTGACTCTTTTTTATTTGAGCGGCGAATTATGTTTACAGGTACTTATCCCATGTCATCAGCTGATTTGCGAAATCTACCTTTGTTAGCGATAAGGCGATGGGATTTCTGTTAGGTTGGTGTACCACATCCACATCCATATGATAATAATAAAAAGACAGACAATTTATAGTTCTGGGAATACTAGGTAAATGCAAGCTTTCCAACTAATGTAATAGATTTCAAGAGCTGACTCATTTAAATTTCACAATTATAAACAAAAAACTCTAACATAGGGGCTTTTTTTCATTTGATTGGGCACATGTATCTTATCTTATTCAACGCCTTATTGAAAAAAAAAACAAATACCTACATATAAACAATTGATAACAAATTGGCACCAGGAAATAATTTTGAGTAATGCAAACAATTGCAGCTTCAATATTCTTATGAAGATGTTATCATGTGTATATGTCCATAGCCACGTTTTTCCGATGGACTATCTCGTCAAGGGGTGGTAAAAATCATCGACTTCACTATCTAAACGGAAATGGAAATATTATCAGGTAATTAAATAGCATGTGAAGATCACACTGATGATAGCCATTATTAGCAGCTACTTGACTGGATCAGATCATACATCAACTTATTGACGTAAAAAGAAATTTATTTGAGTGTCATTGTTGTTGTTATAAGAACTCACGTTTTCAAGAGTGCGCCTTCAATCTATTTATATCTTAGATGGTCAGGATACTTCGGCTTCTTTACGAATGAAACAGAAAATATCTGGCATGTTTATGCAATATTTATGCTTCTGCCTTATTTTTGAACAGGGACTCTTGTTTAACGTAAAATAACAGAAGTGATTATGAATGGTCATTTTATTTAAATTACTTGATCAAATATAATTTTCTTTTAAGTTAATATTCCTTGGCTTTTATTCATAATTTACGACATTCTATTGTGTCTAATGCTGAGTTGCAGACATCTGTAGATCTAACGCTATTTGGTTTTTAGAATTTTTGGTAACTGCATGCCGAACGTGGATGGTGTAATACTTTGATTGAAATCTGTTTTTTTTTTAAATAACAACAACACAACTTGCACTTTGCAAAACAAAATTCAAAAATTGTTCGAATGTATTTTTGAAATTTGAATTTGGTATATTTATAATCATCTGATATAATTTTTTATACTTTTAGAAAGTGGATTAATAATTACTAGTAAGTATTACACATTCCCCATACGAAATCGTGTGAGCGTCTCTAAATTCCCCACCACCTAAACATTGAAATTATAAATTTGAACTCTGCCAAAATACTGGAAATATAAATAAACCCTGAACTATTTTGACTTTAAAAAAAAAGTATACACAAGGTTGTGCAAAACGATTGAGAAATTGATTGTCAACGTCATTTTGGTCGTCATAAATGTACAACTGAACGCTTTATTCATAAAATCATCACCAAATTCCGAATCAATTTTACACTATTGGACATTCATCCAACAACAAAAGTGCGTGTAGCCCGTATTAATGAGAATATTGATGCCATACCAGAGATTATTCGTGAAGACCGTGATGAATCAATTCGTCACTGTTTTCATGATTTGGACATCTATTAAGGAACGTTGTGGCGTATTTTGAAGCGTGATCTTAGTTTAAAAGCTTGGCGTAATGAAACTCGTTCAAGAGTTGAAGACTCCAAATTTTCTTTATCGAAAAATTGTTTTAGCGACGAAGCTCATTTTTACTTAGACGGCTACATTTAACATTTTGTGTTTCGACACCATTGGATTACTTTCTATGGGGGATATGTGTAATCTCTTGTTAAGGACGAAACGATTCACTTTAGAGTGGACCCACACCATTGACCATTTAAGAGTTAGTCGTATGCAAAATTTCAAGGAAATTATCTTTAAAAATTGGCATGAACCAAATTTACACCTCAAATTGAGGAAAATCTTTATTTGAGGTGTTAGTTTGAAAACAAAAATTCAGAAAGCTCTTATTAGATAACCCTTTATTTATGTACTACAAAAATACTTTTGACCTACATATGCAGCGCATTTGTAACGTTTGCAACGAATGATCGTTCCTTAAAAACTTTAAACCATTCAAACACCATTTGCTCGGTTTGAGGTCTTCCTTTTATTGTTACCGGTCGATTCATTGGAGTCGTGTTTTTACAAAAATTCGTAAATTCAACTGCAAAAATTTAGTGTAATGCAACTGCAATCTAAAATGTTTGTTCCGGCATATAAATATCATGTATGCATGAACGAACCCGATAGGTGGCGCTAAATGTTTGGACCTTGTTGAATGGCCTTGGAGTTCTAATCCCAATATTAAATTTGAAAATGCATTACTATTTAATAAGTGTTCTACTTATCGGATTAAAAGGAAAAACAGATTTAAAATATAAATAATACCCACTGTGTTGTTTTTTTTACGTAGGGCATGAAGGACCGAAAGCAAATTTAAAAAAATATTTAGGTTCAAGTCAAGGTATATAGAATAAATGGTATGCTCTTCCGAGTTGAAATTTTCTTTCGTTCTGCGCATCTACGTCACGTGTATCGTGAAATTTAACGTTTTGCTTTGTTTACATAAGGAAATATGCATTCGTACTCTTGATAAGTAAAATATTGATTTATTTAGAATAATAATTATTATGTTATGTGTACCAAGTGAATATGGTGGACTTTGGGTAAAAATGTGTTTTTATTGATATATGTAAAAATTATTTATACCTACCTACTTCTTTCTTGACGGCGAGGTTATGATCATAATAACTAAAGTAAGCATAACCCTTGATACAATAAAAAAAATAATCATTTTTCGACAAAAAAAATTAATTGACGCGTCTTTATACATAATTTATAGATCTTCCATTTTTTCTTTCTTGAATTCATATTTTCCAGCATGCCTTTGTTTAATATATGGATTTGGAAAAAATTTTGCAGCGGAAAAACTTTTTTTTTATTTCACAAGATACTTGAATCTTTTCCGCCATAATAAGTAAATTTATTATGTAATTCGGACCCACTTAATGTTATCAAGCTGCTTGTAATTTTGCATTAGGTTTCCGCAATCCTCCCTCTGTCACTTGATCTGTCTATGTCAAAGATTCAGACAGTTGAACCTCGCAATACGTTTCAAGCTAATTCGGAATCTTGGATTTAAGACGGCAGAGAATGTAACGTGCTGGTTACTCTAAGGCGTCATACTCCAGCTCATTGAGTGAAACTTCTTGATATAGTAAATTGGCTGTTTCTAATTTGCAAGCCTTTGGAACTTGTACATAATTAGCGGGTGGTAAGAAAGTATCGTAAGAGATATTTATCGTATTCATATGTCTTTTGTATCTTCATTTCATCTGCCATGAGGACGCAGACGTTTTGAAATACAGAAAGATTTGCATTTCGCAACAAAGCAAACACAGAGCTGAGAATACAAGGCTTAATTTCAACTTTTGATGTCCACTTTCTTAAAGTGACAACGGCACGGAGGGGATAGTTTTTAATTAATAAAACCTTGTGAGCCTTTGGCCCGCTTGAATAAATTGCAATGGCTAAAGTTATATCATTGACTTCCCACTTAATCGTTTTTCCATTAGTTTGCAACTTCCTTCGTTGCCCAGGCGTAAAAATGTCATCAATGCATTTCCTGTCTAAGAAAACAAACTTCTTTCATTAAACTCTTATTTTGATGACATAACTCATCCAATTGTGTACTGTAAATGTCATCTAACTTAACGCCAAATGAATTCTACCAATTATTAATATATTACCGGTAGAGTATCTCCTAAATTGTCGTTGTTAGTAGATTTGTCTACTCTTGAAACAATTACTTCAGCTGATTCTTCCTGTATATCCACAGTTGTTGAAAATTCTTGAAGATTTTCAAGCCCCGTTTCTTTAACAATATTCCTGTAAGGACAAAATGTTGTTTACAGATTCAGGAAATTTTGAAAGATTAATTATAACAAATAATAGTAATAATTACTTACTTACTTAAGTGGCGCTACAGTCCGGAATGAACCTGAGCCTCAACCAACATGCCCCTATAATTAGCCCGGACCTTAGCTAATTGCCTCCAGTTGCGCACTCCAAGTTGGTTGAGGTCGGTTTCTACTTGAGCGCGCCACTTAAGGCGAGGTCTTCCTCCACTGCGTCCGACATCTGGCTGGGAATCGAAGACTCTGCGAGCCGGAGTATTGGTGTCCATTCGTTCTACATGTCCTAGCCATCTTAAACGTCCAATGCGGAGTTTTTTGACCAGGGGCATGTCGCTGTACAGCTCGTATAGTTCTTGGTTGAATCTTCGTCTCCATAGCCCGTCAACGCAAAAGGGACCGAAGATTTTTCGAAGAATCTTCCTCTCAATTCAACCATGGATTTCTTCATCCGCTTTTGAGACGGTCCATGCTTCAGCGCCCTAGAGCAGGACTGGGATGATCAGGGTCTTATATAAGATCTCCTTAGTAGTTCGAGTGAGGGCTTTACTACTGAATTGCCTTCTTAGCCCGAAGAAACAGCGGTTGGCAAGAGTAATTCTTCATTTAATTTCTGACAAGATGTTGTTGTTAGAGTTAATAGCGGAACCGAGATAGATAAAGTCCCGTGCTACCTCAAAGTTATATCTGTCAATGGTGACGTTCTGTCCAATTCGTCAATGTTGTGTGTCCTTTCGTGTTGACAGCATATTCTTCGTCTTGCCCTCATTTACTGCTAAACCCATTTTTGCCGCTTCCTTCTCTATACTAGCAAACGTGGCTATGACATCACGCTGTGTCCTACCAATGATGTCAATATCGTCGGCGTATGCTAGTAGTTGGAAATTGTGCCTCCGTGTTGACTCGTGAGTTTTGCACAATCCTCTCAAGAATCAGATTGAAGAAGTCACATGACAGCGCATTGCCTTGCCTAAATCCGTTTTTGGTATCGAATGTGTCAGTGAGGTCGTTTCCGAACCTGATGGAGCAGCGAGAATTCTCCATCGTCATCCTACACAAACGGACGAGTTTGGGCGGTATACCAAAACTAGACATGGCTCTGTATAGTTCGTCTCTATAAATGCTGTCGTATGCGGCTTTGAAATCGATGAATAGGTGGTGGGTATCAATTTGGACTTCTTGGGTTTTTTCCAGGATCTGCCGAAGTGTGAAGATTTGATCAGTTGTGGACTTTCCTGGCCTAAAACCACACTGATAAGGGCCGATCAGGATGTTGGTAAATGGTTTCAGGCGTTCACATATTACGGCAGATAGAATTTTGTATGCGATGTTGAGGAGACTTATGTCTCTGTAGTTGGCGCAGTTTAGAGGGTCTCCTTTTTTGTGGATCGGGCAAGCGATGCAGAGGTTCCATTCCTCAGGCATAATAATAGCAATAATTAATCTTACGAAATTTCCACGACGGTTTTTTTTACTTCTCGCTTATTTTTCCTCTCTTGGCGCTTAATGCCCCCATCGGCTATAAAAAAAGGCAAATTTTCAGTAGGAATAGCATCAGATTTTAGCTTTTTGCTGTTCTCGGCGGAGTAATGAAGCAGTTCATGCACATAAATGCATTTTTTGTATTGAATGCTCTTTTCTACCGCACTTAAAAAGCCACACTTTCTGAAAACATTTTTCCTTGGGAAATCGAAAGAATTTGGTTTGTTCACAGTTGTTTTCCATTCTATTTTTTTTATTTTAGTTTCATTGCTACTATTGCAGCCAAATCACCATTATATTTAATTTAGTTTAAATGAACACCAAAATAATCACAGAAATTAGGTTCGTGTTTATATTTTGCCGCCAATAAATACACTAAGTGTCAAAACTCGACACAGGTGACGCAATGTTGGGTAGTATGGGTAGAATAGAAAGACGGCCAAAAGTGGTAAATAGTTGACTGAATTCGGAAGGAGATTTACATTGGATTTGGTGAAAAGGGCTGAAAATTATAGTATAAAGACACTGTAGAATTTTCTGAAGAGTACATAGAAGAAGAATGAAACAGGTGAAATGGTATCTATTTAGAATACATTTGTATAGAAATCTATGTGCTGAATTAAACACAGCAAATAATACTTTGTAAAGCCATGACAGATTTTTTTCTGCCACTTTTTCGAAGAAGCTGTAAAAACTGAATGTGATTTAATATAAAATTCATTAACACTAATGTTATCTATAAGTCATTATATCAAAACATTAGTTCTATGGGTATTACAAACCAAAAAATGCATCCCATGTTTAAGTTCCTTTAGTTCCTTTACTTAAATGGTCCATAAATGATATTTAAATAAACGTCAATTAGAGTCAAGTCCGGTCCCTCTTTTTTTTTTTACATATGAGTGAATTTAAAAAAAAGGGTGTACGCACGCACGCGTATAACTTATTGCGGTCGACACAATCTTAGTTAGCGCCTAATGTGATTCCATCAAAGGTTTTTAATTTCGATAGACATCTACTATTATTACTAAAGTTATTTTGAAAGCTTGGACAGACAGCTTCAGTTTCTGTGCGTGTTAGGTATTTTATACATAACCAAGGTTTATCTACTCGTCTACGAACTAAGTTAAATAATATGTTATTATTCTTAAACCTTTTTTAAAGGCCCGCAATATTTTCAATGAAACACCTTGACATCGATTTTCTCAATTCTGCCCTTAATCGGTATTCAATCAATATGTTACATGTAATTTACGGGCTTTAATTTGAACAAAACTGAAATCACAATGAATGTAAACTGCATTTAGTGACGCAAGCGCATTTTAGTAACAGTATTTTTGTTTTTGGTATTTGGTAACAGGTTCCATTACAGAGATCTTGTATAGCGAGACGAAAGATTAATGCCAATGAATATTAGTTTAGGCGGGGTTTTTATAAAGTGATTTATCGGCTAAGTGGTAGACACAAATAAGTATTTTATTTTATGGTGCTTTTAATTTAAATTTGAGAGAAAAACATTTTTAGGCATTTAATGGTTGATGAGATTTGAGATTTTATCGAAAAATGTTAATACCCCACAATGACTTCCTTAATTCAAATTAATGACATTACAGTGTTCAACGTCTAAATATGCTCAGCCATATTTAAATCTGAAACTGTCAAGTATCTAATTAGGGTAGGGAAATTGGTGTGTACCCATCATTGTTTTAGATTTTTTTTCAAGGGAAGCATATAACAGTCTACCTAATTGGATACACATGTTCAGTTGATAATAATCTTCTACGTTTTTTACTTTATTTAGTAAAATGGATAAAATCAGCAGATTGAATGCAAAATAATGTGGATGAGTATTGACTTTTTTTAATGTCTGGATTCTGGGACTAATTACACTATATCATGTTGCTAATTTTTTACATTTATTATGTCTCAGACGACTGAGAGAGATGGAAACTGCGAAATGTGAGGTTTGTTCCATTAGGCTACTGCGCGTTGGTAATTAGCGAAGGGGCCTCCCTTAAGTGTAAAATAAATGATTTTTCTTAATTCTATAGTGAGGGCTCAGTGGCGCGATGGTTAGTGCGATGAACTGCCGCGCAGAAGTCCTGGGTTCGATTCCCAGCCGTAGCAACAACTAAATGATTTTTCACTGGCCTTCCTCTCGTGATGATCTAACAAATCATTCGAGTAGGATCAATTGAAAGGAAAAGCTTATCTCAAATTCGCCGTTCGGAGTCGGCATAAAACAGGAGGTCCCACCATCGTGCAAGAAGTACACACGCACACATAATTGTTGTGAGAATGCTCGGCCCTGTGTACTTACGATCCTGTTACGCCAAAAATTTTTATTTTTTATTTTAATTCAATAGTTTTATGAAGATTATAGTTAAACCTATCTGTTATATGTTTTCATACATTAAAAATGTCTTAATATATAAAGAAGCAACGAAATAAATTGCGAGTAAAAAACTATGATCATCTCGAGTGTGGCCCTTAGAACCAGGGTTAGGTTTTGCAATTCTTTGCGGTAATAATGGTAAACATATATTTTTAGTATCTCCAAAATTGGGCCTGCCCCTTCGGAGTTGTAATAAATCACATGATAATATATTTTAATCATTTAAATCAAACTCACCTACTATCGTAAATTAAAGTTATAAATATGTGAGTGTGGTTTTTGGTTTGATACCCACAAAGGAAAAAAACTAAAAGATAACGATAAAAAAAGACAGAAATGTAATAATTAATTACGTTGTACTAAAAGTGTTAAAATAGCCAGAAATGTAGAGCAGAGTTCTTTTTAAAATGTAGGTATCGTATTTTTCTATAGTTTGGTTCAATAATAATAGGATAACAAATTGGTAAAGGGTGTTTTTTTTAGAACTTCGAATTAAAATAAAACACAAGAAAATCGTTTAAGTGTCAATTAATTTGACTTTATTTGAAGGATAATTTATGCCATAAGTGTTAAAATAAGATTTCGGGCATGTGGGCGCCGCGGCTGATTCGAATAAAGCCAAGTCTAGAGGTCCAATTTTTAACCACTTTTTCGAGCATTTGGTTCCGCATGTCGGCAATAACCCCAACGATGTTAGCTTCCAAGTCCCCTAACGTTTCGTAGACGAGCGACTCCACATATCCCTAATGAAAATAATCCAATGGTGCGCTGTGTGGCATGTAGCGCCGTCTTGTTGAAACCACATCTAATCCATATTCATGCCATCCAATTCGGGAACGAAATAGTCGGTTATCATGGGTCTATACTAGTCTCCGTTAACTGTAAATGACTCTCATTTGTTCATTTGTCAACCTCTTTATGATGAAATCGCAAACCAAACTGAACATAAATGACAGTCTGATTTGATTACAAAATTTCAGTTTTATTTCTATTCGGAAAACCAACTTCTAAACAAAAAAAAAACAGATATTAAAACATATAATATAATCACACAATGTTATTGACCGTTATAGAAACATTTCCGAATGCATCGTACGACTCTTACTTACTTACTTACTTAAGTGGCGCTACAGTCGGGAATGAACCTGGGCCTCAACCAACATGCCTCTCCAATTAGCCCGGACCTTAGCTAACTGCCTGCAGTTGAGCAATCCAAGTTGGTTGAGGTCGGTTTCTACTTGTGCGCGCCACTTAAGGCGAGGTCTTCCTCTACTGCGTCCGACGTCTGGCTGGGAATCGAAGGCTCTGCGGGCCGGAGTATTGGTGTCCATTCGTTCTACATGTCCTAGCCATCTTAAACGTCCAATGCGGAGTTTTTTGACCAGGGGAATGTTTTACATGTGTGTGACCTGATGTTCTAGTATCTTTATATTTAAGTTTTTAAAAGCACAATTTAGTTTTTATTACTTCGCGACAACAAAGTTTTCGTCTTCCTTCCCTTTTTTTAATGGCCGCCTCTCGTCCGAAGTTGGTTGTGGTCTTCGCATAGTGCCGCCAACTCTTTACTTTGTTCGAGCGAGACTATATTGTTAGCTACACTTGTGTCTTCTTTCAATTTTGTCGCACGACCTATCTTATTAAGTAAATGCACATCGCGTTGAGCTAAAAACAACTGTAGATCCCGCGATCATGCAAGCAATACACAGGCACACATAAATGGTTGGGGCCTATTCCCCCATGAATTTGCCTTTTTTGTATTGTATTTGCCCCATTTATTACGTTGTCGAGGAATTCCATTAACATATCATAAGTTGTATTTTCACGTGGGCGAGAGCGTGAGCGAGAGCGTGGGCTTAATAAGGAATAAAAAAATCTAATCCGCAAAAAACGGTTACAAAACGAAGCCTGGGGAAGACCAGTAGTTATTTCACATTAATGGAAAGAAAGGTTTGACTGGAAGTTCCTAACCCACAATTGAGCAATCAATTCCTAATGTAAGCATTTTCGACTGATGCAAACAAATCTGGCTTTTTAATTATCGAGTTTAACGATCTTGCTTTTATCAGATCTTAGTGAGATGGCATCAAGTTACCAACGGACAAAAACCATGCTGTTGGGCATTGAGTAGTTTTTTGTGATTCAAGATATTTCATGAGATGAAAATTTATCAGAGTTTTCATTACAGAATGCAACGAATATAACTTTTATGTCTTCTTAAAAATAAGAAGTTTTCAGAACCATAAACTGGCGCATGAACGACCTGGTTCAAAAACCCAACTATATAATCCATCATACAAAACTTAGAATATAACATAAATTCCATAGGATACATTGTAACATTTGAAGAAATATCGCAAAATATATGGAAGACTCCGAATCTTTGGGTGTTTTCGTAAATATCATCTGCATCAAATTGCTTTTGCAGCTTGTTCGAAAACGCAAGTTGCCAAAGTCTTCTGTTCGGAAACGTCATCATAGCAAAACTACATTATCATGTATTCGACAATGCACTTCTGCAAAGGTAAGATGTTCGAAACGTCATTCGCGTGTCATCTGCCGTGAAGCAAAGCTGATAACAAACGGCCGTGCATTTGCTCGTCAGTACAAGAATAAATAAAACGAGTGGTGGGTGCACGACTGGGTCGTACGCAACATTCTCTTTCACACCTCGAAATGTGATTATACGAACTTTTATTCCGTAATTGAAAGTAATCAGTGTCCATGCCAATAACAATGACTTCCCGTTATTGGCCAAAACTGAAAATTACGTTTAGGGATAATTGGCCCAAAACCAATTATGTGGAACTCATGAAAACAGTAATAGTAGTATTTAAATTAAATTCCATTCAATTTGTCCAAATATTTTGCGAGAAATTGACAATTTTCTTAATATGGCATATATGCAAAAATCCATTATATGGATTTTCTCGAAAAAACTGGGTATGCAGTTTTGTTGGAACTAATATGTTTATAGCATATAAGAAGTTTAATAAAAATCGGTAGAGCCGTTTTCGAGCAAATTGAGGTTATGTATGATTTCTATATGTCATGGTAATAACGGTAAAAACATGGCTAAAGGCAAAAAAAAGTTTCCTACCATTGTGACCAAACAATCGATGGATACGAAGTTTGAAGAAAATCGGTCAAGTCGTTTAGGCTGGAGAGGCTTGTACGGACAGACGGACCGACGAACCGACGGACGGAATTCCAAAAAAACACTTTTTTGAGTTCCGCCATCATCGTAATGTTAGAATCAATCTCAATCAATCTCGAGGTCGAACATTTTAACGAAAACAATATCTTTCTCTTTATAAGAGAAGAGAATTAAGTTGCTTCTTCCTGTTTTTTATTGTACATTTGTTTTATATAAAAATTGAATTTGTTCATTGTAGTGTTGGGAACTTGTTTAAATTCTATAATTACTTAAATCATTTTTGCTACATCTTTATGGTTTCAATAACCAATGGTGATACCAGTAAAATTTATGGGTTACGGTTTTTTTTATCGAAGTCAGAATAGAAAACAATTCAAGAAACGTTTTTCTTAAGACGATTTCTCCAGTTTCACAGAAATTCGACGATACGCATTCGATTTTATTATTGTGAACACGTCAAACAAGGACTTTCTTTTTTAGTTCAGTCCTCCAACTGAGGTCACCAGGAATTAACAAAATCAAATAGTTTATTTTAATTTGCGTAAGATAATAATTGTAATTGAATTAAAGAAAGGAATTTAAATATATCGAAAATGTCTTTGGAAAATTTTCAGAGCAATAACTAAATTTTTAACGCATTGTTGCCATTTTGTTATTTTTTGTTGAAATAAATATTCTTGGCATCATAGTTGATATATTTTTTATCTATATGGAACATTTATTGCCGCGCAAAAGATCTGGGCTCGATTTCCAGCCGTAGCAACACCTAAATGATTATTCACTGGCCCTCCTCTCGCGTTGACCAATTGTCAAGAAAATCTTATCTCAAATTCGCCATTCAGAGTCGGCATAAAAGAGGAGGTCCCGCCATAATGCTAAAAGTATACACGCACTCATGAATGGTTGGGAGAAAGTCAAATGGTTTAATATTATTTTTGGAACATTATAATGTTCGTGAACAGAATTCCCCCACATCATCAATTAACATTTTACATTCCTACAAAATCCATAAGAACAAAACTTTATTTATTTAGAATCGTGTTTGACAAATGCAAGCTTAGCTAAATAGCTAATTATTTCAATAATTACAAATTGCCTACCAATTATAGCTTCCGAAGTAGAAAACTAAAAAAAAACCTCACTTGATACATACTTGTCGCTTATAACGAAACAACCTAAAACCAAATTGACGTAACGTAAATCCCTCATATTACATAAAACTACACTCTCTTCCCCTTACAATTTATGAACAAAACACGAATTAATTTCTTTCTATCTATATGCCAATAATGCATGATTACCATGATCATGATCATGAGCGAATCCATTAGTCACAGCGCATTGTTTCCGATCGATTTGACGTCTCATATTATGCCATAGAATCGAAATCGAGCCTCTGCCGGCAATACAAACCACTAGTTACTTGTTCAACTGCACTGCACTACTACCCAACTAACTAAGTTCACTGTCAAGGCGGCATAGAGACTGTAAAAAGACTGGGACTGGGCCAGCAGCGCAGCTGGTTAAGGTGTACGCGCGCCGCACACTCCCAACTGGCAGATCCGGTACATAAATGCGGGAGAAGCAACAACATACCGCCAACAATCATTGTGGTGCTGGAACCTCACTGTTGCGCTGCTCATGCAATTTTCGCTGGCATGATATGGTGCGCAAAAGCGTTTCTTATTACAGCTCTGCGGCTTATGGCGTAACAAGTAGTAATGGATCAGGCAAAGGTGGTATTGTTGGTAATTACATACCGCAGAGACGGTACTCCACTAGTAGATTGACACATAATTCCGACTAAGTTCCGAAGATGTGCAAAAGTCTCAGGGGTTTTGATGAAAGATGCTTAGAATAAATTAGAACAGTTTAAGTGTAGAGCGTGTTCGGTTGTTTTATTTTTGACTGGTCAGTACTATATATCTATCGTGATATAGATACTGCGACTGGTATGAGTAATATAAAGCGAAATAGTTTTGTGGATTCAATAAGGTCTATGAAGCGTTACAATGCACTGGTGTTTACAGGTATTTTGAGGTATTTAAGTGAAATAAGAAAAGTGTGTGTGTGTGTAGTTTAATTACCTACAATTTGAGGTTAATAGTTTGTTTAGTGATCATGAGTCGTACAATATCAAATTAAGTGCTCATTTTATGTTACTATAGTGTGTGATGAATAGTGGAAAGGGTTGATTCGAGCCTAGTATTTAACATGAGTTTATACGTGTTGAGAAATCCCCGCATAAGCTTTACACTGTGCTACGAAATTGTGTACTATGACCATGTTCAAACAGTTGGTGAGCATTTTATTCAAATTAATACTGTGCACACCATCACTATCATAATAAAAGATAAACTTCAATACAGGTTTCGACTCTGCAGTAGCACCTTGCATATTCCGACAAGTTTTCACAAAAATTTACACGACCTCAAACTTTTAGGCCCTGTCCTGAATCCCTTGGATGATAGGGGTGGACAATCCTGACTATTATCAACTAAAATAGAAAAATCAATTAAAATCACAGAAATTGTTAACAACAAGTTACTTTGAACCGCTGCCCCACATTGATGAGTTATGAAATTCTACTCAATAAAGAGATGCTCTCTTGCAAAGTTCCGCTGTCACAAAAGCCACATAGCTGTGACTAGTCTACAGAAAGCATCGTTCTACCAATATTTTCAACATAGATTCTTCCTTTTTTTGTCAAGGTTGTTATCTCGATGATCGGGCTCAGGGGCGCGATGGTTAGTGCGTTGAACTGCTGCGCAGAAGGTCTGGGTGCGATTCTCAGTCGTAGCAACACCTAAATGATTTTTCACTGGCCCTCCTCTCGTGATGATCTGACAAATCATCCGAGTAGTAACAATTGTCAAGAATAGCTGATCTTAACTTAGCCGTTCGTATTCGGCATAAAACAGGAGGTCCGCCATCGTGCAAAGAAGTACACACGCACACATGAATGGTTGTGAGAAAAAAGCTAGGCCCTTGGTACTGTTGCGCCATAATTTTTTTTTATGCTATCTCGATATTAGGGATCATAAGTCATTTTTTTTAGTCCATCGCCATTGGTTCATGGGTCGTAGTAGGACTCTTTAAAAAATACCGACAAGCTTCCCGATTTCGGAAACTAATCCAATACTGATGTTTTTATATTTGGCTCGTTCCTTCAGGCTTTATGGGTACGTTGATTGATAATGCTTCTTCGGTGTGGTACGGAATTTGTTGATGGTTTTATTAACAATTGAAGATTATGACGATCAGAATGTGTTCGAACAACTTTGTAGTAATTTTTAACTGAACACTGATTTTGGAAACAAGTTTCACAATTAGAAAGCGTTGTTTCGGCGTAAGTCGATTCATGATAAAATTGCAATACATACTGAACAAAACAGAAGACAAATAACATGGATCACCTTATATTGCTTCTTAGGTCAAGGAAAGTAGGAAAAATAACTACTTGTTCAACGGCTATTATGGTGCTCCACTTAGTTCGTCGACCAAAAAATCCTGCGTGTTTCAACTCCACCTAATGCATAGGTAGGAGGAGCCCACTATAGTTCCTTTGATTGGTACTAATTAATATTTTTTTTCATGTTTTTCGGCATTGATGATGTTTGGGAATGGCTATTAGCATATTCTTAGCTTAAGTTCGATCATATACGATCCATATCAATATATACGATCATATTCGATACATGTAGCAATTTTGACATTTTTGTTATGGCATCAGGTCTACCGCCAAATTTTTTGTGTCATAGATATTTATTTGATATGCCCATAAATTTCCCCAATGGGACTGTCAATTGGAAAGTTATGTTACATATACGTCAGTTCACTTTGCTCGGCTAGCTCAAATACAAAGCGTGATTATAATTGAAAAAAAAAATTCTGTTCGTGTGTTTTTTCCATAGAGATATCAGAAAATACAGGGTACGTTTTAAGATTCAGGTCGATGTGTTTTTAACTTCGAGATTTTGAATGATTCTAACATTACGATGATAGCGGAACCCAAAAGAGTGGTTTTTGGAATTCTGTCCATCGGTTCGTCGGTCCATCTGTCCGTAGTGGTCTCTGCACCCTAAACGACTTTACCAATTTTCTCCAAACTTCGTATCCAGCGTTTTGTCATTATTCTACGGCATATTTTTTTTATTGCTTTTAGTCATGTCATTAAACATTATACGTAACCTTAATTTTCTTAAAATCGGCTCTAACGATTTTGATTAATCTTCATATATACAAAATTTAATATCCAGTTTTTTTTCGAGAAAATCCATATAACGGATTTTTGTATTTAGGCCATATAAAGAAAATTATCGAGTTCTCGCAAAATATTTTGTCAAATTGAATAAAACTTAATGTTTATACCACAATTAATGTTTGTAACAATTCAACATAATTAGTTTTGGGCCAACTATCTTTCAGTTTTGGCCAATAACGGTAAATCATAATTTTTCACATAGACACCGATTCTTTCAAATAAACGTTCGCTTAATCACATTTCGACATTATTTATATCATTTTTAGCATCTTGGTCGTTGCGTACGAACAAGTCGTGCACCGACCGCTCGTTTTTTAAATATTTAAATAAAATGCAATTTTATAATTTATTGATTGATTTTATCGTCACCTAAATGCAAGAAGTGGAGAACTGGTTTTTTTTTAATCTTTCAGATATCTACTTTTTCTGCTACCTTGATTCAATATAAATGTAGTGCAATAACCAAAGAACGCATATTCCTGATCTGATGCCACCTATTGGTTATTTGAAAGTGCAAGTGCAAAAAATGGATAACCGTCATTTTTTCAAAGATATCTCAAAGATCAAAACAATTGAGTTCTCTATTCCTGCATTCAGGCGACGATATAATCAAAGTAAAACTTTTTTTGCTGATTTCTCAAAAGTGTGGAAAGTTAAGTTGCCCACTTATTACATTCAGGTGACGATATGGTGGTTAACATTATGTTTCGAATATGATGTCGGTCGTGCTGCAAAGCCAAGATCTTTTAAGCACATTTTTCATAACAGTTTCTCGGAAATCTGGTTTCTCATATTTAATAATTATACCCTATCCCATAGGGTTATATTAGTTTTGCCATTAAGTTTGTAACATAGATAAATAATTTCGCTATTTATACCTCAAAGTATATAGATCGACGCAGACTTTGAAAAACGTTGTGTTTTGTAACGGGTGTTCTTTTTAGAGGTTGGTTTTCCGAAAAGAGATAAAACTGACATTTTGTTGTCAAATCGGGCAACTATATGTCATTTATGTTCAGTTTGGTTTGCAATTTCATCATAAACAGGTTGACAAATGAACAGCGCTTGCAAATCGTGCAAATTTATTTCGAAAACAATGGTTCAGTTTGCCAAGTTTACCGCAAGCTCCGTCCATTTCATGGTCGACATAATCAGATCAATTAATTCGGTTAACCATGAATCGTTTTCGCACTACGTTTACTCTATGTGATAATACGCATCCGCAGAGACGTCGAAAAGTGTGCACCGAAGAAGCAATTACCGCTGTAGAGCAAAGTGTTGAAAAGGACCCGAATGAATCGATTGCCACCGTGCACAGCAATTGGAGCTTTTTCCATCAACTTTATGGAAGATTTTGCGCAAAGATCTTGGCTTACGACCTTACAAGATCCAGCTTGTGCAAGAATTAAAGCCGTGAGACCATGCAATGCGTCGTGATTTTGGTGTATGAGCCGAAAATGAGATTGATCTCGATGCTGATTTTCATCGAAAAATTTTGTTCAGTGATGAGGCTCATTTTTGGTTGAATGGCTACGTTAACAAGTAAAATTCCCGCATTTGGAATGAAGAGAATCCACATGAGACCCTTGAGACGCCATTACATCCACAAACTGACTGTGCTCTATGAGCTGGTGGAGTCATTGGGCCTTACTTCTTCCGAAATGATGCTGCAGAGTCAGTTACCGTTAATGGAGACCAGTATAGAGCCATGATAACCGACTATTTCGTTCCCGAATTGGATGGCATTAATGTGGATGAGATGTGGTTCCAACAAGAGGGCGCTATATGCGAAACATTCGATGATCGTATAATTTCGCAGAATGGACCTGTCAATTGGCCACCAAAATCGTGAGATTTGATACCATTGGATTATTTTCTTTGGGGATATGTGAAGCCGCTCGTCTACGCCAACAAACAAGAAACGTTAGGGGTTTTGGCTTTATTGCCGACATACGGAACCAAATGCTCGAAAAAGTGGTTGAAAATTGGACCTCTAGACTTGGCTTTATTCGAACCAGCTGCGGTGGCCACATGCCCGAAACCATATTTTAACATCAATTTCATAAAAGTATCCTTCCAATAAAGCCAAATTAAAATGATTTTCTTGTGTTTTATTGCAATTCAAAGTTCTATACCTCTAAAAAACACCCTTTAGCACCTCAAATAATTTGGAACAACTTGTTGTGACAATGCCAATTCCATTTTTTTTTTCATAAAGTTTACATTTAAGGGATATTAATATTAAGGAATTAGCTATCTACACAGTGGATTTTAGCGTTGTCATTTTTTTCTAATATTGTTTTTAAGCACCAGTGTTATGGTTAGTTTTTCCTTCACGTCTTCCTTCCGCGTTTTGAACAATTATTTCAATAAAATGTTTTAAAAATTTGAATACGTTGTTGCTGCGTTGGATGCTCCTGTCAAATACGAACTGACAAATTTAATTCAAACAAAATGACAACCACATATAAATCGAGTTGTAACATAAAATGCAACCAACCTCTAGTAATTACGTCCATTGTGCTATACCGCAATAGGTGCATTTAGATTGAACGGAAATGTAATATTGAAACGTTACTTCGAAAATATGATTCAAATTTTTAGCAGTTTAATATGTACTCACCCGTGTATAAGGGAAGGTAATCACAAATACATTAAAAAGAAAAAATTACCATCATAGAGAACTCTATTTCCGTATTTTTCTCTACAGACGCCTAATAATCTTCGTAATGGAACTGATAAAATCAAAAGACTATCATGTGTCGTAAAGGTAACATGTCACGTGTTTGGTTTTTAAATTGAAATTGTGTACCCTCTAATGGGAAGTATTCACCAATACAAATGTAATTAAAGCGTTTTTATTAAAAAAATAATTGAAACATTTACACATATGATGAAGCGGATTGCTATTACATATTCAAGTGATATTCGCGTGAACATATTTAACCACAACCGATTTGTAAGAATTTTGTTTTCATTTTAATGCGTTAAGTGTATTGTGTGGAAAAAATCTGAAGTACGATCTTATAACGCACACTTTATCATAAATTAGATTATCATGACTTTCATCATCGCTGAGGCGATATGTTGTTATTCTTATTCTTATCCGGTTGGTTTTGTTCCTGGAAACATTTTTATCACTTATTGAATCAAGTGCTAACCCACGTGTGCAAAAACATAAATTATATTAAAAAAATATATGGACTGTGAATAAAAAAATATCAACGAAGAATCTATTTAAATTAAATATTGATGAATTTTTAAAGCAGTTTTATTGTTGGAAAAGTAATGTTTAGTATTTACCGCAGGTGAAATCATTTTTGCAGACGACTATGTCGATTTCCCATTTAATAGGAGCAACATTGAATTACCTACTTAACATGTCATATTGGTTTAAAAGAATGTTTTTTAACGAAATACACAGGTTCAGCACAGAATATTTTAAAGACATTTTCACCTCTTTCTTTGAAAACAACTACTTGTATTGCCAATCTCTTTTAGGGTGATCAAACGAATACTTTGTTATTTAAATTATTTTTTTACTGATTACAAAACAATTAAATTATGTATTATAATAGTCCTTTGAAGACATTTTATATTGGTACATCTACTTTCAATATAAAAATGTTTTTGCAAGATTTCTATCGTTGGGGACTTCATTTTTATGGAATATATTTTTTTTACCATAGTAGAAAAAGTTGCCAGGTCTGATAAAACAACGAACGAATGAAAACTTTGAGGAACCAATAGCTTCTTTGTTTTATAGCATATAATGTGACAGAGCGTTGTTTTGAGTTACAAGCGATTGCTGCCCATTCCCAGTATAAAGCGCTGCTTATTTGGGAAGCCCTATCAAAACTAATTTCAAGATTTTACGTACTTTGTGTGTCCTTGGCAAACTGCCTATAGTTGCATACTTTAAGTTGGTTAAGATTGGTTTCTACAAGGTGGGCCAAAGCCATTGAGCAATACACTCCCCAAGAACGCGGAATAATCGAAGTGGACGATTTTTCGACCAAAACCATAATGAGCGATGAGGCTCATTTCCATCTCAACGAGTACGTGAACCAGCAAAACTATAGCTTCTGCGGCACCGAAAATCCACGAGTA
The DNA here is from genome assembly GCA_949824845.1 of Rhingia rostrata. NCBI lineage: Eukaryota > Metazoa > Arthropoda > Insecta > Diptera > Syrphidae > Rhingia > Rhingia rostrata. The sequence continues at coordinate 158,479,102 of OX463755.1, read as the reverse complement.
ATGCACGAGGAGCCATTACAATCGCTCAAAGTTAATGCATGGTGCGCTTTTCACTATGGAGGTTTCATCGGGCCATTTTATTTTTTCGAGAAGGCCGCTGGTCAAACGACAACAGTGGACGGTGTCCGCTTTAGGGCCATGTTAACCGCAATAGGGCGAATAAGGACTGGAGGACATCTAGTTCCAACAGGACGGAGCAACGGCATACACTGTGCGAGACACAACCGATATTCTGAATTTCGAACAACATCGGATGACTTCTTTTGGCCCACCTTGTATTGAGCTTTAATACGCTTTACATATCATACCCATCTTAAACATAGAATGCGCATTTTTTGGCAGCGTCTATGTTGCTGTATACCTAGCTAAGTTTCCGATTGAATTTTCGTCTCCATATTTTGTCTGCGTACTGCAGCGGTTAGCAAGAGTTTGATTTCTGACAAGATTCCTTGTCAAATAGGCACGCTCGGTTATTAAATAAGATACACATTCGCTCATATTTTGCATGTTCGAAAACATTTTAATGTATTCCGTATGGAATAAGATTCCGTTCAATTGTACTCTGCAGCTTTGGTTATGAGGTTTGAAGGATTTGAATGATTGCTGTATGGGGTACATTAGGTAAACTTTGTGGGTCTCTTTGCCAGTTCACCATGCTACCATGAGAGTTAATCATGCCTTCAAATAGCTTCTGTAAATTATATATCGTGCCATGCTCTGCGTGGGGGAACTTAGTGAACGTCAAAACTACATGTCGTCGGTATTCATATTCAGTTTTGGTCAGGGCGGGGGTAAAGACAATGCCATTTTGGTTTCGGAAGAACTACGAAGCGATGATTCCGCAAGACTTAAATCAGAAGCAAACTGTGAGTTTCTCTGATGCATTTGCTGCTGGTTACTTCCAGTTGATTGGTGTCATCCCAATTCCGAAAATGTTGCATGTTCACACTACCATTTATCCATAAATGAGTCTAATCGTTAATGATAATGATTTTTCGACAAAATTCAGTTCAAATTATTAGTATAAGTGTTTGGCTTGAATCATTAACTTAAAATTCTCAGGTCACTTGGAACTTGTAAGGGTGCAGATAAAAGCCTCGAGACAGAATTTTTCAGGTTGAAGTCGCAGAAAGACGAACTTTTGTACATTGCGAGAAATGTACTGCCTCTAGTTTTCCCTTACACTCTCTCTGCAGCAGTTGCGGTGAAGTACATGTATTCGCTGAATACTCGAATTTTGCCACTTAACGTTAAAAAGCATGCTCGCAGGAGGGTTGTCAAGAGCATAAAAATCACATAATGCACGGATAGCTTTTCAAACGGAGCTTACTTACTGACTTAAGTGGCGCTACAATCGCTGTACAGCTTGTTTAGTTCTTGGTTGAATCTTCGTCTCCATAGCCCGTCAACAAAAATGGGACCGAAGATTTTTTCCTCCCAAATCGACCATGGTCTTCATCCGCTTTTGAGACGGTCCATGCTTCAACGCCGTAGAGCAGAACTGGGATGATCAGGGTCTTATATAGGATCTTCTTAGTAGTTCGAGTGACGGAAACTGAAGAAACAGCGGTTGGCAAGAGTAATTCTTCGTTTTATTTCTGACGAGATGTTGTGGTCAGAGTTAATAACGGAGCCTAGATAAAAAAAAAGTCCCGTGGTGACGTTCTGTCCAATTCGTCGATGTTGTGTGTCCTTTCGTGTTAACAGAATATACTTCGTTTTGCCATCATTTACTGCTAAACCCATTTTTGCCGCTTTTATCTTTATGCTAGCAAACGTGGCTATAACATCACGTTGGGTCTGATTAATCGTCGGCGTATGCTAGTAGTTGTACCGATTTTTGGAAAATTGTGCCTCTGGTGTTGTCTCGTGTGTTTTGCACAATCCTCTCAAGAATCAAATTGAAGAAGTCACATGGCAGCGCATCGCCTTGCCTAAATCCTTTTTTGGTACCGAATGTGTCGGTAAAGTCGTTTCCAACCCTCGTCATTCTACACAAACGGACAAGTTTGGGCGGTATACCAAAACTAGACATGGCTATGTATAGTTAGTCTCTATAAATACTGTCGTATGCGGCTTTGAAGTGTGAAAATTTGATCGGTTGTGGACTAAAAACCACATTGATAAGGGCCGATCAGGTTTTAGGTAAACGGATTCAGGCGTTCACATATTACGGCAGATAAGATCTTGCAGGCGATGTTGAGGAGACTTATGCCTCTGTAGTTGGCGCAGTTTAGAGCCTTTTTTGTGGATCGGGCAAACGATTCTGAGTTTCCATTCTTTAGCCATACTTTCTTCCGACCAGATTTGGCTTATGAGTTGGTGGATGTTACTTACCAAGTCATCTCCACCGGCTTTATAAAGCTCAGCGGGTAGGCCGTTATTTCTGGCAGCTTGAGTTAAGATATTGCTATCCTCACTTCACCCAGGTCGGGTGGCTGGCAGCTTTCGCAATCGTCGCCAATATTGAATGGTTCGTTCTGCCTGACAGCGGAATGTACTTCGTCATCGCCGCTTAACAGTCTGCAGAAGTGGTTCTTCCATATCCTAAGCATCGACTGTGGATTCTGTTGGAGCCTCGTGTCCTTGGCTTTGATGTTTTACACTTCCTGGAGTGGCGCCTCTCTATATCCTCGATCGCGCGCTTTTTTTTGCTCGGCATTCCTTATCAAACCAAAGGTTTCTTGTTGGTGGGCGCGATATGATCAATTTGATCAATTTGGTTGACCGTTCGTTGATCTGGAGACCGCCATGTCCCCTTAGAAACAAGGAGAAACAGTGTGCTGTCAATTAGCCTAAGACTGTTACCAGGCTTGTTGTCGTGTAGGCAATGTTTTCCGACAAAACGTAAAATCGTACTTCGGTAGTCGCTCATAGGTTTTGTCAAGGAGCTCATAGAAGCAATCCTTAGCTATTTCATCTTTTTCGGCGCATTTAAGGCTTCTGCTGGCGAATTTGGCCTTGATGCTAATTGTTGCAAAGCGTTCGCTAATGTCTTGGATACATAAGACTTCTTGCCTAAGTCTGGCACTTATAACAAATAGACGCTGTTTCTGCCAGCTCTAACACGTTCCGTAGTAGATGTCACAGTTTCTCATTCTATTTTGCCCGGCCCATCACATTGTATTTCCTGGATGGCAGTAATTTCTGCTTCGTAACAGTTTAGGGCTTCCGCTAGTTGTTCGCTTGCACCTCTCCTGTTTAATGTTCTCACATTCCAGGTGCAGATACGAACGTCGTTGTCCTTTTTTCGTTTAGCCGGGTCGTCAACATTAAAATCATTCATTCCGAGGCTATTGGTTGCTTCGTAACATTTTAGTTTTTCCATGGTTGGGTGGTTAACCCAAAGCTAAACCCCCAACCTGGAGGGCCAGTTCCAATTTATTAGATACCCCTAGGACACGGGGCCATAAGTATCCGCTAGACAGATTGAGAGCTGCCGTTGACCTTTCGGTTCATCCGCCACCATCTCTGTTCCAGAGACAGGCAACCTTTTGTCCGAATATGTCGAAACAGATTGTCTATGTTCGCCTGGGACAGCAGGCCGGGTATTCTTTCCGTGCGATTCTGACCTAGCTGTTTATAGTGTTGCTGTTTTTCGCCTTGTTATCAACACTCGCGCTTATCGTTTTGCAAGTCAAATCCGGCTGGATGAGACCAGTGCCGGTGGTTACCACTTGGAGGTTAAAAATATGCACTCGATGTGTAGTCAGAGTTACAACCACTGGGCATTGCCAAGTTAAAGCCAATCAGAGTCTTCCCTCGTTCTACAACACACCCAACCATCAACCATCCAAACGGAGCACTCACATTACAAAAAAAACGATGATTTGCAACACTGTTACTACTAAACAGTTCACACAAAATTTTAAAAACCTTGCCTAATCAACATGACAACTTTAATTCACGAGTGTCGCTTGTTTCCTACAAAACTCACTTTAGCCGTTCCTACTCAATGGTCGCAAGTACGGCAGTGACTTCTCCTTGTTTTCGATCAATGGTGACAATTTTGTTGGTTTGCAGTTGCACAGATAAAGTTGTTAACTTTCCTGGCCAAAAACGATCAAACCGATTCGGTTTTTGGTGAACGTGCCTCTATAAATTGGTACAAGTGTCTTCAGACATATTTTTATTCCACCGTCTACATCTCGGGGGGGCAGTTATCATTTATTACTCCAAGGGCGTATGGTCGGATGGAAACCACTTAGAGACTGAGCTAGGAGTTGGTAGACATCAGCTCGATCAAGACGTATTTGTTTTTATATAACCGCATTGCACGCAATTTGACCACAAAATTTACTGAAATATAATTATATGCATTACTCCTATAGATAGTGCTGAGCAATGTCAAACAATGAAACAAAATATCATAACAGTTTAACACGACAAGCGCGTTATCTGTCAATAATCCATCCATGTAACTTTTAAATAAAACTCCCATTACTATTTCTTTGTATATACATTTTAAAAGATGGTTTTTGTTGTTGTTTTTTTGCATTTATCCAAATCGGATCAAATACTGACATTTTCTAGTACCTATTAACAACGAGCAATGACAAATGACTTTGCAGATTTAAAAAAAATTGAATTCAATTATAAATAGTCACGCTTATCGTGATTTGAATTATTACTTGTTGCGTCTGACAATTAAAAAAATTAAAATAACGAATTGCAATTCAGGAAGTTGTGAAAATTTCTTATCTATTATTGATATCCGTTCTGAATTCCTATGGCAAATTTTACTTTTATGTCTGCTTAGTTCAATGGAATGATATGTAGACCGTTCTCCAAGGTCAACATTTTTGTTGCGTTTTCGCTCAGCAGGTTTTCAATATTTCGCTCTGGTCACGATCACGATATTAATTAAATTCTCAAGAGTTCAATGTTCCATATAACGATGCCCCTAACAAATGAAGGGCAAATACGAAAAGGGCATAAAGCGGTTCTGTCAGATAATATCATTTATGTGTGTCAGTATGTAAGAAAAGTCATAATGCTATAATATCTAAAAACTTATTTAGCTGTCAATCAAAAGCACAAACTAATAAGATTCTTCTAAATTTAGAACCACCTATTTCACATCTATTTCTAACGTAGTCGTGTGCATGATCTTTTTATAATTTTTTTAAAATGAAATAAATATTTACTTTTGCCAAAGTGTTAATATTCAAGTACCACATACAAAAAGCAAAGCATAAAGTTTAAACAGAATCCATTCTTAAATCAATTTAATAGCCAACGTCATATGACGGAAAGTTCTGAATTATTTAGCTAAATCACTTTCAAGGCTAGTAGGTAAGATCGTGACCAACATACCATAACACGATATAGCCATTTGTAAATTTTATGCATTCTATTGAATAGATTGAAGTTCAAGTTGAATGATGAGCCGCCACCATAATTCAAGTCGAGTAAATTTTGAAAGAAGAAAATCTTGTTCCTATGTTTTGACATTTAACTGTCACTATAATTAGCTGTCACGCAAGTGGAACAAATATGCACCCGAAGGTTTGTCAAGAGCATGTATAATTATGGGTGTAATTAGAGCTTGGTGAAGTTCACGTTTCTGATTTCCCTTTGCATTGCTGTAATTATTGTTCGCCCAACTTTCTTCGATCACAATCAACAATATTGTTACATTAAAATAACAATTTTTTCCCGTATGAATTTACCCCTAAAACAAAGGGGCAATCTATGTAAGTATTTTATTACACCTCAATTTAGTGTGTCAACAAAAAAATAAACGATAAGTCTTATAAACAAAAAAAATAAAAACAAACGATTAACCATGCGTTCTAAAATCAACTTGGTAACACACTATAAAGGTTAATATGTCAATGGCAATGTCTTACTAAATCCATAGAAAAATTATCTTTATCAACTTGTTAATACCGTGTATCTGCGGCGGCTAGCTTGCAATGTAGGAACGGCTGTTAATCTTTAGACAGTCTCTGTGCGAGTGAAATCATGCAATCAGCAACGTACCAGTACCTACTTTATAGATATTTAGGTGCCTATGACTTTATTGGGTTATAAAACTCTAACATGAACTTGTGAGCATTAAAATATTAGTTAATAGCTATTAAGTATACGTGTGATAAGAATCAGGTAGAGTTTTGAAGTTGCAGCTTTGTTTTCAACAAGCCACCTTCTTCTTATTACTTAAGTAGTAAAGCTAAGGGATTTTGAGCTGTAGCGTTCAAAGAACTTAATACCACAGTCACGTGGAATATAAAGTATTTCTAATGACTTGGACCTTACATATAAATAATTTTTGCCTCAAAATATTAAATTATCAAGCATGACAATTCCTGTATGCAATGACAAGCCTCATATTTCTAACAAGGACTTACTTGGACACATCGTAATAAAATAAAATAAAAATTAAATTTCAGTGTTGTATCCAATCTTTGTGTCACTATTATAAAAATCCGTTTACTATAATATTCAGCATGTTTCGATTAATTATTTACTCGTGTTTAAACAAAATTAAAAAGTCTAAATGCTTATTCACGATTTGATTGCTCTAATGAAATTTAGCAGCAATTAGTCAAAAATGACGGATTGTGTGAAATTCCAATTACTTTTGAACACATATCAAGACATTAAATCTTTTTCAACTGGCACGCGTCAAGTGTCAGTTTCGAAATGATTTACAATAGCTTTGGGGATTTTTTACGGGGACTTCAGGGACCATAATGTTTTAGAATAATTGATCAGCTTCTATTTTTGTAGCGATCGATATAAATAAAAAGAGTAATAAAAATACCTTCTTGTAAATTAGCAATAAAATACTTAATGCGTTGCTAGGTAAAGCACCGTAGATTCATGTGAACGTCAATTGTTGCTTATAATTACAAGGTATGAAAATATTTACAGCGAACAAAGCAATTGTCTCCAGTTGTTTCAAACAGCATTACATGCATCTGCTGTGGGATTTCTTAATTCTATGTGGGTTTTTTTACCTGATTTAAAAATACGTTATTTAAAAAAAGGAGACAACATGGCAACAATAAGGTGTTTGTTGCTTTTCAGTGGGGTTCTTGGGTATCAATTTTTTTCTTTTTCTCCCAAGTGGTTTTAAGAGGCCACAATATTTAGGGTTATAATTCCACAATTTTGAAAAAGAAATGGGCCATAAGTCCTTTATAAATCTCATTTAAGAAAACAAGTATAGGTTTGTTTTTATGGTTATAACTACAACAACATTTTATAATATTAACCATAATACTAAGAGTCGCTCAGGCAACTTCTTTTCTCATCTGTAGGCAGTATTTTTCATCTTGTGGCCCGATTCCCGAGTTCCCCAATCTCCTCCTTAGTCAGATCCGGTAAGTTTTTTATTCCAATTTGGTAAAACTAATGAGCTATAAACTGAGCCATAAGAGCGCAATCGATTGGTCAGTAGCTCACCAAATTGTGGAGTAGACTTTTGGCATTTCTTGGCTCTGGCATAAGCTAAAATTTAGTTGGTGGACTTGTAACCTATGTGGGACTTTGACCTTGCTTCGCCTGCTTGTACCCAAAACGAGGTTAAGCTATCCTACTCCCATTGCTTTGGAGAGCATCATTTATTCTTAAAACAGAGAATCGAGGACTATATTTTTAAGAAAAGACGCCCCCTGACCCGCAATGAATTTTTGTTTTTAAATCGTGGGTTTTCCCAGTGGCTGTTTGGATCATAACTCCCACTTAACTGTGTACCATTCTACGTATTCACTAAAATCAAGTGGATTCGCATCGTCAACAGAACTCAACTCCGCAATTAATATATTTATTAAATAAGGGAATTATTCCCTCTAAACAGCTATGAATACCCGTGAAGTATAAGCCCTTGCTCAAATTTATCAAGTCGTAGAAAAAAATTACCGAGGTAGGAAACAAAACTTTAGACCCAAGCCTGTCGGATGAGACCAATACCGCCAGCTTCAAGACCTTCAGCCTAAATTTCTATGTGAACTTATAGAGTCATTTGGTCATATGAATAAAGTCCCTATATTCGTACGAGAACCTTTTGCAGCATCTAAAGATTGCGGCAAAATAAGCATTAGGTAACGTAGTGTTGCTGTTTAAAACTATCTATCAGGTAGTTAACCACATCATAGTGTGGTCCAATTTGTATCTTAATGGTAAACTACATTCCTTGCGAAAGCGAAAATCAAGGTCGAAATTGCGAAAAAGTAAAAGATCGGGGCTAGTTACATTTTTTTAACACTTCCGGTGGTCAAATTAACTAAGGATGAGATGAAGCTATTCACATGGAAGCTTTTGAACGCATAGAGCTCATAACTACAAGATTATGTTATATGGCAGCTAACTAAGTTTTCATTGAGCTTTATAGACAAAAGAGAATAGAACTTCAGAAATGGACACAAAACCAGAATGGAATATAGTCCGGATGGACAAGGAGAATCACATGATCACAGTTGATGCTTAAGGTGAAGTCACCCGAAGCAACATCTTAACATTATATAACAATGAGGCCGGAACTGGTGGTGCGACTAATTAGACTAGCAGAATTAGGGGTGAATTCGATTCCAGAAAAGAGACGAGCGTGTTTGATAGCTGATTTATATCACCGTAAGTTTCATTTATTTTATTTATACGCTCGGTAAAGTCAATAATTCAAGAGACCGCATTAACGGATGTCATTCTGAGGGCATTATTGGCTGACATTGAAAATATATAAAACTTCCGATAGCACTGGATTATGTTTCGCTGGATTCACCGGAGAATGAAGCAGCTCCAAGTCACTTCGTTTTTGGAAGCTCAAGTGAAGAATGGGAACGTGACGCTACATGGTGGGCCTCGACATTATATTCAAATGGTTGGTTGACCATCAAACTGTCTGGTTAAATGTTAGAGAAATTGGCAACTGTACATTACACCTCTGCAGTTGAAGTGTGCAGTGGAGTGACTTGGTGTGGTTGTACAACAATTAGCTTGGTTCAAGTCACACGGCATTCAAAAAACCATAGTCATGGTTGTACTAGTCTACCATGAAGGTCATCAGCCTTTTCAGAGAACTTAGAGTTAATATTTAAATCTTAAGCTATTTAATCCTAAAGACGTCATGAGAACAACGTAGTTTTGTTTTTGAGTAGGATGGGTTAATGGTCTTATGGTAGATGAAGTAACTTTGACAATTCAAATAAGGATATTTAAAAAATCGACCAACGTGGGTTGACGATGCGTTAACGACATGGCCTAAAAATCTAACAAAGCAGACTAACCCTGTCGCCGTTTAAATCAAGGCTGAGAAAAGCGATTGCAAAGTAAGTACTAATAAATATGTCCAAGCTGGGATATAAGCAGTTCTCAACTTGATAAGGTGCTAGAATAGACACGGACAGTGAGGAGCTTGATGAATTTCTCTTGAAACGCTTCAATCTTTTAGATCAAAAAAAAAACTACGTCCTTTTGTTTTTATTTCGGGACAGCTTTAAGTTAATCTGCCAATGTTATATTACGTTATCGACCTATTAATTATTGTTTTTGCTTCCTCTCACCAAAGACTATAAAGCCATACAGATGACGCATTCAAAAAACACAAACTTTTGCTCACCAGCTTCACGGCAGAACTCGATCACGTCTCTATAGAACTTCAGGATTTACCTTAGTATGAGCATTTGGTATATTGCCGATCTGGTGGGTCGTAAGCTACACTCGTACGAGCCAATAAGTGTGTTGCAGAAAGCCTTCAGATCATTTGTCAATCTTAATTCAGTAGGACGTAAGTCTGTTGAACAATATTTTATTCAAACAGACTAATTTGTCTTTGCAAATACATTGCACATTTCCGGAGAAACAAAAGTCTAGACAACACCAGCTAAAAAGCTATCAGACTACTTAGAAACCTAAGTGCTATTTTGGGTCGAGTGGGGATGGATTATTTAGCACAATTTGACAAGTATTCCTGCTAAAATGACGTCAATGATTAGGATTTTTAAGTGTTTTAGCATAACGTGAATGCAATTTTTTATTGATATGTTTTCTATAGCACTTACTATGTAGATATAGCTCCGTTTTCTTTTTTTAGTGTTGAGAGTCTTTGTGATAATATTCCCAAGTACACACAACGGCGAAGTGTTTTACGTCCCTGCGAAGTGTTTTAAGTACGTTTCAATTTCACGTATAAAATTCAAATTTTTAATTAACTGAAGCCTTCGCTTTCGCTTATGGGGCTCTAAAATACTTGGAAACCGCTTCTTAGTATAGGTGGGGCAGTGAATATATATGTTTGTGGTGTAACTTTTGCTATTTGAACCAGAGGCCTCGCCTTAGTAATCCAAAGCAATAATCAGTAGGTTACTGCACAACATTTGGTCACAGGTAATAAAGGTGAATAGTCGTGTTCGTAGCCCCTCAACATAAACAGAACCGAGAATTTTACGCTAAAAATGAGCCTTATTATGTTTCGATATTAATACAGTAGAATACCCATAGTGCAAAGCTAAAACTGTTTAGCTCAATAGCAGTTTCTATTCTTTTATATGGAGCCCAAGTATGGGGATATTGTTGCTTTGAAGCAGTAGCAAAGTTTTCCGTTACTTTCTTAAGAGAATTTCCCGACTGCTATATTATATGCTATATCTTGAAACTGGAACACCATCCTTGATTTTAGACACGCTTAAAATGCATTTTAACTACGTCATCAATTAATGGCAACGGAAGATGAAAGGATAACGAAACTAGTTTTAACACATGCCATAAGAACGAGAGGAAATAGTCCACGAGTGGGAACATCTTGCATGCGACATCGGCCTAAGTTTGCTCCTAACACAATATGACCAAATGAATACGTTAAGAAACCAATTTTATATTCTGCTTGAGAAAACAGCCCACAACTCATACGAAAAGTACTCTAACGAAGCTCGGTCCTAAAAGTATAGGTGGTTATGACAGCAAAGTGATTCATTACTATAACGATGAAACTTATTTTCTAAACTGTAACTCTTTTAGAAAAAATTAGTATGATTTAAGTTAGGAGGAGAGTTAGTAAATCTAAATTTCATACCAAACCGTCCAGACCTACTAACCCTGTGCAGCATCGGTAACCTGAAAATAAGAGAAGACGTTTTTCACTTTATAGCAATCTGCCCAGTGCTTAAGGAATTTCGTTTACGTTTTTTTGGGAAATCTGTTCTAAATGAAAATGGAACTATCGGTATCTTGAATGGTGAGAAGGGGTGGAACTCATTGTACGAATATGCTGTGTTTTCGCTCGAATACAGAAAATGTAAAATTGATGAAGTTTTCTAAGTATCACTTACCGAAATTATTATTATTTTTTCAAAACAAAATGTGAATCTGGTAGACGGTCATAGACTTATAGACTCAGAGATAAACATTTTTTTTTTAATAAAAGTCATTTAAAACTGAAAATCATACATTAGAATAGGAATTTGATGATTAGTGTCTTATAACTATATAATCTCCTGAAGTGAAGTCCTTTACTACCTTAAACTTGTGGCTGTCGATCGTGACGTTGTGTTCAATTTGCCAATGTGTGTGTCCCTCCTGAGTTTACCACAATTATCTCATAAATTATGTGAAAGTAGTCATGTCTGAATCCAATTTTATTTTCGGTGAGTTGTGTAGCCTTAAGGGGTCCAACAATCGATATCGTTTCCTTAAAAAAAAAAAAAAAAAATAGACAGTTGGACCCCTTTCTGCTCCGATTTTTGTAGAAAATAATAGACATCATCGTTGGAAACCCAAAATTGGACAGCATTAGCAAATGAG